>JAEQBH010000318.1:1200000-1945590 GCA_016808115.1 Tetrastigma voinierianum | reverse complement strand
ATATAAACCACACGTCAGAGTAAGCATAAATGATAAAAATAAAAAAAATAAATTAAAATCTAGATTTTTGTGAAAAAATTATTTTATTGAAAAAAAATGTAAAAAGAGATGTAGAAAATGGCTAAAAAACCACCCTCCTTACTCGAGGAAAAGGGGCAAGAAAAAACAAAATGAGAGAAATTGATAGGCAGCTCAGGTTTTTTTCACTAGACCATAATTGACTTTACTATCTAAGTTTCATAAATATAAGTTAGGAAAATTTGAGGGAAAATAAGAGGGGAAGAAAATAGAAAGGAAATGTAAAAAGCAATAAAAAATGAAGAAAATAAAAATAGAGTTAGATACATTATATTGTTTTTATTTACTATCTCAAACCATTTTATTTATTTTGATTCATCAATATAAAGATTAAATAATTTAAAGAATATATATATATATATATATATAAAGTAATCTTATTAATATTTGGTCTTTTAAAATTTTTATTAGTTAATTAAATATTTAAAAAAACATTTTCTTTTCTTTTTCTTTTTTACTCTGTTTAAGAACCAAACACACCTTTAATATTTGTATTTTTACAAAAGTTTTATAAATGTATGTTTGGTTTATTTTAATATTATTTTTTGTTCTAAAAAATAAGGGAAACATTCCTATTTTTTGTTTTTGAAAAATAAAGATACAAATTAATACGGGAAAATAGCATAAAAACCTTGAACTTTTAAGTTTTTTGTATATTAAGCTTCAATTAGGGGTGTAACCGAACCAAACGGTTCGTGGATTCTGCTCGTGAGTTCGGCTCGGTAAAGCTCGCTTGAATTCGCTTTATTGTTAGAACGACCGGTACCCAAACTCCATTTTTAGGCTCAGAAGCTTAAACGAACAAACCTGCCTTCCTTAAGCCGGCTAAAAGTTCGCGAACGTGCTCGTTTACTAACTCGCGAACACGCTCACAACTGCGCATTAACATGTCATGTAATGCCTCGGTGATTATTTTCAAGCTCGTTTATACGTTTGTTTTAAACATTATTCTGAAATTTTAAAGATGGTTGTAATATTTTTTTTATTTCTTGGTGTTGCAACTTTTAGTTGGTTTGGATATGTTAGTTATTATTGACAACTTGTTGTATTAAGTTATTAGTATTTTTATTATTATTTTTAGATATTGTATATGATGCTAAACTATCAATTTTTTTTTCAAGATCATAAACAGTTTCACAAACTAACTCAAACAGTTCTCACAAACGAACTCCCTTATCAACTCATAACGAACTTCCTTACCAACTCGCAGAACGAGCCTTCACAAACGGCTTCCATCGAGCTCGTGAACGAGCGAGTAATCGAAACCACAAACGAACGGCGCCGAGCTATAATCAAACGAAGCTTTAAACGAACGAGTCCGAACCGAGCTCGACTATGAGCTCGACCAGTAACTCGCCGAGCCCCATAAAAATAAAGCGAACCCGGTACCCAACCGAGCCCTTCCAAATCCCACGAGCCGAACCCGGAAATTTTGATAATTTATCGATCTCGGCTCTATTACACCCCTAAATTCTTCCAATGAGTCTCAAAACACCAAATTTGTATATAATAAAGTTTTTAAAAACAGTTTTATAGAATAGTTTAAAAACTGAAATCAAACATACCCTATTTTTTTTTGACAAAGATTATCAAATATATCAAGACAATCATTCCATTGAAAAAAATATATTAACAACAGTAAAACATGGGTTTGACTTTAAGGTATATGACATATTACCAGACAAGGATAGCAACTCAAATACGGAAATACTGGGAAATTAAAACCACACTGGTGACCCTGGAGTGAGGTGAAAATTTATTCTTCCAGGATCCCAAGACAACAAACTCTCATTATCCATCCTGTCCCTCCTTCTCAGAAAATGACTCACCAACCCCATTTATTTTCCAAAATTCCACTCATACCTCTTGGTCTCCTCCCAGCCTCTTATATAAATAGGGGCACCAACCTTCCTGGAGTTATCATGGCACTGTTACAGCAAGTGTGGACAACAGCAGCCATGGTTTCCAAAGTTGGTCCTCACCAGCCTTATGGGTTCTAGCGCCATGGCTCATTTGGTTTCATGGACCAGCTGTGGTCATGGCTAGTATTGGTTATCGACTGGGTGAAGAGCGCAAGTTGGTGGTAGATGGCATGGCGATATCTCTCCGGAAATGTTCTTCTTATATTCGTTTTTTCTTTTTTCAACTCCAATTTAATGTCGCGTTCAAGCTTTTCGACTCGTAAGTCCGGCGAATTATCCGTAGTCGTACGCTCTCTACACCCTATTACCATCGATGTGATTCCATTTCCAAGCATATCACGTAGCTTGCCTGACGTTTTTCTAATAATCGATTTTTAACTGTTGCTTACTTTAACATTTCATTTTATTATATATTAAGTCACATGTAATAGTAAGTTAATCTTTTATATATTGGTTTTTTTTCTCTCTCTCTTTCTGTCTCTCCTAAGGTACAGAATAAGTGTAAAACCTAATAAAAAAAACAGATGCATTTCTAAGATTTGTGGGACAGAACTTGAGATGTATGGAGATAATAACTGTATATGTGGGTATCAGGGTTTGAGTGTAATGTATAAGCTGCTTGTAAAAAAAGGTTTATTTGAAAAGTTACTGAAGAGTGATGTGGTAAAGGTTTTTAACAGAGAGCCTGAAAGAGTTTTCCAAATGGATTCAGTGCGAAAATATCTTTGCACATTGACATATGTTAATAGTTTGTATGGAAAGCAATTCAGAAGATGCAACCTATTTTTTCGGAAAATGATAAACCATGTTTGATTCTAATTTAAAAAATGTTAAAAATTTATTCATTTAGGCTTTACCTTAAAAATACAGAAACAAAATCAAATAACTAATATTAATTAAAATTTTGCATTTTTATGTAAAAAAAGAGCTTCAATAAGTTTGAAAATTTTGAGGCCGGATGAGAAAGTGATGTGAAATGGGAAAATGAGGTTCAAAGATGAAAGGGGAAAAAAACAAAAAAAAAGGATGTTTTGGTAATAAAAGTCTGAATTGTACAGTATGAAGCAATGAATATGGAGGCTGGGTTACATTGTACAACAGTTATTACCAACCCAGTTTTGGAAGACAGACAGACTTTTTATATCTAAAACAATGCTTGGGTACATAATAACTGATCAGAAAAACAGAATGAATCATTTTTATGCGTTTGGACGATTCTTTCCTCTAGCAAGAAGCCTCGTCAGTGTTGATTGCACCCCTATCCTGTGAGGATTGTTCATAAACTGCAAACACAATAAATTGGCATCTGAAAACTTTTCAGTATCCTCGATGAATAATTCAAATCTGTCATGCACAGTTAAACAATATATTCAACATCTTGAAAACTTCAGTTTCATGAATGCTTGTAGTAGTAGCACATGTGTATCTGTTAGTGAATAGTCAAATTTACAGAACAATATCTTCCAAGTCCAAACAAAACCTAACCATTCCGAAACTCCAATAATATATACAAAATAATTACCACCAAGCTGAACGGATATGGCCATGGATGATTTCCATTTGATTTCTATGCTTCTTTTTATATCCTCATTTTCCCAATAATTTCACAATTCAAGGGGAGAGCATTAAAACTTTGATTGTTCCTTGGCTGTTAGCACTCAACATTGTTGGGCTATCACTCTTCCAGCACACAGCGCTGATGAAGTAAGATCCTACGTCATCATCCGGATCGTCTACATCTGGTGAACCAAATTTATGCCATGTTACAGGTCTGGAAATTTCCTATGAAGAAGTCCCATAATTGCTAGTTTAACAACAAAATTTATTAAAATTGGCTGTTTTAAGATTAAGTACTTACCAACCTTATGGTAGACAAAGACTTCATTTGCTTCACTGCCAAGAAAGATAGTCACTGTTCACAGAGAGCTCCACTTGTTCTTTCTCATTAGTGTGTCCTTTGAAGTTGCGAACCTGAGAACACACCTACCAATGAGTTTGGACTTCTTGAGAACAATAATTCAAAAAGTTGGAACAGAAAAGTCTCAATTTGAAGTTACTGAATCAGGGAGAAAGTTATAATAATTAAATCTAAAAGTTAATTATTTATTTTTTATTGTTAAAGTGAAGGGGGATTCAACTCTGGACACCATTGATTGTGTGGGAAATGTATTATTACAGGAAGAAAGAGAGCCTAAAATGATTGAAAGTTGTTTTTTAATGAAATGACGGGAACTGTTGCTAAGGTGCCTTGAGTTTTCATTATTGGGCGCCAGATAAGGACTTCTCATCGTTAGGATACCAAGTTATGAGAGAATAATATGGTTAAGTCATGGGAAGAAACAAAAAAAACGATATATAGGACTTTATATTACTTACTGGAAAATTTTCCTTCACATCCCACAACCTCAATGTGCCGTCCGTAGAAGCAGAAGCAAGCTCATTGTTTGACAAGAATTTGACATATGAAACGGCTTTCTTATGCCCACTAAAGATATGAAGTGGATGGCTGGTGTTTCTCAAATCATAATAGTGGATGTGATGGTCTGCAGAACCAACCTGCAAAATGTCAAAAGGAGTTTGAGCCACTAAACATAAGACGTGCATGGTTGCAATTGTAATAATGGGATTTTATCTACTGAAGAAGTTTCATAACACGAGGTTGATACTTCAAACTTGGTTCTTCAAAAGCAGCTTGTTGAAAATAAAACGTTCAAGCACTCTTCATCACTTTGGCAAGTTTAGAATAGTCATGAACAAATCCAAAAAGGAATTTCATTGAGCATGACTCAAATATGTGGGAAAAGTGCACATGCAAGTACAAGCAAACAAAGACATCTTGCATCGTCTCTTTAGATAAAAACTAAAGCCTTTTAAGTGTAGAAATTTGATGGTTTCGGCACTCAGAGGTGTAGGGAAACCACTTAACTATGGCCTCACAAAGTTTCCAGGTTGCAAACAAGTTTAGAGCTACATTTATAAAAAAAATGATGGTATGGGAGCATACCGCGATATAAAAGCTAGATCCAGGATTATACTTGACACAACATATATTCGCTTTCATGTCAATGTTGAGAACACTAGCCTCCTGCTTTGTGCACCAAACTTTGACCTGTTTGTTACATGCATAAGATCATAACAGATACAAACTATGGTTAGTTTATCATGTTGAACGAATAAAGGGCCCCTAGTACCCTGGTTAGAAAGAACTTCAAAGAGGAACGAGAAATATGACATTTTGCTAATTAATTGTAAACAGAGGAAAGGAACACATGGAACCAAAATGATAAAAACCAAGCGCATTGTTAATGGCCCTCTTCTTTCAAAACAATTTAGGCTCAAAACATTACCCCCCCTTCCCCATGAAACTTCCCAAGTAAAGAAACATACCCTAGGAGGAACCCAGGGGTCCAGACAACCGCTTTTGGGGAAAAGGTAAGACACCTATTTTAAAGGCAAAGTGAAGGGGCTTCACAAAGAACAAAACCGGCCTCTGATTCCAACCATAGCATCCTATCCTCTCCTCTCCTAGTCACCATCTTATTCTTAAAGCCCTCATTAAAAGTTGCTCCATCAAATTTCCAATCATTCAGATTCTTAGAGAACCTAGGAATCTATCGCTGCTACTACAAGGGACTAGTCCCACACCTATCTTTTTAAAACTTAACCTTTCTTTCATCACCAACAGCTAAAGAGACTTTAGCGAAGAATATCCCCTATAACTTCCTTCCAAAGTCCAATCCCATGCCTCACTTATTTCTTTTGAACACCACCCCACTTCAATTTCCTCTTACTTACCACCCTTCATGAATTGCTTCTATAGAGACATTCTTTCTATTGCATATCATCAGACTCGCTAAGAAGAGCCTTGTTAGGCGGGTCAAAAAGCTTAATTCCCCACTCCCCTCCCCCCAACATCCTTCTTGTCTATAGAACAATAGCTCAATTCACTAAGTGAGACTTCCTTTTCTAAAATGTCCTCCTCCCGATAAGAAAAATCTATTGAATTTGTTATAATTCTACCTCACTTTCCATGGCATTTGAAAAGTGACATAAAGTAGAGAGGTTAGATAAAAGCTACAACAATTATAGTAAGCCTTCCCTTTAGATCTATATTATCTTTTCCACAAAGGTAGTCTTTTATGGAATTTCTCTTCAACCCCATCCCCACTGCAAAGAATTTGAGAGGGCACCAGGTGGAAGACCCAAAAAGGTAGATGGAAGAGCTCCCCCCTTACAATTGAGAACAAAAGGATTATCTTCCAAGTTATTCACCCGCCCACTTAGGATTAGCTCGCTCTTGTTGAGATTTGTCCTCAAACCCGAAATGCCCTCAAACAACATAAGTAGCCAGCTCCAGTTTCGTTTGAGAGATGGTAGGCTCACAAAAAATCAAAATATTATCAGTGAATAACATATGAGAGATTGCCAAACCCTCACAATCACTGCCATTCACCTTGAAACCAAACAAATAGCCTCTCTCCTTCACCTTCTTAAGAAGGTAACTTAGGCCCTGTTTAGTAGGTAGAAAATTTTCTGTTTTCTCTATTCAAACTTTTCGAAAACAAGGAAAACACATTTAGTTACAAGAATTAGACAAAAACAAAATTTGAAATGAAAGCAAACAGAATTCACTATTTTCAACATTTTATATATGAATCAGAAAACTGTTTGTTGTTTTCCTTGTTTTCGAATTAAATCGAAAACAATGGATTTTATTTTCAACATTTTATAACTTCATTTTCAAGAAAATGGTTTTACAAAACGGATTTTCTTATTCTTTATTTTCAATCAAATTCAAGTACGAAACGTATTTTCTAAAAATGAAAACTAAAGATTATAATACATTGAAAATTTTCATATTCTGAATTTTGGATAGAGTTGAAAATTTTCGTGAACTAAACAAGGCCTAAGGTTTCTATTGCTATCACAAAAAGATACAATGAGAATGGGTCCCCTAGCGTTAACCCCCAAGAGCTTTGAAAGAAGCCTAAAGGAGGGCCATTGACTATAACTAAGAAACTTCTTAGAGAGATATACCATATAACCCAACTGATCCACTTTTGCCCAAAACCCTTAGTGTCCAAGATCAAAAGCGAGAACACCGATCCACATGATCACAGGCCATCTCTTTATCAAGTTTAGACATCATCCCACAATGGTTACCGTTCATCATAGAGTCAATAGTTTCATTAGCTATAAGCTTCAAATCAAGAATTTGTATACCCTCCATAAAAGTATTATGATGCTTGGAGATCATTTCCCCACCATCTTTTAAGCCTATTTTTTTATCAATAAGTAATGAAGTGTATTAAAAAGAGGTTAAAATCGCAGCCAGGAAAGTACAAGAAAGGAAAACTTACCCCCTTACAAGATCATAGCCACAAAAGAGAAGGTAAACAAAAACACTTCCCCTCATTTTAAACCTTCATTTAAGCCTGTTAGCCAATACTATAAAGGCTACCCACCAAGCCATGAGGTTGAAAATCCTTAAGGTTTTCTACACGCACGCCTCCCTCCCTTTTCTTAGGAATTGGCATTAGGAAGGTCACATAAAGGCTTCTTATTGTTATAGTATGTATCATACTTTACATATAGGATTGTAACTAATTACGAAGCTTGACTTGTAGGGTTGTAACCTATTAGGAAGGATAGATTGACTTACCTATTGTATAGACTAACCCTCTTGTATATATACACATGATGATTCAATGGAAAATACAAGGAATTCATTCCTCCAATTCCTCTTTTTGTTCTTTCTACATGATAGCAAAGCCTAGAGCTCATATTTGAGGAATTTTTAGGGAGAATTCAAAGCTTTTCCGACAAAATAGGCAGGCATGGGGTGAGTTTTTTAAAACACGCACCTAGAGGGCACGTGGGATCTCACTGCCGACACAGGGAGGAGCACCAACCGTCGATGAGCCTTGCCACCAAGTCCGATGGTCAAAAACCTCGAGCGTGAGCCACACGCACAGATCTCCTCTTCCTGTCCTGTTTCTCACGCGCCGTTCATGGGGGCGCGCAACACTTTCGGCCAATCTCTGGCAACCACGATGTGATGCATCTCCCTCCCAGAAACCCGTTGATGTGGTTTGTGATGCCATACTTCGATTGTTTTGGGGGTTTATGAGGATTTTGTGTTGCGGATCTAGGGTTTTCCTAGAATTATTTCTGCCCTCTTGATTTCTGTGAGGTTTCCTCATAGTCTCGATTTCCTTCCACCCATCCTAATGAGTAGGTTCAGAAGATGAGTAGCCTATTTCGCCTAAAGTAGTCCCAATGATGTCCAAAATCACTAAGACAAATCCACCCCAAGCCTCAATTATTTTGATAGAGTAAACAATCGGGGCTCTACTTAAAGAGCATACGTATAGCTAGTCATCTCACTAAGGATCCTCCAATTGATGATTCGAAAGAGCAATGACTGGAGGATGATGCTCGTTTGTTCCTACAAATTCGTAATTCCATCAATAGTAAGGTATTTGGTTTCATTAATCACTGTGAGTTTGTTAAGGAGTAAATGGATTATTTGGACTTCGTGTTTTCTAGAAAAGAGAATGTTTCTCACATATTTGATGTGTATAAAGCTTTTTATCGATTAGAGAAACAGGATTGATCTCTCATGGAATTTTTTATGGAATATAAAAAGACATGAGGAGCTTAATATGTTATTGCCCTTTAGTCTAGATGTCAAAGTTCAACAAGCTTAATGTGAACAGATGGCAATGATGGGATTCCTAGCCACCCTTCCTTCCGAGTATGACTCATCTAAGGCTCAAATTCTATCAAGCCCTGAGATATCATCCTTCCAAGAGATCTGCTGTGATACTCAAGACAGATCTCCCTCACCTACACTTCCATCCGCCTGCATGAGCAAAGTACCTTGTTGACTCCGAACATCGTGAGTTAGGCTACATGACAAAAATAGTGGTCCAGGCGAGAACACTAGATGGTCAAGCTCTAGAGGAGTTGTTTGTTATTACTGTCGTAAGTCTAGACATGTGATATA
Source organism: Tetrastigma voinierianum (assembly GCA_016808115.1). Classification (NCBI taxonomy): domain Eukaryota; kingdom Viridiplantae; phylum Streptophyta; class Magnoliopsida; order Vitales; family Vitaceae; genus Tetrastigma; species Tetrastigma voinierianum. The sequence continues at coordinate 1,936,581 of JAEQBH010000318.1, read as the reverse complement.
AGACTATAAGTTACAAAACAGGAATCAGAGATTTCCATCTGCTCATATAGCCTACTCTAATGAGGCATCAAATCGCCTCACCCGCCTCGCTAAGAATTAGTAAGGTTCCATTTGTATCGTAGAATTATTGTGTCTCCATCTACTCGACATCGCTATTACTAAGTCAAAATCTGAATAAATGTCTTGTCTCTTCTTTGTAATTCAAATGGATCATTGATTCTAGAGCCACAAATCACATGATAGGTAATTCTAGCCTATTTTCTACCTTTCAGTCACAACCTTCAACTTCCATCATTACTTTGCGCATGAATCACGCCTGCGTGTTTCAGTCGCAAGTAGTCTTTCCCACTCCATCTATTCCTGTCATCCGTCTTGAGTTTACCGAAATTTTCTTTTAATTTGATGTCTCTGAGGAAATTAACTCGAGAACTTAAGTGTTATATCTCATTCTTTCCTAAATTTTGTCTCTTTCAGGATCTTATGACGAAGCAGATTATTGTAAAGGACGGAATTTGGAGATCTCTACATTCTTGATCCTACAGTACCAAGACCCGTTGCCTCTTCTGGAGTTACTACTCCTTTTGAGATTCATTGCCGATTGGGCCATCCCTTACTTCCCTTGTTGAAGAAGTTGTGTCCCCAGTTTTCGAATTTGTTGTCATTAGATTGTGAGTCATGTCAACTTGCAAAACATCCGTTTTAGTTATAGTCCTGGAGTCAATAAATGAGCTAGTGCTCCATTTGAGTTAGTTCATTCAGATGTGTAGGATCCTTGTCCAGTTGTGTCCCCAACTGGGTTTCAATACTTTATTACTTTTGTCGATGATTATTCGCAAACTACTTTGTTATATTTAATGAAAACCATTCTGAGTTATTTTCTAACTTTCGTGCCTTTTGTGCTGAGATTCACACTTAATTTCATGTTCCTGTTCAAAGTCTGAGATGAAATAATGCTAAAGAATATATTTCAAAACAATTTCAGTCATTCATACTTCAAAATGGTATCCTTCATCAAATGTCTTGTGTTCATACACCTCATAATGGAGGTGCTAAAAGAAAAAATTGATACCTCCTTGAAACTGTTAAGGTTCTATTGTTTCAAATGCACGTGCCCAAACATTTTTGGGTCGATGTTGATTCCAAGGCTTGTTTCTTGATTAATCGGATGCCTTCCTTAGTCTTGAATTGGGACACTCCGTTTCAAACCCTTTTTCCAAATAAATCTTTGTTTCCCACTAAGCCTCAAATATTTGGGTGTACTTGTTTTGTTCGGGATGTTCGTCCGCATGTGTCTAAACTCTATTCTAAGTCATTGAAGTGTATCTTCCTTGGTTACTCTCGGGGTTCAAAAGTGGTCTAGATGTTATTGTCCTAGTCTTCGCAGGTTCTTGGTTTATGTTGATGTCACATTTCTTGAGACCGCCTTTTTCTCCCTCTCTGATCCACACTAGTCAGGGGGAGAATGATGACTTGCTCGTTTATACTATTGCCTCACCCCGTTCTACTCCTGCTCCGGTAAAGCCTCCTATCACTCAAGTCTACACTCGGCGCCAAAATCCCCCAGTCTCAAGTCCTACACCGATTACTACATCGCATCCAAATTCCCATGATTTATCTTCCTATTGCTCTTCGTAAAGTAAACGCCAACGTGTTCATCATATTTCCTTTGCTCTTATAACCCTTCATTCCTCACATTCATGTTCTTTTTATCAGATCCTTAGACTTCATCTCGTTACTCCAACTATGTTCTCGTTTCTTTATCTCACCCCGTCGTACAAATATATGATAAAGGAAATGGATGTTTGAATGACAATGATACTCGACTTGGGTACAATACTCATCGGGAAGAAAGCCATCGATGCCGTTTGTTTTTGCTGCTGGCGTTAATCCCAAGTCCTCACCGACTTCACACATGCCTAAGCTAAATGCGAAATATCTAGCTTTCAAAACAAGTTCTTTGTTCGAACTCACTACCGAATTTCTAAGAAATACATCGGACTACCCTCCGAGGTGAATTGTCGGATATCTCCGAACAACCATGGGTCCTATCCAAATGAATTGTCGGACAACTTCAAGGCAATTCCGGAAAATCTTCCGCTTCAAAATTCCTTCACAAACATTTTTGTTTTTCTTCAATTTCATGTCATGCACTCACTAATATTCTGTGGTGCCCCAACAAGATAAGTAACGATGACGCCAATTCCAACAACTCATGCTAATATATAAAACATGTTGCTAGGTTGAAAGCATGCCTTGTTGCTAAAGGGCATGCCCATACCTATGGGGTGGATTATTCTGATACCTTCTCCCCAGTCGCTAAGATGTCTTATGTTTGGCTATTTATATTTCTGGCAGCCACTCATAGTTGGGACCTCCACCAGTTTGATATTAAGAATGTTTTTCTTCATAGGGATCTTCCAGAGGAAGTTTATATGAAGCAACCTCTAGGGTTTGTTACTCAGGGGGGAATTAATAGAATTTGTCATCTTCATAAATCATTATATGGCTTGAAATAGAGTCCACGCACATGGTTTGGAAAATTCAATCAAGTAATTGAGAAGTTTGGCATGCAAAAGAGCAAATCTGATCACTCTGTCTTTTAAAAAAAATTTGAAGCTCATCTTGTTAGTTGTGTATGTAGATAATATTGTCATTACAGGGAGTGATATGGTCGGTATATCATCACTTACGTCCTTTCTTCATTCCACACAAAGGACTTAGAGATGCTAGTATTTCTAGGGCATTGAAGTTTTTTATTTTATTTTATTTTATTTGATGGGTAAAAGACAAGATATATTGAAACCACCCACCAACTGCCAAAAGGTATATAGGGGTATACTAACTGCAGCCAACGGGAAATACAAAGAGAGAGGAAGAAAGAAAAGAGACAACGAACAACCCTCATTTACAACCCATCCAAACCAAAAAATCCATCAAAGAATCAAATTTTCTCGCACATGATGATTGGACCAAAATCACAAATTAAAAACAAAAGAGGTCTTCAATCTATGAATCGAGCAGCACTCATCATCAAAAGCAATCATGTTTCTCTCACGCCAAATGGACCAAAACAAGCAGAGAGGGGCCGCCATCCACGCCTTTAGCCTTTTTTTACCCACAAAGGAACCATGCCAAGATAAAAGAGTTCCTCTCATTGTGAGGGGTTGCCATCCATGCCTTCTTGGGCGTTGAAGTTATGAGAAGTAAGCATGGAATCTTCTTATCTCAAAGGAAATATGTGCTCGATCTATTGTCTAAAATAGGAAAATTATGGGTAAAGCCATATTGTTTCCCTATGGCACAAAGCCTACATCTTACTAGAGAAGGTGAATTGTTTGGGGACCTCGACATAGAAGACTATTTGAAAGTCGAACTAATTTTACAAGAATATCGCCTGATATTGCATTACGTCGCCAATGTTGTAAGCCAATACATGTCCTCTCCAACAATTGATCATTGGGCAACTGTAGAACAGATTCTATATTACTTGAAAGTAGCCCCAGGGCGTGATATTTTATATGGCAATCATGGGTATAATAGAATTGAGTGTTTCACGGATGTTGATTGAGCAAGATCTAAGGAGGACAGGAGATCCACTTCAGGTTACTATGTCTTTGTTGGAGGGAATCTAATCTCATGGAGGAGTAAGAAACCGAGTGTGGTTTCTCGTTCGAGTGCAAAATCTGAATACAGAGCGATGGCACAGTCTGTGTGCGAGATCATGTGGCTTCATCAACTCGTGGAAGCCAGGCCAAAATCCCCTGGTCCCAAAGAAAGCTCTAGTGTGACAAACTGACCGCTCTTCATATCGCATCTAATCCCCAGATTCAATGAACGAACTAAGTTAATATCGGTGATAGGCTGTCATTTGTCTATGAGAAAATACAACTCGGTTTGATTTCTACGAGATATGCGAAGACTAGAGAATAGTTGGGTGACATCTTCACAAAGGCTCTAAATAGGGACCGGGCTAGTTATCTATGTAACAAGTTGGGTATGATTAACATCTATGCTCCAAATTAAGGGAAAGTGTTATAGTATGTATCCTACTTTACATATAGGATTGTAACTGATTAGGAAGCTTGAATTGCAGGGTTTTAATTAGGAAGGATAGATTGGCTTACCTATTGTATAGACTAACCCTCTTGTATGTATACACATGATGATTCAATGGAAAATACAAAGAATCTATCTCCTCCACTCCTCTCTTGTTCTTCTACACTTATAAATCAGCTTCTAATCATGAAAACCATTTAAAAAAAACTACCACCTCATCCTTAACAAAGTCCCAAATAAAATGTGAAAAGCCAACAAGAAGCTGTCTAGCTCAAGGCTTTGTCCCCATTTAAATCTAACAGAGCAGCAAGTACTTCTTCCTTTGGAAAAGGCATTTCCAGCTTTTCTGCATCTTGAACTTCTAAGGTTTGAAGTAGCATTTTTCTGACACATGACCTCCACTCCCCTTGCTCTGAATGGGGATTATGCAAAGGCCCAAACAACTCTCTCTAGTTTTCACCTCTTCTGATAATGACGCCCCATCAATCTTTAACATGGCCAAAGCATTAATCAATGGCCCACATCATTCATGAAATGCCTTTTCTTCAGATCATTGCAAGAAGTATGACACACCAAGAACAAAATAACTCAAAAGTGTGCTCCTAATTATTATTGAAGGAGGAGGGAGGAGGGAGGAGGGGGTCAGTGGTTGGTGGTGGAATGAAGCACATATAAGTAAAATGCAGAAATTATTGCCCATCAATGAAGCTCACTCTTGCAAGCCCAACACCAAGTACAAGCTGGGGCCATAGTGCAACAGAACCAGGGTTGCCGCTGATTTAGGTAATTGTTGCCTATAGGTTTTTAACCTGCTCCTGCGTACACACAATACCAAGAATTGGCTAAAAGGTGGACCATGGTTGCCAGTACATAACTTTCACTGCCGTGCATGAGACAATGAACTAAGCTATTACATCGTCTGTAACACAAACACTGTGCTCCCTTATATCCCCTTTCAATATATTATCGCTGCATTGAAAACCCAGAAAACATATTACATTTGCCTTCAAATTATTCAAAATGGAAGTAATTAGGAATTACGACTGCATAATATCAATGTAGGACTAAAGAATGATATGGATTTCTAGGTTCACAAGGAGAGTGGTTTGGTAACCAAAGTCCATTGGTTAAACACTGTTCTCTTTTTAGTCAAACCCATGCTCGAGCGTTAAATGCATCATCAGGTTAGGAATAGATGACAAAGGGTTAAGCAAAAAACTTATGGAAGTGAAGCTTCGCACTGTTTTGGAGAGCTTATGGAAATAATAGATGCATAATCTTCATCTATCCTTTAATTTTTCTATTTTAGTACTAAACATGATATTGTAGATCACTTATCAAGGGTTCTGCAATACTCATAATCATCACTACTCAGATACAAGCCTGAGGGTTCCGTGCGTGAAAATCAACACTCCATGCCCGTTTTTCATGCTCTTCATATTCCATCACACTCTGACAAAAAATATTTATCAGCATGTGTGTGCGTATATATAACTAAAATTCTAGGAAACAAGAACATATCTATAATCAGTGGCGAACCCAGAATTTTTCATTCGAAGGACCCAAGAAGAAACATCAATTCTTTGCATGCTAAAGAAAAATATACCACAAAATTTGGGATAGAGTTAAAAAATAAATAAATAAATCTCGAGGGCTAACATAATAAAATACATGTTTCCTTAAGGAGTTTTAAACATTATTTAATTTCTAGAGCCCCTAAGAAGCATTCCATAATACGATCATATCCTAAGAGGGGTTAAACCATAAATTACCTATCTTAATGGGGAGCCTTCCAAATTATGGGGAATTATGGCTCCTGCCCGACCCTGGGACTGCCACTGACTATAATAGCAAATATGAATATAAGATATATACCAAGAATGTAGCTGAGTACGCAGCAAATTGGAAGTAAGCATGTATTTCTATCATTACCTGTCGAGTATTTACATCCCAAACAGTTACGATTCCCTCGTAATCACTACTAGCTATATGATTCTTAGTACACTTGTTCCAACTCAAGCAACTAAGTTTGGATCGAGTGCACATCTCCACAACAGGACAGTGCACTTCTGTGTGTTCATTCACAACCTGGAAAGTGAGAAAAAAGGTAACAATCAACAAACCAGCAGTAGCCAAAATTATTTAATATAATAATCAATTGTTGTTACCATTATGACTAAGATAAGCAAACAAAGGAGAAGGATTCCCCATGAAAATAATAATTCTATTGTTTAGACAGTGGAACAGGCAGTCATTGATCTTCTGCTTACATTACAAGCATAGTTCTAAAAGACTATATGAACCAAAGCACCAATTCCTCTTGAGCACAAGGTGCACTAAAGGCATGGGCTTTTGTGATGTAAAGTATACCCTATTTTACAAATAAAATTGTATATGACATTATTAAAGTAATAACCATTTGTTTGTCCTAAACATATATATCATAAAATATTATTCAAAAATTTCACCAACAAAAAAAAAAACTATAAAATAATAGAACAATGATTCTTTTGCTTATTGTTAAGGTTTAGTCTCCTAATCTATTTAGGATTCTTTTCCTTCTCTCTTTCGTCTCCTAATTGGACTCTAACTTTATTTCCTTTTTGCCCTAAAACTAAAGTATAAATATGTATGTTTCCTCATTTATAAATTAATGAGAATACAGAATTCATTTTCTCTCAACATGGTATTAAAGTCATAGAAGAGTTTAGGAATATTAGGGTTAGGGTTTCGCCGTGTGGTCAATTCCGAAGATCCATCCAACGACTGTGCCTCACTCTAGTTGTATTATAGTCGTCGCAAAGCCTCTCAGGAGCCACAGTGCATAGACACTCCACCAAAATCATCAGAGCCTGAGCTCCCCGCCGGTGAAAAATCTCCGACAACAGGTCTATCACGCGCCTCCACGGACAAGCCCACGTGCCGCCATTGTCCCTCACACGCCGACCCACGCGCCGCCACTGTCCCTAACACGCCGACACGTGAGGGCGCGTGGTTGCTTCTCCGATCGCCGGAATTCACCACCAGAGTCGCCTGCTACCGATCTACAAGCCTATGTCCCTGGTTTTCTAATCCAACACTTGCATCAGCCTCTTTTGTCCATTTTTCTCTCCGGCGGCATATACTTTTATTTTTTTTTTTTTCGTTTCGTCAACATCCGACACCACTAAAGCCCCTCTCACCATTTGGAGTTGTTTTGTTCTCTAAGTTTATCCATTACTGCGGACTTCATTGATTTCTCATCTCTTATGTATTTAAAAGACATCCTATACAAGAAAGATGTCTCTATGGCTGCGAAAGGTCGACTTTTAATTCCTTTGTATCTGGAACTCCTATGATTACCTTGGATAAACTCACGGGAAGCGAAAATTATCAATCATGGGCAGATTTTGTGGACCTATGGTTTATTGGTAATGGTAGTGAGGATCATCTTACTACTGTGGACACAAGTATCCCCAAAGATCAACGTCCTCAGGGCGCAAAATTGATGCTTTACAATGCAATATTCTTCGGCAATCTATTAATGCCAAGACTATATAATATTGGGGCCTATAAAACTTGCTACACTCTCTAGAATCAGGTGAAGAAATTGTACACTAATGATATTCAACGCCTCTCGCATCTGCACATCCCATCGCTTAATTTGAAACAAATGCAGATGGATATATCTTCTATGGTGGACAAATGTCTCCGCTCCTTAAGGATAAACTTTAGATCCATCTCTACAGTCTTCTAATACCGAGACTCACACCGGGCCCAAGATGATTCGAGCCCTTATGATCATTCTTCTACTTAACTTTGAGCCGCATTTGAGAACATCCCAAATATACTCACTAGAGCTGTTATTCCAAACTGTGATGAGGTTCCACTTGCCATTTCGCTATACTCCTCCACCCGCCTTATTCGCCCATGCGCCCGAGATAACATCAAAATTTCGTGATGGTTTCTTAGTCTCACTCCTCAAGTGATTCCAAAGGTGACGTAGAAACCGAGGTAGAGTGACCACGTCCCTCCAATGCACATAATTGTCATAGGCTTGACACACCAAGATCGATGCTATCGCTACATGGTCACCTCCTGCGACCGCTCATTTGGCCTAATCTTCTAATCCTTCAAATAGAGTTCAGCTCCCTGCCCCAGTGGAGCCTATCCACACCTCAGGGGTCATTCTACGCCGGCGAATATGAGATACCCTTCGTTCCCACTAAGCAACCAAATCTTCCTCCATTGCTTCTATTGCCCAAACCGGTAATGTCTCTACTTGCCTTACACACTCATATGCGCCTTGGATCCTTGATATCGGAGGCTTTAGTCATATCTCTAGTAATAAAGACCTTTTTTCTTCTCTTACCCTTCCGTCTCCTTTACCAACTATTACCTTAGCTAATGGTTCTGCAACCATAGCTAGGCATTGGCTCGACTTGTCCCCTCCCTTCCTTGCCCCTTACCTCTGTATTTTATGTTCTTGATTTTCCTTTTAATCTTATTTCCATTAGTAAGTTGACTTGTGACCTTCATTGTGTACTTCCTTTTTCACACAACTTTGTAACCTTGTAGAACCAGAGTACAAGGAAGAAGATTGACATAGGACATGAGTCACAAGGCCTCTTTCACCTCAGCTCGCCTCTTTGTTGCACTGCTTGCACTTCCACGGCAACTCCTCTCCTCCTCCACAATCGTCTTGGTCATCTAAGTCTCTCCAAGTTTCGGAAGCTGGTTCCTCATTTTTCTAGTTGATCTTCGCTTGAGTGTGAGTCATGTCAACTTGGGAAACATACTTGTGTCTGCGTCTACTTTAAGATTTCGTTACTTTGTTACTTTTATAAACGTATATTCTCGATGTACTTGGTTATGAAAACTCGAGCTGAGTTATCTTCTATCTTTCAAAAAGTTCATGTTGAAATTCACACTCAATTCAATACTTCTATTAATATTTTAAGAAGTGATAATACAAAGGAATATTTCTCTATGTCATTCAAGAGACTAAGATGCACGTGATGTCTGACGGAATTGTTAGAAGTTTGAGCTCTAGCAGATTTCTTGATTGGGTTGCTCTGGATGCCATAAGGACTGCTTGGGGGGGGGGGAGGGGGAGTGCTCGTGGTGTGGGACAAAAGAAGCCTTATTCTTTTGGACAAAGAAGTGGGTATGTTCACAGTTTCTTGCTTGTTCAAGAATGTCTCTGATGGCATTGTTTGGGCTTTCACTAGTGTTTATGGTCATCTTTCTAAAGATGGTAGGTCGCTCCTTTGGGAGGAGCTAGGGGAAATTAGAGGCTTATGGGAGACTCCTTGGTGCATCGGGGGAGACTTTAATGTCACTCGCTCCTCCGGTTTATACCATGGGTAGGTCAATCTGCCTATGGAAGGTTCCCTGAGGTTATCGATGATCCGGAATTGCCATCCTGTTCCATGCCCGGGAGGAAATTTCACTGAGGGGAGGTATGTCAAACGACACAATGGCTCGCTGATGATTCCTAGTCTCTCTTGACCGGATTTAATTACTTCCGGGGAAACATGACGCAACGAAAACTCCCGCCTACCTCTAATTACATGCCCCATCCCATCGAGTACTAAGAGCAAGAAGGGGGCCAACTCCCTTTCGCTTCGAGAATATGTGGCTGAAAGCGGATGGTTTCTAGGATCTTCTTAAAAGCTAGTGGCAAGGGATGTCTGTTCAAGGCTCCCCAAGTTTCCATCTCACCAAAAAGCTTAAAGAGATCAAACGGTTACTCAAGGCCTAGAACATGGAGTGTTTCGCAGAAAGTGGAACTTAACAAAAGATGTGCTCTGCTTCGCCTAGGAGGCTCTGGGACCAAGTGGAAGAGGAGAGAGAGCTTTCCATGGAGGAAGTTGAGGCTAAGGAGGCAAAAGATGCATTCAAAAAGTAGGCTTCCTTAGAAGAGATTCATTGGAGACAGAAGTAGAGAGAAATTTGGTTAAGGGAAGGGGACAGAAACATTGGTTTTTTCCATCGAATGGCCAACTCCCACTTTAGGAAAAATTCTCTGGCTAGTATCAAGATAAATGGAGTGTGGCTAACTGAGGACCAAGAGATGAGAGAAGGGATTCAATGCTTTTCGCCTTGTTTTAGACAACATGGATCAGAGGCTAAGATTGATACGTCCCGGGGCTTTCGCCTCTTCAATCCGTAAGAGGCCTAAGAGCCTTGAAGTGCCTTTTAGAGAGGAAGAAGTCTTCATTGCTCTAAATGAAATGGATGGTGACTAGGCCCTAGGACTTGATGGTTTCACCTTAGCTTTTTGGCAGGACACTTGGTATTTCGTTAAGGAGGAAATTATGGAGATGTTCCATGAATTTTTTGTAACAAGGACCTTTACCAGGAGCATTAACACGACTTTCCTTGTTTTGATCCCCAAAAAGGGAGGCGCTCAGGATCTAAAGGACTTTAGGCCAATAAGCTTGTTAGGCAGCCTATACAAAATTCTAGCCAAGGTTCTGGCTAACCGCCTAAAGAAAGTTGTGGCGACAGTTGTCTCTGATACGCAAAATGCTTCCGTGGAAGGGCGCCAAATTACTAACGCTTCTCTGATAGCGAATGAAGTTATTGATCACTGGCAAAAACGAAAGGAACAGGGGGTGATCTGCAAACTTGATATTGAAAAAGCTTTTGATAGCTTAAATTGAAAGTTTCTTCTAAAGGTCATGCTGCGTATGGGTTTTGGCCCCAAATGGGTGAGGTGGATAAGGTGGTGCATTTCCATAGCCAAGTTCTCGGTTTTAATTAAAGGGGTGCCGGCGGGTTTCTTTCCTAGCTCGAGAGGCTTGAGGCAAGGGGATCCTCTTCACCCCAACCTTTTCATTATGGGAATGGAGGTGCTTAGCATCATGCTTAGAAGGGCTGCTGCAGGTGGCTTCATTTCAAGATTCAACTTCAAATGCAGGTAATGAAGATCTCAGTATCTCTCACTTCCTTTGGGCGGATGACACAACTAGCTTCTATGAAGGCTAAAAAGAGGACCAACTTCTATCTTAGTTGATTCTTATCTGTTCGGCTTCTTCAGCTCTAAAGATCAACTCTCCTGATAAAAGTGAGTTGATTCCGATGGGGAATGTGGTCAATCTGAATGCGCTAGCTACTGAGTTGGGTCATAGGGCGAGACATCTTCCCTCCACTTATTTAGGCCTACCCCTAGGGGCTTCTCACAAGTCTGAGGCTGTGTGGGACAACATCGAGGAAAGAGTGTGCAGGAGACTTGCCCTTTGGAAGAGGAATTACATTTCCAAAGGGGGCAGAGTGACCTTGATCAAAAGTACTCGCAATTTTCCTCTTTATCGATGTCTATGGTTAGAATGCCCAAGTATATAAGGTTATAGATTAGAGAAGTTGCAAAGGAACTTCCTACGGGTGGTGGGACCTAGAGAAGAAAGCCCATTTGGAAAAATGGGGAAGTGGTTTAACCCAGAAAGGAAAGAAGGCCATACGAAAAACTTATCCCTTATGAACAAAGCTCTCCTCGGGAAATATGGATTTGGCGTTTTGCCTCGGACATGGACTGCACTTGGAAAAGTCTAATCGCCTTTAAATATGGGATCGACGATCTTGGTTGGGGGTCTAGGGAGGCCCAAGGGCCTTTTGGAATGGGTCTTTGGAATGATATCCCTGAACTGGGTCAAGCTATTGATAACTAGAAATTCAAAGTCGAATGGGAATCGACCACTTGGGGACTGATCACCGGTGCAAATTCTTCAAATTTTTAGTATCTCTTTCCCTTCTCTCTTTGGTATTGTCACAAACAAGCTTGCCACTGTGGCAGATGTTTAGGACTCTTCTACGGGTCCCTCGATTGAATCCCACTTTGTCGTGGCCTTTAATGACTGGGAGACTGTTCTAGTTGAGAATCTTCTTTAATCCTAGAAGGAGAGGGTCACCACCTAGATGTGGAGGCATGGGCCTTATGGAAGGGGTTTGTCTCACTAACTTCACACAACAAGGAAGCTTAATTCACCGGCCTCAGTTCCGAATCCTCTTTCCAAAGAAAGGGCATTTAAGCCCACGCCCTACTACAAATGCTTTTTGGCTCGTGGGCAGCCGTATGAAAGGTCTTAACTCGAAAACTTCAAAGAAGGATGGCACCTTCCCACAGACATACTTTTTATATGGTTATAGCCAAGAGAGACACCCATCACCTCCTTCTTCATCGGTCTCATAGTCGCCTCCTTGTTGAGATCATATTCTCTTTGTTCGGGCATTCTTGGGTTTTCCCCAAAAAGATCAAGGAAGCAGTTCTCGGTTGGAAAGGCTCTTTTGTGGGGAAAAATAGGTCTAAGGTTTGGGAAGACCTATGTGCATTTTTCAGATGCTTTGAAAAAGAAATCATTTAGCCTTCAGAATGGGTCCTTAGCTATACGCTGCAGGTTAAAGCATTCTTTGTCTCTAATTTGTGGATTGAACAACATAAAACATAGGTGAAGAAATTTCCTTCACTTATAGGTTTCTTGGAGTGGTCGCAAGGTCTAAATGAGGTCGTGTGTTCTTCCCATTTTCTTTTGGTTTTTTAGTTTGCTTGTATACTTCACATGTTTATGGTATTTTGCTTGCTTTTCTTTCATTATCATCCTGTATCCTCTGAGCCTCGCCTTGTTTTGTTTATATATTGTGCATCTTACTTATCAAAAAAAAAAAAAAAAATCTCTATGTCATTCTCTTCTTTTATGTCTTCCTAATGATTCTTCACTCAATCATTCACAGAAGAATCACATTTAACTGGCATGTACCTCGCACTCCTTCATCATCATAAGTGTTCCTCAACATTTTTGTGGGATGTTATTTGAAGGTATGTTATTTGATTAATTTGGCATGACATCCTCTCGTTTTGTATGATCGTATCCCCTATTTTGTCTTACTACCTAATCAACCTCCTCCGCTTTGCCTCCCTCCTCGTAAGGTCTTCGGGTTGGGTGTCCGCTTTATTCATTCTTCACCCGTGGCAAGACAAACTCTCAACCAAAGCCACAAAGTGTGTCTTCTTAGGTTATTCTCGCCTTCAGATGGGTTATTATTGTTATTCTCCTGACATTAATCGCTACTTTATCTCTGCTGATGTCACCTTCTTTGAAGATTCCTCCTTCTCCTCTACAAAGAAGTCCTCCAGCCTCCCGATGTCTTATCACCCCTTTTGTTTTACAATCCCCAAATTTCCCTTCTCCACCTACATATGCCGTGACTCGACCTCTTCAAGTTTATACCAACCGTCCTCGTCCTCGTCCTCCTCCAAGGCCTCTTTATTAAGCATCTTCTGCACGCACTATCTCTTGGCTCCAGCCTCCACAACCGTCTGATGATCTACCTATTGCCATTCGGAAAAGTACGCATTCTACTTCTAACCCACATCCTGTTTATAATTTTCTCAGCTTTCATTGTTTATCTTTACCCTACCTTGCCTTTGTTTCCATCTTGTCTTTTGTTTCTACCCCTAAAAGCACTAGTGAGGTTCTCTCTCATCCGGGCTAAAAATAGGTAATGGCTGAGGAAATTGATGCTCTAATGGCACATGGGAGCCTGTCGCTCTTCCTCTTGGCAAGTCTCCCGTTGGCTGTCGTTGAGTTTATACGGTGAAGGTAGGACTTGATAGCCCAGTTGATCAGCTTAAGACCCGTTTGGTTGCCAAGGGGTACACTCCAATATGGCTCTACTATTATGATATTTTCTCCAAGGGCTAAGATTGCCTCTGCTCGCTTACTTTTCTATGGCTGATATGCGCCTGCTATCCCTTTTTCAATCGATATCAAGAATGCTTCATGGTGATCTCGCCAGGAGGTTTATATGAAGCAATCACCGGGGTTTTATCAAGCCAAGGGGAGTCTGTTTGGTATTCAATTACGACGCTCTTTATATGGTCTCAAACAAATTTCCCTGAGCTCGGGTTTAACTGATTTTGCTCATTGGTTCAGAGTTTGGCATGATTCAAGCACAATGCATCATTCCGCTTTTATCATCATACCTCATCGGATGAAATGTGATTTACTGATTGCTTATGCGATGACATTGTCATTGGCTAGTAGTGACCATGATGGTATTAAAAAACTTAAACAACACCTCTTCAGCCACTTTCAGACAAAAGACTTAGGAAAACTCTGGCAGTATTCTTCTAGGCATCGGTAGCGCTCCAATCTAATTCGAAGTGGTTATTTCTGCAGGAAGTATACCTGGATATATCAGACACCGTATGTTGGACTCCGTAAGCCCGTAGATACCCTATGGATCCGAATGTCAAACTTCACTAAGTCGTGGGAGCCTCTCTATGAGATCCAAGCAAGACATCGACGATCAGGTGTAAATCAAATATCTCACTAACACTCGATCTGACATTTCTTTTCCTATGAAACAGAAGTACGGCTCCTACAATCACCTCGCGATAAATTTACTGATGCCGTGCAGCTCATATTCCGTTATGTCAAAGGTACACCAGGTCAAGAGGTGTTGTATGATAATAGAGGCCTACCTGCATTGCTCTGGCCACAAATGATGCAACCGGCGGTGCTCACCCACGATGGGATGTTCTACATTACAGACAGGTGTTCATTGAAGGTAACTTAATATCCTGGAAGAGTAAGAAACAAGATTTTTTTTTTGATGGATAAAGAAACACGATCGATCACAAAAACAAGAAAGCTGCCCAAAAGTACAATCGGGAGAAGTGCCAAAAGGACATAGTCCGAGAAGGACCAAAACATGAAGAAAACTCAAACCAAAAACAATTACCTATACCCCATCCAAGTTAAAAATTCCAATATACTCCTGTCTCTATCCCCACTAGACACGTTGGCCCAAGACCAGAAGCTACAAATGAAAGAATTCTTTAATCTATACATAGAGAAGGTCTCATTATCGAAGGTCACTCTATTTCTCACACCACACGCCCGTATATAAAAGAGGTGCAGCCCCAAACTTTCTCAAGGCTTCTTGCCCACTCTCTTTGCCTCATGCTCTGTACGACCACGTGACCGAGAAAGGGAAGACCCATCCAAACCCCACTATAGCCAAAATAAGCCCCAAAGCATTCCGCCTTCGAACGCTGAACTAGGGAAGATGGTTTGGGCTCTCCTCCTTCACAAAGGTAGCATCTGTTGGCTAAGGATCTTCCTCTCTTTTTGATTTGGTCTAAAGTCATCAGCTTGCCCCAAGACGCCTCCCAAGCAAAGAAACCCACCTTTAAGGGGACCATAGTGTTCCAAATCGATATGGTGAAAGGTCTGGTTTCTACGCAGGCGAGTCTCAACCTCGCATAAGAGCTTGACTCGACAACGCCGGTCACTCCCCTTTGGCACCAACTTGCTTCCGTATTTGAGAACACTCTCCGTGGATGGGTCATTTTCATAAAATTCACTACCTTATCATTTCCTGGGCCATTGAATGGCCTCGCTAAACCGAGGGGTCCAACCACCTTCTGCCTAAACATCCCAAATCTCCTAATCATCGTGATCTTTGAACTCAGCTAAGCTAAACAACGCTGGAACGTTATGCACAAAGCCTCCTACCCCCTGCATACATCTCTTCCAAAACCCGATTCCCGCTTACCATCACCAACCACAAATTTGGCATTTAAGCGTACCATATCCCATCCTTTCCTAATTTCTTTCCATAAGCATGTCCCAAAACTATTCCTAACTTCCCCCGAGCACCATCCCCCCTGCGATTCCCCAAATTTGCTTCTGATAGTCTTCCTCCACAAGGAATTCCTTTCGTTTGCGAAACGCCAAAGCCACTTTCCTAACAAGGTTTCATGAGCCAGGTAAGCCTCCTCGACCCCAAGCCGCCAACTTTTTATCTCAGACACATCGTGGCCCAACTCACCAAATGAGGCTTCTTCCAGGCTCCCCTCCCACGTAGTCCTCCTGGATTTTTTCTAGCTCAGACACAAGACTCTGATCCCGAAAAGAAACATGAAATAGATAGGGAGATTCGACAGTAAGCTTCCTCGAGGTTGTAATTTTCCCTTCGAGATATATATCGACGCTTCCAATGGCTAGTCTCCTCTCGAATCCTCTCGATGGTATCTCAACCTCGACCGACGAAAGTGAGAGCCCCCTGGGAGGCCCAAATGTAGTAGGTAAACGGTCACCGCAACCTAACTCCTCAATGCCAACATTCCTCACATTCTCCCGCCCCTCCAATAAAGGGAAAATATCGCTTACTGTTGATTTTCACTCCGAGAGATTCCCAACCACATCAAATCCATCTCAAACAAGCCACCGGGGTCGTGATTATCTTGCTGTAACAACAGTATCATCTCGCATAGAAGGTACACCTCCAAATTCTCTTCCTCCTCTCTAACACCACCAATTTTGCATCCAGACAAGAAATTCCCTTCCACAAAATTCTCTTAATTAACTCCAGCTTTAAGATATCCATTCCCAAGACAAAGAGATACCTGGGATAAATCCCCGCGAATCCCCTCGCATTTAAAAGCCCGCTGAAACCCCATTGATAAGGATCGAGGAAAGAAACTGCATACACCAAGAGATCCAAGATAGCCATCTTTGACCAAAACCCATTCTTCTCATGACCTCGAGCACATACTCCCAATTTACATGATCATAAGCCTTTTCAATGTCTAGCTTGCATACCACTCCGCCATCGTTCCTTCTCAACATGGAATCCACAACCTCATTCGCAATTAAGGTAGCATCAAGGATTTGCCTTCCTTCGACAAAGCCGCTGGATTGAGAGACTACTTTGTCCAACACCTCTTCTCACCTTATTTAAGCGTTACATTCCGCAAGGATCTTATATAAGCTTCCTAGCAGACTAATGGGCCTAATCTCATACATCCTTACATTTCCTTTGGGAATCAACACTGTGAAGGTAGCATTTAAACTTCTTACAAATTTCTTCTTCAGAATTCCTCAAGAACTCCATAACTGCCTTTAACAAACTCCTCAAAGAAAGTGACCAAAAGCGATCGGAAAACCGCCGCCTGGGGGCCTTTCACCATTGAGACCTAAGTAATAGTCACATAGACTTCCTCCTCAGAAAACCTGACTTCTAAACTGCCAGCATCCTCTGTTCCTAGCTCCTCCAAGGAAATACTTGGGAAAGCAGGACGCCAAACCCTTGGTTCCGACAATTGGCCTTTAAACTCATCTACGATCCCCTTCTGAATGGCATTATCTTCGGTGAGCCACCTATCATTAATTTTAATTTTGTTTATTGCATTTCTCCTTCTATGTGAGTTTGTCATTTTATGGAAAAAGCCTGCTTCGGTCTCCCCTTTAAGCCATGCCTTTGACTCGGTCTCCATGAGGCCCTCCCCAACAAAGACCATCTGTGAGTCATCCTCGCTTTTTGTCTCTCTCCTCTGATTCCTCTAAAGACAGCTCCCAATCCTTCTCCACGTTATCCCAGCATCCCACTCTATATAGGGCTTCAGCATTTCTAGTACCCACATTGCCAAAAACCTCCTTATTCCACACACCTTACTGGGCTTTAAACCTTCGCTTCGCAAGATGAACTTGCGTAACCTTTTAAAGCTAAGCCCTTGCCACCACCCTTTAAGGAGATCTTTAAAGCCCCTGCCTTTCAACCACATATTTTCAAAACGGAAGTGGAGGGACAGTCCCTTGACCGATACTCCTTCCTCCATCTAAGAGGATAGAAGTGGTCCGAAACTCGGTCTAGAAGGGTACTTCTGGGTGATCACACTAAATAACTTTCCCACCCCCGAGACTAAGAACCTGTCAATCCTAGACATCGCTTGGCCATTGATGCCCCCACTCCACGTAAAAGGCCCCCCCTGTAATGGCAAGTCTCTCATCCCCAGGTCGTCAAGGACAAAAGCGAAACGGCGCATAACCTGAGTAAGTCTTCCACCAGCATTTCACTGGGTGGAGACGGAGGCATTAAAATCTCCCAATACACCCAAGGACTGTACCCATAAACCTTCACCGACCCTAGCTCCTCCCATATCTTCCTTTTGTCATAAAACTGGACCATAAACACCTGTGAAGATCCATTGAAATCCATCCTCCACATTTCGAAAAGAGCAGGAGGCAGTAAAAATCCCGCACACTGTCTCGCTGACCTCCAAAATTCTTTTATCCCACATCAACAGGATGCCTCCAGCAGACCTCGAAGCATCAACAAAAACCCACTTTGAGAATCTCCCGCCCTAGGCTTTCTCAGGCCATCTTTAAGGTCTTATATTTTGAACTTTTTGTTTCGTAAACACACCAAGTCCACCCACGATCCTCGATAAATCGCTTGATCACTTTTCTCTCTCAGATTATTCACCCTCTCACATTCCACGATAAGATTTTCCGATCTTCATCCTAACTTTAGCAAGAAATTCCCATCTCTATTTACACTTTTCCCACTTCTTTCGCTTCCATAGTTTATCGTGCACCCACTTTAGTTCCCTGCTCACACCTAGATACTGCATCTCATTCCGCCTCCTGGCCCTTATCTCCGGTTTTTCACCATTTGGCCGATGAGGTCACCAACTGAGTCTCAAACCCTCGCCGCAAATCCCAAAATTACCGAACCTACCAACATGCTATCCTCCCACTTTCATACCCTCCTTCTATCGGCTAAAAGGAGTCGCCTCAACGAAGCCCTCCTCTTGCCCGTACTCTACCATCATACCTTCTTGACCACTTCCTCCCTTCACTTCATTCTCCGCCACAATCTCCAAAGGCAATACACCCTCCTCCTCCTCTCCTAGAACGTGTAAACCCCCCAGACCTGAAGAACCCCCTTGAAAAAGGGGTCAGCCGAAAACAGAGAGAGAAGGGGAATTATCAATAGGCATTGAAATCTCAAACCTGTTTAATAAATCGGTCGACCAAAGGGAGCCTCTGGGCCGGGATTCCACCTGCAATTAGGAATGCTTGGTCTCTGTTGCTTCCTCTCCATGCCGTTTCACATCAGGTTCATTCCCCTTCCACCCCAAGATAGAAAGGAATTGATGTGGCTTCGACTGATTGAATCTCCGAGGCCCCTTTTGAAATATGGCCTTAGTACCCGTAAATAGAGAAAAGGAATAAATAAAATAAAAATATGTCATTTATCATAAATAAATAAACAAACAAATAAAAAATAGATAAAGAAGTAGTTTCCATCTTTCACAATTTCATTATATCATATATAAATTAATTAAATGGATAAAAAATATAAAAATACAAATTTAAACGCCAAATGGTGTCGTAGAGATGAATTCAGTAGCACCATCCCCAACCATATCTCAATCAAGAGAAAAGGAATTACCCCTCTGCTTTTGAAGCCGAGTATTGAGATATGGTCTTAGCAACATGTGAACTCAAACAATTGAAGCATCTCCTCCAAGATCTAAGATTTGGGAAGGATGAACAGATGAAGTTTATATGTGATAATCAAGCCGCCTTGCATATTTCATTTAACCCAGTTTTCCATGAGAGGACCAAGCACATTGAAGTGGATTGCCACTTTATCAGAGAGAAATGCTGCATCTGATGTACATACTAGTTTTGTCAACTCTATCGACCAACTAGCATATATCTTTAATGCTCTGTATGCCCCCAGATAAAGTATATAGTGTAACAAGCTTGGTACTCACCAATATGCTCAAATTTTTGGAGGAGGAGGTCTGGGATTAGTCTCCTAATCTATTTAGGATTCTTTTCCTTCTCTCTTTAGTCTCCTAATTGTACTCTAACTTTATTTCCTTTTTTGTCTTAACACTAGAATATAAATATGTGTGTTTCCTCCTTTGTAAATTAATGAGAATACATAATTCATTTTCTCTCAACACTTATCATAATAAATAGAGAAATAAATAAAATAAAAATATGTCATTTATCATAAATAAATAAACAAACAAATAAAAAATAGATAAAGAAGTAGTTTCCATCTTTCACAATTTCATTATATCATAGATAAATTAATTAAATGGATAAAAAATATAAAAATACAAATTTAAATGCCAAATGGTGTCGTAGAGATGAATTCAGTAGCACCATCCCCGACCACCAGGTACACACCTCTCTTCTTCCCCAATCTAGGTTTTTGGTTGTTCTTCCTTCTCATGCACAATCCCCTTCTAGCCTAAAGTTAGGCAATATTTATGTTTTTGCTTCACCGGCAAAAAATGCACAGTTTTGACAGAGAAACAAAATTAAATAAATTTAAATCCCCGATTAGGGATGGAAGTGGATCGTCCAATATGCGTACCTTTTTGGAGATTCATGCCTGACTGAAAGCGCATGAAGCACATTGCACCTAGAGTAAGGCAAGGCACACACTGACTTGCACAAAAGCGCACAGAAGGCATACCTTTTAAAACTTCGATTACAAGAATTAACTCAGTGTTGTGGTCACTGTTGCCATGGCAGGTGGGGGACATGTGGTTGTTCCCTAGGTATGTTTCAATATCCAAAGGAAAGCTTGTTGATAGAAGAAACAAGGATGTGGGTGGCAATTCCGAAATATTTAATGTGGACTACGTGGAAAGGGATGTATTCAAGAACCCTGAAGGATCTGGAGCTATTCTTGTACAAGCTAGAGTATGAATCCTACTGTACTCTGTATTTTGTGCCTTTAGTTGCAGAGCACTGGCAGCTAAAGTGTGGTTTTCTTGTTTCTATGAATCATGTGATGTGGGCGTCTAGTTTTTGGGCTCTCTTTCTTTCATTTGTTTAATATGGTTTTTTTCATGTAGATGTTTCATATACCTTGCTTGACCCCCCATGCTTTGGTGGCTAATGCATTTATAGTTTACTTTTCAGAGAAAGGTTTGTCATATTTACTTAAAGATCACCACTTCCATGAGATATTTGGAAAATTTTGTCATTATCCTCCTATTAAGAACGTCTATAAACAGTTCCTTTCAGTGACAACAGGCAACACTCATGTTACAAACACTGCATTACAAGGTTCGGAGAATAATAACCTACCGAAGAGAAGTCGAAAACCTTTATGCGCCTTGAAACTCCAGCAGTAGCAAACAACTCATCATCTTGGTCAAATTCTATGCTGAAATAAGGCATGAGTAATGACAAGTTCAGTGATTTAATTATCACAGAATACCAAACAACACACACACAGAGATATGAACAACAAAGAGGGTTGTCTTTCATTCACCTTCACAAAAATAACAATCTAGATTCGATTTTTGCTCATAAACTAAATCTCAAACATCTCATGATGCATGTTCCATACTAGGACCCACCCTTTTATCCATCCAACTATAGGATTTACAGGACCAGAAATTGTAGCTCCAATAGCATGTTTCCAAAGTACTAACCGATATTTTTCCTTCTGAACCAGCTGCATTGCTACAAGAATCCTAATTTAGCATTCTTCCCAAGCTACTCTAACCAGGAACCCACTTCTATTATTGTTGACATTTTTTACTTACCTCCTAGCGATCTTAATCGTATCCTTGCAACATCTGTAACAAACGAAATAACTCATGTTTTCCCTAACCAATACACCAAAAGATACCAATCACAAGGGATGGGATTTATTTGTCCAATCAATTTTGTATGACCCAGATTAAAACAAGCTTGAGCATCCCCAAGTATTAAGTCCCAAGTGTTCACATTCAGTTCCAATCCAGGTCTCTTAATTTAGAAAAAGAAGAATTTTCTAATTACCTTAAACATGTTCTGTATGTAACTTTATAAAGTTGCTCAGGTTTGCTTCCATTCAACAGACAATACATAGAAGAATTAAATATATTTAAAAAATGCAATCCTATAACTACATGCTGCTATAATTATATATTTCAAGACTGTTAACATATAAAGTTGTAACTAGTTAGGAAACTTAACATATAGAATTGTAACTAGTTAGGAATCCTAACATGTAGATATAGATTTGTAACTAGTTAGGAATCTTAACATGTAGAGTTGTAACAGATTAGGAAATATAGACTATCCCTCCTGTATATGTATACATGTTAATTCAATGAAAAAATACACAAGGAATTCTTTACTCCACCCTTCAGTTGTTTTCTTACATGGTATCGTGAGTCAGTGGTTCGAAGCTCTGAGAATTTTAAGGAAATTTCAACGATCTAGGGTCAAGCTGGAGGTGACTTTAAACACCCACCTGTAGGGGAGCATTTGAGTCTCACTGGCAGATAGAGGGTTCACCGGCCGCCAACAAGCCAGGCTGCAAAATCCGGTGGCTGGATTCCGAGCGTGTGAAGATCACACACCACCGGGAGTTTCCTAGACAGTTCCACACACGCCGCAGCGCTTCCCCGGATAGCTCTACGTTACCCGCGCATGTGTGGTCGCGTGGGTACTCAAGCTTTCACCCCGTGCTCCTCCTCCAAGGTCAGCCCGTAGCCGATGTGGCCTGCACACTTGGTTTCCGTCGGTTCCTAGATCTCGTAGTTAGTGCTTTTGTGTCCGACAACACCCTTTTTCTAGGGTTTATGCTTGATTTTTCCAAAATCTAAGTTCGGAGGTTTTCGCTCTCGATCTCTTCCCGTATCATAATGAGTGATTCAGAGGAGAAGAAACTGACACCAAAGCTCGAAGTGGTCCCGATGATGTCCAAAATCACGGAAGACAAACTGACTAATCCCAACTATTTGGAATGAAGCAAAACAATTCGAATATACGTCAGGAGCGTACGTATGGGCGGTCACCTCACTAAGGATCCGCCAACCGATGATTCGAAAGAGCAATGAATGGAGGAGGATGCTCGTCTGTTCATCCAAATCCGTAATTCCACTACGCAGAAGCGTACCGGGTCTCGTTAATCACCGTGAATTTGTTAAAGAGCTAAATCGGATTATTCGGGAACTTGTGTTTTCTGGAAAGGGGAATGTTTCTTGCATATTTGATGTGTGTAAAGCATTCTATTGATCAGAGAAAGAAGATCAGTCACTCACATAATTTTTTATGGCCTACAAAAAGATACATGAAGAGCTTAATATGCTTATGCCCTTTAGTGCAGATGTCAAAGTTCAAGAAAAAGTCAATGAGGAATGTGATGACGCTTATGGATTTCTTACCGCCTCCTTTTCCGAGTATGATTCAATTTAAGGCCCAGATTTTGTCCAATCCTGAGATATCATCTCTTCAGGAGACCTTTAGCAGGATTCTTCGCACCGAGGTATCATCCTCTTCCTCACCTACCCTTGTATCTACCCGCATAAGCAAAGTACCTTTACTGACGTAATCTACTGAGTCCGAGAGGCAACGAATGTAAACAAAGGGTCCGTGCACAACACTGGGAGGGCCTAGTTCTGGAGGTGTTGTTTGTTATTACTGCCATAAGCCTGGCCATGTGATACGATTGTAAGAAAACAAAAGAATCAAAATCGTGAATTTCACCGTCATATACTTCTACCATCGAGGTATCCGATCAATGGCGAAGTTCACATGGAATTAGCCAGTTCCAATAATCAGACGACTCATTGAAATCTCCATCTAATCTCGATTATTGCTATTGCCAGCCCAGTAACCCGAATAAATGTCTTGTATCTTTTCGCTTCAATGGGTCATTGACTCGGAGCCAGCGTGATTACATGTAGACAGTGTAACTCTAGTCTTTTCTCTACCTTTCAGTCACAACCTTCACCTTCCATTGTCACTTTGGCAGATGGATCACATTCATATGTTCTTGGGTTAGGAACAATTGTGCCCACTCCATCTATTCCTTTGACATCAGTCTTGAGTTTACCAAATTTCTCTTTTAATTTGATGTTTGTTAGCAAATTAACTCGAGCACTTAAGTGTTATATCTCATTCTTTCCTGATTTTTGTCTCTTTCAGGATCTTATGACGAAGCAGATTATTGGTAGAGACCGTGAGTCTGGGGGTTTATACATCCTTGATCCTACAATCCCAAGACCTATTGCTTGTTCTGGAGTCACTACACCATTTGAGACACATTGCCTGTGGTCATCTTTCAAGTACCCTTATTAAAGAAATCGTGTCCTCGCAGTTTGCTATCCTTAGATTGTGAGTCTTGTTAATTTACAAAACATCATCACCTTAGTTATAGTCTTAGAGTCAATAAACGAGCTAGTGCTCCTTTTGAGTTAGTCCATTCAGATGTGTGGGGTCCCTGCCTAGTTGTGTCCCCAACCGGGTTTCGATACTTTGTCACTTTGCCATGTGACATTCACGAACCACTTGGTTATATTTAATGAAAAACCGCTCTGAGTTGTTTTCTCATTTTCGTGTCTTCTGTGCTGAGATTCATACTCAATTTCATGTTTATGTTCAAAATATGAGAAATGATAATGCAAAAGAATATGCTTCAAAACAATTTCAGTCCTTCATGCTTCAACATGACATCCTTCATTAGACTTCTTGTGTTGACACTCCTGCTCAGAATGGAGTTGCTGAGAGAAAAAATAAACACCTCCTTGAAACTGCCAAAGCTCTATTATTTCAAAATGCATGCCTGGCATTTCGGGTTGATGTTGTTTCCATGCCTGTTTTTCGATTCACTGTGGATGCCTCTACCGCCTTGAAGTGGGACACACCGTATCACATCCTTTTCCCTAATAAATCTCTATTCCCTATTGAGCCTCAGATATTTGGATGTACCTATTTTGTTCAAGATGTTCGTCCTCAGGTATTTAAACTTGACCATAAATCTTTAAATGTATCTTTCTTGGTTATTCCCGTTCGAAGGGGTACCTTGTTACCGCCCCTAGTCTTCAGATGTCAAGTTCGAGAATATCCCTTCTCTTCACCCCGAATTCACTAGTCAAGTGGCGTGATGACCACTAGTGTATACTATTGCCTCCCCTGTGGCCCCTCTTGTTCCTGCTCCAGTAAAGCCAGCCCCTCCTATTCCTGCTCCAATAAAGCCTCCTATCACTCAAGTCTACACTCGATGCCAGAACCCACCAATCTCTGGTCCTCCACCGACTGCTTCGACATCAAATCCAGTTCCCGATGATGATCTCCCTATTGCTCTTCGTAAAGGTAGACGTCAGCGTGTTCATCCAATTTCATTTTGCACCTATAACCAATGTCTTCTCAATCCCGTTTATCGCTTCTTCGGGACTTATTTCTGCCTAACACTTTCAGAAGCCTCGTTTCACCCCTACGGAAAGAAATAAGCATGACAGATGAGATGGATTTGCTCCAATGGGAATGGTACTTGGAACTTGGTACATTTACCTACTAGGAAGAAAGTCATTCGATGTCGCTGGGTCTTTACAGCCAAAGTTAATCCGGATGGTTCAGTTGCCCGATTAAAAGCACGGCTTGTGGCCAAAGGGTACGCTCAAACCTATGGTGTGGACTATTCTGATACATTTTCCCCTGTTGCTAAGATGACATCTGTTCGACTTTTTATTTCCCTGGCTGCCACTCATAATTGGGATCTTCATCAGCTTGATATTAAGAACGCCTTTCTTCATGGCGATCTTCAAGAGGAGGTATATATGGAGCAACCTCCAGGGTTTGTTACTCAGGGGGAGATTGGGAAGGTTTGTCGCCTTTGGAAGTCGTTATATGGCTTCGCTGTGATCACTGCTCGTCTTAAATTCAGCCGCAGTTTGAGAAATTTGGCCAAGTGTAAGAGTAAATCCGACTATCTCCGTCACCTGGATCAAATCAGGGGATCATTTGTCAGGTATGTGGGATGATATTTGGGTTATCACCGAGAGTGACTCTACAGGAATCCCATCCCTTAAGTCCTTTCTTCACTGGGCGCCATGACCTAGGATGCTTAGATACTTTCGTGTCAAGTTATATAAGAATACAAATCTTTTATCTCAAAGGAAATATGTGTTTGATTTATCATTCGAGACTAGAAAATTGGGAGCAAAGCCATGTAGTGCCCTTATGGCTCGTACACCTTACTAGAGAAGGCGAGTTGCCTGGCGATCCCGGCAGACATGTAAGACTAGTTGAGAAGTCGAACTACCTTGGCAAGAACTCGTCCCGATATTACACACCCGCCGTTGTCAGAAGTCAACAAGCATGTCTTCCCGATCACATTAACACTAGACACTAGAACATATTCTATGTTACTTGAAAGGAGCTCCTGGACGAGGTATTCTATATGGTAATCATGGACACAATAGGGTTGAATGCTTCATGTATGTCGATCAAGGTGGTTAAAGGAAGATGTGAGATCCACATCCGTTACCGTGTTTTCATGCAGGAATTCTAGTCTAATGGAAGAGTAAGAATAGCATTGCTTCCCGTCTGCCAAGCAGAAATGTAATATAGAGCAATTGGTACAACTGTGTGTGAAATCATGTGGTTTCATCAACTCTTGACGGAAGTCAGCATTAAGACTGTGGTACCAGCAAAACTTTGGTGTGATAACTGCGGCCGCCTTCATATCGTCGAACTCGTGATTCCATGAACGAACCAAGCATATTAAGATCGACTACCACTGTTTCGCGTAAAAATACAACCTCTGGGCTTTGATTTCGACAGATATGTGAAGACGGAGAACAAATTTGAGTGATATTTCACAGCCGGCACCGGCAATGATTATGTAAATGTCGTACTACTGAGCATTTAGCGTCTAACTGAGGGGAAGTGTTAACATATAGAGTTGTAAACTGGGCTAGGAACTTAACATATAGAGCTTGTAACTAGTTAGGAATCCTAACATGTAGATATGAGTTGTAACTAGTTTTCAGAATCTTAACATGGGACAGCAATGTGATTAGGAAATATAGACTATCCTCCAGATATATACACACGTTAATTCAATAAAAATACATTGTTAATTCTTCCTTCAATTCTCTCGCTGTTTTCATGAAGACCAAATGCCACCGCACCAAAAAATGTATAAAACTTATGCGTAAATCATATCAGGCTAAGCAAGGAAAAAAATCTAAATTTCAATACGATTTTTCTCGGGGCGATTTTTCTGGGCGGTGAGAGCGGAAAAAACTATGGAAAAATCGACAGTAAGATTTCCTACGGTAATCGCCATTTTTGGCCGAAAATCGAAAATTCGATATTTTCCGAAAATCCGATTTTTCCAAAACTGATTTTCCGAAATTTTGATAAATTATATTTTAGGTCACTAAGGGGAAGAAATTAAAAACTAAGGCACTAAGGGGAAAGAAATTAAAATCGGGGCTAAACAAAGTCAGAATTAAAAGTGTATTTTGGGAAAAATAATTCATATTTGGTGCATTGACAACCCAATTGACCGATTTACTCCACTCGACACAAAGGTCCCACTGCCTCTCTCTTATTCTCTTTCACATTTTATCATCTCCATTTCTAGCCTCACTCCCTCTCCCCTCAAAAAATATGATATTTTCTAAATTTACTCACTAAAAAAATATGAAAAATTAGTTTCTAGCGTGATCCTACCCAAAATGACTCTCGGGCTTACACCTCCAAACTACTGCTCATCGATTATACAATTATATACAGAAACTTTTTTTATATTCTCTTATTATTTATTTGTTTATATGCCTTTTATAATATTTTATTTTAGTTTTATTTACATTATAACTTATAATATTTTTAAATCAAATATTAATTTGAAAAGAAAAGAAATAAAATAATATCATTTAAAATTTAAAATTATAATAGAGAATATTTGAATCTCCTCATTATCTATAATATTTATAATAATAACAAAACAAATAAATAATATCTCTTAACATTATAAAACTAAATAATATATTAAATATAATATATTTAATTTAATAATTAATAATCCATTTGATTTTGACTCATCTTAATTAAGATATGAATTCATTTCTCATAATCTATATAATTAAAATATGAAAAATTTTAATAACCGATATTTTTGTAAAAATATCCACCGATATTTTACCGATATTTCCGATATTTCCATAAAATCCAATTACCGATATATCCGTGTTTACCGATATTTTGATCCTTGGTGCTAAGCCATCACAAGATTAGATTTCCATTTTGATGAGTATACTTTATACTCATTTTATTAATATGTTCTGCTTATATTTTTAGTAGTTTTATTATATAAATAAGTGATCTAATGCTCTAAATGTTCAATTTGTGATTAGGTCAATCCACAGCCAATATGGGAGCAAAACAAAGAGATAAAGCTCAAAAATAGCAAACTACACATGCAAAGCAGCAGCCTACCGTGGTTTTGATGCTTTAAGCCGTACAATGATCCCCAATGGCTACAATATTGATATGGAGGATAGAGACTTCTGCTTTCCAAAGAGTGTCTTATTCACTCCATTTGAATCTCAAATGACCAAGTTATGACTCTTGGTAGTTGAAGAAAGAAGAGAAGAGAGCTCAAAAGTGACCAGTTGGAGCATTTTGTACACTAAGTCTTTATAATCATTTCTAAAGTGTTTTTCATGGCCATATCTAGATTCTACACTTCAAGAGCTTTCCAACGGTACCGAGAACAATCTAAATCGAAGTTCTGGTGACAAAGCTTTGGCCAACTTTTCTAAGCTTCTACAAGAAAACAGAGAACAAGAACAACGTCACGACGTTGAGAACCAACATCGCAACGTTGCAGAGAGTGTAGAAACAGAGGAGCTCGACGTCGCGACGTTGCCAAACGATGTCGCGACGTTCTAAATTGGTTTTGAGTGGATTTTTAGCCCATAATGGAGGGTTTTAAAGCTCAAACCCTAGGAATTGAGGGGATGACGATTTGTGATAGATTTTAGAGTTTTTTTTGAAGGGGAGAAGCCCTCTCTTAGGGTGGAAACACCCTAGGGCACAAATCTTGAAGGGGAAAAGCTTGAAGAAGAAGAAGATTGAAGAAAAAGAGATGGGGCTTTCACTCAAAATCATTTATTCTCATCCCTTTTGTTTATCTTTTTTGATGGTTTTCTTCCACTTAGAGATGTTTTAGTTTTATTTCTAGGTTTTTGTTGTAGCCTTGCTACATTCGAATGGATTAATAGTTAATTACGTTTTCATTCATTATATGGATTGATTTTATCTCGACTTGCTTTATCTCTGTATTTTATTTACATGGTGGTGTTTGACCAACATTGGTAGTAAGGTTTTTGTCGAGTCCTCGAGATCGAGATGATGACCCTGTGAATATGAATGTGAGCAACACTTGGCCGATCAATGAATGTAGATATCTTGGTTTAAGTGTGGCATTTGTGGTTTAAACATTTAAGTCATTTCAAGCCTGTGGTCAGAGGCAGATGCAATACACCCTACTGGTGAGATAGGCAAATATATCTCAAGAGAGAATATCTTGTAGGCACGATCAACCCGCCAGTGTAAATCAATTAATATACTGAATGAATAATCCATCTAGGTTAAAATTCATTGACTGTGGCAGGTGAAGGCAAAACTCTAGTTTTTAATTAATTGATTTAGCAAACAACTTAGGATTAGTTTTTCTCTACATTAGTCAAAATTCACTAGAATTTTAGGTCTAGATAATATTTAAAGCGCAAATTCAGTAATCAACACACTTCTCCTTGAGGGACGACACTTGATTAGCCACTATACTACATAAACTCGACGTATATACTTGCACGTACGAGCCACCGTTTTCACACCAATTTTACACACCTACCTCGAGCCCGTCACATTTCATGCAAGTCATCTGATCCATAACCTGACATTTATTTAATAAAAAAAGGATATTGTAAACGAAACTGTAATTTGAAGAGCTGTCCAGATGCATTTCTGTGTCCAATCTAACAAGTCATTTGGTAAGCATAAGAAGCAGGAAATACACATCCAATCTGATGGTGGACTGGAAAAAACATTTATCCTGCGTGACTTTAACACTTTGAGACCTAATATACGCACAGCCTCAACACATGCAGCTTCAAACCAAATGCCAGGGGGCTTGAGGCCGGGGCAGGGGTGGAGAAAGGCAGGAGAGATTAAATAAAGAAAATGAATGAACCACTGATGTGAAATCAAATCCTTCCTGCAAATGCATTATCTAAATCATGGCTTTTAACTTTGTTAAAACTCACAAATTTAATTGAGAGAAGGAAATAACAAAAATTAAAACTTCCTTGTAGTTTCATTATACAGTCACACCAAGACAGATTAAAACTTTGATGCACAATTATTTCATTGGAGCAATCTTTTCCAGTGGAACAACTCAACTCAATCCTTATTGAAGATTATTAATTTATTACAGTTGTAATATGCAGCTGTAGATTATTCAAAACTATAAGGTACAGTTGTATAGTTGTATGTACTACTATATATATATATATATATGAGGCTGACTGTATTTTTATGTATATAATCCCTAACTTTTTAGGCATTCTTCCTTGTTCTTTCTTCCCAACAATACATATATTTCATTGGTTGTAAACTTCAGAGATATGAAAAAAAATACAATTTTCTGCACAATCTCAAGTTTTGAACCTTAAGGGCAAGCAGAATATGCAAGACATGATCTCACCTTGATACAATATTGGCAGAGTGAAAAAGATCCCCATGCCTGAGTTCAGCAATAACTTTCAGTCGACTGTTACATATGAACAAGAAAGTGAAGATAAAGCAGAAGGTAAGGAAAACAAAACCATTGGAACATGGCTAAAGCCGAAATTTTTCAATCAAATGAACCAAGGATGACCTGTACTGTGAGAATGTGGCCAACACAGATTGAAAATCTGCAAGACCTGTGCTATAACCCTCCCTGTGTATAACATTTGTATTCATTTCATCCTGCATTTGTGGTTGGTTCGCCAGCTGCCGTCGCTTTTGCAGGTAACACTGTTGGAGGTCATTGAACTGCAGGCAGACATGGAATGAGAATGAGTCCAGACTAGTTTTTTTTTCTATAGGCTTGAGTCCAGACTAGTAAAAAACAACAGAGTCAAATTTCACAGTGTATTGGGATATTTTGTCCAGGCATGAAGTCTCTATGCTGTGAAGATATAACTATGCATACATCATGTCAATATGTTTTTTTTTTAGCATGCGTGTCAGTATGTATTTTGACCTAATTTATCTAGAAATATCCCATATCTGACCAAAGTTTCTGGTATTGTATACCAGGAACGGTTCAGAACATGAATCCCGAATGCTTGAAAACCAAAGATTTGTGGGGCAAACCCAAGCAGCTGGGATAGGCTTTGATGAGCCAAGTCTACTAAGAACAGTTTATCAAAAGCAAAACCATTACATTGGGAATGTACAAAGAGGGCATTGAGATCCCATCCTTTATTTGTATGAGCCAAACAGAGATGCGAGGATCAATGTCTTGCACAGAACATGCCAAAATATGGTTTAATCCATGATACCCAAACCCCTGATCAGCATAAGGTGAACAAGTAGGCAGTTGGTTGGTCAGTCCTACCCATCAAGTAACATTGCACTTCTCAAATGACTAGTAATGGCAGTCAGACAGAAACTGTAGGAGAAAAATCAACCAATGGTATTTCAGCAAACACAACCTGGAAACATACTAACCTGAGAATGGATGCGTTTTTTTCTTACTACAGCCACTCCCGATTGATTAATGCATTGTGAATCCAACCCAGTCAAAGAATCCTTTCTTTGGAGGCTTTGAGAGCTGGCTTGACCCCTTCCTTCTAATTGTTTGTTTTGCAAATTCCCTGAAGTCCGTCCATGTATTTTCCGAGAACTGAAGACAAGACCACTGCTGCTCTTACCGACTAATGAAGTCCTTGGTTTTGTTGACATAGGATCATCAACTTGCATCCGTAGTTTCAATGAGAACATATCCCTCACCCGGTATAACGCTATTCTATGTCTTTCTACAACATTTAGGTCCTCCTTGATAAACTGGAGATCATTTTGTGTCTATAGAAAGAGGAAAAATAAAATCCATCAATCTAATCACAAAGTCATGTCCATCGTTGCAACAAAGACAGTTACCAGAACGTTAATCCTGAAGCAGGTCAAGATTACATTAGAAGCAGATATGCAGGAACCCATGGCAAACAATTCCATTAGGTACATGAGAAGGTCAATGGAACAATCAATAATCATATGCTATGTGGAGTAAGAGAAGCTAACTCTTTCATGTTTCAATAGGTGGATCTCACAAGTTACCACATATATTTCATACCAAATAAATAAATAAAGTCTGCATCATTTAGTCCAACTAAACAAGAAGAAAAAGTTATTCAATGAAAAATGGAAATTTTAAGGAAACATACCTCATTTAGCTCATCAACCTTTTGCATCTTTAAACAATTTAAGAACTCCATCAGAATTTTCATATTTCTCTCAGCTTCCTCTTGCTCCATTTTCCTTTTCTTCTCGTTAAGTAGAGATAATAATGTGTCTACCTCCTTGATTGACACTTCACATCCCTGTCCAAGGATTACAAGAAAGCATCACATTTCTAATTCTTTATATGTTTGAATGGATGCATGCTTAATTGCATTTGGATAAGAAAATGTGGATTTAGGCAACAATATGGATAAAACAGCCAAAACACTCTTATAATTATATGAATTTATTTCAGACTCATCTTCTTTTAGATATCACAGAAGCCCTCAAGTCAATGGGTTAGACTGAACCCTTGTTTTTTTCTTTTTGTTTTTGATCAGCAAACACGCATCAATAGACTGAACCCTTTAAAACTCAATAAAGGACAAAGTATAGTCAAGTTTGTCTTAAAGACACAAGTAGTGTTCCTTCCATGATGATTTGATTTTCAATGGGAAGATCTGGTTTCATGGTGAGTTGATGATAAACAACCTACGGGCCAACAGGATGTCGGAGACCTTGTATATTTTCTTCCTTCTTTTTGCTCTTGCCTCTTCAAAGGAGGTGCAAGTGATAGATATTTGGGACTCCACGATCGAGGGTGGCCGATGGAATTTATTATTCTCTAAGCATTTTAATAATTGGGAGTTGGATACAGTGGAAAGGTTTCTTTCAAGAATCCAACAAAAGAGGGTATCCCATGACTTGGAAGATAGGATGGGATGACTGAGACAAAGTGCTCAAATTTATTTTTGGCCCTTCTTTATTGATTGGGTACAAAGATATTGACCACAGAAATGAGAGTATACTGTGATCGTATACAAGAGAGGCCGCAAAAAAGGCTTAGGAAAAGAAAGAAAAACATACAAACCAGCCCAAAAGTGCACCAGCCTAAGTATAGTCATAGCATCTATACAAAAGGACCTTAATAAAAGAAATAGCTGCATTTGGAATACAACCCACCCATGTGAAGAGGGAACAGATAACAAAGTGCTGAAATTTTTATATTAATCCTTTATATCCTTTGGAGCGAAGTAGTGTAGTCCTGTTTCTAAGGTGTATCATTTGGAGCCCATGCATACCTCCTGATGGAAGTGTTTCCACTTAGGAAGCAGCATGAGGCAAGGCCTTAACTTTGGATCGAGTTAAAAGGAGGGGATGGTCTCTAGTAAGCAGATGTTCTCTTCGCCATGTTGAAGAAGAGACCATTGACCAGCTGTTGCTTCACTATATTCAGCATAAAGTGTCATGGTAGTTACTTACCTCAGTGTTTTGGGTTCTATCCTCACATTTAGAGAAACTCTCTTTTATAGATTCTTCTATTTGGTGATGGTTGTATACCTCCTCTATGCTTTGGGTTGCCCTTTGGATGTACTTTGTATCTTATTCAATATTTTTGGTTCCGATCAAAAAAATAAAATAAAGTAAAACTCAACACAAGTAGTGTCTATTGCAAAGTGATTCAATTCTCAATAGGAAGATCCCTTTCATTAATATATATCCATTTTCTAACATCCATAGACAGACTACAGGTTGATTTGATGGAAAGCAGGCAATACTATAGTATCCAGGTTGAATATGACCCACCAAGAAGGTCACTTTCAAGCTCATATCTTAAGCGCATCATAGAACTCAATGACATTCGAATCTATCGGGCAATAGGATGCCGCGATGAACCTAAATCAGATACAAGAAACAAAAAGTAACCAACCATAAATAAGAAGAATGGAATCATTGAGGATGAAGATGTAGAATCACAATAAAGAATGACATTTTTTTCTGATAGGTAATAATGAAAGAATGATTTTGTTATAACCGTGAAATCAATTACTAAACCTTCTATGAGAAGAATTTGTGCGCACGTTAGAAGGAAAATACAAAAGAATTAAAGCTCAAACATAATAGCATGAATAATAACTGAATCTGTTCAATGCCTGACTTAAATTGTTCCTCGCTGAGATGCAGTTTTGATATTTATGAGCAGTTTTCTTCCCCTAATTAGCTAAATGTGGTACAGAGAAACCAGATAATCACATAAGCTGTACTTTCAAGTAAACATTTTCAAGATATAAACTATATTAAATAATATTATCAAATTTAAAAATAGAGATCAACACTTCCATACTACAAAAAGTTCAAATATAACTAGCACTTGCAACCTCTCAGTGCTAAATGTCTAACCAAAAAGAAAATAAATAAGCAGAAGGATTGAAAACATGAAAGGTAGCCACTGAATTTGAGGCTTAAGAGTTGAATTAGGTTCAGTTTTCCAACAAATCAGCTGACCAAATTTATGAAAAGCATTCCCCCTGCTTCTTTTTTCAAAACTTATGCCACTATATAAAGAATCGAAACGAAGCCCAAAATTAAGTAGAAATGGACACTTGCGTTTTTTGTGTGGGACATGCTTTCAGGAGACTAGGACTCTTCAAACCTTTCTGCTTGAACATTATCAGCTCCATTCTTTTTGAGATTTGTGTAAGTCAATCCAGTCCCCTGGTGTTGGCCATACATATCGATTTCATATTAAGATAGCATCCAGTGCAAATCTTACACATTTCAGATATTTCATCAAGATATACAAAAAGAAAAGAGGGAAAAGTAATTCCACTGCTATTTTCCAAAATCAGAATCTAATTTCTTTCCCTCCAAGTATAAAATAGAAAGAAAAAAAAATTGCAATGGAAAAGTAGCTGTGGATGTTTCAAACCTATTAGGTCTGACTCCAAGTCTCCAATGCACTCAAACCAGTATTCAATTTATCATCTCTACGATTATTTGATCTTGATATTTTAACATATAAGTTGTGTCTTCTTCATTGAATAATTAAAGATATGAGTTAAGTCAATTAAATAGATTAAATCCAGCTCAAGTCCATGAAATTTTCATCTATCAAGCTCCAATGCATGCTATAAAAAGCCCCAATTCTTATGGTATATAAATCACAAAATCTGATTTCAGATCTGAATTTTTATTAAATTAGAATGCTCTCCTTGGTTCCGGACAACCAGGGCAAACAAAAGGAATTTAAATCTCGCTTTTTTACTTTAACAACATCTGCAACAAAGCTGTTGCAATTTCAAATGTCTGACTCAACTGAGGTGATAGTTGTCATTTCAAACAATAAAACTGAATCCAAAATGGAAATTAAACTCAAAATTTCAATTTGAGTAAATAACCAGCAATAAACAACAGAAGGAACTTGTGAAATAACAGAAAACATAGTATTTTTGCTCCTCCAATTTTCAATAATCTTTATTCTTTTGTCAGTTTTCAGCAGCCAAAGAGAACGATTGCTGCAATTCAACAAAAAACTCACCAACCTTATCTAGAAGATGATTAGGGAAAAGCTGTTTACTAGTGAGGTAAACGCCACAACAAGGACAATCGGTCTTGTTCTGGAGGTGAGTGATGATACACATGTAACAGAAGCTGTGACCACATGCCGTGAGAAACGCATCCTTGATTATTTGCATACAGATCGGGCAAAGCAACTCCTTATCCATGTCCGAGACCCCAACCTCTTCAGCGGCCTCTTCATCCGCCGTCGGAGCTAACGGAGTCATGTCCGGCTTCACTAAAGACATCGGAGCAGCTGTTGAGACATCGTCCATCCCTTCAAGCCAGTGACCTTCAAATTGCGAGAGATTTGGCGATATGAACACCGCTCTCTCTCACTTCTTTCACAACGGAAGAACAGAAACGAAATCTTTGCCAGGTGCAATCTTGCAGTAGTCCCCTTCTGGATTGGAGTTTCAACGCTTTTCTGGACTTGCAAGTTGCAAGTAGCAGAGACGCCGTTGAGTACCGGATGGCCCCCACTGAGCGATATGGAGTATGAATACAGAGTACCAAGACGGCGATTCGAAACGGACAATCTCACCGTCCGAAACCATCTCGATTACTTTACCCTACTCTCATCGCTTCCCTTTTTTTATTTAATGACACTATATATATATATATATATATATATATATATATATATATATATATAAAAGTGAGTGCCCAAATTTTTTTTTAAATCCTTTGCTTTCCTGACATTTGATTCCATTTTAAGTTTTCTACTAATTCATGATACCTAAGAGTTTTCCTATTATTACCTTACTATTATCATCCAACTGGGATAAGATATTTACGATAAATAACTTGTTTTCTTTTTCCTCTATCATCTCTTTTTTCGTCTTCTTAAAATCGGCCAAATAGATGTCTGAATTAGAGGGTTGCAATGCAAAATAGAAAAAAGAGATGTAATTAAGTGAACCTTCTTTACAATGAACACAAAATAAAAAAACGGATTAGTGAGTTAGGATTTTCTTAGGATTTGTAAAAAATCAAATTCTTGAATAACAATGCCCAATTTCTATACTTGAAACTAATATAGTCAGTAAAAATTGGAAGGGATGTTAATCCATATAAAGCTTCCAAAAGTTATTTTAGATAATCTAAGCGAATTATAGAGAAATTAGCTCTGCAAGTGAAAGGATGGGGGGATTTCTGTTGCGAAAAACTATGACTTGAATTTGACATTCGCATTAAGAAATTAGAAAATCAGAATCAGAGGTGAAAGGACAACTATAAAAAGTTCATTTCATAATGGTATGAGTTTTACTAATTCATTAAATAAATGATTTTATCTCAGATTCAGATAGATTAAAAATTTCATTCGGTAGTAAATACATATCTCAAGAAAATAAAATCATCATCTAATACTGCAAAAACTCGCTCTCATGGTAGAACTGAAATTTTTATAACCTAACTCAAAAATATAAAGATTTGAGAAAATAATTTTTTCCAATGGGATTTTAATCAGAACATAAATGATTTAGTAATAATATTTAAACCATATAAACATAAAATTAAATATTGAGAAAAATCATATATTGGTTAGAATTTATACCATTATATATAAATTAGAATTATCTCGTTTACTATTTAACTGGTTTGCCCAAATTAAATTTAAATTTATTTAAAAGTATATAAATATAATGCATTAATGGAGGGTTGTCTTGGTTTTATAAATTATTTATCACTTTTGAATCTTCGAGGGTGAACTTGTGGCACCCCGAATCGGGGATCCGTTGACAACCCGTAAACTCGAGGAATACATATAGTCATTGCGTGTCTCAATGCCACAAAATGAGTCTCTTTACCCGAAACTCAAACACGAAGAAACGCTACTTGAGCTCATATATCCATACACTGGGGGAATGAGTAACCAACTATTTTACAATAGCTTCAATAGCTTAATTACACTTCTATACAACATATCAATCATAATTTAAGCCATACTACTTTCACGCCCCAAACTAGCCCGTCATTGATCACCCACAACCTGGTGAAGATTGTATGAATGTCTCGTGACCCGACATTTATGTGAAAATTCCAGAAATTTCCTTTGCACGAGCTCTACCCAAATACAAACCCGCATATACCCGTCCCAACTAATATATCAAATATATCCAATATATTCAATCACATGAGTAATACGACCACTTGGGTCCACAAACGATACTCATAATACATACTAACTATGAATCCAACTATATACCAAAGAAGTTATGTAAGAGTTACAATATTTTAACTCTTATACAATACATATATTAAAATTAGACATTTCAATACATGTATATATCATCACCAAGCCACAACCCTAGCTTTCTTCTAACCCTCAATCCCTGATCAGCCGTCCCTCTACGCTCCCCACTGTAAAATAACATCCCTGACAGTATAAATAACGCCGTGAATGCACCGCCCTAAGGCTACTCTCCACCTAAGTGCAATGCAATGTTCAAAATTAAAACACACATTCAAGCAAAATACCGATCCCACTAACGCCTACACACTAACTCAGATCCCAGTCCCATCGATCACACTCGCCTCTAAGCCTCGTATGAGAAATATTATGTTTTATTCAGAACCTCATGTATAGAGATCAATTACCGCCCAACGATTGATATTATCTGTGACTACCCTCCATGTATATCAATTCGACCATCTCCGACATTGATATTTTTAGTTTGGATTTAATTCCTCCATAACACATTTTTGCATGCTCCAACCTTTCTAATTGTCCTACACTCACTCATAAATCTCAGTATTGCTCTAGAAGATACTGACGTACGATGCCAATTCCAATACAAGATAATTCACATGTAAATATATAAACATGATATATTTACAAAAATTCAATCATTACCAACTCATGCCAATAAATTCTCATTTCATACATAAAAATTCAAATTTCACTCATTAACGATCAAACACGAAAGAATTTAACTCTGAATCACCTAATCAAACACATTTTCACACAAAATATATTTGAGAATCGCTTTCCGAATAGCAGAAACCCCTACTACTATCTTTAAAATCACAAATCACCGCTCAATTTAGTGAACTCATAATTCACTACCATTCCCTACCATCTAAACCAATACATGACTTATCACAAAACACAATTTCTATTAACCCCATCAGCCGTAAGGTCACTTCACGCTCCAATGGGTGTTCAAAATTTATATCAATTAGGTCCCAAGGTTTGGGACCGATCAGACGGCCCCTCACGCCTCAATTCCGACCAAACATCCGAGCACTAAAGAAGGAATAAAACCCAAGAGAGAAACCCCACCTCCTGAGCTTCTGAGATAAACTCCCCTAAATTCCGCACTATCGGCTCTCTCCCACAGAGAGTAGCCTTCCTCATTCCGAAGACCGACCTGGCCTGATCGCCGGGACATTTTGTGAAAGAAGTTTCTCTTCTAAAGAAAATCCCATTTTCTATTATCGGACATTTTCTTCCTCAATTCACGTTTTTGCTTTCGCTTTAACTGATAAGAAGAGTATCATAGCTTTTATTCTTAGTTCATTTAATCAATTTAATTAATTAATTCATTTATTTCCATGGACATTCTAAGACTATCTCAAATTGGCCCATTTTCATCATTTTTCTATTCATGTCACTTTATGGCACATGAAAGATTATGAGATGCGATTCAACTTTACTCGAAAATCGTTCTTTTACTTGCATCAACTCGATGCCTCTTGAAAATGCAGGTCAACTCCGAATATTCCCTAATTCTACGAAATTTTATTTGCTAGCTAGATTTCGCGAGATCATTCCAACTGGGTGGAACTGCTTCACATCCGAGATCTAGAGAATAAATTTCAGATTTTTAACCGAAATAACAAATCTGCAATCGAATTACGATTTCACTATTTTTCCGTAAATCGAATTTCTGCTTCCATAATACATGTTTTACAACAATATACAAATCAAAGTCACATGTTCGCTTTTCTCAAAACGCCAGTGAGGCGTTGTCTTCCGAATACTCCATGTACTGAAAGGAGGAGGATCCTAGCGACAGTACGAGCAACGCCAAGAGCCGAATTTTCCTACATCAATATCCCACCAGGTTTTCGCTCATGCAATGACAAACACACACATTCAAGTAAATTCAATATCTTATTCACCGCCTACATGCCCAATCCCATGCCTCGAGTCCTCACTGACTCTCTCACACATGCTCAGGTCACAGATGAAACTGCTTCCAAACAAACTATTTCCATTTACTTCAGGATATCCCTCCGAGTGAATCATTGACAACTCTCCGAAACAATCCATTGGACATTCTCCGACGTGAACTGTTGGACACCTTTCCAAAACAATTCTTGGGACACTTCCACAAATTTTTCGACAATTTCGATTTTCATTCGCTTGTGGACATACTACGATAACCAAATTTTGAGCCAACCTCCGTAAAACATGTCATGCACTCACACCCATCGTTTCAGTGCCCAAAGGCATATGAAATACAATACGCCATTTCACACACACATGTTAACATATCATGATGATATATTAACAGTTAAATACGTTATTCATTCATAAAGAATAACACCTAAAATTAGGCCTACACAAGCATTAATCCGGCAAACAATCTCTGGAACCGCCCAAAGAATCACACAAATAGCACACAACAACACGTCACATGAACAAATTCAACTCCACTACCTCGACCGTCATGATCACTCTAGGATTTCACCACTCAATCCCAATATTTGGAACTGAATACACGACCATTCAGGTCTCAGAACATTCATATCCATTAAATTGACTCTTAGCCAAAGAATATAAACAAGTAGGAGAAAACTCCTACCTCTCGGAGTTTGTCGAAACTCCACAATACCTGCACCCACTGCAGCTCTCAGCTGGGATCGAACTTCGCCGCTTGTCTCTGATTCGACGACCGATCACAAATCTGTAGATAAAGCTGGAGAGCTTCTCTCTCTAAAAGCTCTTTCTTTCTCTTTCTTTCTCTCTTTTTCCCTCCCAAACCGGCCGGCCAGTTAAAAATCATTCTCTCATACCACTTGTCTAACCCTTACGGCCTAGATTTCCTTATCCTCTTATCCATCTACCCGCGACCTATCGACTCACGCGCGCCTGCGTGTCTCCCATGCGCCCCACACTGGGTCTATGTTTGACTAAATTCTCTCCACTCGACACGGTCTCATGTCGAGCCACCAAAACGCACTGTAGTCATTCCGCACCACTTCTGCCTCAAAAAACACTTAAATTACCGACTGCCTCTTAATTCGACCGAAATCACGCAGATTCATATTTCTCATGAGACGATTCCAACTGAAGTACTTTTCACATCCGGTATCTCAAAATTCGAATTTTGACTGAAATTATCGCTTTACCATTTTTCGTAAAATTGTAATTTTCTGATTTTACGTAACTATCCCCTTAAACATACATTTAATTGTTTATAAATAATTTAATAAATTTTATAATATTAAAATTAAATAAATAATGTGTATTTTTTTATTTAGTATTCGGTTGAAAATAAAAAAAAAAGACTCATTATATGTGGTAAAGAGTATTGTAAAACTATAAATGAGATTAATTCAAGTTTAATTTAAAATAATTTCGATAAATTTAGCAATTGAAGTATGTAATGGGTTTAGGACACTAAGATTTTTAAAAAATATCTCAATATGTATCATTAAGAATTTATTTAAAAAATAATATTTTCAAAATTTTAAATATTTAAAATATTTTTTT
The DNA here is from genome assembly GCA_016808115.1 of Tetrastigma voinierianum. Lineage (NCBI taxonomy): Eukaryota > Viridiplantae > Streptophyta > Magnoliopsida > Vitales > Vitaceae > Tetrastigma > Tetrastigma voinierianum. The sequence continues at coordinate 1,895,382 of JAEQBH010000318.1, read as the reverse complement.
AGATTATTTGGAGATGATACTGTATAGATTTATCAATAATACAAGAAAATCGAAAATATTATATATAATAATTAAAGAAAACTGAAATAAAAGTAGAAACAATGTTGGGATACTCTGAGCGCAGTAAAAACCTTTTATTTGAAAACCCAAGATCTAAAAAGAGATTCATCAAACCTAATCACCCTATAGAATTAGTACAAGATAAACTGTGAGAAACTAATAATAACAAAATATATAGCTAATATTCCAATGATAATTAATAACGTAACCATGACATTACCTCAAACTTATTTAGTCCTTAGTATAAGTTTGTATCTTTTTATTTTGGGTTTAAATTTTGTACATTATTTATAAGGAGGTATAACAATACAAAATAACCAAGTTAGCTTTCACCCTAAAACTACAACAATTGCTTATACAAACACAGAAAATAAATTAAACGATTAACCACAATATAGGGTCATTGCATTATGCTATAAAATAGAAGAAATAAAATATAATATAGTTAATGATTATTCAGAAAACCTAAAAAACGCTTTAAAATTAAAAAACCTTTTAACTCAAGTAGGAAAAATAGGAATTATAGGAGAAGACCCTCAGAAACACTGGAATAGAACAAAACAATATGTAAAATACCAATAAAAAATCCAGATTTAGCCATAAAAACATTAGATATTGCATGTAACCTTGTAGATACAAAAGAATTTAAAATACAAATAGAATAATTATTACAAAATAACCTTTTTAAACCAAGTTTTAGTTCTCATAGATCAACGACATTTTTAGTTAGAAACCATAGTGGAGAAAACGCAGAGTGCCAGGACTCGTAATTAATTACAAAACATTAAACAATAATACTTATGATGATGCAAACAAAATACCCACAAAGACTTTAATTAATTCTATTCAAGGATATATATTTTTCTCAATAGATTAGAAGAGTGGATTTCACAAATAAGATTAAATGAAGATAGTAAAAACCATGGACTGCATTTTCTTGTCAAGCAGTGATTATATGAACGGAATGTAACGCCATTTGGATTAAAAAAACACTCCCTCACTCTATACAAATAAATAAACCCATATATTTACAAAATATATATCAAAGCCACAATCCCAGCTTTCTTCTCAATCCTGCCTTTAAGGGAGCCAGCCCATTCCAGAATCAGGCCCCGCACCCGAATATCCACTCACTGCAGCAGTTCAAGAGGATAATGTCCCCAAGGCTTACTCACCTGGCACATGCCACGCAATGGTCGCATTAATCAAATACACATCCAAGTGCAACATACACATGTCTACTTGAATGTTTATATTACAATGAGACCTCGACTCACCATGCCCCATGCACCGAGCTCCTGTCGGCCCATTACTCAATATGTCATTGAGTCATATATCCTTTAGAAATACTCAATCGACTTGTCTCACATATGCATAAGCTAAATGTGACAACCATCACCGGGTATTACCAATGACCCATGGTTTGTTCTCACCGACGATTATCAATGCAAGTGCCAATGGGCAAGAAATCCCGAGTCAATCCCGACTCCTATCACACAACCCGAAGTCTATGTGATAAACATGACCATGTATCTTATTTGGGTAACAGAACTTTTCGGCTCACGCCATGGGTCTCTTACACCTATACAGAACTTTTCGGATCACACTGCGGGTCTCTTACATCCATGTTCCAGGCTTTTCACCTAAGGGGGTTAACGATCCCCTTCTTGCTCCGCCCAACACATATTAATTACATTTCTTTTTATGTTTTTAAATCGTGAGACATTTACTGGATGTCGTCCAAAGTACGAGCTCACTACACATTCACTAACACAGGTGAATACTCAATACCCTGCACCCACACGCGATGTGACTGTGCATATGAAATGCATGATGCCAATGCATTTTCCTTTATGTTACATGTATATATGAGTGCTACATGAAACATTTACATACCATGGACAATTATAATTTTTTTTTACATATAATTGACATCCATGCAATCCATATCAATACATCAAATAGCATATATTAACATGATTTTTATAATAATAAATAAAGATGTTATTTAACATTTTACAACAATAACACACAAAATGACCAAATCTCTGGACCACATAAAATGTGGCACCTCTGCTCCTTCACCTAGCTCATCACCGACCATCGAGAGATACCAAAACACATCACAAAACCTAAAGACATTAGTCCCGGATCAAAACGAAACTCAACATACCAGATCATCAAAATAGTCCCAAAATCCCGCCCGGCCGGTCCGTAACAATCCCAAAAATTTAGCCCGACCATGGGCGAAACATCCCTAAATTTAGCCCGAATCGCCCAAAACAAGCCTCGAAAAATTCCAAAAATTCCTACACTTGGCCTAAAATTTGAGGATCGGGAATTTATGGCCTTTCACCGCCTCTAAGCCAATCCCAAGCCATTAAATGACCTTTAAGCTAAAAATAACACAAGTAGGAAAATTCTCTACCGTGTAGAGTTTGACGAAACTCCAAGATTTTGGTACCCACGCGTAGCTCTCGATGCGTGAATGAACTTTGCCTCTTACTCCGATGAAATCCCACGGTCCAATTTCCATAGATTTAAGAAAAAAGCGAAAAGAAGAAAACATAAAAAATAAAAATCTCTCTGCACGCCCTCTCTCTCTACGTCATTCCATTTTTCTTTTTGGTTTTTGGGTTTTATCCTTTATTTATTTTATTATTATTATATTATTATTATTATTTGAATACATGACTCATATTGCCTCATTCAGATCCGTTTCTGCCTCGAAATAATTTATTTTTTTTCAGTTCTCTTTATTTTAAATGAACTTAACCCAAGCCATTTATTGACTTCCGAGATTTTCAAAATCTGGCCCTTAAATCATCGGGCTACTTATCACTCGTAAAATCGTAAATATCTGGATTGTCCTGCATTCGACGAACTGGGGTCACTAGATTTCACGAGATCAAATTTATCTTACAGCAGCCTCGCTGGGCTATCCGAAATTCAGAAAAATTCGGCGTTAATCGAAATTATCGTTTTACCCTTTTTCAAAAATTCGGATTTTCTGGGGTTTCACATAATGGGTTTGTAAAGCCCGAGATAATTCTAATTTTATGGAAAAAGGTAAAATGATAATTTCGGTCAAAATCCGAAAATTTTTTAGATCTCGGATGATGAAACGGACTTCACCGCTTGAACTGGCCTCACAAATCTAATACCACGACGACTCTGGCCGACCTCGAGACAATCACTCACGCCGGCGTGACTCCGCCGTCGCCGCCGGGATGACGCTGCGCGAGAGACACACGATGTGAAAAAAGTCACCTATTATATAAAATCTGCGACACATGCTGTACGACAAAGTAGATTTATTTCGGTATTTAACGACTTGTGATTAAGCCACGTATCAAAATAAAAACTATGTCGACACAACTGAATTACGGAAAATTTAAGTGAATAAGACAAAAGGCAACTTCATCTCTCCAAATTGAGAGAAACGTGCAAAGTAGTGTGTGAGTTTCGCATTTTAGAGAGAGAAAGAGTGACTCTTCTCTAGATTTCCTACATCGTTGGTTTTCTAATTAGAGCAAGTGAAGTAAAGTTGTTTTACGCGCTCAAGGTTACGCTGCGGGCACTGATTTCAGGAGTTCTAAGAACTCCTAAGAGGCAGATCTTTACTTGGTTTATTCTAAAGAGCCATTTTAATTCGACGATTATTTCAAAACAACGACCGCTACTATCCGTCCCAAAACCTTGAATTGAGTGGAGAAAAACCATTGTGGCCGTGAACAAAGGCCGACTCTTGTGGCTCCCACCGCTCACGTGATTTGTCAGGTGGATTTCGTGTGACGCCCCCAAAACTCCTCGGGGTCCGTCACTACCCGTCAACCTGCGGAAAATCTATACGTCTCGTATCTCGAGACCCATACTTGAGTAAAAATGGCCCCTTGGGCCCTTGCATCAACACTCATCAAACATATACCCAACTATATTCCAATGGGGCTTCCAAGAGTTATTTCATTTTAATACAAATACATATTAAAATCTATAATTCTAATACATATTATCCAAAACATCAAAGTTAATAACCCTAGCTTTCTTCAAAATCTACTCTAAAATGAGCCGCTCTCAAACGCTCCCCTATACTTGAAAAATATCTCGACAGGTGAGCTATCGCCAAGAAGTGGAATCACCCTGAACAAGCATTTCCATCTGGGCGCATATGCACGCTCCACTTAAACACACACTAAGTAAATACGATCCTACTTGAATGTCTACATGTCATCCCCATGTCTCGAGTCCTCACCGACTCCCCACACTCGCTCAAGCCATGTATGAGAAAACACCATTTTAAAACAAACTCGTTGTTCTCGAAATAAACCACCGAATGTAGGTAAAATATGGGACTACCCTCCGAGGCGAATGTGTTGAAGAACTTCCCGAAACAGTCATGGTCCTCATCCGAAATGATCTGTTGGACCATCTCCCAACCCCATTATCTAGAAAATCATCATGTGAAATTCCTTTCGCAACCACGCGTTTCATTTTTCGTGGTACCCACGCTACATGACTCACACCTAGTTTCTAGGTTACCTTCCTGTAAGGTATACAAGGAAATGCATTATGCCTTTTTCAATCATTTTTATACCAATATATCAAATATGCATATATTCTCATTTTTACAATCACACCACATGTAATTCAATGTTTATCAACCATCACCCAAATTAGCTCGCTTGAGCAAATTACAATTTCATCTCCAATGGCCTATACACACAATTATATTCCATATAATTGAGCAAATCATAATTTCATCTCCAATGGCCTATACACACAATTATATTCCATATAATTGTGTCATCATGTTAATATATCAAGCTTATGCATTAACCTATTAATTTCCACACAACTCAAGCCATTCACCAAAAATTAGCTCACATGGGCTAATTAACAAACACGAGCAATTCAATTTGAATTACCCATCTAAGCACATTTTCTCACAAAAAAAAATTTCATGAACACTATTCACATGAACAGTGAAACCCTCGCTACTATTCGCCAATTCACGCAACATTGGTCCCACTTAGAACCCGAAACCATGGCCTAACCCTACTTCATACACACCAAAACATGAACTAATGCATAAAATCATCACCCAAGATGACCAAACAAACGTGGACCTGCTCCAAACCGCTCCAAAATTTCACATTCTCTGCTCCAAGTTTCGAACCGACCAAACAACTGCCTGGGCCAATTTCAAACCAACTCAAGCATTACAAAACACTTAAACAAAGTGTAACTTCAAGTAGGATAAAATCCCTACCTCACGGAGTTTGTCGAAACTCCAAGAAATCGGTGTCCACGCGTTGTCCTCGATGCGTAGAACCACTTTCCTTCTTGGCTCGAAGAAATCTGACGGTTGGATCGCCCGGTATCTTAGAGAGAAGTCACTCACTCTCTCTCTAAAATCAAAAACCTAAGCTCACTGTAAGTTTTCTCCTCCCTCACGTTTTCTTTTGCCTTTTGAATAAAGGAGATGACACTATTCATGTTTTGTCCTTATTATCATTTACAAATTCCAAAATGTCATCCATGTCCCTTCTCTTGGATTTTGACACGTGGCACAATCTCGGTCGTCCGTTTCCATCATCTCTCTACTCATACAACATGTGTCATATGAGTGCATATTATAGGTGACTTTTGTCACATCACATGTCATTTACTTCAAGCACTCGATACTTGGTGCCTCAAAACGTGCAAATTCGACCGTCCCTAATTCGACGAAATTGGATGTTAGCTAGATTTAAGACGATTCCAATCTAAGTGAAGTCCGTTCATTATCCGGAGATCTAGAAAAAATTTCTGACTTTTATCGAAATTAATGATTTTGTTATTTTTAAAAATTGAAATTTTCCTGGGTCTCACATTTTGTGTAGTTTCAAGTATCTAAAATGAATTGCTGATTAAGTTAATTAGCCCATGTGAGCTAATTTTGGTGTTATTGTTGTAAATTGAATAACATGATTTATGTGAGTTAATTATGTTAATATATGAATGTAAAATATATTAGCATGAATTGTTTGGGATTGACATAATGCATTCCATATGCACCGGGGCACCTTAGAACGATACGTGTGAGTGCATGACACGAAAATGAAATAAAAGTGAAAATGATTGTGAAATGAATTTCAAGGAAGATTTTCCGAAGAATTGCTTTAGAGAGTTGTCCAACAAACATCCTGAGGCGACTCATGACTGCTTTTGCACTACTCAAAGAATTCACCTTTATATTGTCCAATATAGCTTATCGAAATTGCATAGGGTTTCTAACAAAAACTTTGCTTTAAAACTCCGTATTTTCGTCAGATTCTCTACGGCAGACGCTGTATGGTACCTCACGGCGACCGGTGACACGGATCTAGCATGTAGACATTCAAGTAGGATCATGTAATTTCGAGTGTGATCGCTGCTGCGACATGTGCAATTTCGACGTGGAGTAACCCACGAGGAAATTATCACCATCGGGCATCGCTTCACCCTATCGATGTGATCATTATTTCAGTACATGGAGGTAATAGGAGGACAACGCTCACTCGTAGGCCGCTTTTAGAAGAAAAACCTGATTGCGGGCTTTCTTTGGTATTCACTTTGTATAACATGTATTAAAAACTCTAACTTTTGATATATGCTCGTTAAGAGTAATGTAATACCTTGAACTATTGTTACGTAGTTGATGTATTTTTGCGTAGTATTGACGAGAGCCTAAGTGGCTATTTTACTATGCATAGGTCTCATAATATACATGTATTTTCGTTGTGTCGACGGCAGTTGTCAACGACATCCCGGATTGGGGTGTCACAAGATTGGTAGTTAGTAGAAAGAAAATAAAGTTATTCAAAATCAAATTGAATTTTTTTAGATTGTGAATTAGAAAATGGTCAAGTAAAACTTCAAGAACATATAGTACAAAAAATCAATAATTTTATAGATAAACTAGAAGATTTAAAAACCTTTCAAAGCTTTTTAGGATTATTAAATTATGCTAGACCTTACATTAAAAACCTAAGTCAATTAGCTGGACCTCTTTATAGTAAAACAAAAAATATAGGGCAAAAATATTTTAAACCAGGGTTTTGAGGAGAGATTGTGATATGGGTTATCCTTTTGGTATAAGAAGAAATGGTATAAGAGCACTTGTATGTTAATTAATTATTATAAATAAAATTTTAAATTTGATTTCCAAAGTACCGAGCTTCATCTTACCCCGTTTAAAGTATTATTGTGAAAAAACCGTGTGAAAATTGTATGTTTATGATTTTGTGCTTATTTTATGTCTTTTATTCCTTATCCACCTAGTATTTATAATTTAGAGTATGATCGTGTAAAAGAATTTAGTAATAGAATTTATATTCAATGTGAAGAATTTAGGAAAAACTTAGATAAATTGCATGTTTTAAGAACTACTATTAAAAACCTTACTAAAGATATATATATATTTTTTGATAAACAAGAAGAATCCTTTCATTAAATGTACGATAAATGTGAAGAATCACCTCCTCCAACCGCAAGGGATGACAAAGGACTCGTAGAGACTAGCGTTGAAACAAGCAATGCCTAGCTGTAACATGAGCACACTGCTTGCTTGCCTCTTTACAAACCGATCAGAGTAATTACCATTATTCTAAGACGACACACCAAATTAAAAACCATATTCGTAATGGGCCTAAAGAGTGAAGACAAACTGCAATTAACCACGCAGAATCCGCTTCAAACTCCACATCAGCCAATTTCAAAGATAAAGCCCAAAGAAGGGCCTCACGGAGTGCTAATGCTTAAGCTTCTTTGACACTACAGGATAAAGGCATCCGCAACGTCTTGCATGCATAAAACTGGCCGTCATTCCTTCGCAGCACCATACCCAAACCTATAGCTGATAGATCTTGAAACAATGCTGCATCCAGATTGCACTTCCAACTGCTTCCTAGAGGCCGAGAGACCCGTGTTAGAGGTCCACACACGTCAACGCAGGAAGATGTACCAAGACGGCACGACGCCAATCCCCCGGAAAACACATACCCCGCCTCCACCGCCTCACGGGAAGTAAAGAGTTCCTCCAAAGCCTGCTCGCTTGCTCCAAACACACCATAGGATCATTACTACCGAACACATTAATTCTGATCAAGATCATCAATCAACTTAAGCAACCAAACAAAGGAACTCGTTTGGTCAATGACTGCTTAATCCACTTTAGCAAAGAAATTCAACACGAGGATCGAATACGGCAATCATGTATCAGATGCCAAGAATGCTCCTGACTCGCCCACACAACACACAACAAGTCAAGTAAATTCATACCTTTGTCCAGCAGTCTAACCGAAACAGGAATGCAACTATTACAAAGACGCCATAAAAAGGAAATTATTTTAGGGGGAAGAAATAATTTCCACAACTTCTTCCAACTAGAGACATATAACCTAGATTCAGTTTCATAAAGGCTACCCGTCAACATTCTATAGCATGATTTTACCGTATATAAACCGTTATTTGAATAATGCCACACGCTAAGCCTGGAGGTCCGATTTTGCTAATGGGATTGAACAAATAGCCAGAGAAACATTATTCACAAAGATAGTGTGAACCAGATCCAAATCCCATCATCTTCCTGCATCTAACAACATATCTGAAACCTTTAAGTTTTCAAGGCCAGAAGACGGATTGGTTCTAACCTTAAAACCAGATGAATCCAGGCATCCCTCCATACATAAATGGATTTACCATCCCCCACTCTCCATCGAAAATTTTATTGACAACTTTCGCTGGCCCAAACACTACGCCAAACAAAACTTTGACATTTCCCAAATGATGACTAGAGATAACTTCCATGAGGAAAATATTTAGCCTTGAACAAACGAGCTACCAAAGTGTCAAGTTATGAATGAAGTTCCACCCTTGCTTCCCAATAAAGCAAAATTAAACACTGTGAAATCACGTAGTTCCATGCCGCCCCAATTCCTTAGCACGAGCTAGTCTAGTCCAACTTTGCCATCTAATCCCTTTCCCATTCCCGACCGCACCCCACCAAACGAATTCATCATTTTCTAAATCTCATCACAAACCGAGACAGTCAAAAGAAACACACTCATACTATATGTCGATGGTCAAAGCAACCGATTTAATTAACACACCTTGCCCGCCCCGTGAAAGCAACTTGTTTCTCCACCTCGATCCCCTTCCCGTGATTGTGTCTTTGATGTAGCTAAAAGTAGCACGTTTGGATCTACCAATCAACGAAGGTAAACCCAAGTACCTACCCGTGTTAATACCATTAGTAACTCCCAACATGGCTGATAACATCCGTTGCTTATCGGTTCGAACATTAGAAGAAAACATGATACCCGATTTCTGGAGATTGATTGCTTGGCCTGAATAGCACTCATACAACATAAGAATCCGATGAATCACTCTAGTTTCCTCCTCTGTACTCTTAAAAAACAAGAAGGAATCATCAGCAAAGAACAAGGGATATGTCGGGCAATTCACTTCAAGATACCTTACTACCATTAATCAAACCAGAAGACTCTGCCTGACGGAGCAAAGCTGACAACCCCTCCGCACAAATAATAAAGAGATATGGAGAAAGAGGACAACCTTGACTCAAACCACGTTTAGGAATGATAGGACCCACCTCTGAACCATTCACAAGCACAGAATAACGAACAGACGTTACACACATCATGATCCACTTAATCCACCTGTCATCAAACCCCAAGACCTGAAGCATATGGTGCAAAACTTCCACTCTACTCTATCATAGGCCTTACTAATATCCAAACTTCACGCTACTTCCTACCTTGCCTCTCTGCTTACGATTCATATAATGCAGTAACTCACAAGCAATCATGACATTATCAGTAATAGAGCGTCCCGGAGCAAAGGCAGACTGAGTGCTAGAGATAATACGAGACAGGATATGTTTCATACGATTGGCTAAGACCTTGGCAATAATTTTATAAATCACATTGCAGAGAGAAATAAAGCTCAAGGTCTTCATGGATCAGATCGCACATTTAGAATTAAACATAGCAAAGTGTCATTCGGGACAGAGGAAAAGATAAATTTTCTAACCAACTCGTAGCGCCCTGAATACCTGGGCCTAATAAGTTCCAAAAATGTTGATAGAAACCGGGGTTCAGGCCATCTGGACCTGGGGCTTTATCCGGAAACATCTGCGAAACAGCTCCAGTAAATTCTTCTAACCGAAACCGAGCCACCAGACCACTATTCTCCTCCGCCGAAGTTACGTGAACTATTGGAAGCTCACCATACGAAACTTCTTCTGTACTAGCTGCAAAAAGGCCTTCAAAATATGTCTTCGCAAGATTCTTTAGGCCCTCTTTATCCAAAACTTCATTACCATCTGCATCATTCAACTTCCGAACTGACAGCTTTCGCTTTCAAGAAGGTGAGAATGGAAATACCAGAAGACAGCATCTCCTTCCTTAACTGCAAATCTTCACTCGTTGTTTCCAAAGACACTTCTTCGATCCAAAGATCATCCACCATTTAGCCCGAAAGAACTCACCCACAGCAATATCATCTGTCTTTCCGCGCAATCTCACTAGTTTTTCTGAACAACATTTTATACGCTTTCTAAACCGCCTGCACCCTACCCCATTTAGCCATGTAGATCGAACACAAGGATAGCCTCTCTATCAGATCTTTATCACTGGACGACTGCCACCACCTCTTTAAGCTGTCATTGAAGTCTTGTTCTATGAACCCATAAATTTCAAAACGAAATCCTATGAGTATACCCGGTCAGGTGAGTCGTTCACTTAAGAGAATGGGTGAATGATCAAGAGAGGACGAAAGTACCTTTAGTAAGTCTCGCACAACGGAAATTCGCGAACCATGAAACCGTGCAAAGGTTCCGTCCAACCGCTCAACTCAAGCAAAGAGTCCCCTACCACGCTCCCACGTGAACTGGTGACCCAAAAGCTCTAATTCAGAAAGAGAACAATCAGTTAAAGCCTCTGAAAAGCCCCGAAAGAGCCAGCTAGGATGCTCAACTGATTACTAAAGATATTAAGAACCTTGTTTCTCTTAAATATTTGTGTGAATACGAAAATACTATAAAAAAACATACGGTATCTTTATTGGCTTAAACCTTGGGCTAAAACTGAAATAGTAAAATATTATATTGATAACCTGTATGTTAGCTTATCTTCTTAGAACTTAGAAGTAGAACTTAGTAGAAGAACTTAGAAATAGGTGCAGAAACTTTGTAAAAATTTAAGAACCTTATAGAAATATAGTTAGAAATAACAAAAGTAGTACTAAAAGAACATAAGAAACAAGAAATAAATTGTGATTGTGATTGTTATTGTGATATAAAAAATTTAGAAAAAATCCAAGAAATACAACAAAGAAGAATAAACAATTGTAACACAACCTTAGGAATTAGAAAAGAAGCTAGAAGACTTTAAACATTTTAATTTAATTTGAAACAACTTAGACTATATAAAAGAACAACTAGTTAAAGAAGATAAATTTTGTAGAAAGGAAATAGAAAAAATAAAAGTTGAACAACAAAATCCTCAAGAAATCGCGACGCCCCAACCTCGGGTCTCTGCTGACAACCAACTCAAGGAATACTGTGGATGCTCTGCAACCCGACACCATTCACGATAATCATGCAGAGTCTCCTTTGTACGGGGAGCTCTACTCAAGGTACAAAACCTCGTTCTCAAAATTAACAATCACTACACCGTCCATGCGAGTAAAACGGCCACTGCAGCCCCACGATCAATACTCAAATTACATCAACTATTTACCAATAGTTCAAAAGGTTACATTACTCTTTCAAAACATATATCAAAAAATTTAAAGTTTTAACATGTCTCTTTACAAAATGAATACCAAAGCTACAACCCTACTTCTTTCTAAAATGCGTCCCAAGGAGAGTCGTCCCCGTACACTCCCGTACCGAAATAGTGATCCTCGACAGTGGTTGAAAGCCCAAGAGAGATAATTTTCTACGTGGGCTACTCCCCACCTAAGTGCACATGTCATGGCAAACAATCACACCTGGCAAATATATGATCCTACTTGAATGTCTACATGCCCAATCCCATGTCTGTAGTCTCACCGACTTCACACATGCCTAAGCCAAATGCGAGTAAAATACAGTTTCAAAACAAAAGCTTTTGTTCGAAACTTACTAATGAAGTTTCGTAAAATGATTGACAACCCTCCGAGCGAATCATATAACCCTATGAAACAATTCATGTGCCCTCCGACGTGAATCGGTTGACAATCTCCTAACACAATTCTCCCACGATCTTCCGCTTTCAAAATTCATTTCACAAATATTTTCAAGCGAGCCATGTCATGTACTACACCTAATATTCTAGTTGCCCCAAGGTAATATTGAATGTGATATGCTAATCAAAATATTCATGCTAGTATATTTTTCATGTATATATATTAACATAAATAAATTCACACAATTCATGTCATTCAAATTACAACAATAACACCAAAATTAGCTCACATGGGCTAATTAACCAACCAAGTAATTCACTTTGAATCACCCAAACCACACAAAATCACACAACAAAATCATGTGAACAAAGGAAACCCTCCGGCCCAAGATCGCTTCACTTACCACACAATGGGATTTTCCACTCCTGGCTCAAATGTGTTTCGAGATCTAAATCACTACTTAAGTTAAGCCTCAAAATATCCCTAACCATTCACATGACTCTTAGCCAAAGAATAACACAAGTAGGAGAAGACCCTTACCTCTTGGAGTTGTCAGAACTCCACCAAATCAGTGCCCACGCGTAGCCCTCGCCGCGTAGATCGACTTTGCTTTCGTCTGGCCGAGAACCGACGGTCCGAACGACCTTAAATCTAATAGAAGTCACCCTCTCTCTCTAAAATCCTATCCACTCTCACTGCACGTTCTTTGCTCTTCCTTTGAGAAGAAAACTATTCCTTGTCTTATACTCATTTAACTTTCCAATAATTCCATTCACGCCCTTAAGTTTTGATTTTGACACACTTCGCTTTAATCTAAGCTCATTCATCTCATCTTCTCTCGCTTAATCACGCAAATATGCGTCATAATTTTTATATGTAGTAGCACTTTGTCATATCACATGTCTCTACAAGTCGCTTACAACACCCGACACCCTAAGGCTCAAAAACGCTAAATTCGACCGTCTCGAATTCGACGAAATTCGACACAGAATAGATTTCCCCGCGAGACGATTCCAAATAAAATAAACTGCTTCATTATCCGGGAGATCTAAAAATTTCCGGATTTTGACAAAAATTCGCTTTACCATTTTCTAAAATCTCGAATTTTCCTAAGCTTATTAAATATTAGAAAAATCTCAATTAAAATTTAGACTGTTCCTTGAACACCAGTTAAGAAATCATATATTAGAAGAAAATAAAATAGATAACATTTCATCAATTTGAAAAACTACTTGGTGAGAAAACTAAAATTCCAAGAGGTAACATGTACCAATCCATTTGAACCAAGAGATTTAGAAATGAAACCATGGAAATTGTAGAAGTAATAAAACCAAAAGAAAATGTAAAAGAATTCATAAAAGAAAAACTAGTACAACCTTTAGAAAGTAAAATAAATCCGTATAATATATGGAAAGATTTGAAAAAAATAATAGGAAAAACCTTCTTAAAAATTGAGACAAATAATTTAAGTACTAAATAAACCCAAAAGGAAGAAGGACCAATAAATTCTTTAGGAACAACAATTGTAAATACAATAAATAAGGTAAAATCAATAACATTTTCAACAACAATTAAACACAACCGTTTCTGTGTTTGTATAAGCAATTGTTGTAGTTTTAGGGTGAAAGCTAACTTGATTATTTTGTATTGCTTTACCTCGTAAAGATTGTACAAAATTTAAACCTAAAATAAAAGGATACAAACTTATACTAGGGACTAAATAGGTTTGAGGTAATGTCATGGTTATGTTATTAATTATCATTGGAATATTAGCTATATATTTTGTTAGTATTAGTTTTTCTTGGTTATATTGTACTAATTCTACAGGCTGAGTTAACGTTTGTTAATCTTCTTTAGGTACTAAGGTTTCAAATAAAAGGTTTTTACTAGATCCAGTATCTAACATTGCTTCTACTTTTATTGCAGTTTTGTTTAATTTAATTGTTGTTGGAAATGTTATTGATTTTACCTTATTTGCTGTATTTACAATTGTTGTTCTTAAAGAATTTATTGGTTCTTCTTCCTTTTGGGTTTCTTTTTTTTTTTTGGATAATTTAATACTTAAATTATTTTCCTTTTGGGTTTCTTTAGTACTTAAATTATTTGTCTTCCTATTATTGTTTTCAAATCTTTCCATATATTATACGGATTTATTTTACTTTCTAAAGGTTGTACTGTGAATTCTTTTACATTTTCTTTTGGTTTTATTACTTCTACAATTTCCATGGTTTTATTTATAAATCTCTTGGTTCAAATGGATTAATTTTATGTTCTACACTAGATTTTGGTTTTTCTCATAAATTTAGTTTTTCAAATTGTTGGAAAAGATTATATATATTTTTTCTTCTAATTTACTTGGTTTTTTAACTAATTGTTCAAGAATTTGATCTACTTTTTGGTTCAGTTTTTCTAATATTTCCTTCAAGTTTTGTTGTTCAATTTTAATTTTTTCTATTTCCTTTCTACAAAATTTGTCTTCTTTAACTAGTTGTTCTTTTATATAGTCTAAGTTATTTCGAATTAAATTAAAATGTTTAAAGTCTTCAAGCTTCTTTTCTAATTCCTAAGGTTGTGTTACAATTATTTATTCTTCTTTATTGTATTTCTTAGATTTGTTCTAAATTTTTTATATCACAATCACAATCACAATTTCTTTCTTGTTTTTTATGTTCTTTTAATACTACTTTTGTTATTTCTAATCGTACTTATGCTCTTAAAATATTTTAATTTCTTTCTTTTTTTAAATTGAGGGTTCATAAATTTTCTTAAAGTTTCTACACCTATTTCTAATTTCTAATTCTAGGTTCTAAGAAGATGAGCTAACATAAAGGTTATCAATATAATATTTTACTATTTCGGTTTTAATTAAGGTTTCTATATCAAAAAGTTCTTCGTAAGTTTCTTTTATAGTGTTTTCGTATTCACACAAATATTTAAGAGAAACAAAGTTTTGAATATCTTTAGTAAGGTTTTTAACAACAGTTCTTAAAGCATGCAATTTATCTAAGTTTTTCCTAAATTCTTCACGTTGAATATAAATTCTATTACTAAGTTCTTTTACATGATCATAATCTAAATTATAAATACTAGGAGGATAAGGAATAAAAGACATAAAATAAGCACAAAATTATAAACATACAATTTTTAAATGATTTCCCTACTTACATCCCTTTTCAGATTTTACCTTTGAGGAGGTAGTAGGAGCTGAGGAACTCGCGCATTGGGAGGCCCCACCCGAGGGGAATCTAAATCCCAAGGAGAACATGTAGAGCTATCAGTTTTTTTGTACTAGACTAGAGAAATTATTTTGAATCTAAGTGTAAAGTCCAAAGATTTTGTTATTCCACTCGCGTTATCATGGTTTAATTCTTTGAAATAAATGCCATCAAGGCATATTCTTTTTGTTATTGTATATGGCTCGCTTAGTCTTTCTAAGGTTATTGTGGGTATTTCATACCTGAATGGAAATCTTTGGATAATATTGTAAATATTTTATGGATAAATGGGCCCAATGTGGGTGATGTAAGATAATCACACAGTCAAGGTTGCAGAGCTCCCGAACAAAGGAGACTATGCCCGAATTTTGTTAAATTAAGGACCCCCGGTCATTTATGGATTTTATTAGTGCTCTTATGGTGTAAATGGTTGTTAGTATGTAATGCGTCCTAGGGGGTATTTGGGGCTTTACATGAGGGCTGTGTTGCAGAGTTGAATATTGTTGCATGATTTGATGTCATTGTTATCCTTCCATTGCATTTTCCAGATTGGTATAGCTCTCTTCATCTAGATTATCCCAGAAGTTTGCATCATCGTTGATGTAGGACATTTATGGTGAATCTGCCCAAAGCTAGTTGATAAAATCTTGTTTTTTAGAGGTTATAAATTTTTTGGATTCAAAATTTTTTCTAAAGGCTTGGTTCTCCAAATAGACATGGTTTGGGTTTCTCCAATAAGATAAAAATTTTTATTTCTGGTTTTTCTAAAATAAAAAATCTAAAAATCTCTATATCTACTATAATACAAGGGAAAATCATGTTGACGGGTCATTTCCCATTTTGGTTTTTGTTGAGGTACTAAAGGTTCTTTATTATTTTTTATATAAACATGATGATAAGCAGAGATCAGGTTCACCGCTTTAGATAATGGTGGGAATGGTTTCAAAATATCTACAAAATTTTCTTTCAAAAAGATATCTTATAATGGCTTTTAATTTTTTAGAAGGTCTATAGGCATTTGATAATATTGGTTAAAATATATTTTTCTAAAATCCCTTTAATCCATCATTTCAGGGATGAGTTCAAAATATTTTTATCTAAATAGACATATTTGTTATTAAGCAAGGTAAACAACGAAAAATAAATCAGGATCATGATAAGCCATATATCCTATTTTAATTCCACTGTTTTTTATTCTAAATTGTTCATACAAAAGACACCGGTTCTTAAAGACTTTTTCATTATGTTTTTCACAAAAAGAAAGACTCTATTATATCATAAATATCATATCCGAACTTGTTTTTAATTACTAGTTTTTCAAACTGTTCAGTAAGAAGAGTTGATTTTCTAATCATATTAATTAAATCGGTTTTACTAACATTGTTCAAAAAGACTAATTTTGTTTCTAATTCCTTAATAAGGTTTTCTTGCTTTTCTTGGTTTTTAATCATTTGGAATTTTTCGGTTTCTAAGACAATAAACTGGTTTTGTAAATTTTGAAGATGTTGGGCTAAAGCTGAAATAGTTTTTCCATAAACATATTCTAGGTTTTGGTTATTAAAGTTTTGAGGTTTTAAAGATTAAAGGTTATTTACAATAACTTTATGTTCTTCCAAAAGGTTTTGAGAATATAAAGACTGAAATTGATGGTTTGAGTTTAAAACTTCATTTAAAGTAACGACTCCAAATTGAAAAGTTTTTGCTTTGAAATTCCCCTTTGAGTCATGTTCCTATAAACAAAAGTTAATCATAAATAATTAAATCATTTATAAAATCATTTACTTAACCAATCTCAAGCAATATATTATCCTTTCCTTTTATATGTTCAAATTTAGGTTTGAAACCAATTAAAGCGTTCTGAAATTTTATCCATCTTTTGGTAGATAATTTTGAAGATATTTTATTTTATGAAAATTTTAATATTTTCACAATCAGTTCTTAAAGTAAATTGTTCTTGGTTTAAAAATAATTGAAATTTTTCTAAAACTAAAATTATTGCTTATATTTCTAAATCTATTGAACTAAGGTTCTTTTGATATTCATTAAAAGTGTGGCGCTCCAAAACCGGGGTGTCTCGTTGACCATCGTCAACCCACGGAAAATTTGTGTCTCATATCGTGAGACTCACACTCAGCAAATGTCACCACTGTCCCACACACCATACTGCCAAAATGCATGAGTCCCGCTCCCACTACACCATCCAAAACTGGGTCTCGTTCCAGACTTACAAACATAACAGCCGCTGATTTATTTTCGTCTCACGTCTAAACGCTGCTCCATCCAAAAAAAAGCAATCTCTACATTTAAAATAAATATATTTTCAACAAAGGCTGAATATTTGTCATGAGGGAATTACCCTAAATGGGCATTCCCCACCTAAGTGCACATGCAATGATTCATCAGTAAATACACATTCCAAGTAAATACGTGATCCTACTTGAATGTCTACATGCCCAATCCCATGTCTCGAGTCATCACTTACTCTCACACTCGCTTAAGCCATGTAATGAAAATACCGTTTTCAAAACAAAAAGCTTTTGTTCTCGAAAACACACCACCGGAGTTTCTGAAAAAGAGCTGGACTACTCTCCGAGTCGAATTGGTTGGAGAACTTTCCAAAACAGTTATGGTCCTCATCCGAAGTGATCTGTTGGACCATCTCCCAACCCAATTCTTCGGAAAATCTTCTATCGAAATCCCTTTCACAATCATGTTCCATTTTTCATTTCTTTCATGTCATGCACTCACAACTAATTTCCTAGGATGCCCCGGTGCACATGGAATGCATTATGCCATTTCCAAACCACTCATGCTAATATATTAACATAAATTAAATCACCACATCATGTTAACACATCAAATTCCATGCATTAACATATTAAATTCCACACAATTCAAGCCATTCATCTTAGCAATATTTCATGCAAATAACACATGGACGTTTTGGTCCAATCATCAGAAACCAGACTGCTTAATACCTAAACCGAAAGAAGGGGTCAGTTCGCGGCGTACTTAATTATCAAGCATCCGTTCCACTTTCAGGAAACCGAACCGTGGCCATTTCCTAGCTCTTCATACACACCAAAACATAATTTACAACATAAATCATCACACAATCCACCCAAAATAGCCTCCCTATGACCGTCCAAAACTCGGTTCAACATATTCCAACAATTCCTATCTCAAGTTTTAGGATTCGATCAAACGTCACTCACTTCGCCTCAAATCAACCCAAACATTAACAAAACACTCTAAACAAGGGGTAAATCAAGTAGGAGAAAACCCCACCTCTTGAGTCTGGTTTAACCCACAAAACCCACTCCACGCAGAATTTCTGAAAGAATCCTCAGCTTCGCCTCGCCTCGAAACCGACGGTCCGATCGCCGAATTCCCAGAGAGAAGGCAGACACTCTCCTCTCTAAAATCCTCCCTCACGGCTTGCTCTTTCTCCCTTTCTTCCTCCCAACCGGTTTGGGAGAAGATAGTGGTCGAACTCATGCCTTCTCACTCGCCATGTCACTTTCCCATCGGGTCCTTTAGACACACCCTATCCACTTACTCCAACCACTTCAGATTTCCATCCACCCACAAGGTGCCATTTGTCACTCACGGGCCCCACTTGAGCTCATGTTTGACCCATTCCGTCTCTCAGACATCGTAACCTCTCAGCCACTCATAAAGTGCCAAGTGTCCCGCACTCCCTCTCTACGTGTCTCGAAAACGCAAATTTAACCGTCCCTAATTCTACGAATTCGACATGGTACTAGATTTCCTCGTGAGACGATTCCAACAAATGGTCCGTCATTATCCTAAATCTAGAAAATTCTGATTTTGACCGAATTACCATTTTGTCTCTTCGTAAAAAATGATTTTCTGGCTTCACAAAAAGTTCTACTACAATATCTACAAAGTTTTTCTTCTAAATTGTTAGTTAATGCTAAAAGAATTCCTCCCTATTCTGTTTGACTAGCATCTGTTTGAATTATTTTATATTCATTTTCTAATAGGAGATGTAAGGTTTGGAGATTTTTCACAAGTTATTTTATTTTTTGGACTAATTTAATATCTTCCTGGTTAAAATATTTTTTCCTTGTATTTTTGGTTTTACTATAAAGAGGTCAAACTAATTGACTTAGATTTTTAATGTAAGGTCTAGCATAATTTAATAATCCTAAAAAACTTTGAAGGGTTTTTAAATCTTCTAGTTTATCTGGAAAATTATTGATTTTTTGTACTATATGTTCTTCAAGTTTTACTTGACCATTTTCTAATTCTAATCCTAAAAATTCAATTTGATTTTTGAATAACTTTATTTTTTTCCTACTAACTACCAACCCATTATTTATAAGTTATTCAAAAACAAGTTCTAAATGTTTTATATGTTCATGAAAAGTTTTATAAAAAACAAGAATATCATCAATATATACAAGAATAAAAGAGTATTTACTGAAGATTCTATCCATCATTCGTTGAAATATCTGAGGAGCGTTCTTTAATCCAAATGGCATTACATTCCATTCATATAATCCACAAGGATAAGAAAACGTAGTCCATGGTTTACTATCTTCATCTTATCTTATTTACAAAATCCACTCTTACTATCTAATTGAGAAAATATCTACATCCTTGAATATAATTTCACAATAAAGAATTTTATTTAGCATTTTACATGCATCATCATACGTATTATCATTTAATCTTAATTAATTACCATCCTAGCTTTTCCTCTCGTTTTTTCTTCACATGGTCGTAAACTAAAAATGCCGCTGATCTATGAGAACTAAAACTTGGTTTAATAAGGTTATTTTATAATAATTCTTCTATTTGTATTTTAAACTCTTTTGTATCTATAAGGTTACATGCAATATCTGATGTTTTTATGGCTAAATCTATATTTTTTATTGGTATTTTACAAATTGTTTTGTTCATATTCCAGTGTTTCTAAGGGTCTTCTCCTATAATTCATATTTTTTCTGCTTGAGTTAAAAGGTTTTTTAATTTTAAGGGGTTTTTTAGGTTTTCTGAATAATCATTAACTATACTATCTTTTATTTCTTCTATTTTATTTGTATAATGTGAGGCTATGTTATTGGTTGTGTTTAATCTATTTTCTGTGTTTATATAAGCAATTGTTGTAGTTTTAGGGTGAAAGCTAACTTGGTTGTTTTGTATTGTTATACTCCTTGTAAAAAATGTACAAAATTTAAACCTAAAATAAAAGGATACAAACTTATACTAGGGACTAAATAAGTTTGAGGTAATGTCATGGTTATGTTATTAATTATCATTGGAATATTAACTATATATTTTGTTAGTATTAGTTTTTCTTGGTTATATTGTACTAATTCTACAAGCCGAGTTAAGGTTTGTTGATCTTCTTAGTAAAAATATTTCAAATAAAGAGCTTTTACTAAATTCTTCCAAGATTCAATATCAAGTTTCCTACTTTTTATTAAAAAGCTTTCTTAATTTAATTGTTACATGAAATGTTATTGATTTTACCTTATTTGTTGTATTTACAATTGTTGTTCCTAAAGAATTTATTGGTTCTTCTTCCTTTTGGGTTTCTTTAGTACTTAAATTATTTGTCTCAATTTCTAAGTGAGTTTTTCCTATTATTGTTTTCAAATCTTTACATATATTATACAAATTGATTTTACTTTCTAAAGGTTGTACTAGTTTTTCTTTTATGAATTCTTTTACATTTTCTTTTGGTTTTATTAATTCTACAATTTCCATGATTTTATTTCTAAATCTCTTGGTTCAAATGGATTAATTTTATGTTCTACACTAGATTTTGGTTTTTTTCTTAAATTTAGTTTTTCAAATTGTTGGAAAAGATTATCTATTTTTTTTCTTCTAATTGACTTGGTTTTTTTTTAACTAATTGTTCAAGGATTTAATCTAATTTTTGGTTCAGTTTTTCTAATATTTCCTTCAAGTTTTATTGTTCAACTTTAATTTTTTCTATTTCCTTTATACAAAATTTGTCTTCTTTAACTAGTTGTTCTTTTATATAGTCTAGGTTATTTCGAATTAAATTAAAATGTTTAAAGTCTTATAGCTTCTTTTCTAATTCCTAAGATTGTGTTACAATTGTTTATTCTTCTTTGTTGTATTTCTTGGATTTTTTCTAAACTTTTTATATCACAATCACAATCACAATTTCTTTCTTGTTTCTTATGTTATTTTAATACTACTTTTGTTATTTCTAACTGTATTTCTATAAGGTTCTTAAAATATTTAATTTAATTTTTTTAAATTGAGGGCTCATAAATTTTCTTAAAGTTTATACACCTATTTCTAATTTCTAATTCTAGGTTCTAAGAAGATGAGCTAACATTTGCTATCAATATAATATTTTACTATTTCTAGCTTTAACTAAGGTTTCGCTCAAAATTCCTTTGTAAGTTTCTTTTATAGTATTTTCGTATTCACACAAATATTTAAGAGAAGTAAGGTTCTGAATATCTTTAGTAAAGTTTTTAATAATAGTTCTTAAAACATGCAATTCATCTAAGTTTTTCCTAAATTTTTCACATTGAATATAAATTATATTACTAAGTTCTTTTACACGATCATAATCTAAATTATAAATACTAGGAGGATAAGAAATAAAAGACATAAAATAAACACAATAATAAACATACAATTTTCAAATGGTTTTTTCACAATAATACTTTAAACGGGGTAAGATGAAGCTCGGTACTTTGGAAATAAAATTTAAAATTTTATCTATAATATTTTCAAAAATTTAAATATTTAAAATATTTTTTTAGATTATTTTGAGATGATACTGTATAGATTTATCACTAATACAAGAAAATTGAAAATATTATATATAATAATTATATATCTTATTAAAATATTATATATTATTATTTATCTTATTTATTTAACATACATACATAAAGATATATATATATATATATATATATATATATATATATATATATATATATATATATATATATATATATATATATATATATATATATATATTGTGACCCCCAAATCTCGGGGGTCTTTTTTTTTTTTTTTGGCTACTGGACAACTCTGTCGCAATAGAGAATTCTCTATCGTGACAGAGCAAACATGAGTGGTCTGTTACGCCAAGGGCGCCCCACTTGCCGCCCGGTCGCGCACTTTGGCCACGTGAGGGTGCTCCAGCAGCACGCATCGCGCCCGGTGGGGGTCCGCTGAGCGACACGCCCAAGCCACTATGCTAACCCGTGACGCCATGTCGCGACACGATTTCCATGCCTAGGCCCAAATTCAGTTGCGACCTAGAGTGTTAGGTCACGTCATGAGGACCTCCTCTCATGACCCAACCCTGTTGCGACATAAAGTTCTTTCTCACGACATAGGAGCCCCCGGCCTGGCCCAAGTCCGTTCGCACAAGACTACTGTCGCGACACAGGGCCAAAGAACCTTTGTCGCGATAGAGAAAACCTCTATCGCGACCCAGGCCGCCCACCCTGCCCGAAGACCCTGTAGCGACACAGAAGGCCATGTCGCGACACGGGGCCAGCTTTGTTGTGCGTGCTAGGCTGGGTCATGTGCTCGACTTGTGGGCCATATCGTCGCGACACAGGGTTAGGAAAAAACCTTGTCACGACAAAGAATTCTCTGTCATGACACAAACTCGAAATTGGGCAGTAGCTTGCCCTTTAGGGTTCCCTGCACTTCCTGCTCTCACCCAAATACAGTAATTTCACACTACTGCATTTCTACACAGTTTGCATACATTCTAAAATCAGGGGAAAACTATTAACACTAAACTAAACAAGTCCAAAGTATGTTTTTATTACAAAACTTCATAAAGACATAAAACCGATATTCTATCCGTATCATTACAAAATACATGAACAAGCCACAATCCGACCTTTTTTCACAACTAAACCTCAGGTGTGTTCACTGTTGGGTTACGGGCAGAATATCCAATCTGGTTGGAACATAAATGCAGTGGAATTTAAAATTTTTATCCCTTAACCCATCAAGGATCACATGCGTTTCATAAACCGAAGGAAGGGTAAAACGAAACTTACCTCTTGTATCGATTCACGTTCTTCAAAGTCTCGCCTTGGTTTATTCTGGATCTTCAAAGGTGATGCCTTTCTCGAAAAGCCACCACCCTCTACAAGTATCCACACACGAACAACAATGAACATCTTGTTGAATGTTAGTTCAGTTCGCTTTCAAACGAAATTAGGTCTTCATTTGGTTGTTCTTAGAGTAAAAGACTACCACACGAAAAAAATATATAAGTCTCTCAGGTTTTTTGTCAAAAACTAATTTGATATTATATATTTAAAACTCTTTTAAATAATAGCAATTTAGTCTGAATCCTTATCGATAAGGAAACGAATTTATATTATTATATATTTAAAATTCATTTTAATAATAAATACTTAAATTCAAATCCTTATCAGATAAGGAAACGAATTTATTTATATTAATGTATATTTAAAACTCTTTAAATAATAACAATTTGAATTAAACCTTATCGATAAGGAAACGACTTTATATTATTATATATTTAAAACTTTAAATAATAACAATTAAATTCAAACTCTTATCGTATAAGGAAACGAATTTATATTATTATATATTTAAAATTCTTTTTAAATAATAACAACAATTTAAATTTAAACTCATCGATAAGGAACAAATTTATTTATATTAATATATATATATTTAAAATTCCTTTTAAAAACCCTTTTTGGCGTATTTTATTTTCCTTATCAAATAAGAAAATATAACAAATTAATTATTTGTTATAATCTTAAACTACGAATTTAAACTTTCTCAAATTAAATTCAATTTAAATAACAACTAATGAGTTATTTGTAATTTAAAATAATCTCATCATTTTAAATTACTACGTAGAGTGAAAAGCCATAAACTGCTATTATTCGCTCTAATGTGCGACCCTATAGGTTCACTCAACATTGCAGGCCTAAATCAGTATTTTGATCCTACAAGTCATAAGCGACCTCAAGCAAAGACACATGAATGCACTCAAGCAAATGAAAAGCTCATGATCTCGGCATAACCTTATAGCTAATGATATAACTTCTTTTGACTATGATATCTTTGATAGAATATAAGGCATGGGCAAGTCAACCTTATATCGTTCTATCTTTGATTACTAACCTAATTAGACTGACTAAACAAAATGACATTGGATTCCATCACTCATTTGAATTACCACCATGCATTTCGCCTCACTGGTTTAGGGACCCGTAGATATTTCTTATAATAAGAGGGACAAATCTCATCTTAATTGTCATATCTCACTACATAATTCTTATTATGTTCAAGTATAACCTTTATAGTCATCCGACAAAGACAACGCTTGATTATATCAAAACACAATATTCTTATGTTGAGAACTATAGCGATCTCAGTCAAAGGATTTAATGATTACAACTATTAGAGATTAACTTATGACTTTGATCCATGTATTAATCTCAAGACGGTCTGCCCAATATTGTTCTCAATAAATAGATATAAATTTGATTTGTATTCATAGCTAATATTAAGTCTATCCTATGAAGATCAATCAACTTTATATTTAATATTAATTTCATGTTATTCCCATAACAATAACCGATTAGGGACATTTAGAATAATTAATAATATTATTCAAGGACATTATATATAATAAATATGCAAATCATCATAATAATAAATTCTCATAAATAGTCAAAATACCATGTCCATACAATAGGCCTAGAGCACTATTACTAACAATCTCCTACTTGCGCTAGGCCCATTCATCAATGTATCTAATACCTATGAACCTAGCATGACGATCATGCTTTGCTTGTGGTAGAGGCTTAGTCAATGGATCAACAACATTATCATCCGTTGAACTCGCAAATCTTAACGTCACCTCTCTCAATGATTTAATGAGATGATAACGCCTAAGAATGTGTTTGGATTACATGTGATCTAGGTTCCTTGCTTGTGCAATAGCACCATTATTGTCACAATAAACATCAATGTGGATTTGTAATGCTAGGAACCACTTCAAGGTCAAGAATGAACTTGATCCAAATCGCCTTTGCCGTGATCGAAGGTCGCAATGTATTTTGCTTCGCTTGTAGAATCAGCAACAAGTGCTTTGCTTTGAACTTTCCCACCTAACTCGCACCACCATTTTAAACAAAACACATATCCCTGATCGCGACGGAATCATTTTCGCGATTGGCTTCAGACCAGGTAACCATTTACAACCGTGACTATCTTCCAATCCGCCATACACCAAGAACATATCTTTAGACCTTCTCATATACTTAAGAATGTTCTTACAAATTCGCCCAGCTGATTCTCACCGATCTCACCGGTATCTACTGCTATGCTTAAAGCATAGGATACATCCGGGTCTAGTGCACAACATGACACACACATGAGCATCCTATCGCCGGCATGCTGAATCTTACTATCCGCTCGCCATCTTTAGTGTTAGGACACCGAGATTTGCTAAGAGTAATACCATGAGACATGGGCAAGTATCCTCTTGAATTTTGCATACCGAACCGGCTTCAATACTTGTTCATGTAAAGCACTTTGATTCTAGACCAATCAGCCTCTTAGATCTATCTCATAGATCTTTATCCCTAGGATATAGGCAAGATTCGCTAAGTCTTTCTATCGAGAAACACTTCAACCAAGACTTGACATTCTCGCAAGGTAAGATATCATTCCCAATGAGTAAAATGTCATCAACATATAAGACCAAAATACAATTGCTTCCACTAATTTTCTTATAAACACAAGGCTCATCTTCATTTTCGACAAATTCAAACCTCGATTGATTCATCAAAACGAAAATTCCAACTCCGAGAGGCCCGTCTTCAAACCATAAAATGGATCTTTAGCTGTATACTTTACTGTAATTTAGGTTGTACAAAACCTCAAAGTTGTGTCATGTACACATCCTTAAGTAAGTTTCCATTAAGAAACGCAGTTTTAACATCCATTTGCCAAATCTCATAATCATGATATGCAGCAATGACAATAAGAATTCTGATAGACTTAAGTATAGCTACAGGTGAAAAAGTTTCATCATAGTCTATACCATGAGTTTGTTTTGAAACCCGCAACTAGCCTTGCTTTGTAAGTATGCACTTTGCCATCCATGTCGGCTTTCTTTTAAAACCCATTCGCACTCCAATGGTCTCGTACCTGTGTGGGTCAATCAAGGTCCATACCTGATTATCATACATGGATTGAATTTCAGACTTCATGGCCTCTAACCATTTCTCAGAGTCTGGATCCAACATAGCCTCTTGATAGGTAGTGGGTTCATTTTGATCCACTAACAATACATCATGGTTATCGCCACAAGAAACTTATCTTATCTCTCGCTCATGACGTATCCATCGATCTATGAAATTTTAGGTTAGGAGGTGTGTACAACACATTTGTTGACTATGAGTATCCACAGTAAATTAATGTTATCTTATGGTTCTCACTTCTTCGAAGCAAAAATTTTACTCCCATCGTTCCTTTAGAAATAAATTCTTTCTAGAAAGACACCATTCCGAGCAACAAACACTCCTTGCTCTCTATGAGATTGTAAAAGTAAGATCCTTAGTCTCTTAGGATAATTTTACAAAGACATTTATCAGACTTGCCTCAAATTTTTATTTGAAACTTGACGTTTTACATAAGCCTCACAACCCCAAATCTTAAGAAAAGACAAACTGGGCCTTTTCCTAATCCACATCTTATATGGTGTCTTTTCAACCGCTTTGGATGGAACTCGATTTAGTGTGAACGCAGCTGTTTCAAGTGCATAACCCCAAAAGGTAAATGGAAGATCTGTTGGACTCATCATAGATCGAACCATATCTAATAAAGTTCGATTCCTCCTCCTCGCATTACACCATCCATCATATGCTCAGGAGTTAATCGCGAAACGATTCCGCCAAGTTCTAAGATGGTCTTCAAATTATTGGCTCAAATATTTGCCACCTCGATCAGATCATGCCTTGATTGTTCTACAAGTTGGTTTGTACTTCATTTTGAAAAGATTTGAACATTTCAAATGATTCAGATTTATGTCTCATCAAGTAGACATAACCATATCTGCTGAAGTCATCAGTAAATGTAATGAAGTACTTGTAACCTCCTCTAGCATCTGAACTTAATGGTCCACATACATCTGTATGTATGAGATCCACACCATTGGCCCTTCACTATGTCCGCAAGGGATCCTCTTTTGTCATCTTACCTAATAGACAAGACCACATGTGAATTATATGATTCAAAAATCAAATGAATTCAAAAGTCCAACTTGATGGAGTTTTGAGATGCTTCATTTATATGGCCAAGGCGACAATGCCAAAGCATAGGTTGAATTTAAATCATTGGACTTAAATTTAGTAGTTATGTTATAGACATGAGAATTGTTGGATTTTGAAGTTCATAACATAAAGACCATCCTACAGAATAGGCATTTGCATAGAACATGTCTTTATGAAAATGGACAATTATTATTCTTAATAATAAAAGAAAAACCATCATTATCCAAACAAGAAACTGAAATAATATTCCTGCTATCAGAGAACATAATAGCAATTGTCCAAAACTAACAAAAGCCCACTAGGCAAAGTAAGTTCATAACTTCCTACAGCTAAAGCAGCAACTTTTGCTCTATTGCCTACTCGTAGATCAACTTCGCCTTTCATCAGTTGTCTAGTCCTTTTGAGCCCCTGCACATTTGTACAAATGTGAGATCCACATCCAGTATCTAATAAATTTGTGGGAACTAGAAGGAGAAAATTAATCAGATAAATATAAATACCTTCAAGAACTAGTCTCACAGCCTTCTTCTTCTTTCTTAGATCCTTTAAATACACTTCTGTAGTTTCTCTTCCAATGACCAGGTTCATTTGCAAAGAAACAAACACCCTCCTTTGGGGCTTTAGCCTTGGGCCTAGGTTTCGTTTGGGCTGGCATCGACTTTCCTCTAGCTCTTGCCCTTGCCCTTGTTCTTGAAGCCCTTCCTTTTTGAACCATCGCATGGCGTTTGGATTTATTATCTCTCGTCACGGTTTTAAGCATCGATGCAGTCGTAGATACTTATCCATTTCATCTCATGTTATGTCATGACAAACTGGCCATAACTATCGTGAAGTGAATTGTGGATCAAACTAGTTGCCAACTCTTGGCTCAATGGAAACTGCCTATCAAGGTGCTCAATATAACCTTTCATTTTTAGAACATAGCAATTAACCCTGAAGCACTTCTCACCATCTTGCAAGAATGCAAAAGGTTTGGTAGTCCTTACATACCTTTCTTGCCTTGCTTGTTGCTGAACATTTCCATAAGATTGAAGATCATATCATAAGCTTCCATATTTTCCATCCTTCAAGTCTGTAACTTCATGGTGGAAGAAGCATCAAGCATGCAACATCAATAGAGTCATTATGATGCTTCTCATAAGCATTCTTTTTAGCTTTAGGAACACTATTAGCTGGTTCTTCAGGGAGAGGTTCATCCATGACATAAAACTTCCTTTCTTGTTTGAGAATACCTCAAATTTCAAATCCGGCCATGAAGTTAGGTCCCAAGTAGTTTATCCTTCTCATGACTGATCGCAAAGACATAGTAGAATTGTTTGAAGTGTTATTGTCGACCATCTACAATGAATGCAAAGTTCAAGAAGTTTTTGATTATGAAAGACTTCACTAAATTAACAACCTCAAGAATAATCATATTAACTAGTGAGCGAAGATCCATATTTTACTCAACTATAAGTCAGCTTTGGCATGACACTTAAAATTAAGTTATTTAGGTAGGTAACTCTTACCAATTATATCTCATGCAAACTCTTAGATATTTATGGGATTTTGACATCATATGTCCCTAAAAGACAATCCCATCTAATGCCATTAGGCCAAAAACCGTTTTGATAACCTAATAAAGTTAAACCATTTTTAAACATATGGGTAGAACCATTACTCATCTTGTCTCACTAATGTAACCTAATGTACTTCTACTTTGGTAGAACCCACATTAAGGTGATAAAAGGTTTGACAAGTGTTTAAATATGGATGGCATGTTAACTTTTAATTTTATGTGAGGGATCTTGATTGATTTTACTTTTAATTAATAGATCTCATCATACATCTAGTATCACATACTCATGTAACATCATACATGGCATCTCATACATGCATATAATAAACGTGTTTCACAAGATGGTTTTAATTCAGATTGATCTCCATAAGCCAATATGAAGATCAACAAATATTCCTAGGTAGTAATGCGCTCCATGATGTCGACATTTTGACCAAATTAACTTATGAGATAGACACCTAGCTCCATCATCATGGTTGGATTGCATGATTCTTTCAAATGGTTTCAGATTGCCTCTTTGTTTTATTACAACAATTAAATAAATACTACACAGTAAAATAAAAATTACAATAAAACAAACTGGCATGCAAGTCATTTAATAATTACAACCCTTGAAACAATAATAATAACTCGCCAAACACATTGGTCTAAAAGGTCATACTGTGCACCATTTGAAGCAACACAACATGCAAAATATATCATGTTATCATATAGCATAAACAATTTGCATTAAAAGAAATAAATTATAATAGGCGTGTGTTTAAAACCAATTAAATTCATAAGGCGCTACAAGAGCTTGCTACGACGGCCTCCGCTTAGCCTAAGTTAGAGGACGTGTCGAGGGGCCGCTCGCGTGGCCTGGGGCAACGCTCCTGGAATTTTTTTTTTCTTTTTAGAAACATTAGAGTTTCGTTTCAAAAATTAAGTTTTATTGATCTCATCAATAAATTTTTGAATAAGCCAAAAGCCATCAAAATCATATTAAAACAGCATATTATGTAATCTCATTACACATAGGGCTTATTTTCGCACCACCATAAACAATCATTGATAAATCGTATCTGATATATAATTCAAATTACGTATTAATATGATTAAGACACATCCAATCATATAACATGCTATTAAACGCTTTAATAGCAATATCCCATCTCGGATTCTTAATCATATTAACGGTAATCCTTTAGTTTCGGATTCAATCACTCAATACCTTAACAAAACCTATTAACTATGTCGCTCGCACAAACCATAATATCACATATATTCAAAAACGCAAATCATGCCGTGTAATCATATATATCACATACATAAAATCAAACATGGCATTATCGATTTTATGAAAAACACAAGTGGCTCGATACCGTTGTTAAGCCACGCGTAATATCCAATCCGTTGGAACATAAATGCAAAGCACTTCAAATTTTTATCCCTTAACCCACCAAGGATCACATGCAGGATGCATCGTTTCATAAAACCGAAGGAAGGGTAAGCGAGCACACCTCTTGTAGATCGATTCGTCGAGCTAGCCTAGAAGTCTGCTTCTTGGTTTATTCGGATCTTCAAAGGTGCATTTACGAAGCGACCACCCTCTACAAGTATCCACACACGAACAAATAATGAACGATCTTGTTGAATGCTAGTTCAGGTTCGTTTTCTCAAAACGAAATTAGGGTCTCTCTGTTTTGGTTGTTCTTAGAGTAAAAGACAACCACACGAAAAATATATAAGTCTCCTAGGGTTTTTGTCAAAAACGAATTTTGATATTATTATATATTTAAAACTCTTTTAAATAATAACAATTTAAAAATTCAAAATCCTTATCCAGATAAAGGAAAGCGAATTTATATTATTATATATTTAAAATTCATTTTAAATAATAACAATTTAATTCAAATCCTTATCGAGATAAAGTAGATTTATTTATATTTAATGTATATTTAAAACTCTTTTAAATAATAACAATTTAATTCAAATCCTTACAGGATAAGGAAAGCGAATTTATATTGTGCTATATTTAAAAACTCTTTTAAATATGCTAATTAAATTCAAATCCTTATAAGATAAGGAAGCGAATTCTATTAAATTACATATATTCAAACTCTTTTAAATAATAACAATTTAAATTCAAATCCTTATCGAGATAAGGAAACAGAATTTATTTATATTAATATATATATATATTTAAAACTCATTTTAAAAAAACCCTTCACCAGTTATTTCCTTATCAATAAGAAAATACTAACAAATTAATTATTTATTTATAATTTAAAATCAATTAAAACTTTTCTTCAAATTAAATTTGAATTTAAATAACAACTAATTATTTGTAATTTTAAAATAATCTCATCATTTTAAAAATTACTACAGTGAAAATATATAGATTGTGTCGTTAACATTAATAAATACATAGGTTCATTAACATTGTATTTGATAGGCCTAAATCACATTTGATCCTACAAGTCATAAGTAGCCTCTAGCAAGACATTATGACTACCCAAGTTAAATGAAAGCTCATGATAAGAGACAACCTTAATATAGCTAATGACATAATCCTTTTGTCGTGATATCTTGATAGAATATAAGGCATAGGCAAAGTCAACCTTATATCGTTCTATCTTTGATTACTGAAACCCGATTAGGCGACTAAACAAACAGCATTTGATCTCCATTAATTCATTTGAACACGGCCCATAATTTCTCAGTCTCAATTATCGAGGGGACCCAGAAGATATTTCTTATAATAAGAGGACAAATTTGCATCTTAATCGCTCATATCTCACTACATAATTCTTATTATGTTCAAGTATAACCGTTATAGTCATCCGATTAAAGACAACGTTGATTATATCAAAACACAATATTCCTTATGTTGAGAATTATAGCGATCTCAGGTCAAAGGATTTAATGACACAACTATTAGAGATTAACTTATGACTTTGATCCATGTATTAATCTCGAGGCGAATTACATCCAATATTTGTTCTCAACAAATAGATATAAATTTGATTTGTATCTATTTTATCTTCATCCATGAATATCGATCAAACTTTATACTAATCTTAATTTATTGTTATTCCCATAACAATAACGATTAGGGACATTTAGAATAATTAATAATATTATTCAAGGACATTATATATAATAAACATGCAAATCATCATAATAATAGATTCTCATAAATAGTCAAAATACCATGTGTCATCTGATAGGCTTCAGAGCACTGTCTTAACGATACCTCTGGAATACCTCGGCACCTTAAAATAATCTCAACGGGGTGGCTTGATACCTAGTAGATGAATTCTCCTTACAAGGGCTACTCCCCACCTAAGTGCACATGCAATGGCAACCACACACATTCAAGTAAAATTATGCACGTTTCTACTCGAATGTCTACATGCCATGCTTCATGCCTCGAGTCCTCACTGACTCCCTCACACATGCACTCGCCATGTATGAAAAAACTGTTTTCAAAACAAAGATTTTTGTTTTCGAAAACTCATTGGACAATCTCCGATATCAAAATTTATTGGTCAATCCTCCGATATAATTTAGTGGACATACTCCAATAATATTTGTTGGTCAACCCTCCGATATAATTTCTCCAAAAACCATGTCATGCACTCACACCTAATACTCTACGGTGTCCCCGTGTATATGAAATGCAACATTTATGATTCATGGATAATTATATTTTTCTACAATATAATTCTCATCACTCATAAATTTCATGCTAATATATCAAATAAGCATATATCAACATAAATTCACCTGACCAACATATTTGGTAAAGCTTGCTTATTAACATATAAAACAGCATGGACCCATAACGATCCCACTTAAATCGATCTTGGGCGCCCAGCAGTCGAATTTAGTTCCGTACATGCGAAGCAGTCGAGAACCCGGTTCTTCAGTTGTCAGAAAATAGTCCCAGAAAATTCTGGCATTTAGTCCCGAAAATTTGGGATGAAGCCTCTGACCACTGCGACCAAAACCTTGTGCCATTTGAATGGCTCTTAGATTGAAAATAAGCCCAGGTAGGAGAAGAATACCTCTGAAATTTGGCAAAACCAGTTCTTATCTTTATCTTGCGAAGCTCTTAGCGCGTGGAAGAAGCGTGCCTCTCTTTTCTTGAAGGAAGCGAGTGCGATCTTGAAAATTCTAGAGAGAAGTTGGAGCTTCTCACTCCTCTTCTCTTCTTCTCACTTTTCTTCCTTCTTTTCTTTTCTCTTTCTCCAATTTCTCCATCTCCATCGGATTTGCTCCCACATGCTCAAGTGGGATGTCCCCCTCCTTGCCACATATCACCTCTCCATTGGCTCTCTTGAATTTCCCCTTGTCCTCTTATCTAATTCTTTGGATTTTCATCCTCTCAAGTTGTGACACATGTCCCAAATGAGTCCCACTTAGACTTTTGTTTGACCACTTCACCATTTGACACATGGCTCAGTAGGCCATCAATAAGTGTCATGTGTCACTTGCTGCCTCGCGGTCTTATCGAAAACATGAAATTATTGTTGGTCGACAAAGTCGGCAGAGTAGCAGCTGGATTTGTGGCGATTCCAGTAGTGAAATGCATTTCGTCATCAAAGATGCAAGAACTAAGATTTTGCCAAAATTACTATTTTACCATTTTTAGAAAATTGTGTTTTCTCGGGTTTTACATTCTTTCGAGAAATTTACGTCTAATTCTACACATACACATCAAATCGCATGCATATGCAACCATACACAATCACATGCATATAAACTAGTCATTTAATCACCAAACGACTAAACCATGTACCTTCATCCTCAAACAAGAAAGGATAGGTGGCCCGCATCTTGTCCCCGCGCTCCCATGTTGCCTCCTCCACTCCTTGATGTTGCCCTGGCTTGCCTTCACTAGCCTCACGGTCTTTAACGTCATGAAAACCTAATCCAGGCTATCGAGATACACGGTCCTCTCGAAGGTCCCATCTGTATCAACAATAATCTCTCCCCAATCCACTACATGAGTGGATTTGGAGTGTACTTCTGGAGCACGGAGACGTGGAATACCTCATGAACACTTGATAGGCTCGATGGTAATGCCAACTGGTACGCAACTATGCCCACCCTCTCGAGTATCTTGAAGGGCCCGATATACCTCGGCGCTAGCTTCCCCCGTTTGCCGACCACTCCTCTCTTAGGCATCACCTTCAAGAAAACGTGATCACCCACCTCAAACTCTAGAGGTCGCGGAGTGCATCAGCGTGGCTCTTGCGGCTACGGGCGTGAGAAGGCGCTTAGTATCAAACCCACCTTCTGAGGTGTCTCTGGCCAAGACAGTGATGGACCTATCTCCCACCTGCATCCCAACAAATCGAGGGTCGACATGGCCTCCATCTGAAGCCTCATAGGGTGCCATCTGTATACTCGCTTGATAACTGTTGTTATAGGAGAATTCCACTAAGGGTAAGTGCTCCTCCCAAATACCCTTATAATCCAGGACACATGCTCGTAGCATGTCTTCTAAAACCTGTATGGTCCTCTCCGACTGACCATTTGTCTATGGGTGAAAGGTGATGTTTGCAAGACGAAATTAGTTTACGGAAAAAGAGTAATCGTAATTTCGAGTTCTGAAATTGTAATTTCGGTTAAAAATCGAAATTTATTCTCTAGACGGATAGTGAGCGATTGCAGTTGGAATCGTCTCGCGAAATCTAGCTAACACGTCGAATTTCGTCGAATTTCGAGACAGTCGGAGTTGCCACGTTTTTCGAGGCATCGCAGTTCGGGTGCCTTAAAATAATTTTCGATGCGACGAAAGTCACATATAACACGTACTCATGTACCATAAGTGGCATGAGTAGAAAAATGATGAAAATGGGTGTAGAGATAGTCTTAGGAATGTCAAAGCGGCAGGAAAAGAAGGGACAAAATGGTTATTTTGAAACATTGCATATGCACTTAGGTGGAGAGTAGCCCAGCAGGGTGATTCCACTCGAGGAATTGGCTCTGCAATCGGGGTGCTATTTTACGGGTACGGGGCGTGCGAGAGATGGGCTCTCCTAGGGGCCGCTTTACCCAGAAGCGGGTTGTGACTTTAGGTTCATTTGTAGCACATGTATTAGAATGTTTTTCATTTTAATATATGTTGTGTAATAATGATAACTCTTGTAACTACTTGGTACACCAAGTTGGTATGTTTATGAGTAGTGTTTTAAGGCTGGTGGTCGTTTTACTCATGTTATGGATTATGTTGGATGGTTGGGATATATGTTGAGGTATAAATCACGAGGGGGCCCGAGGTCATTTTACTCGAGTATAGTTGTATATGAGACCTTGTGTGGTCATTGATGTTGATTGGGACAGGTTATATACAGGTTTTGTATTTGGGTAGAGCTCCCCGTACAAAGGAGACTCTGCCCAGATTTTAAATGAATGTCGGGTCACCCAGGCATTCCACGAAGTATTCAGCGAGTTGGCCAATTGATTCGAGCGGACCCCGAGATGGGCGTGCGGCTTAGTATCAGAGCCTAGGTATATGAATACCTAGGGAGCTCGGGTTGGGTATCCATCACCACTTGGGTGGTTTGATGTAGAGTATAGGTATGTAGAGCCAAAGATTGAGGATTTAGGCTTAGGCCATAGTAGAAGTAAGACATTACCACTTGTGGTTTGATGTTAGTTTAGGTAATGAGATTATCGGAAATCAACGGGACAAAACTAGGACCTTTGCATGCATGTGTTTGGGAATTATTTGTGTGATTTGATAAAATTGTGTGAATTGGTGAAATGAAGTGTGATCATGAATTGGTGAATTGTGCAAATATGCTTGGTTGATAGCATAGGATGAAGTGTGGAAAATTTAGGAGTTTTACACAAAGTGTAAAAGCGGAAGAAAAGGAAATAAGGAAATAAATTTTTTAAAATTTATTGGTTTATTGGACTCTAATGAAAATAAACTTTTAATAAATTTATTTGATAAAGGAGTGAGAAATAAGAGGTTTTGAGGGGATTTTGGATAAAATATCGAATTAAAGGAAAAAAAAAAAAATAATGAAAAAAAAAGAAAAAAAAGTCACGGAGACACGAAATGGGCTCACGCCCATTGAGCATAAGGAAGGCGCGTAGTCTGGGCGCTCGGGGCGCTGGGCGTGGGCGCTAGGCGCGTGGGGCCACGGCCTGCGACAGTTGTGGCATGGGCGCGACTGGGCGTACTGTCTTGTGTTTGGGTCGGTGGAGCCGGTTGGGTGTTTGGTGCACTGACTCACTTTGACTCGATCGCATTCTGATTCTTTCGTGAACAGCATTCATCACCAAAATTTTTTTCAAAAAAAAAAAATTGTTTTTAAATAAAATTTTTGAAAAATCAAATAAAATTAGACAAAATTTTCGAAAAATAAAATTTTCAAAAAATGAAATTTTTGTTGATAAAATTGATTTACATGTGGATAAAAAGTCTTCACATTTGTATAAATGCGGGGACTTGATATATATACATGATTTTGTATGAATTAGTGTCTAAAAATTTGTGTTTATGCCTTCGAGATCTTGCATTGTATTTAACGCCATTTTAAGCGTATAGATGGCTAGTCGAGACCGGGGGGCGTGGGGGCGTCCAGAGTGCTGGTCAGTTCACCACAGGTGTTGATCGACGGGGCCTTTCGAGAAATTTGCCAGGTGTTGTAGTGGTTCTTGTCGCCTGAGAAACTAGCATGCCAATTGGTCGGGGAGGTCCTAGTAACCTCCAGAAGTTTAGGGTGCATCATCCTCCGACATTCACTGGGGGAGGAGATCCGATGGTAGCAGACCATTGGTTCATGTAGATTGAGAAGGTGTTAGAGGCTATGGAGATTACCTCGACCACGGGATTAAGACTAGGTGTGTTCGATTAGAGAGTGAGGCCCAATATGGTGGAAATGGGCAAGGACCTCTGAGGAACTTAGAGAATCTTTGTATGTGAGTTCTCCCTAGGGATCGAGGGCGAGAATAGGGATGATGGAGTCGCGGTTCAGGTTGGAGTCTCGGGGACTCTACTCACGGTGGACTGAGGATCGTGGACATGTCGGAGTTCGATGTCATCCTAGGGATGGATTGGTGGCTTGACTTACGGGGGTCGTTATCGATTGTGGCGTGGGAGGTTCTGCTTTACCGTGGGGGCCCGTTACTAGTGTTAGTATTTCGGGTTAAGCATGACATTTCTTACGGGGCGATTATCACGAGTCAAGTGTCGGGACGATTATCGAGGTTGGCTGGCGCCTACTAGAGGGACGGAGAGGCCGGACTTAGATCTACCTCGAGTGGTTCACAGTATGTGGATGTTTTCCGGATGAGCTACTTGGACTACCTCCACCTGCGGAGGGTCGTGAACTTCGAGCATCCTAATTACGGTACTTCACCCCATCTCTGTGACTCCCGCGTGGGATGGCACAGGTTAAATTTCACGGGAACTTCGAGTCAGTATTCTGAGGAGTTCTTGGATAAAAGGGGTTCATCGGGGCCAGGAAACACTTCACCATGGGCGCTCAGGTTCTATTTACAAGAAGAAGGATACAGACCAGCCATTTGTGCAATGATTCTGAGCCGAGTTGAACATAGTTCACGATCAAGAATCGGTACCCATTCACAGGATCGCCCGATTTGTTTGTCGGTTGAGGGCGAGTCGACTCAGAGATAGACCTTCGCTATAACACCGAGAATATACCTTAGCGGAGTTTCGACATGTTTAGAATTATTTTGTAAGTGTATTTGAATGTTTCGAGTGAGTTAAATGCGAAACTTATGGAAGCGAGAGACTTCGGAAATTTTACAAGTTATAAGAATAAAGTGTAATTTGTCCAAAGGGACTTAAAAGTCATAAGTTAATAAGATTGAGAGCGAAATGAAATAAAAATTGGAATACTAATGAGAAAAAGTTGGAGGACCAAAAGCAAATAAAGAAACTTAACTTGAAAATGGGTTTTGAGGAGGCAAGCGAGGCCTAAGAGATATTTTGATTTAAAGACCAAAATTGGTCTCATTTTGAAAAGAGAAACAACCCAAGTGGAGGAGAAAGAGAAGGGAGAAAGAAGAAGAAAGAGGAAGAGGAAGAGAAGAAGAAGAAGAGAAGCGAGCCAAAAGGTATGGAAACTAACCTTGAGTATGGATTGTATGGATCATAGATTTAGGCTTTGTGCTGGACATTTAATGGCTTGTCTCCCGAATCTAGGGTTTTGATAGAATTGCATCCCTAACATGATTTCTTGAAGTGGGTTAGTAAACACAGTGAGATGAGTATGAATCCCCTTTGAGGTTGGATTCATGGTTAAATGACAAATGGTGAGTTAGGGTTTAGAATGACCTAACAAATCCTGGAGTTTGATTTGTGTATGGGTTGTGACCCATATTAGAGTTGTTTTGGGAGAAATTCATGGAAGATTTTTGAGGAAAGTTATGTAATGAAAGATGATTTGAGTAAAAACAGAGATTTCAAGATGAATTGGAGTGGTCTTGACTTGTTTATGGAGTATTGGGTTGATTTGGGTATCAACACATGGAAAAATGGGAGAAAAATACACATTATAAGGCTTTCGGTGGCTATGTCAGTACACCTGAACTTTTTATCTACGTCCTGACCATCAGAGCGAACTGTACGTGCAATTCGGGACATCTTAGTACACCACTGCTCTATTTTGACGGTGTTAAATTATTTTAGCCATAACTTGCTCATTTCTTATCTGATTTGAGTGATTCAAGTGGCTAATTAAACTAGACTTCAGGAAAACCAAACATCCAGAAATAGACATCGTCAAATTCTGACTAAGTAGTCGAAAATTCACTCAAAGTAGAGTATAAATCCATTCAAATTCGCAGCCGGTTTGATTATAGAGTAATAGTCAGGGTTGTTTTGGGCGTAACAGTTCGGTCTGATTTGGAGTGATTCAGGTTGGAGGAAGAAACCTTAGCACTAGCTAAAGGATTACAAAAGAACCAGTGTCAAACATAGAGTCAAGGCACTGGAAAATGAGTATTGTAAACCGCCCCTCGGGTAAAATCACAGTAAGCGGAGCTAGGTTGGCATGAAAATGCCATAGCTTTTCGTTAGACAATTCAATTGGAATGATTCCAGTTACCCAAGAAAAGTAGATGCATTGAGGACAAGAATACATGAATGATGTGTAGGTATGATATTCTGTATAAGTATATGAAATATGAAAATGGCGAAACATGAACATGAACATATGAAAAGCGATATGTCATGAACACGAGAAGGTAATAAAGATAGAGTTATGAGTTCACAAGGCCTTATGATCATGTATGACTACCTGGTGAAAAATGAATGAGTGAGGCGTCTTGATGGTGCCGGCCTCCTGGTTGGTGCCGGCCTCATTAATTAGCCAACCTCCTGTTGGTGTGGCGCTCCACGGTGGTACTCTGACACTCACATTTGCGTGGTGGCCCGTTTGATTGGTGCTCGCACTCCACATTTGCATGGCGAGCACGGCCATGATCGGTGCTCCGGCACTCACAGTAGTGCTACGGCGCTCCCATTTGCGTGAAACGAGCCGTCACTGATCGGTGCTCGGCACTCTGCTTTAGTCTTTATGACACTCTTGTTGCGTGGCGGGGCATGTCTGAGCGGTGCTTAGCGCTCCTGCTTTGGTGCTCTGACATCTGTACATGTGCAGCCCGGGTACTTATTATGCTAACGTCCTACTCATTTCTTATAGTTAGTGCAGGTAGTCGGATAGACATATGATAAGACAACTGAATAAGAATAAAGTAAAGATACAGATGTACCTCTCTGTGTATCTATTACGTAGTACCTACGGGTACTCCTGTATTTGAGTAGTCTGTAGTACCCACGGGTACTCTCGTATCGGTAAAATAAGTATAAGTTCTGTAGTACCCACGG
Source organism: Tetrastigma voinierianum (assembly GCA_016808115.1). Taxonomy (NCBI): domain Eukaryota; kingdom Viridiplantae; phylum Streptophyta; class Magnoliopsida; order Vitales; family Vitaceae; genus Tetrastigma; species Tetrastigma voinierianum. Next base: position 1,855,164 of record JAEQBH010000318.1, on the reverse strand, counting down.
GTACTCTCATATCAGTAAAATAAGTATAAGTTCTGTAATACCCACGGGTACTCTCGTATCAGTAAAATAAGTATAAGTTATGTAGTACCCACGGGTACCTCCCAGGAGCAGTACCAACTCACGAATATGATTATGATTTAAACCGATGTCACATTTTGTTATTGGATATGTTACGAATCTGTAGGAGTCCGGTATATGTATGCATTGTGATCCTTATCTACCTGAACTAATGTCCATATACGAAATGTATCTGCTAAGTACGATCGACCTTGCATGTGATATGATTTTTGATGCGATACGACATCGTACCTACGAATACCTTCGCACATGAATAAGATCCCAAGTAAGACCGATGTATCTTTCTTATGCAAGTGAGCATAAGATACGGAAATACATATGTAATTGCTAGTAATACAAGTATAAGATGTAAATCTGAGAATAAGTTCGATGATGCAATCTGTGAGTTCGTAATGCGAGGATATGCTTAGTAGTACAAGTTTAGAATGCAAGTACCGGTATAGGATACGTAGTACTTACGGGTACTTAGGTATAAGGATAGGATCATGATACCAATATACGTTCCGTAATCTCTCACGATACCCTCTGGTGCCTCCAGAGACAAGTGTAGGATTCCGTAGTATAGGTTTAAGTTAAGCCAAGCTCCTGCGGGAGATGCGAGATAGAGATAAGAAAGTACCAATGCGTGTTTAAGTATCTCTTGTATAAGTATAAGCTACGCCAACTCCTACGGGAGCTCACGAACAGTATATGTTAGATGAAGTATGAGTGCGTGATAAGTACCTCCCATCTAAGTATATGTAAGTTCGATTACCGTTTATAAGGAATGAATAAGTATGTGTCCCTACGGGGAGATCGGAATAAGGAATAAAGTGCGCATGAGTGCAAGATGCGAGATAAGAATAGGATTCAGTAAACAAGTATAAGATTACCGTAAAACCCAGTATAAGATCCATTAAGACAAGAATAAGCTCGTAATCTGAGTATAAGATTAAATGAGACGAGGATATCTTTCTAATAGTACAAGTATAAGATACAAAGTATCTTTGTATAAGTATAAGATCTGTAGTACCTATAGGTATACATTACGATTAATTTTGTAGTACCTACAGGTATACATGTCTGATTAATTTGGTAAGTACCTATAGGTATACGTATACGATTAATCCTACATGATACCTATAGGTATCTTCGCATAAGTATATGTTCCGATTGTATAATAAAGCCATGGAACATAAACCGTGTCGGGGTGAATAAAAGGAATTCGTAGTAGCTGCGACTATATATACGGGTATCTGTATAGACTCTACTCCTATGGGAGATGTAAGAATTAATTAAAAATCCTGAAATCTGAGTAGACGAATTATCAATAAGTTTATACGAATATGATCCTGACTTTGTTATACACATTTGGATTATATGAATTCATGAAGATTTTGATATCTGTTTATGTTATATGTTATCATGTGTATCAGTATAAGTTATAAGATATGTTTCCCAGCGTAATGTATGCGGGTTTTAATCTAGTGTAGAGTGCAGTGACGATAAAAACATCCAGCGTCTGTTTGAACCAACACACTTGTAAGGGTTCACTCCACATGTAGGTTAGGTATACGATTTGTAAATGTAAAAATCTGATTTTGTATTGTAAATGGGACTGATAAATGTGTATAGATTTTGATGGACACCACTCAGGTGTGTTCTTTTTTGATTTGTATATAATATTTTGATTATGTTATAAGATGTAGGCCATACCGCAATTAAGTTAAGCTTTAGGAAAAAAAAATCGGAGTAAAGAGTCTAGTATGGTCTGCGTCCGAGAAAGCCGGTCGGATCATGATCAGGTGGATGGGATTCGAAGTGTGACATCGCGCACTAATTCATCGGTAGAGGTTAGGGAGACCAGAGATATCCCTAAGGCGGCGTTTAGGGCCAGCGTTATGGGCACTTTGAGTTTACGGTGATGCCCTTTGGATTGGCGAATCGCCCGGCATTCATGGATCTCTGCCATAGGGTATTCCAACCTATCTAGATCGGTTCTCGTAGTCTTCGTGGATGACCTTGATCTACTCCCGGTCGGAAGTAGGAGCGTAGGTATATTTGAAGATGTCGTATTACGATTAATTTGAAGACCATCAAGCATGCATAAGAGATGATAAGTGGAGTTTTAAAGCTTGCGAGGTGAGATTCTTGGGATACGTGTCGGCATCGGGAATGTCGGGGGGGACCAGGAAGGTTGAGACGCGATGGGTTGGGAGAGGCCAGAAGTCAGTCTTCGAATCGTAGTTTCTTGGGATTAATTTAGATGCTATAGGATTCGAATGGGGGATTTGAGTTGTCCGTTCGAGGTAGGATAATAGGAACCGCCTCACGGGACATGGACTCCATGGTCGGGACGGTCCTGACCATAGAGAGAGAGAGATTGAGGATGCTTTCGAACCTTTAGGAGTCACGGTGGTAGTGTCAGAGGAGGATCGAAGCCTTCTTCTAGTTCGGGAAGGCGGGGAGGGCTTACGCTTCACCACGAGTTTGGGACCGGGGCCGGGATTGGACATGTGTGAGGCAGGGATTGCCCCCCGGGCGGGGGATCCCGGGACTTTGGGATGGCGCGGAGTCAGTTAAATTTGTAGAGCAGGGGGAAATTATCTGGTTCATTCTCCCGCTAGTACGGGTCGGAGGAACCAATTTAGTTTTGGGGTGCTATCTGAGCACTTCTAGCAGCCACGAGATAGGCTGAGAGGGCCGGGGTGTGGGTCGAGGTCGAGACGGATTAGAGTTACCTGACGAGGCGTGGTGGACCTTAAGTGGTAGACATATTGGTGAGTCGATGTCGGGCTTGGCATGGATGAGTTAACGTCATCGGGTTGTGGGTAATTGGGACAGCAAGCCCAGGGTTATCATACCCGGCGACCTGGAATTTGGGCAGAGGTTAAGGCCTTTAGAGAAGCCGGGAATAGATGTTCTTCCCTAGGATGTAGGGTGAAAGTTGACTGATAGGTCACGATTATGATGAGAGATCCTCATAGGATTACTGCTTTCATGGTGGACGGGATAGGGTATGGGTATGGCATTGTGCGTTCGTGTGCGGTAACATCTCGTCGAAGTAAGGTCAATGGGTGCATGCTTGCGGTCATTCCACCGCTCTTGGTGAGTGTGGGTTGAGTTTGTCTTTGGGATTTCTACGTCGATGAAGACTCGTAGTTCGAATCGGGAAGTGAAGAGTTATGTTAATCGGATACATACGGTCGGGTTATCACGTAGACTTAGAGTTTAATTGATAGGGTCGGGGTGACTCGGTTGGATACCTCTTTGGAAATTGCATTGGGTGTTGTTGGAGTCGGCAAGGCTCGGTATATATGGATGTCATTTGCTGACATGGACTAGGTTGATGGTCCGTTGGATTATCGGCGATTGTGACCTTGGGAAGGTCGGCGTTTACACACACAAAGTAAGGGTGGTGTAGGGTTACGTTGTGTGGATTATATCACGGTGTTAGAGGACACCTTTGCGAGGCATCGTCACGGGTCGTAAAGGGTAGGAGCACTTGCCCATGAGTGGAGATTGCGCCTCTGAAGCAACAATTATCGGCCAGTATACAAAGCGACACCATATGAGGCGTGTAGGAGGCCATGTAAGATCAGATTCACGTTGGACCGAGATGGAAGGCTGCATCCACGGGTCACGATGATTAAGATACCTCAGGAAAGTGAGCTTGATACGGCCGTGCGGCATCTTCTCACGGCCAGGCCCAGAAGTTATCGCGATATCTGTCGACCCTTAGAGTTCGAGTTAGGGATCATGTCTTCTTGAAGGTGATGCACGAGAGGAGTGGTCGAGGTTAATGACGCGGGAAGCTATCGTCGAGGTTTATTGGGCCTCTCGAGATACTTTCGAGAGAGTCTGTATTTATTGCGTACCGGTTGGCATTATCGCGGCATGACCAGTGTCACGGGTATTTCATGTCTCCATGCTCAGGAAGTATACTCGGATCCGATTCATGTAGTGGATTACCCAGGGGGACGAGGTCAGAGTTGACAGCGATGGGACCTTTGAGGAGGGGCCAGGTATGTATTTTGGATGGCGTGATTAGGTTTTGCGGCCTTGAGCCCAGTGAGGCTAGTGAAGTGTATGGTGGCACTATGGGTGGAGGAGTCAGCGCAGGGTGCGGGACCACGATCTGAGCCACATATCCGCCATCGTTCGAAGGATAAAGGTACGTAGTTTAGTCGTTTAATATTTAAATGACGAGATTTACATGCGTAGTAGAGTGCACGTTGCATATGCATGTGAGTGATTAATGATTGTCGAATTTCGGGGCGAAGTGTGAGAGGAATGTAAGACTCGAGAAATTCCAATTTCTGGAAAAAGGGTAAAATCGTAATTTTGGTTACAAAATTGTAATTTCGGTTAAAAATCTGAAATTTATTCTCTAGATCTTAGATGATGAAATGGATTGCACTGTTGGAATCGTCTCGCGAAATCTAGCTAGCAAGTCGAATTTCGTCGAATTCCGAGACAGTCGGAGTTGGCACGTTTTTCGAGGCATCGTGGTTTGGGTGTCGTAAAACCATTTTCGATGCGACGAAAGTCATATATAACACGTACTCATGTACCATAAGTGGCATGAGTATAAAAATGATGAAAATGGACGGCCGAGATAGTGCCGAATGTCAAAACTGGGAAAAGAAGGGACAAAATGGTTATTTTGGAACATTGCATATGCACTTAGGTGGAGAGTAGCCCACTTAGGGTGATTCCACTACTGAGCATTAGCTCACCCTGTCGAGGATGCTATTTTGGTGCAGCGGGGGCGTGCGGGACGGCTCATCTAGAATTCGCTTAGAAAGAGAAGCCGAGGTTGTGGCTTTGGGTTCATTTGTATACATGTGACTTAGAATGTTTTGTTTTTTAATATATGTTGTGCTTGAAATAAGTAATTAACTCTTGTAACTATAGTACATAGTTGGTATGTTTATAGTATTAGTGTTTTAAGGCCCCGAGTGGCCAGTTTTACTCATGTTGTGGATAATGTTGGATAGTTGGGATATATGTTGCCAGTATAATCACGGGGGCTGAGAGGTGTTTACTCGGTATAGTTCTTATATGAGACCTGTGTGGTCATTGATGTTGATTGGGATAGGTTATGTCTGAGGTTTTGTATTTGGGTAGGAGCTCCCCATACAAAGGAGACTGCGGAATTTTGGCGTGAAATGTCGGGTCACGGAGCATTTCCGCAGTATTCAGCGAGTTGTGGGTGATCAGCGGACCGGGATCGTGGGCGTCCACGGTCTCATCGTGTGGTGTCCCCATGAGCGCCACGGAGCTCTTCAAAAAGTAAGCCATGAATCGCGGGATCTCTGACCCGATCACATGGACAGCGGCACTCCATGTAGTCGAACAATCTCTCGAATAAACAATCGACAAAATTCCTCACAGTGTGAAGGGTCATGCACCTTTGCTGGAAATGCCGACTTAATTGGCCGGAGTCCACTATCACCCATACCTCATCATGCCTCTGCGGTGTCCATGGCAAGTGGGTCACAAAGTCCATCATGACGTGCTCCACTTCCCTTTCAGTACCTTAAAAATTTGGGTAGCTCTATTGGCTTCGATGCTCGGCCGCTACCTGGCGACACGTGAGGCACCATCGGGCTAAAATCTCAGCGAGTCGTTTCATTCGTCGATGTCTTTGTGACAAAGATCATGGTACGTCTTTGTGCCACACCGGATGCATGCAAGCGAGGCTTGATGGAACTCCACAGGATATCTTCTCTCAAATGGTCGGTTGAGACCACAACTCATCCCTATACCGAGGCTACCCAGATACATGTGAATGGCCCGATAGCCGTCACCCGTTACTGGCTTGTGCCAGTCGATGGACATCTCGTCTTGCTTACTGGGGCTCAATCACTCTACTCAGTAGGGAAGGCGTAGCCACTAGACTCCCCAACGTACCTTGAGCCTAATCACTGTACTATAATCCGAACTGCCCCATAGTCTCGAGCATTTGCCACTCTCGGGAAGTTACACTAGCCGGTACTCCTTGTGACTTCTGACTGAGTGCATCAACCACCACATTTGCCTTACTAGGATGGTAATGCAAAGTGAAGTCATAATCCTCTAAGAACTCCATCCATCTACGTTGCCTCATGTTGAGGTCTCGCTGCGTAAAGATATACTTCAGACTTTTATGGTCTGAAAACACCTCAAATTGTTCACCATACAAATAGTAGCTCCATATCTTTAAGGCAAAGACTACGGGCGCCAACTCCATGTCATGTGTGCGGTAATTCCGCTCATGATTCTTCAACTGTCGAGAACCATAAGCTACTATCCTCCGGACGCATCAAAAGCATCGATCCATCATTAAATCACAGTACGACATTGTGTACCTACGTCCCCTCTCTCGAGACTATCAAAATAGGATTTGAGTAAGCCTCCTCTTGATTCTGGAATACTTACCTTCTCACATAGGTCATTCATGAACTTGACCTCATTAGGGTCCAATCTTGTCATAGAGTCTTTGTAGCTGGAGAAATCCTCAATGAACCTCCTGTAGTAACCTACCAATCCTAAGAAACTACGTATCTCGAAGACTGACCTCAGCCTCTCCAAACTCATAACAGCTTCAACCTTCTTAGGGTTCATTGACACACCTGAAGCTGACACCACGTGCCCCAAGAATCTCACCTCGATGGCTGGCTTCGCCCTTCCTTGAATTAGGCGCCTGGCGATGTTCTCCCGGGGCACAGGAGAACTATACCTCAAGTGATCCTCTTGCTCCTCCTCGGTGGGGTAGATCAAATGTCATCCACAAAGACTACGAACTTATCTAAGTAGAGGTTGGAACACCTATGCATGAGATCCGTGAATCTGCATTTGGGCATTTGTTAATCAGAGGCATCACGTAAACTTCGAAATGCCCATCTTAGTGTCTAAGCGTTGTCTAAAGAGGATTTACGCGCCTCCTAATCCTCAACTAATGGTAACCGGTACGAAGGTCTATCTTGGAGTAGACTCTCACCCTTCTCAACTGATCAAACAGGTCATCAATCCTCGGTAGTGGATACCGATTCTTGATCGTAACCCTATTCAACTGTTAATAGTCAATGCACAGTCTAAGGGTCTTGTCCTTCTTCTTCGCAAACAGAACCAGAATGCCCTATGGTGAAGTGCTCAACCTAATGAAACCCTTATCCAACAATTCCTGCAGTTGGACCTTAAGTTCATGCAACTCAACCGGTGCCATCTTATGAGGAGTCATAGATATGGGCGACGTACCAAGGTGTAACTCAATGACAAAGTCTACATCCATGTCTTGGAGGTAATCCCGGGTAATATGTCAGAAAAGACATCCTCATGCTCACAAACCACAGGGTGGACACAATCCTGTCTCCTTATCCTCTAGGAGTGGAAACCTTTATGCTTGATCATCCACAGCTCCGCTCAGGTTGTGCATGGTCTAGGGTAAAACATCATGTTTCTCCCCCTAAAAAGTCACACAACTACCATCTCGTGTGTAGGCAGTCATCCTCCTACTATCACAATCAATGATGACTCGGTGTCTTGATCAACCAATCATGCCAAGAATTGACATCAAGGTCGATATGTCATCACCCAGAGGATCTCTTAGTGACGAATCCTGAGATCTCTAACTCCACGATCGGAGCATATCGATCAATCCTCACCTAGTCCCTGAGAGGAGAACTCACATGTAACGGCTCTTCCAAGGTCCTCTAAGCCAAACATCCACACTAGATCACGACAATAAAAGAATACGTGCACGGAATCAAACAATATCTTTGCCATAGGTGAGATAGAAGAAACATACTGTATGGTAGTGATTCGCTGGCCCGGTCGGTGATGCAGACGTAGATCATGCAGGTCCTTTGAGAGTCCCGGCCTTGGGTACTGTGTGCCTCGACCTCGACCTATACTCCTAGCCTCTCTAGCTATGTGCGCGAAAGGTGCTTAGTGCGACACCTTGGGGACGCTGCTCAGGTTCCTCTGGCTCGCATTGGGGTAAGAGAAAAGAACATACTGTATGTGCACTTCCACATGTTTGAGATTTGAGGTGTCAGTATTACTGGGATCCTTTATCTCTGAACAAATCTCGTCTCAAATGTCCGGGTTGTTAGCAATGGAAAGATGTCATCGGTCTTGGCTGCAGAACCACGATAGCGGAGGCACGATAAGCTGTGGCCACGTCGCGGAAATCCTCACCCAGATTAGAAGCCTTGACTGCTTTCCCGACTAGAGCCGACCTCCTTCCTCTTGCCATAGTACCCGTATCTCGGATTAGCCGTCGTGATACATCTCCCTTTACATGACCATAGTGTCACGACCATAAGTCCATTATCACCATGGAGAAATCCTACAATCTTGCTCTGGATGGACAACTTCAGGCCATCCTCAAACTTCCTCACCTTGGTCATGTCTATGGCCACATAATCGTCAGCAAAACGGGCTAACTCTATGAACTTAGCCACGTATTCGATCACTGTCATCGTTCCTTGCTTCCAGCTCTGGAACTCCGGGACCTTTATCTTCACAGTAGTGGTAGAAAAATATTTGCTCATGAAGAGCTCATGGAACTCTGCCCAAGTCATTGCCTCTAAGTCCCTTGAGGACTTGACCCAATACCACCATACTTAGGATTCACCCTCTAGCTGAAATGCTGCTAATCTAATCCTCGTAGTATCGGAGGTAATCTCCATAGCCTCCAATATCTTCTCAGTATGTCGGAACCAATGGTCAGCTACCATCGGATCCCCTCATCCCATGAATGTAGGAGGATGATGCGCCTTAAATCTCTGGAGGTTACTTGGCCCTCCCTGACCCCTAGCTGCACTAGTCTGTCCAATGGTGGTAAACGTAGCGCCCATAGCCTCTATAAAGGCCTGCTGATCAAAACCAGGTGGTGCCTGGCTAGTGCCCCGTGGACGACCTTTACGCCCTCGTACTCGACTTGCTATCTACACATGTCAAATGGAAATTTAATATTTCTTTCTCTTTGTTCAATTAGTAGTGCACATGCCACCACTAATATCAATCACACTCACTATTTACCAAATTATGCCAGTTCATCTGATACTCTGACACAATATCATGCGACATGTCACACATATCAATTCCTTAAAATGCACAATAGATGCATTATCTAAACCCGTGCCCCTCGAGTCCTAGGTATTCGTATACCTATGCTCTGATACCAAGCTGTGATGCCCCAAATCCTAGGGATCTTTTTTTTTTTTTGGCTAATGGACAACTTTGTCCCTGGCGAGAATTCTCTGTATGACGGAGAAAACATGGGTGGTGCAATCGGCATTTGTCGGCTCTGCTCCCGCAGCGCCTGGGCGCTGATCGCCCGCGGTGGACCCGTGTCGCACTTGCTATTGTGGCCCCATGTATTACTGCGGCGCAGGTATTCTTGTCGCAGTGACATTGTCGCCCGAGTCCTTGGCGTGTGCGCTCCCAGGCGAGGGGCCCAGCGTTATGCTTTGGAGTGGGGGCTTTGTTGCGTCCGTGCGGGCCTCGTTGTTCGGTCGTGCGCCATGTCTAAACCACGGTTTCCATCACAGAGGCCCTAAATTCAGTCGCGACTTAGAGCGTCGAGTCGCGACATGAGGACCTCCTCTCATGACCCATCCCTGTTGCGACAAAAAGTTCTCTATTGAGACATAGGAGCTCCGACACGGCTAAATCTGTCGCGACACAATTTCTTTGCCGTGACATGAGGCGAGACCTGTCATGATAGAAGGCCTTTGGCCCGATGACTTAGGCCGCCCGGCTGCGAAGCCTTTCGTGGCATATAAGGCCATCTTGCGACCTTTGGAGCGGCTTTGCCGGCCGCGTGCCTTAGTTATGGCTAAATCCCCAGGCTGCGCGCTCACGCTGTTGTGCACAGCCAGGTTGGTCGTGTGCTCGACACGTAGACGTGTTGCGGCCTTTGAAAGTTTGTGTTGCGACAGGTCGAGAAAAACCTGCCCACGCTGACAAAGAATTCTCTATCGCAACACAAACCTGAATATTTGCAATAGCCCACCCTTTCTGATTTCTGCACTTCTTTGCTCTCACCTAAATCGATAATTTCCTCTTGCATTTCTGATTTTCATACATTCTAAAATCTGAGGAAAGCTATGTGCTTGAACTAAACAAGTCGAGTATGTTTTTATTACAAAACTTCTCATGTACATTTACAAAGCCCCGGATATTCCTATAGAATATTATAAATACATGGGCATGCCATAATCCGGCCTTTTTCTGTAGCTAAAACGCCCAGAGTGTGTTCACCTTCGAGCGTACCTCCAGCACCTGAAAAATAATTTCCCTCAACAGGGTGAGCAATGCCCAGTAGATGAATTCTCCTACAAGGGCTACTCCCCACCTAAGTGCACATGCAATGGCAACCACAAACATTCAAGTAAAATTATGCACGTTCCTACTCGAATGTCACATATGCCATCTTTCGTCTTGTAGTCTCACCAAACCCCCTCCTGTCACGCTCGCCATGTATAAGAAAAAAACATTTTGAAACAAAGATTTTGTTTTTTGAAAACTCATTGGACTAATCGATATCAAAATTTGTTAATTGACATAAATATAATTTAGTGGGCGTCTTTAGATAAATGTTGTGGACAACCATGATATAATTTAGGTGGACATACTCCGATAAATATTTGTTAGTGACCATAGGTATAATTTCTCCAAAATCCATGTCATGCACTCACACCTAATACTCTACGGTGTCCCCGTGCATATGAAATGCGGAATGCCAATTCAAATATGCAACATTTATGATTCATGAATAATTATATTTTTCTACAATATAATTTTCATCACTCATAAATTTCATTCTAATATATCAAATAAGCATATATCATCGTCAGCCCATGGCCGTATGTTATTCGATTTTTAGCGATATCAACGTAGCGCGTGGGCGCAATGATCGCCGTCGATCCTAGAACTACCTAAAGCAGTCCGAAAAATTCAGTTTCCGGTACTGAAACATTCCAAGAACCGAGTTTCGAGGAATGTTAGAAAGCAGTCCGAAAATTGACCTGGACTGTCAGAAATAGTCTTGAAAATTACAGCATTGATCCGAGAATTTTGGGACTGAAGCCCGGCGACCACTAACTGCCCCAAAAACCTCGTGCTATTTGAATGACTCTTAGAGCGAAAATAAGCAGGAGTAGGAGGAAAGCCATACCTCTCGGGTTGGCAAAAGCAGGATTCTTGTCTCTATGCGAAGCTCTTGACGCGTGGAAGAACTTTACCTCTTGCTCCGAAGGAAACCGAGGGTTCGATCTTCGGAAATTCTAGAGAGAAGTTGGAGCTTCTCACTCATCTTCTCTTCTTATCTCTTTTCTTCCTTCTTTTCTTTTCTCTTTCTCCAATTTCTCCCTCTCCACTGGATTTGCTCCCACATGCTCAAGTGGGATGTCCCCTCCTTGCCACATGTCACCTCTCCATTGGCTCTCTTGGATTTCCCCTTATTCTCTTATCGATTAACAGTTTCCATGTCTCGAGTTGTGACCGTATCACGTGCAGGTCGCTTAGGCTTTGTTTGACCAGCGGCGTTTGTGCGTGGGTGATGTGATCATCCCGACCAATCTGTATTAGACTGCTCTTTGGTGTCTTGAAAAGCGTGGAAATTATGGTATAAGATTGACGAAATTTGTGGGTAAGCCCAGATTTCGTGAGGCGGTCCGATAGTGAAGTCAGTTCGTCGTTCGAGATCGAGAAAAATTCAAGTTTTCTCTTTGTTAGTTTTACCCTTTTTAGAAAAATTGAATTTTAGGTTTCTACCACTTTACACACACACACACACACACACACACACACACACCTTTTTAACACACACACACACACACATATATATATATATATATATATATATATATATTAGTGTATATTTTTATATTTTAAAATAAGAAAACGATGTGTGCAGTATAAATTATAAATGTATTTGATAGGATTTTACATTCCTTAATTTTCTATCATTGAATTATAGTTTCAATACTCATAACGAATTAATTTTTTTATATATAATTGGATTATCATTTCAATTTTCATAAACAATTATTTTTTATTTAAAAAAAAATATTATTACAAAGTTGCAGATAAATTGATAAAGAGATATTAAAAAACTATCAACTTTAAGGTTTTCATTTGAATTTTAAGTGTTTCAATAATATTTGTAAATCGGATAATTAAAGGTTTAGTTTAATAATTATTTTTATTGTTTGATCTTTTAATATTTATTTATTCAAATGATATATTTATTTATTTATTTATTTTCTCTCTTTACACTATGACTTACATGTGCCTTGCCCGTGGGTCAACCTAGTATATATAAAAGAGGTGGTGCCCCATATAGGACAAATTTTTTTTTTTTTGAATTTTTGATTCCCTTATTGCCCCTATATTTTTACTATATCTACAGTATTAACTTAAAAGATATTTACAAAATTGTCATTTCCAATGAGTCATGTTAATTATCATAGTTACAAGACGAGCCATGATTGCTAACTCATCATCTCTACTTCCAATTCTTTATGAGTCTCCTCTGGATACCAACATGAAAAAGAAAAAAGTCATATTTACACTATTGTCATATGTCATTCACATGTTCGTTTATGGAAACCCTAAGGTCAAAGGCTCCTTCATAGCTCAAGTCCATTGACAATTTCCACCAATCGAACCCTCACAGTTCTCCTTCCCTCAATCCCTTATAAATCTCCTCCAGAAAGGAACACAAAAATGAAAAGAAATTAAGGGATTAGACTCAATATGGTGGGGTTTTCTCAGAATTTGAAGAATATCGCATGCCCGAATCATAAATCTCCAATGCCACACCTGAGATGAAGATAATTAGGGAAAATTGAAGAGAGGAGAATAGAAATGTGATTGATACAAAGGGTAGTGTTTTTAGAGAATACAAGTGAGAGAAATTATTGTTTTCCCTTCTTTAATGATCTTTATATGAAGGAAATAAGGGAAACTTTTACTGTGTGTTACAACCTATGGTACAAATCATGCATTGGGCTTTCATTTGGTCATTTATCAAGCATGGATATATATTTTTTAATAATTATATAAAAAAATTAAAAATAATTGACATTAACATTAGGAAATTGGGGAAATATAGAATCACATCAAAATATATAGGGTTTAGAAACTATGGGATTTTAAATTTTTTTGTTTAATTGGACCATTGAATTAGTAATAGTAAGTTATTAAGATTTGTTTTCAGTAAGTTATTAAGATTAAAATCACATAAAAGGGATATTAGATGATGTGAGAGTCAAATGTTGATTCAATGTTAAATGATTATTGATGCAATGTTTAGTTCTCATAAGATTTAAGAGAAAACGAATAAATCAAAAAATAAATAAATCTATACTATATAAAAAAAGAGTGAGTGCCCCACATACGAAAAACTTTTTGTAAAGGCAGGATAAATTCAATTTAAAGGAAAAGAGAGGCAAAATCGTAATTTAAGTTTACCAAAAATTGTAATTTCGGTTAAAAATCGGAAATTTATTCTGCGGATCTCGGATAATAAAACAAGATTCACGGGTGGAATTGTCTGCGAATTGCTTCTTACGTCAATTTAAGGTGGTCAGGAGCGGTCGAGGTGACACGTTTTTGATGCATCAGAGTTCGGGTCTTAGTAAAACAATTTTCAATCTTTGACAGAGAAGTCTGTAATGCGTACTCATAGCCATAAGTGATGGCATGGTAGAAAATGATGAAATGGACGGTAGAGATAGTCTTAGAGATATAGCGGGAAAAGAAGAAGGACAAAATGGTCATTTTGGAAATTGTTTTAAGTTAGAAAAAGATAAGATAGTAAACAGTACTCATCTTCTCAAATTCAAAAGGGAAGAAAATGTGAAAAGCTGGAAGAAAAGATCCAGTAGCCATTTTTTTGTTTTCTTTTAGAGAGAGAGCAACTTCTCTCTAGCTTTCTGGCAAATCCGACCGTCGGAATTCTTTGGGGCAAGAAGGAAGGTTGTTCTACGCGGAGAGACCTACGCGTGGGCACCGGATTTGAGGAGTTTCGACAAACTCCGAGAGGTAGGAGATTTTTCACTCGCAGGTTTTACAACTTTTGTTCGTTACTATATGATGTTTCGGATTTACTTTATATGAGGCCTTGAGCAGTGGCAGTTTGATCGGTCCCGAAACATGGGACGAATTGTTTCAATTTATGGAACCCAAAATTTGGTGTCAGTAGGTGTCAGGCTGTTGGATGAGTAAGTGGTATACTTTGGCACCATAAATTGTGTTAGTTTGTATAGTAGGAAATGACAGGGGTCGGGTTCACTAAGAGTAGACGATGATTGATGATTGCAGGAATAATGTCGAGGTTTCACTATTCAGGAATAGTGTTCACAAAATAATTTTGTGAAATAATGTGTTTAGTGATAATTCAAATGTCCGAGTTGCTTTCGTGTTTGATCATTGAATCCCACGTGAGCTAATTTTGATGTAATTGATGGTGAAATTACATGAAAAGAGCATGTTGTGTGAATTAAATTAGCATAGTATATGCATGATTATATATTTGCATGTGATATTTGTAATGGAATTGGCATCATGCATTCCATATGCACTGGGGCACCCTAGGACGATAGGAGTGAGTGCATGAGGTGAGTCTAGAAAGAATGGTTTCGGAGGGTTGTGTGACGCCCTAATCCCGGGGTGTCCGTTGACTACCCGTCAACCCGTAGAATACAAGTGGATGTCGGGTTACCGCGCTCCTCCGAGAAATCGGCGAGTCTCATGTATGGGGAGCTCTACCCAAATGAAACACCTGCATGAAACCTGTCAGCGATCTAATACTGTACTTGTGATCTGAATATGGATAAAAAACGGCCTTTTAGGCCCATACTACAATATCCATAAAAACATATCCTTCTCCCATAGTTAAAGTTAGTGAATTACTCTTATACAACATATACCAAAATTAAGGAATTCTAATACATGTGAAAATCATCAAAGCCACACTGACTTTCATTCTGTCTTTGGTCTTTGGACGGGCTTTGAAATACTGCTTGCTCTGTAAGAAAATAAGAGTTATGACGGTTGAATCAAAACCTGTTGGGAAGGTATTTACTCAGTGAGCTCTGCGCTAGTGGGTGATGTTGAAATAGTACATTCAAACGATAGCGAATCCTATGAATATCTGCACGCGGCCAACTCGGATCAGGAGTCCTCATGAGCTCTCTCACACTCGCTAAGCCTTATATGAAATTATTGTTTATTAGTGGACAACCCTCGGAGTGTATATATATCAATTGGGCGCTCCGACGATTGATATATTATTTATTAATGGACTACCCTCCGATGAATATCAATTGGGCGCTCCAATGATTGATATTTTCTTCATTAGTTTACCCTGATGATTAATATTTTAGACTACCCTCAGAACCATTTTCCTCTAGAACTGTCTAACACTAACTCTAAAATCCTAGGATATTTCGATGCGTATGGAATGCATGTATACCAATTCCAATGGAGTCTAATCCATATGCAAATATATAAACATGAATATATTCACATAAAAATTAAATCACACAATCATGTTATATAATTGTTCCACAACTCATACATCAAAATTAGCTCCCTTGGGTAATGAGAATCACCCCCGTGAAGTATTTGATTTAAATCATCGACGGCTTTATATTTCGCGAGAAATATATTTTTGGAACAACATTTCGGGAATAGTGAAACCTAGGATTTACTATTCACAGAAAATCTAAATCAACGATTCACCTTATGAACGCCGTCAAACATTCATTGATCAAACTGACACATGATGTGCACATGGTGTACCTTAAATCAAACTGAGCAGCGTGACTACTAAATTTTACGGTATCACGGGATGGTGAGAAAAATCCCAAAATTTCTAACAATTCGGTCCATGTTTTGGGACCGATCCAGCGACCTCCGACCTCATTAGGCTCAAACGTTAGTAAAACACTTCATGAGAATAAACCAAGTAGGAATCTCGCGAGAGTTTGAAGAAACTCCAGATCGAGTGCTCTGGCCTTTATCCTCGTGAACCTTTACCCTCTGGCCGAAGACATGGCTTGATTGGATCGTGTGCAAATCTGAGAGAGTACTCTCTCTCTCTGGAAATCCTCAACCAGGCCTTTGCATCTCGATCCCTTCCCGTTTTGGTCTTTGGGTTTAAGTGAGAAGATGCTATTTCCTGTTTATGCTTTTGTGACTTAAAATCAAATCTCTAAAATACTTGTACCATGTACGATTTTGATGTGTGGTACTATCTGACGTCCATTTTCATCATTTCTCTCATACACTTTGCCCAGTGCGTGATCGTCTTTTTATATCGACTTTGTGCGTGAAATTCATTCACGGCGCAAATAGCGATCACAGCGAAAAATGGTGACTCGTATCGCTGAATATTCACGAAATTTTAAGTGCTAACTAGATCCTTGAGGCGATTCAGGTGAAATCCATTTAGTCATCCAGATCTGAATTAATTACGGATTTTAACGTTTTGTTTGTAATCCAGTACGGTGCCCTTGTTCATAAATTAAGATTTCTGGTCTTCTGGTTGTCTAAAAATAAATGGTATGGAGGGTAGTCATACCCCACAAAAATATCAATGCGTCGGAGGCAGCGATTGATATACATCCTTATGGTGTCGTAAATAATATCATTAGATTTCGGAGGCGACTGGTGATCTGCCCTCATACACTCAGGAGAAGATTTATCCACAAATAAACATAATAATTCTCAGCATCACGAGGCTTGAATGGGTGTGAAATCGGTGAGACTCGGGTGTGAGATGATCAGTTAGACATTCAGTAGGATCGTAGACTGCTTGAATGTGTGTTTATTTGGGCATTATAGCCGCCAGGTGGAGAGTGCCGGCCCCGGGGTGAGTTCCACTAAGGCATTATCACCTTGTATGAGGGATATTATTTTATAGGTACATGGGCGTCACGAGAGCTGGCTCATCCTGAGATTGAGGTTTAGAAGCGGATTGTGGCTTTGGGTTATAAATATTACATGTAGTGAATTGTTTTTTAATTTTAAATATATGTTGTACCTTGAAATAAAATTTGAACTCATCAGACTTCATAAGTTTGGATAGTTGGATATCTATGCATTGTTATATGAATATTGGTTTTATGAGGCCCAGTGGCGTTTAATCATAGCTGTTATGTTAATTTGTTGGGGCAGTTTTGTATTTGGTAGAGCTCCATTACAAAGGGAACTCTGCCGCCTTTGATTTGTCGAAAAATGTCAGGTCGCCCCGTGAATTCGCGTCCATGGGTTGTGGGTGAGTCAAACGGACCCTAGGATCGGGTGCCGCACGAACTTTGTTTCCTATATTGCCTGACTTGCTTGAGTTCTATTTCCAAGTTATCACCTTGTATACTAATCTTTCCCATATTACCTATGCTTTGTTATTATATTTACGACATTTCCATCCAATTAAGATGAGATATTTATGATAAACAACTCACCTTTCCTCTACTATCTCTTTCGTCGTTTTATCAGTCATTAACAACCATCGAAATCAAACCCTAAAACAGGAAGATCAAAGCATAAATAATCTCTACCAATCAACCCTTGGAGACCAACACAAAAAGGGAAAAAAGATTGAGGGATGCGAGTAAGTGATTTGGGGGTTTTTACTTAGGGAATTCTTAGGGTTCATTGAAAATCTGATGCTTGAATCAGAAGGCTCCAATACCTCACCTTAAGCAGAAATATTTAATAAAATCAAGAAAAGACAAAAATAGAGAAAAAATTGAGGGAGTAATAAGTGAACCTCCTCCACTACGAACACAAAATGGAAAAACAAATTAAGAGATTCAACTCAATGGATTAGGGCTTTCTTAGGATTTGCAGAAAATCAAATTCCCAAATCACAATGCCCCGTTTCTACACTCGAAACAAAGATAATCAACAAAAATTGAAAGGAACGTAATCCTTATAGAGCTTCCAAAAGTGTTTTCGGATAATCTGAGCGAGTTCTAGAGAAATTAAAGTTCATCTTCAAGGGGTGGTGCTTCTTCGAAATGAGGATTGCTTTGGTGGATCATTACATTCATTTGAAAAAAAAAAATCTTCTTTTTGGATAGAGTTAAGATTCGCATTAAGAATATTAGAGAAATGGAGAACTACATAAACAAAAATATAAGTTTTCATAAATTTTTTTTAATGAGATTTTAATCATAAACATAAATACTTCTTAATAATAATAATATTTAAATCATATAAACATAAAATTAAATATTGAAAAAAATCATGTTGAATAGATTCTACACCATTATATATAAATTAGAATTATCTTCCTTTATTTATTTAACTAATACTAGATTGAATTAAAATTTATTTAAAAGTATATAAATGTAATGCATTAATGGAGAGTTATGTTGGCTTTATAGATTGTTTATCACTTTTAAATCTTTGAGGTCAATATCATAACATAAGTTATTTTAATTGTTTATAAACAATTTGAAATTTTATAATATTGAAAATAAATAAATAGTGTGTATTTTCTATTTGTATATTCAAGGAATAGTTGAAAATAAAAATAAAGACTTTTATTATACATTAAGTAAAGACTATTGTAAAACTATAAATGAGATTAATTTGAGTTTAATTTAAAATAATTTTGATAAATTTAATGATTGAAGTATGTAATGGGTTTAGGACACTAAGATTTGTAAAAAATCTCTCAATATATATCATTAAAAAGGTATTTAAAAATAATAATTTCAATTTTTTAAATATTAAAAATATTTTTTTAGATTATTTTGAGATGATACGGTATAAATTTATAAATAATACAAGAAAATCGAATATTATATATAATAATTGTAGGGTAAATTACATAAATGATGTCTCAACTTTTATATTTTTTCTATGTTGGTGTCTCAATTTTATTTTTGTTCAATTAAATGTCTAAACTTTTCATTTTTTCTATTTTGTCTCAAATGCTTTCAGACCAATAAAACTTATTAGGATATTTGAATAAGTAAAAATTGCATCCAAATAACATTAAATTTTCTTTGCAGAGTGCGGGAACAAAGATTTTGAAATTTCGTTTGAAATATCGGTTTTCCCTTGACTCAAAATCTTAAAAAAAATGCTTTGAAGGGTTTCAAAAATGACATGAAAATCTTTGGAAATTAGCACCATAAACAACAGTAAGTAATTACCTTATTATATATGAAATAAAATTTTTATATTCTTATTATTTAAACATTGTAATCATTTATAATATTTTATTTTATTTTATTTTACATTATAACATAATATTTTAAATAAATATTAATTTGAAAGGAAAGAAATAAAATAATATCATTTAAAAATTTAAAAAATTATAATATATAATATTTTGAATATATTATCTATAATATTTATAATAATAACAAAAGCAATAAATAATATTTCTTTAACATAATAATATTTGAATATTATATTAAATATAGCATTATTTAATTTAATAATTACTAATCCATTTAGTTTTAATCTACCTTAATTAAGATATGAATCATTTCTCGTCTATATAATTAAAATAGCAAGAAAAATTTTAATTGAGCAGATATTTTGTAAAAATATCCAGCGATATTTCTTGATATTTAAATGTTCAGTAAAATCCAATTACTGATATATCCGTATTTACCGATATTTTGATCCTTGACGAGGTGAAATGATAATATTATCCTTTTCACATTAGGGTTTTTTCCATATCTTTATAAAATAAATTGATTACATTGGTTTATGTGAATAAAAAAACAAGTAAAAATAATAAAAGATAATTAATGTAAGAAATTTTTTAATTTTTATCTCAATTCTATAGTAGCCAATTTTATCAATTTATTTTTTATTCTAACTAATAGATAATAAAATCTATATTGTGAAAATGATAATACTGTAATTTCACCTTGTTAAAGGTCATTTAAATAATTTCATAATTTTATATGGCGTATAATGTCATTTGAATTCAATTTTTCTTAATTCAAATATCTTAATAAGTTTTTATTGGTCAAGAAACATGTCTAACACAATAAGTACAGTATTTATACTTGCTTTTAGCCTTTCTAACTCATATTTTGCCCTTAGTTTGTGTAGAATAGGTGCTTTTGACTTTCTTTTCTGTTTCTATGCTCTTGAAGATTGTTCAATGTTCCTTGCACATTTTTGAAGTGTCTTTGGATGCTTAGAGGATAGTCATGTTTTGAAGGAAGCACTTATGCGCGTTTTCACTTCCAAGCGAAGCCAAAATTTGAAGCAATTCGCCAAAGCCTACTAAAATCTTGTTCTTCCTCTCTCCTCAACCTAAGGAATGGTTCCCCAATGTGATTGAGGACTTTCAAAGTTCACGAGGGATGGTCGCTAAGAGGTTTGTCGCCAGGGAGTTCATTGCACTAGGAGTGAGTGTCTGAGTGAAGGTGATCTGATCTTTGGAAATGTGATGCGGTACTCAAAGTTATTAAAGGTGCGGAGGAGAGGTGGTCAGCATAAGATATGTAGAATCATAGGTACTCTCAAAAGATTGTTAAAAACTGTCAAGACATGGGTGTCTGATGCTGAAAAGTAGATCTGCAGGTCCACAGTCTTTCGAGATTAAACTTTGGTGTGTCAAGAAAGTGATTTTTATGCAAGGCGCGATCATCTTTTGCTCCCTGACCATTATGTTGTTTTTTTTTTTTTGAAGGGGGGGAGTATTTAAGCCTCTTTAGGGAATTTGAGTTGAGAATATCGACTCCCACAAGTTAGTTTCATAGCTTAGATGGGATTTTCTCTCTCTCTTTTCTAGGGTTTCTTGCAATTTCTATTTGCATAAACAGATCTGTTTGTTCTTATGGATTGTCTTGCAAAGCAAGTCTAATCCTTTGTCTGTAGCTTCATCTCTAAACTTGTTTCATTTGAAGTGTATCAATCTATAGTATTCTTTCTCTTCTACTTTTATGTTGGGTGTTCTTGCATTTATTTAGTCGTTTTCCTAAGCTTTAATGGGTTCTAAACTATCGAGGATAGGATTAAACGTTAGAAACTTATCACTGACGAGGTAGCAACACTCTCACCCTTGTGCTTCAATGGAAGTTGTATGATATTAAATGCTTACTCGTTCTCCTCTAAATGCGAGTTTGACATATTCTTGACAATGTAAACAGAATCTTAGCTACACATTGATGCTTGAACAAATGCATCTTTAAGTGTTTGTATAAATTTTTCCTAGTGACGTGACATCATTCTCTATATCTTCTTATTTGTAAAATGAATTCATATCTTCCATCGAGACATTCCTCGATGGATCCTAGATGAGAATATAAGTGAGAGATGCTTGTCACCTAGTTGTGGATAGAGTGGAAACCACTGAATCCCTATCACCCCATCTTGTGGATTATATAATCCTTAAAATCAATCGGTTACCAAAATCAAACAATCAAACCCCCATGATTGCTGTTTGCATTCATTGAATATCAATACCTAAGTCCTTTTAGAACCCGCTCTACCTTGGGAATTGTATAAAATCCGAAGTCAGGTGACTACCGTCAGCCTTGCATGAAGCTTATTTCGTGAATGTCGGGTGATGAGGCATTTCCTCATGAAAAATCAGTGATGCCTGTACATACGGGAATACAGGATACTATAACACAGCATAGCTTTGTCCCAACAATCAATATAACAATCCATGAGTAAAATAGCCATAGGCGTAAACCCAATACTCCTCCTAATAGTCTGACATACTATATCACAGTAGTTTGAAATTTAAAAATTACTCTTATACAAACATATATTAAAATGAAAAACATTCTAATACATGTATATAAGCTAAAACAAAGCCACAACGGATTTCTTCTCAAAGCTGGCTCTGGGCTGAGCCGTCTCTTCGTACGCTCCTTGCACAGAAAGAATGATATCCCTCGACGAGTTTGTTTAATGCTCGGTAGTGTAATCTACTAAAAAATGAGTACTCTAAAACTAAGTGCATATCTGATGCTCCAATGTAAACAAACATTCAAAATGCGTCGTGATCCTACTTGGAATCATCTACATGCCTCAACTCATATCCGGTTCATACATCAACTCCCTCACTTGCCTAAGCCAAGTATGAGGGAACATTATTTTAACAAGATGTTTGTTATTAGTTTGTGGGCCCTCCGATATAAGTGGTGGATCAGACTCAGATGTTTATATTTAGTGGACTACCCTCAGGAGATATATCAATTGAAGACGACTCAGACGATTGATATTTTATATGGACTACCCTCAGGTCATGTCAGTTATTGTTATTAAGTCGCCCTCAAAAACCACTCTCTTAATAAACCACCTGTCTGCTCCATCTATCGTTAAGATGTACGTGCATAGCAGATTATGATGCCAATTCAATACAATTATATAACACATGCAATATACAACATGATAGACATTTACATAATTTAATCACACAAACATGTTATACAATTTCATTCCATTACACCAAGAATTAGCTCAGTGTTTAATTAACAGCCCTGACAATTAGGTTGATTTTCGACCAAACACATTATTTGCAAACTCTTTGTGAACATTCATTCACTGTGAGCAGTGGTACAGAGCTAGGGTTCTACATTTCGGCAAATCACCCGATCATCGGTTCACTTTGTGAACCCAGATTACTACGGCCATTTTACAGCCTTATACAAACCAACATGATTTATAGCATAAATTTTATGATCTATTAAACAGCCCATGGCTGACTACGGGTGCCATGGCTAATTTTCAATAATTAGGTCGAGTTTTGGGGCCCGATCAACAACGGATTCAAGGCCTCATACCAACGAAACATCATATAACACTTAAATAAATTGCTAAAAACCCCAAGTAGGATGGAAACCACATAAAGGGTTTCATAAACTCACAGCGGGGGTCACGTGACTACTCTACGTTGTAAGAGCGACTTCCTTCTTAGTCAGGAAAAAGTTTCGGCGGTCGGATCGCCTCACAGATAGAGAGAAGTGGGATGTCTCTCACTAAAATATTCAAAATGGCTACTGTCTGCATTTTGGTTTCTCCTCACGTTTGGCTCCTTTAACCTTAGGAAGAAGGCCACTATTAGCTAATTTGTCTTTTTCCCACTTAAACTTTCAAATAATGCTCATTATGTCCCCAAGTTTTGGATTTTCGACATTTATGACTATCTGAAACGTGATTTCCGTCATTTCTCTCTCATGCAACATGTGTAACATGTGTACATGTTATAGGTGACTTTCGTCCGTCCGCGTCGTTTTACGACCTCCATCACGCGATGCCTCAGCGTGCCAGCTCAGGTAGTCTGGAATTCGTGAGGATTCGACGTACTAGCTAGATTTTGCGAGGCGATTCAAGCGGTGAATCCGTTTCGTCATCGAGATCTAGAGAATAAATTTTGGATTTTGACTGAAATTACGATTTACCATTTTTCCATTGAAGATTTTCTAAAGGTCTTCTGTGAGATGACTGTAGACTTCCCATAGAATTATTATGCTTGGCGATATTGAGTTCCTACGCTTGGGAACATATTGAGTACATCATAGAGTGATAAGAATTTTTAGCGTCGTTGCCGAGGAGTGGCGAGCGTTCTAGTTGATTCTAAGAGAGCTAGTGGTTATTTGCAATTGTATTGCAAATCCTGTAAGTCCTCTTCATTCTCTTAAAGTGTGCAAAAAAAATTCTTTGTGTATATAATATCTATGAATACCATTCTTGTTGGGGTGATATTGGTGGATGTCGGTGTGGACTCATGATGAGAAACATCGACTTATAAGAATCACACCTCAACAAAGTCCTCGGAACTCAATTGTAAGACGTTTTATTTTGTTTACCTTTTCTCTCTTTCAATGGGCACACAAAAATCCGCGATTCTTTGATCCAGATGACCAGGTTGCCTTTAACCCACAAGATCTTGATCTCAGAGACAAGGAGATGGTGTTATGCAGCGGCAACCGGCGGTAGGAGAGGAGAATGTCCAATCCTCAGCATAAATCAATATCTCGCTCCCATGACCCGCTTTGCTAATGTTGGTAGAACCCTCGCCACAGGGGTGCAAGACCTCGAAGAACCATAACGGACTCATGTATTCGCCTACACAGAAGAGGCTACTTGGTTTCTGTGGCTTGGAGATGTTAAGTCTTCTCCACTGAGTCTCGAGTTCGATTGTAACCTCTACTCATACATGAGGGGAGCATGGATCTTTTGTAGTGCTTTCCTTTCTACAGGATCACCCCTCCACATAATCTGTATGGTTTTGTTCCTTTCTCTCTAAAGGAAAAGGCTAAAATATGGTTTCATTCTCTTACTCCTAATTAAATCCTCTACAATTGGGGAGGACATGGAGGTAATTTTAAACAAATTCTTCCTGGGACACACACTAATATCATTAGACTGTCAAAGCTTTAAAAAAGCGGGTTGAATCTTTTTGCCCTTTGTATGGGAAAGATGCGAGAGCTTCTCCATGTATTCTCGTCATAGTTTAAGTGTTGGCAGAATTGTTGCTTATTTCATCAAGGACTCTCTCTTTATAGCAAGCTGATATATCCGAATGATGGTGGGGGCGATTCTATGAGAAAAGTCCACGAAGAGGTTGTGCGATGTTTTGATACAATAGCGGAGAATGCGGGGTGGAGACTAATACTTCATGGTCTTTCACTAGATTATAGTATGCGGAGGAAGCATCATGTAAGAAGAGTGTGATGACCTTAGAAGCCGAAATAGCTACCTTGACTAGGAAGTTAGAGGCCATTTAAATGCAAAAAGTGAATGAAGTGACCATTGTACCTAAAGCGCCTTCGACACCTACGGGACCTAGGATGGAAGACTTATGCATCATTTGTGATGACCCCACTAATTTGACCACTGATTGCACTAATGTTCCCCAAGTCAAGGGAGCCATCCAAATCGAGCAAGCTAATGCTCTCAATTACCCAAGGAAGCCCTTCAACTCTCCATATTCGGAAACTTATAATCCAGGGTGGAGTAAACACCCTAACTTTAGCTAGAAGAGTGATGGAGGACATGCTCCCTCAAGTCAAGGCAACCCACCTCAAAATCCTTTTCAAAGCAACCCAGGTTTTCCAAACCAAAACTTTCTAAGTCAAAATTTTCAAAACCAAGGGTTTTCAAATCAAGCTCCTCATTTCCAAAATCAAGGGCCACAAGGATTTTCTGCGAATCCTAGCCAAAGCTTTCACCCTTTTCCCCAAGGAAATCAAAATCATCAACCTTACCAACCTCCACATAAAAGAAATTTGGAGGACATTATAGCACAGTTTGTCTAATCTCAATAGTCAACTAACACTGAATTTCGAACGACTATAAATGATGTGAAGTCTCAAATTACTAAGTTGACCGCCTCTATGGGGAGTTCTCAACAATAAAAAGGGAAATTCCCTTCTCAACCCATTCAAAACCCCAAGGTCAAAATAGTGTTAAACTTTCAAGTCAAACGATGGACCTTTGAACATTGTATATTATCACCACTCTTCGAAGTGGGAAAACAATTGATAAAACCATCAATCTCAAGGATCTTCCTAAAGAGATTTCAAAAGATTTGCAAAATGAATCAAAAAGGGATGATGATGTGATTGATGAGCCTAATCTCCCTAAAGCCGATGTTGTTGATGTAGAGTCGAGTAAAGATAAAGCTAAACATGCTCCTCCTGCTCCATATCCCCATGGGTTGAGTATTCCAAAAAAATTGAATAATCATGCTGAAATTTATGAGTTGTTCAAGCAGGTTAAAGTGAACATTCCCTTGTTGGATGCCATAAAACAAATCCCTTTTTAAGACCTGAGAAATTCCAATTTCTGGAAAAATGGCAAAATCGTAATTTCGGTTACAAAATTGTAATTTCGGTTAAAAATCCAAAATTTATTCTCTAGATCTCGGATGACGAAACAGATTGCACCGTTGGAATCGTCTCGCGAAATCTAGCTAGCACGTAAAATTTCGTTGAATTCCGAGACAATCGGAGTTGACACATTTTACGAGGCATCACGGTTCGGGTGCCGTAAAACGATTTTCGATGCGACGAAAGTCACATATAATGAGTACTCATGTGCCATAAGTGGTATGAGTAGAGAAATGATGAAAATGGATGGCCGAGATAGTGCCGAATGTAAAAACTGGGAAAAGAAGGACAAAATGGTCATTTTGAAATTTATTAAACGAGAAAAAGACAAAACACTCAATAGTGTTTGTCTTCTCAAATGCAAAAAGGGGGGAAAACGTGAATTGAAGAAAAGGAAGGAGATCCAGAACTGAAAATGACGTTTTTTTTAGTGAGAGAATGTCCATCTTCTCTCTAGATTGTGGGGAGATTCGACCGGCCACGGCCCGGACAAGAAGGAAAGCCGCTTCTACACCTGAGGCGCCGCACAGATTTGGATGGTGAGCTTTCCTCAAACTCCAGAGGTAGGGGTTTCTCCCTACTGGGTTTTATTCCTTCTTGGGTACTTTGTCGATGTTTGAGCCGAATTTAGGCCGTGGAGGGCCGTTTTGATCTGGCCCCAAACCTGGGACCGAATTGATAAAATTTTTGGAACAATTAAATGGAGTAGCCGGATCGCCACGGCTGATTTGGGTTGTTAAATCTTGAAATTCTTGTATTAAATCATGTATTGGCTCGATGAGGTCGAATGGTCGGACTGCGGGTTCACTAAGTGAACCGATGATTTGCGATTTTCGAATAAGAATCGAGGGTTTCACTATTTCCAAACAAAGGTTCTCAAAATATATTTTTGTGTGAAAATGTGTTTGATCGAAAGTGATTCAAGTTGAATTGCTCAGGTTTGACTCATTAGCCCAAGTGAGCTAATTTTGATGTATGAAATGAGAATTTACATGACATGATTGTGTGAATTGATTGTTTTGTAAATATATGCATGTTTATATATTTACATGTGAATTAAACTGTATTGGAATTGACATACATGTATTCCATATGCACCACACCCTATGACCAGGAAGGAGCGCATGAGATGAGTCTAGAGAAAATGGTTCTGAGGTCAGCCTAAAATGTTAATTATCTCGAGGGTAGTCCCAAACTAAAATATCAATCGTCTGAGACTCGCCCAATTGATATACATCGGAGGGTAGTCCACAATAATATCAATCGTCGGAGACCGAATTCAATTGATATATACACATCGGAGGGCTGTCTGTCCACAAACAAACAAAATAATAATTCTCATACGAGGCTTAGCGAGTGCGAGGAGCTCTGGGTGGAGGACTCCTCTAGTACGAGACGACGAGTTGGGACATTCGCTAGGATCATGCATTTGTTTCAATGCGTGTTTATTTTGAACATTGTAATCGCATCAGGTAGAGAGTAGCCCACTTAGGGCGATTCCACCATCGAGCATTAGCTCACTCGTCGAGAGGGATATTATTTGCCAGTACAGGAGCTGCCAAGGAGGTGACTATCAGTCTCTGTAGACTCCGAGGCAAGAAAGCTAGGTCATAAGCTACGATTTTATACTACGTATTGTAATTTCTTAATTTTGATATATGTGTTGTATAAGAGTAAATTATTAACTCTTAAAACTATTGGACATAGTTGGTATGCTCTTACGTGATATCAAGCAGGTGTCGCTTATGGGCCCAAGCGGCCGCTTTACTCATGTGATGATATATTGGACCTGCTTGGGACAGTTTATACAGGACAGACTAGCGTAGCCCCCGTACAAAGGAGACTCATTCGATTTTCCAAGTGGCGCTCTGCAACCCGACATCCATCAGACTCGCGGCTGATTCGGCAGTCAACTGACACCCCTGGATTGGGGGGCGCTACACCCTATATATGCTAAAATTTTGAAAGACTAGTGTACTGTTGAAATTTGTAAAACAAATCCCCTTGAAATATTTTTGAATTTTTTTTCCTATTACATTAGCATCACATTCCTATAAGATGCCCCCCCTTGAAATGTACAATAATTGTTAAGCTATTGGATTAAAGCTTCTATATTGTCAATTTTTACAAAACTTTTGAAATTATGCTCCATTTGGAACCAAGAAAGTGTTAAAAAAAGAAGATAAATAATAAGAAAATGATTTTCTCATGCTTTGTTTCACTGTAGAAAATATAAAAAAAACTATGTAAAACTCGTGAAAAATTCAATTTTTCTGAAAAATGGTAAAACTGGCATTTCGCTTGAAAATCGAAAATTTCAGATCTCTGATGATCGAAACGGATTGCGCCGTTAAATTCGTCTCACGAAATCTAGTGACCTAAAAATTTTCGTCGAATTCCGAGATAGTCGAAATTACACGTTGGCACGTAGCAGGCCTGGATGCCATATGACACCCCAAGAGAGCGACACATACAAAGAGCTATGCCGCCGCGACTTGAATGCGTACTCACAATTAGTCACAAGTACGATCACGATGCAATAAAAGAAATAAAAGGAATTAAGAAAAAATAATAATAATAATAATAAGAATAAAAAAAAAAGATAAAAACAAAAGTAAAAAAGCAGGAGGCCATTTTTTTGTTCGGAGAGAGAGAGAGCGTCAGTGAGAGAATATTATTTTTATTTTTTTTATTTTCTTTGTTTCTTTCTCAGATCTATGGAAATCGGACCGCACTTTATCGTATCAAGGCAAAGTCGATCTACGCGACGAGCCTAATGCTGACACCAAAATCTTGAAGCCACAACTCCACGTAAGAAGGGAATTTTCCTACTTGTGTTATTTAGCCTAAAGGCCATTTAATGGTCATGGATCGCTTAGGAGGCCGGAAAGGCCGGGAATTTCAGTTCTCAAATTTCGGATCGAGTATAGAAAATTTTAGAAATTTTCTGGATTGTTTTAGACAAATTCCAAGCATCACGGACCTGTTTTGTCAGCTTCGCTGAATTTTCGAGACTCGTTTTTGGATACCATAACAAAATTTCGACTATTTTTGGGCAAAATTCGGATTGTGTTGAGGTTTGGTTTTGGTCCCGAGATTGATGCCTTCGGGTTTTATGGTGAGTTTTGGTATCACAATATTCGGCAGGATTTGGAATCCGTGAAGTGAATCAAGAGGAAGCCTGTTTTATATGTCAAAGAATTGACCATTTTCAGGTGTTATCAAGGGAAAGTGAATAATATGATTGGAGGGTTCGCGGTGTCATTGTGTGACAAATAAATGACACATAGTTGTACATGATCGAGGTCAATACATGGCTCGGGCCGAGGCTAGTTAGGACAAATCTCAGGTCATCACCAGCCTGTGGATCGATGTGCGTCACAATTCTGGTGGTAGTGACTCAGATGTCCATATATGAATTAGTATGTTTGATTTGGAATTTGTATGAACCGTAATATGAATGTCCAAATGATGCATGGATAAATATGCATGAGTATGTATGCACATATAGTTCTCATTATATATGTAGCATGGTATGAATAGGCAATGTCATAATTGCATTATACATGCACGAAAACATCGCATAACATGGGCGTGGAGTGCATAGTTGAGATCGAAGACCGTGTTAGGTGTCTGGCGGTGTGTCGTGAGTACATGGTTGTGGATCAACACTGCGTATGTTGTTGATTAGTGGGCTCGGTTAATAGGACAACGTCCAAATGAGTCGTACGGGTTAAGGAAATGGAAATGGCTCATTGCATTTCATATGCACAAAAATCTTTAACAATGTGAGCGAGCAGACGAGTGGTTTTTGAGAGAATTGTTTTTGAGGGGTCGAATTCAACAATATTATTTATCGAAGTGTGTCCACTACAAAGATTCGAGGGTTGTCCATATAATATCAAATTCGCCTGAGTCCGCCTCAATTGATATTAATTCCGAGGGTCATTCACAAAATAGGATTATCTGAAAGTGTGTCCACTATTTATATCTGAGGGTTGTCCACGATTAAAAACAAAGCACCTTGCTTGGAAATGGCTTTCATTCATGGAAAATGCATGTTTGAGGGAGTCAGTGAGGACTCGAGGCATATGGTTGTAAATGAAAAATGAAAAGATTAAGAGTAATCTCTGCTGTCATCGGAAAATGACAAGAGTTCACACTTGGCAAATTATGTGTGGAGGAGTCGTGAGACTCCTCTGATATGGGATAGGGTGAGTCACATTCATCCATGACATGTAGACATTTAAGTAGGGATATACATGATCTACTTGAATGTTTGTTTGTTTGTTTAGATGTCATTGCATGTGCACTTAGGGTGGGGGAGTAGCTATCAGAGATTATCACTACCGCTTTGCTCACCCCGTCAGGATTCTTCAAAGTACAAAGTCAAAGGAAGTGTTGATCCGCATTCGACCGCACATATGAATAGAAAGTTTGACAGGGCTTGATAAATATTTTGTAAATATTTATGGGTTGTATTTATTTGTATAAGAGTGATGTAATTTAAACCTATGGACTATGGTTTTATAGTCATGTGCTTATATGTTTGAGTATGATAAATGGGCCCTACATGGCCATTTTTACTGCATGTGGACCCTGTGGTCGTTGTAAGCACACATTTGGGCCATGTTGCTGTAATCGCATAGGTTGTATTTTAAGTGTAGCCTCCCCATACAAAAGAGACTCGCCGATTTTTGTTAAATCATGGGCCTTAAAAGGGGACACGATGTTGTGGTGTCAGGTTACTCGACATCCACGAGTATTCCGAGGGTTGACGGGTTGTCAACGGGACCCTCGGGATAGGGGTGTCACAAACTAAATATAATAAAAAATTCTCAAAATTTTATATATTTTTAAAATTTTTTAATCCTTATTTAATAGAGATAAATAAATAAACCGAGTTTGAATAAACATATAAAATTAATTTATTGAGTTTAAACCTATTTTTTTGTGAAACACCGAGAAAATCTAATTTTCTGAAAAAGGGCAAAATGGTAATTTCGGTGAAAATCCGGAATTTTTCTAGATCTTAGATGACAAAACGGACTTTACCGTTGGAATCGTCTCGCGAAATCTAGCTACCACGTCGACTTGTCGAATTCGAGATAGCCTAATTCCCACGCTTTTCGAGGCAACCTGGTCACATTTTAAAAACGACTCACAAGGAAGATACGCTGATGCGACAAAGGCCACCTACTACATGTAACCATGTGACACATGTTGCATGATTAGTGAGAGGATGAGATGAATGGCTTGTATTAAGCCATGCGTCAAAATCCAAAACTTAAAGTGACAATAATTAAATTATTTAAAGTTAAATGAGCAAGATAAAAGGGAAGGTTTTATTCTCCAAAAGAAAACAGCAAACGTAAAGGAGGGATGGATCCAGATTTTAGAGAGAGAGAGGGTGACTTCTCTCTAGATTTCTCGCCGTTCGGACCGTCGGTTCTCGACGGAGCAAGAAGCAAAGTCGATCTACGCGGCTTGGGCTACGCTTGGGCATCGATTTTGTGGAGTTTCGACAACTCCAAGAGGTAGGGGTCTTCTCCTACTTGTGTTATTCTTTGGCTAAGAGCCATGTGAATGGTTAGGGATAGTTCCAGGCTTGAATTAGCCGTGATTTCGATCTCAAAACATTGAACCGAGTGGAGAAAATCCCTATTGTAGGTCGTGGAACAGCCGCTAAACCTAGGGTTTCACCGTTCACTGCACATTTTGCGTGGTTCAAAGTGACTAAACGAATCGTTTAATTTGTTAATTAGCCCATCAGAGCTAATTTTGGTGTTGTTGTTGTGAATTGCATAACATGAATTATGTGATTAGTATGTGAGCACTTTGTTAATATATGCATGTAAAATATATTAGCATGAATTGTTTGGAATTAGCATAATACATTTCATTCGTGACCAACTAGAAAATTAGGGTCCGAGCGCATGGCATGAAAGAAATGAAAACGATGTTTTTCTCGCATTTGGCTTAGACATGTGTGAAGGAGTCGGTGAGGACTCGAGACACGGGATTGGGCATGTAGACATTCAAGTAGGATAATG
This sequence comes from Tetrastigma voinierianum, assembly GCA_016808115.1. Lineage (NCBI taxonomy): Eukaryota > Viridiplantae > Streptophyta > Magnoliopsida > Vitales > Vitaceae > Tetrastigma > Tetrastigma voinierianum. The sequence continues at coordinate 1,823,225 of JAEQBH010000318.1, read as the reverse complement.
TATTTGCTTGAATGCGTTTGTGTTGAATCATTGCATGTGCACTTAGGTGGGGAGTAACCCATGTAGGATAATTCAACTACTGGGCATTGCTCACCCGCTGGAGGATCATTATTTCGCATAATGGATTGTTCGGGGAAGACGCGCTCATTAGAGGCCGTATTTTTTAGAAGAAAGCTTGACAGGCTTTGATGTTTTTGGTATAAATATGTAATAGGAACTCTTAATTTTAATGTGTGTTTGAGGCTAAGAGTAATGTAATAATCCTCGAATTATCATGAGATAATGGTTAGATTATTGGTGAGTATTTGTATGGGCCTGCGGCTATTTACTACTTGATGGGTTCACGATATGAGACACAGTATTCCACTCCGGGCCGACAAGTTGTCAACGGACCCCTGATTTTGGGGGCGCTACATTTTTATTTTCCTCCAAAATTTATTTCCTTCCATTTTTCCTCTCTATTTTTCTCTTAATTTTATTTCCTTAGTACTTTCTAGGTTCCAAACTAAACCGAAAAGTACTAAGAAAAGAAATAATAATAATAATAAGAAAATGATTTTCTCATGTTTTGTTTCACCGTGGAAAATATAAAATAAAATCAAATCAAAATTTTATATATTTTTAAATTTATATATTTAGTCCTTAGATAATAAAGATAAACAAATAAAATGAGTTAGAATAAACATATATAGATAGTTTGTTAAATTTAAACCTATTTTTTTTTATTTTCCTTCAAATTTTATTTCATTCCACCTTTATTCTCTATTTTCCTTTATATTTTGTTTCCTTATCAACATAAATTACGAGAGAAAAAAAAACTAAGAAAAATAATTTTCTCATATTTGGTTTTATATGAAATATATATATATATAATAAAGATTCTTCAAAATTTTACATATTTTTAAATTTCTTTGTCCTTGGATAATAGAGAAACAAATGAAATGTGTTAGAATAAATATATAGAATTAATTTATTAAGTTTAAACCTTTTTTTTTCTCTACCTTTTTTCTACTTTTTTTTCTCTATTTTCTTTCCTTATTACTTTCTGAGTAACAAAATTGGAGCCTTAAAGTTTGCCTTCCCTTATTTCTAATCCTAGCTTCGCCACTACTACCCACAATGTTTTCTTACTTACCTTATTTATTTAAAAAATATAATTATTAATATATATTTTTATATTTAAAATAAGAAAACTTTGTGTGTAGCATAAATTATAGATGAATTTGAAAAGATTTTACATTCTTCAATTTTCTATCATTAAATTGTAGTTTCAATATTCATAATGAATTATTTATATATATATATATATAATTGGATTATCATTTCAATTTTTATAAAGAAATAATTTTTATTTAAAAAAAATATTATTTCAAAATTGCATATAAATTGATAAAGAGATATTAAAGAGCTATCAAATTTTAGGACTTCATTTGAATTTTAAGTGTTTCAATAATATTTGTAAATTAATATGTTTGTAATGTTTAAATAGCTTTTATAGATAATTAAAGGTTTAGTTTTATAATTATTTTATTGTTTGAGTTTTTAATATTTATTTATTTAATGATATATTTATTTATTTTTATGACCTACACATGCCTTGCATGTGGGTCAACCCTAGTCCTAATGTGACGCCCCAAAACCGGAGTGTCCCGTTGACCAACCGTCAACCTGCGAAAATATTACCTTTGTGTGGGTCAGGTAGCGACACCCCAAAACTCGGGGGCGGTCTTCGACCACCGTCAACCCGCGCAATCTACACGCCCCATAAATGCAAAAAAGCCATTTATGAGACCCATATATGTGCAAATATGGCCACTTGGGCCTACACATCCTACTCATAAAATGTATATTTTATACAAAAACCATTTAATTACAATTTGTTTACAATTTATACAAAAAAAAATGGGTCTCTTGCCTTAATTTTAGAAATACAAGATAAGGCCATCTTGGCCGCTTTCTTCGTTTCTAAGCGTCCCTGATGTTGTCCCATCCCCAAGTGTGTCTTCGGTACCTGAAAAATATATTCCCTCGACAGGGTATGCAATGCCCAGTAGTGGAATTTCCCTACTTGGATTACTTCCACCTAAGTGCAATGCAATGACACAACAAACATTCAACACATGCTAATATATCACTCATGCATATATTAACAAAATTAATTCCATAAATCATGCTATTCAGTTTACAACAATAACATAAGATTAGCTCACATGGGCTAAGGCACAATCATCTTGGAACCGCCCACAAAATCACAATCGCGATGTTATTTTTTTACTCATGAAATAACACAACATCACATTAATCACGCAAACAAACCGCGGACTCCGTCCAAAACCATTCTAGATATTTATTCACTCGGCCCAAATCTTCGGAACCAAATCACTCGCCATCCTCGTGCCTCAACAAATCCCCATCCATTACATGACCCTTAAACAAAAAGTAAAGCAAGTAGGGAGAAAAACCTCACTTTTCCCGAGTTTGCCTAAACCCCTCAAAACCGGGGTACCCACGGCTGTAGTCTCGGGCCGGGGAGCAACCCTGTTTGCCTGTCTCAGCCCGCCTGGCCCGATCGCTGAAATTCTAGAGAGAGCGCAGAGCTCTCTCTAAAATCCCACACTCTCTCTCTTCCGGTTTGTTCCTCTTCCCCCCACTTCTTCCTCTCCCAATCCATCTTCGTCAAGATCGGGACAAGAGAAAAGTCTTCTTAACGCCACATGTCAAATTCCTATCAAGCCGAGGATTACACCTTATCCTCTTATCCAACCACTTTGAGATTTCCCTCCAATGGCATGATGCCATGTGTCTCATGTGAGCCCCACTTGAGCTCAATGTTTGAATCTCCATACTTGACACGTGGCGCCTTGGCCACTCATAAAGTGCCATGTCCCGTGACTTACGCGCTGGAACGTGAAATTCACCGTCTTCTGACCATGAAATTCGACGTGGTAGTTAGATTTCGCGAGACGATTCCAACGGTAATGTCCATTTCATCATCCGAGATCTAGAAAATTTTTTGGATTTTGACCGAAATTACCATTTTATCATTCCTTAGGAAATATGGATTTTCCGGGTCTCACAAAGGTACTGCTTTGATACCAAATCAGACAAATACCAGGATACCGGAAGAATTCGATAACACACGTTAGGTCCCATTCATCGGGATCCATTCATCCATATTTAAGTTAAAAATATGTGAAATTACATTTAAGACAGTTCGTAAAAGTTCAATCACGACTCTCTTACCATTATTACATATCAAAACTAGATAGTCCCAAAGTTTTTACAAAAAGATTTATCAAAGCCACATGTTGGCCTTTTTCACAATTGCGGCCTAGAACGAGCGACGTCCACCGGTGCACACCCTGCACCTGAAATGTTTTCCCATAATGTAAAACCCGAGAAATTTCTAATTTTCTGAAAAACGGTAAAATGGTAATTTCGGTCAAAATCCGGAATTTTTATACATCTCGGATGACGAAACGGACTTCACCGTTGGAATCGTCTCGCGAAATCTAGCTACTACGACCCTCACACCCGAGACAAGAGGAATTTTCACGTTTTTCGAGGCAACGAGGGTAGTGCGGGACACTTGACACATTTTGAGTGGCTCACAGAGTGCCACATGTCATATGCAGAATTTGTCAAACATGAGCTCAAGTGTGGGCCATGGTGGACACATGGCATCATGCAATTGGAGGAAAATCCAAAGTAGGTGGATAAGAGGCGGTAATCCCACGAGCCACTTAGAATCGGGATACGTGGTGCATTTGAGATGACAAGTCTCTTGTACCAATCTTCACCAAACGGGTCGTGGGTATGAGAAGCAGAGAGGTGGTAAGAGCAAACTTTATGAGTAGACTTAGAGAGAAAGGTTTCACTTTATCTCTAGAATTCTCGGCGATCGGACCGTCGGTTTTCGACGAGGTAAGAAGCAAAGTTGCTCTCACGCAAGAGCTACGCTGGCACCCAATGGCGGAGCTTGATAACTCCTGGAGGTAGGGCCTTCTCCTACTTATTTATTTTCTATTAAGAGCTTTGTTAATTGGCTTGTTGATATGAGGCCGGGAGTGGTTTATGGTTAGTCCCAAAACTCGTGGGACTTAAGCTAGAAATTGACTATGTCAAGGCCTGGGGACTGATTTCGGACTTTTTATGGGTCCATATATGTGTTGTTTGTGTGTTAAATCGTGATTGGAATGTTTGGCCGAAATGGCCGGAGTTTTCGCCTCCAAAGTAAATCACGCTGGAATTCGGGCGCTTTCTGACAGCCCACACATCAAGCTTGACCGTTAAAACAAACACATGGTTGGACTAAAATTGTCCATGTGGTTATTCGCATAATATTTGCTTAAAATGAATGGCTCGAGATGGGTGAAACAATTGTTAATGCATATAATTAAATGTGCTATCAATGTTGGAATTATATAAAATATAATTGTGTGTGTGAGCCATTGAATTGAATTGTTATTAGCCCATGCAGCTAATTTTGATGTTATTGCTATGAATAAATAACTTGTGTTGGGTAGTAAATTTTGTTAATATATGGCCGATTGATATATTGGCATGTGTTGTATGGAAATGGCATAATGCATTTCATATGCATCAGCGTACTTAGAAACAATAAAGGAGTGCATGACATAAAGAAAAAGGAAAATGGTTGTGAAAGGAATTTCGCGAAGATTCAAGAATTGCCTCGAGAGTTGTCCAACAAGCTTCATCTCGTAGGCGGACTCCATGATTGTTTCGAGAATCACCAGCAATTCAATTCTCGAGGGTTGTCCAATATATTTTAACAAACTCGTATGATGTTTTGAAGAACAAAAACTCCTTGTTTTGAAAAATAATGCTTTTTCACTCGCTTGTGCATGCGTGGAGTGAGCTCTGAGGGCTCGAGACATGGGAGGTGGGTTACATTCTCATCCATATCATAGATATTCAAGTAGTGACCATGTATCTGGCTTGAATTGCTCATAAGTGTTCATTACATGTGCACTTAGTGGGGAGTAACCTATGTGGTGAGATTATCACTACTGGCATCACACTCGGTCGGGCGAACATTACTCTCATTGCGAGTGTTCGTGAAGACGACGCTCATTAGGGGTCACAGAAGAAAGCCGATTATGGCTTGACAGATATATTTTGTAAAACATGTATTAGATTTCTTAATTTTAATATATGTTCATAGATCTCGTATAAAAACATACATTTTTTGAGTCTTCAATGCAGGCCCAAACAGTCATTTATTTCATGTAAGAAGCTCTGATGCCAAGGAGACACAGTATTCAGTAGTCGGGACGGTGGTCAACGGGACCCCTGCCGAAATACGCTGCTTGGTGGCATCAAAGCCAAGGCATAATGACACCAGAAGCAGGGCCGGGCATGGGCCCAGGATATGCAACAGAGCGTGAAGGCCCGGCTGGCGGATTACCGGTGCTTGATGTCCGATACCAGCTTCACAAAGATGATATAACTAAGGTAAACGTGACACTCGGAGCTCCGGTGGGTGTGTTTATAAGTATGGTTCTAGTCACACCTTCACAAAGATGGTATCGTGAGCATAGGTACACGAACACTAGGGCTTGAGGAATTCGGGGCTTCTAGGGCCATGGTCATAAAGGTAAGAGCACAGCCTTGGTATAGCTCGATGTTGGATACTAGAGTTATAGCTTAGTATCAGTAAGCATAGGTATATGAATACCTAGGGCTCGATGGGAAACGGGTTAGATCATGCATCCATTGTGCATTTTGATGAATTAATTGTGATGTGTGATTGAATTGTGATTATATGCTTGGTAATTAGCATATAGGAAAATGTTGAACACTAGGGTCGAGAAAAATATAACCTCATGCTCGAGAATTTACGGGCGTATCGAATCCAAAAATAAACAACGAAAAAGCGGATTTTCCGATAGTCGCTCAGCTTTTAAATATAAACAAATTGTGTTTTTTGGAATTCTGGAAAATTATTCCAAGCAGACAAAGAAAAGGGCTGTAATTCAACCCTTTAATTTGTGAAGAATATAAATCATAAAATTTTTAGTGATTTCGAGGTTAAGCTACCGCATCTAGGAGGTCGCTTTTTTAGCTAAGGAACCAAGAGGTGGCGTGAAAGCTTACCGTGGAATTTGAATTTGAATTTTTTTTTGTGCAGGCGTAGTCGAAATGGCTACGCCATAATTTCCGCCGGGTTGGCGCACCTTATTCGGGGTCGCGGATGCTGTGGCGCCGCGCGCAGGTAGCGCCGCTCGCACGACAACGCTAGCGCCCGCCCACAACCTGGGCAGCACGGGCGTGACCTGGCTGAGGTTAGAACTGAAGAGTCCTTGGTCGTGACATGAAATTCATGTTGTGACCTGGGGAAGACGTTCTGAGGTTGCGACGCATTTGACGCTGATGGTGATCGCGGCCAGCGGCGCTGCGTCGCGACCACACCGAGAAGGTACGTAGGCTAAGCTTGAGGTCGCGACCAGAAATGAACGTCGCGACCTGGCTGGATTAACAATAGGAGGTTTGGCGTCGCGACCAAGGTTTTGGGTTGCAATAAGGGCGTTTCTGTGGGGGAAGCGGGGGCTGGTCGTGACATCGATTTGAGGTCGGTACTTAGTTTGGCCGTGAGGGCGTTGTGACGTGGTTTTGATGTCGCGACATAGGCCCTCGACTGTGGGAAATTTTGGTGTCGTGACCCCGTTTTGAGGTCGCGACCTGGATAGGCCTGCTTGAGGTCGTGACCAGCAATTGGCGTTGCGACCTGGCTGGGCTGGCGACTTGTTTTTGGCGTCACAAGAGGAGACACTTGTAACGCCCCAAAAATACCCTAATTTTTTTTTTATAATTATTTTATTTTATATTCGGATATAAATTGAGCCAAACTTGGGTATTTCCGGAAATTGTTAAATGAATATTGATTGTTATTTGATAAGTGATTTAAAAGAATGAACCCGAAATTTACCAAGTGTCAAGGGCAATCCAAAATTTAGGAAATAAGGACCTAAGGGTCAAAAGTAGAATGAGTTTAAATGCCAAAGGGAATTAAATGTTAAATGATGTAAATCCGGGAAATTTACCTATGAAAAGGGCAAAGAGAATTTTACAAAATCAGGACTCAAGAGTCATAAGTAATAAAGAATAATTGTTTAAGTGTGAATAATGGGGAAGATAGTGCAAATAAAGTGGACTTAAGTCAAAATGGATTAAAAGACCAAAATGAATCGGAGCTACAAGGCCCGATGGGGATTAAGGACTTAAGTCACATTTGAGCATAGAAGAGCACATTTGTGCATTTTAACAAAAATCGTATTTGAGGAGCTTGGGAGAGGGAAAACTAGGTTTTCGAGAGAAAGAAGAGAATTTGATGAGAATCTCTTCAGCCACCAAGTTCTGAAGCAAGGAAGGAGAAGAAAGGAGCTATGCTTGAGAACAATGATTCGAGGTAAGAACACAAACTCAGAATTTTCTTTAATGATGTTTGTTGGAAAACCTCTAAATCATCCATGGATTTGATTGTGATTAAGTAGGATGATATTAGGAGTGATTGACATGATTTATTTTGAGTTTTGAGGTGTTTGAAGAAAATCACTAAGAGTGAAACATTATGGTGTTTCAGTGAGATGCCAGCCCAAAAATTTTCAAACTCATGTTTTGTTTTGGCCATAACTTGGTCATTTCTTATCCTAATTGAGTGATTCAAATCTGCTAAGTACACTAGAATTATAGTAGAACAAACTCCCTAAAGTAAGTGGTAGAAGTGATGCTTTGTTTCGGGATAAATTTCTGGGTTCACTCAAAACAAGCTTATGTGTTTTGGAGTAGTTTTGTACTTAGGCTATAAGTTGAGTTTCACTCATTCTAATTGAGGATTCAAATTTGCGGTAAACTAGACTTCTAGGAGAATTATTTACTTGAAGGAAGGGTATACAAATTGTAATCCCAAAGCCCAGAAATCCTTCAAAAGGGAGCTATGTGCCGTAACAAAACTGGCTATGTTTTTGCAAATTAGAGTAAATTAAATGTAAATTCACAACTGAGTTTTTGTGATCCAAACGATGATTCCAATTGTAGGGGGAAACCTAAGAACCATAGCTTCAAATGAGTATGAGGGACCATTACCACCTCTATGGGAGTTAAGACCCCTGAAATCGAGAATAACAGTAGGTAACTGAGTGAGCTGGGCATACCAACCAGTTTGGCATAAAGATGCCATAACTTGTGTTTGGGTGATCCAAATGAGATGATTCAAATTCCTACTAAAAATAGACTCACATAGCTATAATTTTTGTGAAGGATGTATGAGCAAAATATGACTCAATTGTCCCCAGAAAATTTGGCAAGTGAGGTGTATTGGGTAGACATCAACCCTAAAACAAAACTTAGAATGCACAAATGATTTTTCTTGGTTATTCTTGATTAGAAATATGTGTGATGGATTAGGGGCTAACGAGGAGGAAAGTCCGAGTTGAGGTCGAGATTCGAGGACGAATTAAAGGACGACAATCTTTGGGTTTGTTCTATCTAATTTCTATTCCTTGTTTCAAGTTGCATGTTTGTTCTATATTTCCTATTCTCAAGCTTAATATTTGAAAGGCTTGTTCTAAATGCATAAGAAAAACATATTGAATTGTTTTGAATGATTTGAAGGAATTGATTATAAAATGTTTGCATATGAAAAACTGCATGACTATTGAAAGTGAACTATTTATACAAATGTACATATTGTACTGTACTTTGCTATAAAAGATTTGAACGCCCTTAATAGAAGGTTAACCGTTTAGTTCGTATTAAGGATAGATTGGTATACCAATAAGGGTCAAATTAGCAGTACTGCGAATGATTGTTTTGATGTGTCACCGATCAGCAACAAATGGGACCGTGACGGTAGTGTTCACTATTTGATTGTTATAACTTCGTATCAAATACCGGGACTGCATCAGGTTATAAACTATTTTTATACCGGCCCGCACTGCAGGGATCACGTACGCGACCCAATATCTTGTATATGGAAATACAGGTTATACTGTTAAGCGCAAGAATCAATCGATTGAGATAACCGAATTGAATCAAGGTAATCGAATTGAATTTGTGATCATATTTGAATTGATTTGAGATTGTGAAATATTGAATATGAAAGTGTATTTTTGGGATGATCAATGAACTGTACCTGATTGTATATATATATATATATAACAAGTATATGTATTGTAATTACATTGATCATCCATAAAGGTTTGAAAGTTTTGAATTGTTAAATTGCATGATTTATTTTAAATGAAATCAAGAATTTGATTTGTATAGAACACTACATGAAAATGCTTAGCGTATTGTTTTACCAATGCGCAGTACGAGGATAGATAGAACGTGAAAGGCAAGATCGAGAAGCCGCAGAGTCACTGAGAAAGAATTGAGGAGTATGCGCCGTCATATGCATTAATATCATTTTGAGCATGACTTTATCTTTTATTTTAAAATAGTGAATTACGAAACAATGTTATATAATATTTTGAAAGGCATGGTATGCCATTTTGTAAATGAATTGTTTAAATGTTGGTAAGTCACCGAGTAATCTAAAACTCTTCCGCATATTTGAAATGGTTTGAATGAAATGTGTTTTAAAATGGGTGTTACATTTAGTGGTATCAGAGCCTAGGTTTAGGCGGTTCTACAAAATGATTTTGAAATTTTTTTTGTGAGTGATTTTGAAATTGTTTATAACATGAATTGAATTTGCATATGCTGATGACGGACTCGATGCGACTACTGTCTTAATAGGGTGAAACATGGATACGCATCCTTTAGGGCTTGAGATCACTCAAGGGAATCACAAGACAGTCCTCTTAGTGTGGAAGGTGGACAAGCATCCCATGTTCCACCAATGAATGAACCGGAACCTGCTGCAGGGGGTGCTATTGATATCCTTCAACGCTAGCTCAGCATTACAAGAGCAGCCTCAACCACAAGGTCATCTCAACGATCACCCACGAGTGGATGAAAAGGTACCACCAAGATTCTTCGACTGGAAGAGGATGAGCCTCTATGGCGTAGAATTGGCTAGGAAAGGACCGAGCCAATGCTAGTAAAATGCATTGTACACCGGATGAGAGTTTGGAATGTGCGACTGCCCTACTACAGGATGAGGCTTATCGCTGCGGGTTTCGGACTAACCGCCACCGTGAGAGTATTACATGGAAGTTCTTCTCGATGAATTCAAGAAGCATTATGTGGGTCAGACCATTTGGCTAACATGAGAAGAGAGTTTCATAACTGGTGACAAAGACGTGATGAGTGTCACGTATCATCAAAGAGAATTCATTGACGGCCGGGAGCGCATGCCCCAGATACTATGAAAGTGAGGAAGAAAATTTCCGTAGGTTTGAAGACGGCCTTAATGACCTTATTCGGGCCCATGTCACAGGATTTTGCCATGATGATTTTTCCAAAATTGTGACATGTGCATTGAATGTGGAAAGAGTAAAGAAAGAGGAAATAGATAAAAGATAAAAGACAGGGAAAGAAAAATCCCGGTCAGTCCAGTTCACAACAACAGCAAAGGAAGAGATTCAGGGGACCACAAGGTTCCAACACCTCACAAATGTAATTACCAGAGGAATACTACTCTATCGGCAATCACACTAAGCTGCACCGTGAGGTGCTTCTAGAGGGACAAACCGAAGCCTCATTGCCCTATCATGGGAAAAAATCATAAAGGAGAAATGTCGAGACTTATAGGTGCTTGTTTGATTTGTGGATCCAAAGAGCAGGAGCGAGATTGTTCAAGAGCTTGTTCATTTACGCATTCCCAGATCAAAATAAATTCTTCAATGCACGTAAAGGCAACAAGAGGTTGCATCATCGAAAGGTTCTGAGACAAGGGACACAGACTGGGTAGTAAGATGGTCAGTGTCTGCCTAGGAGATATGCAATGAAAGGAAGGAAGATAATCAAGCTCCAGATGTGATAGTTGGTAGGAATTTCCAAATCTTTGATACTCGTACATGCATTGATCACCCCGGTCAAACTGACTCATATTTGTACCGACATACCGAAAAGTGTGAAAAATTTACCAAGGAGTGGAACCGAGTATGACATTCGTGACGAACCCGCCGTGCATAGTGTGTTATTGTGAATAGAGTGTAAGGCAGAGATTGCCCCATCCGAATACGAGAGTACAGCTCTGTGGATTTGATCGAATTATCCTTTAAGGAGTTTGATGTGATTGGGGATGGATTGTTGTCCCGACACCCAAGCGAATGCTGTGGGATTGCGTAATGAAAAGAGGACCTTGAGAACACCGAATGAGATGATAATCTTTCATCGGCGAGGTCAAACCAATTCCTCTAATGTGATATCCGCACCCACCGCTTAGAAAAAATGGTGCGAAAAGGGATGTGAAGCCTACTTGGCTTATGTGATTGATAATGGTAAAGGTAAGGCCTAACATATCCGAGTATCCCTACTGGCTAGTGACTTTCCTGGACGTGTTTCCGGAAGAGTTGCGGATTGCCTACGCAGGGAGATCGAAAGGCACGCGACGCCGGTATTTCAAAAATAATCGCATCCATTACACCGCACTTAATGGCTCCAAAGTGATAAAAGAATCAGCTTCAAATAAGTAAGAATTGCGAAAATGGTTTATCTCGAATTTCAAGTGTATCACCGCTGGGAGCTCCCGTGCTTTTGTTAAGAAGAAAGAGCGGTACACTCGCTATGTATTGATTATAGACAATCAAAAAAGTCGACCACAAAGAATAAGTATCCGTTACCCGTAATTGATGATTTGTTTGACGAACCGAAAGGTGCAAAGTATCTTTCGGCGATCGATCAGCGATCCGGGTATCATCGCCTGAGAATTAAAGATGGATGTGCATAAAACAAATATGAACGCGATAAGGACATTAAGGAGTTCCCTTGTAATGCCGTTTGGTTTGACAAATGCTCTAGCAACTTTCATAGACCTAATGAATCGTGTTTTCCGACTGTATGTGGATCAGTTTGTCGTAGCGGTTCAGACTCCACATTCTCATTCGAAAGATCGGAAATCGATTTGCCACACACCTTCGGGTAGTGTTAGAGGCTTTGAGAAAAGAGCAAATTGTAGTTTAAACCGAGCAAAGTGTGAGTTTTGCTGAATGAAGTATCATTCTGGGCACATTGTATCGAAAGAAGGAATCCGAAAGGATCCAAAGAAATAGAAGTAGTCATTTAATGGAAGCCACCAAGAAATGTTACAAAAGTGCGTAGTTTCTTGGGACTGGCAGGTTACTACAGAAGATTTGTTAAGGGGTTTTCATGATCGCAACCCCAATGACGAGACTACCTTAAAAAATGCAGAAATTTGAAACGGGTGGAAGAATGTCAAAGAAGTTTTGATAAGCCGAAGCATTCTTAACCGAGGCCCTGCTCTAATACTCAAATTCGACCGCTGTAAGGAATATGTGATCTTAGTGACGCTTCACTAAATGGATTCTGGATGTGTCCTAATGCAAGAGGGTAAAGTGGTAGCCATGCTTCAAGATAGTTGAAGCCGCACGAAAAGAATTACCCTACGTGATGATTCGAATTAGCCACAATTGTATTTAGCCAAAATTGAGACATTATTTGTATGGAGAAAATGTTTATCAAAACGAATATAAAGTAGTTCTAAGTGTATTTGCCTCACAATGAGAGCTTAACTTGAGACAACGTAGATGGATGGAGTTGATAAAAGACTATGATTGCGATTGATTATTACTCTGTGAAAGGCCAATGTAGTGGTCGACGCTTGAGTAAAGACAATGCAAACGCTTCGAGGATGAATGTCATTTGTCATGCCTGATGCACGATGGCACAAAGAGTGACAGAATTCGGATAGCTAGACCGAAGTTTGTTGAATCGAGTGCAGGGTACAAAAGAAAGATGAGAAAATTGATGTTATAGTAAGTCGATTGAAAGGTAAAGAAATCGCTACATAATAAATGAAGCATGGGGTTTCAGATTTTATAAAGATCGGGTTTGAAAATTCGATGATAATGATTTGAGGAAAGCCATACTTGAAGAGGCACATAGTGGATCTTTTGCTATCCATCCCTGCAGAAAGGAAGGATGTAATTAAGATTTAAAAATGTCATTCGTGGTCCTAATGAAAAGAGATAGGACGAGTTTGTAACCAAGTGTTTGTTCTGCCAAAGAGTAAAGGCAGAGCATCAAGTTCCTTCAGATTATTGATAAAATTTCATCGTAATACCGGAGGAAATGGGACCCACTATCATGGATTTTGTAGTTTGGGTTACCATCGACAAGGGAGAAAGTATGACTTAGTTCGGGTCAGAGGGACCATCAACAAGTCACCATTTCCTACCGTTGAGAACCGACTATTCACATATGCCACAGAGTCAGATATCAAGGAAATAGTTCAGTTACATGGGATTCCTGTATCCATTATTTCAGACTGAGATCCGAGGTTTACGTAGATTGGGAAAATTCGCAAGAGAGGCCTCTGGCACCGATCAATTTCAAGATCAGCTCCACCCGGCAGACGGGATGGACGCTAGAGAGTATCTATCAGAAGATATGCTAAGGAGTTGTGTGATCGACTATGAGGGTAGTTGGGATAGACATTCCTCTAGCTGAATTTGTGTACAACAACAATTTTCCAATAGAGCATTCGAATGGCGCCTTTTTACGAGGAAAATATATGGAAAGAAAATGCAGAATACTGGGCAGGTTTGACCGAGCTGAGTGAAAAGAAAGCAATTGGCCCCACTTGATTCGTGAGACCTAAGAGAAAGTGAAAATGATCGAGAAAGGCTAAAGGTAGCCACGCGGGATAGACACAAGTTCTAATGGGATTTGAAAGAAAAGATATTCGATTCGAGATCGCGACAAAGTATTTTTTGAAAGTATCGCCTTGGAAAAAGCATGAGATTCGGGAAAAAGGGCAAGTTGAGCCTTAGATTTATTGGACCAGAGGAAGTGATTGAAAAAGTATCCATTAGCGCACATATTGGCATTACCTCCCACGGAAAGATCCATAACGATTCATGTTTCATGTTGGAGGAGTACCGGGACACCATCACATGTAGTCTCGTTCGAGACAATTGAGCTTAGACCAAATTTGACCTATGACGAAGAGCCAGTGGAGATCTTGGTTCGTGAAGTGAAAGAATTGCGGAACAAGAAGATTCTGTTAGTCAAAGTGTTGTGGAGAAACCATAAGATCGAGGAAGCCACTTGGGAAAGTGAAGAAATGATGCGGCAACAATATCCGCAACTGTTCATCTAAGGTAATTTTGAGGACGAAATTTTATTAAGTGGGGGAGAGTTGTAACGCCCCAAAAATACCCTAATTATTTTTATAATTATTTTATTTTATATTCGGATATAAATTGAGCCAAATCCTGGGTATTTCCAAATTGTTAAATGAATATTACTGTTATTTGATAAGTGATTTAAAAGAATGAACCCGAAATTTACCCATGTCAAGGGCAAATTTGAAAATTTGTAAAATAAGGACCAAGGGTCAAAAGTAGAATGAGTTTAAACACAAAGGGAATTAAATGTTAAATGATAGAACCCTGAAATTTACCTGGGCTTAAAAAAGGGCAAAATAGGAATTTTACAAAAATCAGGACCTAAGAGTCATAAGTAATAAAGAATAATTGTTTAAGTGTGAATAATGGGAAGTGATAGTGCAAATAAAGGGACTTAAGTAAAAAATGGATTAAAAGACCAAAAATGACTTGGAGCCAAACAAGGCCTTATGGGATTAAGTGACTTAAGTCACATTTGAGCATAGAAGAGCACATTTGTGCATTTTAACAAAATCGCATTTGAGAGCTTGGGAGAGGGGAAAACTAGGACTTTTGAGAGAAGAAGAGAATTTGATGAGAATCTCTTCAAGTTTGCTCAAGCTTCTAAAGTGCGAAGCGAGAAGAAAGGAGCTAAGGCTTGGAGCATCAAGGATTCAAGGTAAAGAACACAAACCCTAGAATTTTCTTTTAATGATGTTTGAGTTGGGAAAACCCTAAATCATCCATGGGATTTGATTGCAGATTGGTTTAGGATGATATTAGGATGTTATTAGGAGGATTGACATGATTTATTTTGAGTTTTGAGGTGTTTTGGAAGAAAATCGAAGAGGAAATTATGGTGTTTCAGCGAGATGCCCAAAAAATTTCAAAACTCATGTTTTTGTTTTGGCCATAACTTGGTCATTTCTTATCCTAATTGAGTGATTCAAATTGCTAAGTACACTAGACTTATAGTAGAACAAACTCCCTGAAGTAAGGGTAGAAGTGATGCTTTGTTTCGGATAAATTTCTGGTTCAATTCTGAAACAGTTATGTGTTTTGGAGTAGTTTTGGTACTTAGGCCATAAGTTGAGTTTCACTCATCCTAATTGAGTGATTCAAATTTATGGGTAAACTAGAATTCTAGGAGAATAATTTACTTGAAGGAAGGGTATACAAATTGTAACCCCAAAGTGCCCAGAAATCCTTCAAAAAGGGAGCTATGTGCCAGAAAAAAATCTGCTTATGTTTTGCAAATTAGAAAGTAATTGGAATGTAAATTCATAACTTGAGTTTTTGTGATCCAAATTGGATGATTTCAATTGAGGGAAACCTAAGAACCATATTCAAATGAGTAAGGGACCATTACCAATTTATGGAGTTAAGACCCATGAATGAGAAAATAGTATGAACTGAGTGAGCTGGGCACACCGACCAGTTTGGCATAAAGATGCCATAACTTGTGTTTGGGTGATCCAAACGAGATGATTCAAATTCATAATAAAAATAGACTCACAGAGCTATAATTTTTGTGAAGACAAGAGCAAAATATGACCCTAATTTTCCCCAGAAAATTTGGCAAGTGAGGTGTATTGCAGACATCAACCCTAAAAACAAAAATCCTAGAATGCACAAATGATTTTTCTCGTTATTCTTTGATCAGGAAATATGTGTGATGGATTAGGGGCTAACGAGGAGGAGTCCGAAGGAGGTCGAGATCTCGAGGACAGGAATAAAAGGACGACAATCTTTTTTGCTTGTTCTATCTTACTTCTATTCCTCAAGCCTAAGTTTTTGTATGTTTGTTCTATATTTCCTATTCTCGCTTCACATTTGAAAGGCTTGTTCTAAAATGCATAAGAAAAGCATTGAATTGTTTTGAAATGATTTGAAGGAATTGATTATAAAATGTTTGCATATGAAAACTGCATGACTATTGAAAGTGAACTATTTATACAAATGTACATATTGTACTGTACTTTGCTATAAAAGATTTGAACGCTCTTAATAGAAGGTTAACCGTTTAGTTCGTCTTAAGGATAGATTGGTATACCAATAAGGGTCAAATTAGCAAGATTATGACGATTGTTTTTGACGCGGTCACCCGAACAAGAAATTTCTGGACCGACCGGTAGTGTTCACTATTTGATTGTTATAACCAAATATGTCGCCTACCGACTGCATCAGGTTATAAACCATTTATACCGCCCGCAAACAATGCGGACCGCGCTCTGACTTTAATATCCTCGTATATGGAAAGTAGGTTACATTCTAAGGGCATAACCGAATCGATTGGTATAATCAATTGAATTCTGTGATCATATTCAATTGATTTGAGATTGTGAAATATTGAATATGAAAGTATTTTTGGGACGATCAATGAATCTTACTCCGATTGTATATATATATATATATATATATATATATATATATATATATATATATATATAACAAGTATATGTATTAGTTTACATTGATCATCCATAAAGGTTTGGAATGTTTTGAATTGTTAAATTGCATGATTTATTTGAAATGAAATCGAAGAATGGATTTGTAGTAGAACCACTAAGCATGAAAATGCTTAAGCCAGATTGCTTACCAATGCAGTACCGAGGATGATAAATAATGGGCAAAGGGGCAAGATCGAAGCACGCAGTCACCGAGAAAGAATTGAGGGAGTATGCTCATTGCATTAATATCATTTTGAGCATGACTTATCTTGTATTTTAAAATAGTGAATTACGAAACAATGTTGTATAATATTTTGAAAGGCATGGTATGCCATTTTGTAAATGAATTGTTTAAATGTTTATGGGCCTACCGTAGTGAACGCAAACGCTTCCGCATATTTGAAATGGTTTGAATGAAATGTGTTTTAAAATGGGTGTTGCAACACTGGCCATTGGTGTCATGACCCCGTTTTGAGGTCGTGAACTGGCCTGTTGGAAATTGGTGTCGCGACCCCATTTTGAGGTAGCGACTGATGCATTTTGCCAGCGGAAAGGAGGCTCTAGACATGGGATTGACGTCGCAACCTAGCTGTTGTTCAGAGGTCGCGACCGCCCGACCGGGCAAAGGAAAGGAGGTCATGCGACTCGCCTTGTGTCGCGACCGGCCTCGTGTGTCGCGACCGCACAGGCCGCCGCGCCATCGACCGGGCGCCGCACACGATCAAAGACGCTAGCAGTGCACGCAACCCGTGTCAGGAATGACCGCACAATCGCGGTATGCAAGTGCTTGTGCTCACAGCACACGCACCGACCCGTGGCGTAATCGGTTGTGCACTATTCAGGTCACTGTTTGGAACACTGTTCACAACAAAAAAAATGAAATAAAATAAAATAAAATTTTTGTTTGTGTATGATTTAATATATGAAATGTTTGTCTTGCATTACCTATGAATGCATTGACATAGAGTATGAAATTTTTTTTCGGTATGTGAATAGTGTTTCGGGGCTGTGTTTACACCTTAGAGATACTTCATTAAAACTCAACTTGTCAATTGATGTGTGTAGATGGTAAGTCGAGGACGCGGACGTAGAGGTCGTCCATGAGGTGCTAGTCAAGCACCACCTATATTTAACCAGCAGGCCTTTGTTGAGGCCGTAGGGATTACAGCCGCCGCTATCGCACATGCATGTGCAATAGTGAGCCAGGGCAGTCAAACGATCTCCAGCGTTTAGAATCACATCATCCTCCAATGGCCATAGAGGGAGGAGTAGATGACATACCGCATATCTGGGTGATAAGGGTGCCAGTACTAAGAGGAAGGAAGATCCATCTTCTTCCAACCCGGAAAGAAGCAAGAGCTCGCTTCGCATCGTAATCTCGCTGACGTGGCCAAGGTTATCATGACCAAGGCCAGGATGGGACATTTTTCAAAGGTAAGGTGTGATGTAAGTTATTTCAGACAACCCGATACCTTCGATGGGATTGCCCACGGAGTAAGGAATCCCAAGGTTATAGGACACCTCAGTCCCAATCGTCAGTGGGACGAGTTAGGGTTGCTAGTCGGGCAGGATAGATGGTATGTTTCCACTGCCAGTAGCTTGGACATATGAGGAGGGATTGCCCTTGAAGGCAAGGATCCCAGGGTTTCGGGACGGTGCAGCCCCAGTCAGCTATAGGATAGGAGCGGATATAGTTCATTCCTTCGCACCCTAGTATGGGTTGAGAATCAGCTTCACATGTGGTGCTATACAAGCTCGACAAGACGTACGGGCCGCAGGGGCTTAGTACGGGTCGCAGGTCAAGTACAAAGCTCACAGGTCAGGACTTCGGGGACACAGGTGTAACGCCCCAAAAATACCCTAGAATTTTTATAATAAATTTTATTATATATTCTGGGTATGAATTGAGCCAAACTCGGATTTTTCCGAAAATTGGTAAATTTAAGGTTATGGCGATAAATTTAGTAAACCCGGGACGGTGTATGAGAACAAGGGTACAATGGTCATTTAGCAACATGACATGAATATGAAAATCATTAAGTGTAGAGATGGGCCGCCAATAATAAATTACATAAGTGACAATTTGCAAAATTAAAGAGCTGAGGACTTAATTCACTAGAAGAGACTTGATGTTATAATAATGGGAAAAACAAAAACCAAAAATTCATTTGGTCTCCAAAGCTAGGGCTCCACGATTGGTGAGAAAAGAAGAGAGCCAAGAAGAGAGGAGGAAGAGAAAGAAGAAGAAGGAAGAGGAGAAGAAGATCAAGGTATGGAATCCTTATTTTTGGGTTTTTGATATGAATCCTAAGGTTTTTGGTATGGAGATTAGATGCTCCTTTGGTCTAGGTTTGTGTAAAGATCACACAAACTCTTGGAATTGTTGGGGTTATGAGAGTAAAAACCCCAATTGCGGAAAAATAACCATGGAATCATCATATTTATGTGGTTTTATAAAGAATTGCGGACCTTGTGGTAGTGTTCTTCTTGATTTTCACCTAAGGTTTTGTGCTTCTCAGGTTCCATACACTAATTTAAGTGTCAGGAATTGTTTTGCATGAATTCCAAGTTGGTTTTCGAGGTATTATGAATTATAGAAGCTGTATGAGGAATTGTAATGCAGTGGGAAAAATAACAAATCTGGGCAATTTTCGGAAGGTGTACCAAGACATGAATGTGAGTGCATCGTACACTTTGGGTGTACCTAAGACACCTTGTTTTGCTTCCCGCCACCGCCAGATTTTGACCATAACTTGCCATTTCTATCCGATTTGAGTGATTCAAGTGGCTACGCAAATAGACTTCAAGGAGAACTAAACTTAAAGAATAGGCATCGCCAAATTTGATCCTGGTGTCCTAAAAATTCACTCAAAGTGGGGCCACAAAAGATAAATTCTGGTTCCAGCTTTGAACATAGAGTGTCCGGTATTGCTTTCTCGAACGTAACTCGAAGCCAAGAGTTCACTGGGGTGATTCCAGTTGGAATAGA
The DNA here is from genome assembly GCA_016808115.1 of Tetrastigma voinierianum. NCBI lineage: Eukaryota > Viridiplantae > Streptophyta > Magnoliopsida > Vitales > Vitaceae > Tetrastigma > Tetrastigma voinierianum. The sequence continues at coordinate 1,803,528 of JAEQBH010000318.1, read as the reverse complement.
ACCCTTAGCACCTTAGGATTTCTAAAAGAGTACAACACATAGAGTCAAACATGAAGTTAAGACCCCGGAAAATGAGCAATACAAACTGTCCCTGCACTCCAGAATTTATTAGTCAAGCATGAAAATGCCATAACTTTAGTTGGGGATAACTGATCAAATGATTCCACCTTGCAGCAGACCTCATAGAGGAATAAGAATGAGTCTAAGTCAAAACGTATCAGACTCCGCCCATAACATTCGCTTTGCCTCGCGAGGCCCGCTTAGCGACATTTACGTAACCACTGGAGCGAAGAATTCTTCCAGATTCGACTAGGTGCGTGAAGACGATAACCCGACTGACATCGAAAGAAACGGAATCGATAATTGGTTTGTTCTATACTTGTTCTTTATTCTAGTTTGTTCACCACACGCCTTATTCTCATATTGGGTTTCTTATTTGCAACATGCATATATATCGATTTGAATGATTAAGATTTAGAAATGTTTGACAAATATCTGCATGTACGCTGTATTCGAGCTACAAGCAAATCTACGTGCATAAAAAGTAAATTGATTTGAAACGTATTATCAATGACCAACATGACGGAATTCACCAACTCGAATTGGCCATGAAGGTGGTTGTATGGTTCAATGCGAAATCACATTGTTACCGAATGACAAATGCGACAGGATTCAACAATCGGTCTGTTGTGAATGCTCGACTTCTATAGTCATATGACGGTAATATGTGAATGTGAAATCACACCGCTACCGAATAACAAATTGCAGATGTGATTCAAAGAATCGAACTGGTCGCGGATGTTGGATTCTATAGCTGTATGTGGAATCACAAACCGAAAAGAGAAAATGATGGAAATTGAAAGCGATTTAAGGGGCATTCTTTACATTACACCTGATATCAGATAAAGGGCATTATTTCTCGATAAACGATGATTTATATGAACAAAAAATGGAATACAGACCGTATGTAACCACTGGGCATGAAAATGCTTAGCGTATTGTTTTTATCAATGCGCAGTGTAGAGTGATAGACATGAAGCAAGACCAAGATTGAAAGAAGCTGAGTCATAGGAAGGAATTACGGGTATGCTCTAGTCATATACTGTCTCCATTTCTTTCGAACATTGACATTTTGTAAACCAGTTTGAACTTCGAGGATCATTATTTTGTAAAGGCATTTTGTTAAATGTAGCGTTATGAATCTTTTGTTAATTGTAAATGTTTTATAGGCTTGCCAAAATGAATTACTTAGCGAAATTACAAAATTTAAAATGAATAAAAATAAGCCAAATGTTTTGATAAGATAATTGGAAATGTCGGAGTGCGGACTCGGCTTGGACCATCAATGGTCGAGTCGAGAGATTCGGGTCGCGACACTTTTGAAAACTAAAATTAAATAAAGCGATAACTAAAGGGATTTGATTAATGACTTTGTGGATTTAAACGAGCGTCCCCGGGGTTTCGGTTCGGACTAATAATAGCCGGTCGGGGCGGGACTCGGGGAGTCGCCACAGCGAGGGGGCGTGTTTGTAGTTGTGCGGTGACATGCGAGATCAGCGGACATGTTCGATGAAAATTTTAGTGTTGTTGATTGAGGTATAAGATGAGTTTTATGGTTTATTTTTGTGTTTTGGATTGGAGTTGGTTTTGGTTTGGAAGGGGTACGGTGAAAATGGACAAAACTTGTCCATTTACGCACGATCGATACCCTGCGCCTGGGTGTGGGAGTGCGCCTAGGCCAGGCAAACAGCGAATCAGACGAGTTTACTGTTCTGGTCCGCCTAAGTGTAGCGATTAACCGCTCCCAGGCAAACCTCTTCGACTAAGCATAGCATTGCTTAAGCTGAGCGTCTTTGCAGAATCTGTTTTGATTCTATCTCTTAGTTAATTCTAACGATCATCCATTGGATTAGTAGGGATCCTATTAGGAAAGAATGAAAGGGTCAAATACAGTATAATAGTTATATGAAAAATGCTCATGCCTTTAGCCTCGCGAAATAACAATGACTGTTTTCTTACCCTTATTTTCTAATACGTTTAAGAACAATATAGCGCTTAAGCTCGATAAGACATATGATGTGTCTTCTTAAAGGCCAGAATAGCGAATGAATGAGCACCTGCATTGGAGTGTGATGACACATACTAGTGCTTTCTGACACTTCTATTACGTGGGTAGGCACGTCCCTGTTCAGTGTGACGACACTCCTGCTAGTGCTATGACACTTCTATTATGTGGGTAGGCACGTCTCTGTTCGGTCTGGCGGCACTCACGCATTGTCTTCTGACATCTACGCTACGTAGAGCAAACACGTCTCTATTCGATCTGTCTTTTAGTACCTTTGAATTTTGTTAATGTTGTGTCCTATCATTCATTATTAGCGATTACATGTGAAGAAATACTTATATATTTAATACATTTGAATAATATGACATATGATAAGAATCTGAATAATGAATAAGAAAGAAAGCATAAGAAATCGATTATGTTACGCAATGTACCTCACAGTACCTTTTTATGCAGATCTTTGTTCGAACTCCTACGAATGTAAATTAGGGTTATAAGAATTGTATGTTATATGAAAACTGTTATGAAGTGCATTACCGTAAACTCTAACATATGCATTATATTATATGTATCCTATAATTGTGGACCACTCCAAGTGGTAATATCTGTTATATGTTTCCCACTAAGATATAAGCTTAGCATAGGTGTTTCTCGCATCAGTGTTGATCTTGAAATGACATGGGGCATGGCATTCGCCGGGAGCTAACACAGATGTGAGTCCATGATGTGGGTTTGATTCATTTTTGTAATGTAAATGTAAAGTTTTTGTAATAGTGAAGTTTGTGTAAGCACAAGTAAATAGGACTCAGACATGTATATGTATAAGACATTTTAAACACCACTATGGTGGTAGTTTTACAAGTTATATTATGATATATGGATTTGTGTATTGAAATGGGCCCATGATGCAAAGTCGAGTAAAGAAAGTCTTAGTCACGTAACCGCTTCATCTTCGCCAATCGGTAGGAAGCCTGACATTCTGACGACCCCATCGGCCTTTCGTCAAAGCTAGGAATCATACATGGCTCGAGGTAAAGCATCGTGCTTATCCCCCTAAAACATAACACAAGCATTATTCGATGTATAGGCAGTAACCCTCCTATAATCACAGTCAATGATGACTTGGTGTGCCATCAACCAGTCCATCCCAAGGATGACATCAAACTCTAACATGTCCATGATCCTAAGGTCCACTTAGATTAGTAGAATCCACAAGATCTACAACTCATAATCGACATGTCGGTCGACACTCACCTTACTAGTTCATAGGGGAGAGGCTCACATCTTGGCTCGAGGTTTTGACCTTTAAGCCCGAATCTTTGACACATGATGCGTGATGAATGAATGAGATGCTTGCAATCAAACTTGACACTTTTGCCCATAAGCTAAAGAGTAGAAATATACTGAATAGCAGGAGTACGTCTGCGAGAGAGGCTCGGTCGAGGTGTAATGGCTTGGAGCACCCTTGGGTCCACTGAGTCGGCTTGTGACCACGGCCTCGACCTCGACCCGTACTGGTCATCCAAACTTTGATTGTGAGTAGTAGGGGCCTGTGTAGCGCCTTGGGACTAATACTAGTTCCCCTTTATTGTGGTGGGGTAGGAGGAATTTCATAGAGTCACAATGAACGTCCCATGATGGCCCAGGGTTGAGTGTAAAACCCGGGAAATATACAATTTTTCTGAAAAAGGGTAAAACGGTAATTTTCCATTATAGTACAGGTTGAAAACATGAAAATTTCTAAATCTCAGATGATGAAATGGGAGCTAGTTGGAATCGTCTTCTGAAATCTAGCTCACAGTCGAATTTCGTTTGGATTACAAGATAGTCGAAATTTTTGTTTTGAAGTATGATTGTCCAGATAGACCCCCAGCGGGATTTTTGAGAAAATCTTGAAAGTTGGGTAATAATTTAAAAAAAATTCATATAAGATAATTTGAACTTGAACAGAGACGTAATAAATTGTTTCGGGGCAAAAACGGACTCGAGCAAGGGGGGACACATGGCATGACGTAAGCCACGTGTCCAAAATATAAAAAGGGGAAGAAAAAAAATCTGATTTGGGAGAAAAATCTCCCAAAATCAGATTTTTTGGAAACGTTAAGAGAGAAAGAGAGAGAGAGAGAGAGAGAGAGAGAGAGAGAGAGAGAGAGAGAGAGAGAGAGATATGAGAGGAAAGAATCCTTCGGCGATTTCTCAAGTTTTGTTGGTCAGAAGTCGTTGAGCCCAGAGTTAAAGTTCTTCATCTCGACGAGGGCTACGCGTAGGCACCAAAAAGGAGACCGAAGATCCAAAATAGGAGATTTGGAGGAAATCAAAGTTTACGGGTTATGAAGTGTTTCGAGGTTTCCTAACGGTGTTTCCTATGCTCCAAGAGGTAGGAATTCTTCCTACTTTGGTTTATTTTCCATTATAGGGGTTGTTTGGTTGAGTTTTAATGCCCTAAGGGGCTGTTTGGCCCTTTTTTCCCTAAGGGGCTGTTTGGTAAAATAATGGGTCATGGGAATAGTGCCCTATTTTGATCATATATGATGTCCAGTTTTTAGGTCTGATTTTCGGTTAGAAAAGGGGAGAATTTGGACTAGTATCCTTCAAGGAAATTGTAGCCTTATTTGAGAACTTGATGTTAAGCTTTTGAATCACCCAAATTGGACATTTATAACCCAAGTTATGGTCCCTTTTTTGGGACTACCACAGGCTGCCCTATTTTGGCTGAACCAACTATCTAGATTTTTGGGACTAATTTTTGGTTAGGAAAAAGTGAGAATTTGGACTAATATCCTTCAAGGAAATTGTAGCTCTATCTGAGAACTTGATGTTAGGCTATTGAATCACCAAAATCGGACCTTTATAACTCAAGTTATGGTCTATTTTCTGGAACTGCTATAGCTTAGGTTGTTTAATGGTTTGTGTCTATATTTTAGGACTGGTAGGGGACTAGTTTCTTAAATAAGTTCGGAACTATTCTGTGGGTTATGATGGCTTGTTGTGTAGAATGTTTTATGGGCATCTCTATGCCACAACTGGTCTTGAGGATCAAGTGTCATTGCTTGACTAAGAGTGACGTGTTTGGATGTCAATGTCTGTGCTCTAACATGTTGACATGAGATGAATTGTTATGTGCAATGGCCATTACATGGCTTGCTTGTGTGTGTCATTGCTTGATCATAGAATGACATGTTGAATGTGAATGTTGATATATGTTTGCATGATAAGTTGACATGAATGAAATGATTTATGGAAGTCATATGCAGGTGATGTGATTGTCCATGACACCGGTAAGTGGTGTGGATTGTGTTGTCCATGTAGCATTCATTATGCATGTGACGTGATATAACAAGCAATGACATCTTGCATTGCATATGATCGGGGACATCGCATTAAATAGGTGTGAGTGCATCGATGGTATGTCGTGAGTACATGGTAGATCGACACTGTGTTTGGTGTTCGATGATAGGCTTGGTAAAATGGGACAACGTCCAAAATGAGTCTCACGGTTGCATGAAAGAAAAAGGAAATGAAAAATATGTGTGGTGGGTATAACAAGACGGGATAGATAGCCCCTCGGGTGAAAAACCCGGTATTCTTGGTTAGACATATGTATCCAGCGATGAAAGTTCGCGAAAGTGTCGAAAGGCGTGCGAAGCTTGCAATGAGACCCCGGGAATTCGCCACCCACAAAAACACACAGGACTTGGTAAAAACAAGTGAATATCGGAGTTTGTCCAATGAATTTTGATTTATAAAACAAAAAGCTTTTGTTTTGGAAAAATGGTCATTGTTGGAACATAAATGACGGTTTTCACACTTGGCATCTGCATGTGTGAGAGAGTCGGTGAGGACTCGGGACATGGGACAGGGTGAGTCACATTCTCACCGATGACATATAGACATTTGAGTAGGAATGTGTATGTTTTTACTTGAATGTGTGAAATGGCATTGCATCTGCACTTATGTGGGGAGTAGCCCTTGTAGGAATTATTCTCTACTGGGCATTGCTTACCCCGTCGTGGGACCATATTTTAGGTGCAGGTGGTGTTACAGGAGGCAGCCTGACTCATGGCGTGATTTTGAAGGAAGCCAAGATGTGGCTTTGATAAATATTTTTGTAAACTATATTAGAACAAGCTAGTTTTAATATATATTCTATAGAAGAGTGTTGTAATAAACTCTTATGGACTGTTGTGATATAGTTGTATATTGTGGATATGAATAGACTTTGTGTGGTCATTACTACTTCTGTTGAGACCCTGGATGGGTCATGGATATATTGTTATACAGGTTGTGTATTGGGTAGAGCTCCTCAAATAAAGGAGACTCTGCCCGATTTTTATGAAAATATGGATCCTGATAAATGAGACACAATAGTTTTGTATCGGGTTACCCGAAATCCACAGGAATTCCATGGGTCAACGGGTTGTCAATGAGACCCCGGGTTTAGGCGTCTGGCTAGGGTGTCCCACTTGCTCTGGGATCCCCAGCTGAGAACGGCACGATCTGTATTAATCCCCGAAGCTTGTGATGTAACATGTTCCCTCTGATATTTGGCTAGGTGCCTCGAAATGTCTCCCACCTTGGGATGATCGACCTTAGCCTTGGCCTTGTCCCTGAAACCCTTGCAGAGTAGAACTCTTTTGTTTCTTTCCTAAGTTAGAAGAAGGTTGGCTATCCCTCATCTTATTTTTAACACCGCATCCGGGGATGTTTAGGTGCGTCATCTGCTCTCTCGATGATCTATAGAAGTGTGTGACATCTGAGTCATCTCTTTGGGAGAAATCCCACAATTTTTGCCACCGGGATGGACAATTTCAAACCATCCTCAAACTTTCTTATTTTTGTCCCACGTATTTGGCGGCCACATAGTCATCATGAAAGCAGTAACTTTGTGAACTTAGCCCGCGTGTTGACCTTTGTCATTGTTCTCTAGGAACTCTGAGCCTTTATGTCGAAGCGGATGCCGGAAGCTCCTTGCTCGCTGAAGAGCTCAGGGCTCTTCCTTGACCATACGCCACCAGTTCTGCCAAAACGGCCAATCGCACCGCTGATTCACCCTATAGGCTGGAATGGAAGCTAGCTTGCCAGTGGCATCGAGGAGGTGACCTCCAGCCTCGTGCACCCGACTTGTGAGAACAGTGATTAGCACTATAGCACCCCTTTCCAGTTTGACCCGATTGGCGGATCTGAATCGGATCCAGGATGCTCGTTTAATTCTTTTTGTTTACTTTTCTGTTGTTTTACATCTTTTTTTTTCTTTTTGTAAAGAGTGTCGCGGCACGATCCGACGGGCAGGCAGAAGGGTGGATCGAAGCAGGAGCTGGGTTTCTCGGGTATTTCATTACGCAAGCGTTTTATTTATGGAGTTTCGTTTAGGGTTTTCAATTACGAAGCATTTTCAAATGGTGAGCCCGTAAACATTTACTCTTATACGGGTTCGTTTACAAAATGGCGTATCATGCCTTTACAAAAGTGATATCACAACAATGGTTGGGAGTTTAACTCTTTTGTTCACGAAATGTCACGTTCAAAAAGAAATGATATGCATATGGCGGGGTATGCTTATGTCTGTGTAACTCTCAGTGACTCCAGCGCTTGATCTTGCCTTCTTTCACATTTGCCAGAGCCCACATAGATAAAACTACGCTAAGCATTTTCTGTACTTAGTGGTTCCTATCTTCATTATATTCCAATTTTAGTTCTTACTTGACATGCATTTATCATAAAATCATGCCTTTTATATCAAACTATACTCATTGCTTATTCATTTCACATACTTCCTTTACAAATAATTGATCATATCAAAATATGCATTTCCACATGCAAGAAATCATTTAACTCAAAATCGTGAGATTCAAACATGTACTCTTAAGGGACCGTATTTAGTTCCTGAAATCTCATTTTCACTAATCAAGTTTGTTATTTCACTTTGTCTATACCAATTCACATTCATGACGGAGTTCAAGATTCGAATCTAGTCCTTTTTATGTTAGATGTGCTTACACGTTTAACAATTTAGATCTCCCATCATCTTTAGATGCCCGATTGGTGCACCCGAAGCGTATGGTCGTTTTAAATGTATATGCCGTCATGACGGATGTCGATTGGTGCATCCACCAGAGTGGGACATTTCTTTAATGTCATACACCATCATGACCGATCGATCGCGCATCCCGCCAAGTGTGACATCGACACCCCCGGCTTGCCTTCTCACGCACTCGCCTGGTGAATCCCGCCATGTTGATCGCTCGTATATCGATTCAATTCAAGATGTCAAGAATTGACTAATTACTGTCTCAATTAATCACTGACATGTAATTAATTGTCAGACATTTCAAATATCACATTTTCAAATCCATATGCACTTTCGTAATATCATTTCAAAGATATACTCATTCCATATAATCATTTCAAATTTATTTGGTATACTACCAAAACACTTGAAATAAGGATAGAGGTCATGAAATTCAAACCGTTGCCGCCTCTTGTTTCTTCCTTCGATCTCGCCTCCTAGGTTAGGTGATCCTCACCCGGTCCCGCTAATACAATTATGCCACTCTTAAAGGGATATGTGAAATCCAGAAAATTCTAATTTTCTAAAATGGCAAATGGTAATTTCGTCAAAATCCCAAATTTTCTAGATCTCGTATGATGAAACGTGACTTCACCGCTGAATCGTCTCTTCACGAAATCTAGCTAACACGCCGAATTTCTTCAATTCCTCGAGACAAATAAATTTGCAAGTTTTTCGAGGCAACGAGCGTATGTAATGACACTTAGCAATACTGGCGGCTCACAAAGCAGCCACGTGTAAGGTGTAGAATCAATCAACTTGAGATCAAGTGTGGGGCCCATGGGTGACATGTGGCATCTCCAAATTGGATAGAAATCCAAAGTAGGTGGATTTAGTGGATAAGGAATCATTTCAACCAATTAGAACTTGACATGTGGCAAAGAGGGGAACAAAAGGAGACTTTTCTTCTCCATTTTTGCAGGAATCCGGCAGTGGGGAGAGGGGAGAGCAGATTTTGAAAATGGAGGGTTTTTAGAGAGAGAAAGTGCAACTTCTCTCTAGATTTCCCGGCTTTCGGATCGTCGATTCGCGTCGGGCCAAGAAGCAAAGTTGTTCTACTCAGCAAGGGCTACTCGTGGGCACCGGTTTTGTGGATTTTCGACAACTCCAAGAGGTAGGGGTCTTCTCCTACTCGATTATTTTCGATTTTAAGAGCTTTGTAAATGATTTGGAGTGTTTGAGGCCATGGATGGCTGTTTGGTCGGTCCCAAAACTTGGGACTGAATTGTTGGAAAATTTGGAACCCATTTTAGACAGTTTAGGGATTGTTTGGGTGGTTTATGTGATAATTTATGCAATAAATTATGGTTTGAGTATTGTTGGGCCGGAAATGGCCATGGATTTCAATTCCACAAAGCTTAACCGACAGCAGAGTGGGCTGGCCCACGGACAAATTTCCATCAGTTGCTTAGGACTGCTTAAAACAGTCCCTGGCTTGTTTGATTGGATAAAAATGGTCCATGTGTGTCGTGGTTAAAATATTGATTAACTGATGACTTGAATTGTGTGAAAGAAATGTTAATGCATGGAATTTAATGTGTTAACATGAGGTTGAATTATAAAAAAATATAATTGTGTGAGAGCCATTGGAATTAAATTGGATTGTTGATTAGCTCAAGTGAACTAATTTTGATGTTATTGATATGAATTAAATAACATGTGGTTGGTATGTAAATTTTGTTAATATATGCATAATTGAGATATTGGCATGTGTGGTTTGGAAATGGCATAATGCATTTCATATGCACCTGGCAACCTAGAAAAATTAGGTGAGTGCATGACATGAAAGAAATGAAAATGGAAATGGCTGTGAAAGGAATTTCAAGGGAAGATTTTCTCAAGAATTGCCTGAGAGTGGTCCAACAGCTTTATCTCTGAGGTTTATCTCCATGACTGTTTTTAAAAATGATCCATCAATTCGCATCAAGGGTATAATATATTTACTCGAAACTTCGCATGAGGTTTTCAAGAACAAAAATCTTTTGTTTTGAAACGATGTTTTTCTCTCAAGATTTGGCTTTAGCATGAGGGAGTCGCAAGTGACCTCGAGAAGTGGGAAAGGGGCGAAGTCACATTCTCATCCATATCATGTAGAGCATTTGGCAGTGATCATGTAATTGTCGAATGCGCTTATGTTGAATCATTTGTGCACTTAGCGGAGTAACTCCATGTAGGAGATTATCACTCACCGGGCATTGCTTACCCAATCGGCGGAACATTATTTCGCGTGACAAGCGAGCGTTCGCGAAGACGGCGCCATTAGTAAGTGCGCAATTTTTAAGAAAGCCGACATGTGGCTTTGGTATTTATTTTGTATAACATGTATTAAAATTTTAAATCTTAATATATGTTTGTATTAAGAGTGATGTATTAACTCTTGAACTATTGTAATATAGTTGACTAGATTTTTGGTGAGTATTGATGTATGGGCCAATATGGCCATTTTACTCATGTATGGGTCTCATGACATGAGACATAGGTTTTCCGCGGGTTGACGGGTTGTTAACGGACCCCCGGGATTTCGGGTGTCACAGGATAAACAATTATTATACATTTTTAGTGAATGACGATTAATCTTCGTTAACGGTTTTGGGTTAAGACACTAAGTCTGCCCAAAGACGAACTCGCCGAGGCTACGGGAGTATGATATGTTTTCATTGACATCCTTATTCAACCCCAATTAATCATTTATTAGGGTCTTTAAACTATCGGCGTACGAATACGAGGTGTTCGGAAACAAAAATCCAAAATTTGTTCACTATGAACAATAGCTACACCGCGGTGTAGTATTGCTATGCCGTATGCACTGAAGGGGACTCCTCGTCCGCCACGGCGAGGCATCCGACGCTCGCGGGGCGCAGTCTACGCCACAAGGTGGGTTCCCCTACGCCGCGACGCAGAGCTCGCTTTCGCCTGCATTTTTCTGGTTTTCCCTTTTGCGATTTTTCTCCAAAAATCACCCCAAAATCCAAATGAACTCTAGAAATCACTCCCAAAGGCATCATAATATCATCCTAAACCAACCATGAGCAAAACCCATGGATGGATTAGGGTTTTTCTAACCCAAACATCATTTAAAGAAATCTAGGGTTTGGTTCTTACCTTAAATCCCTTTGAATCTTCTTCACCCAAGATGCTTGATCACTTAGAAGCAAGAAATAGGAAGAAATCACACCAACAATTTTGATATTCTCACCTTGCCCTAGCTTTTCTTCCTTCTCTCTCTCACTTTGCTCTCAAACACATTTTTGCCCAAATGCACAAAATGTGCTCTTCTAAATTGATACTCGGAATATATAATAAAAATTATTATAGAAATTCTAAGGTATTTTTGGGGCGTTACAGCCACCATCAGGTCCCCTCTTCCCTTAAAGGTTGGAGGACGGTGCGCCTTAAATCTCTAGAGGTTACTTAACCCTCCTTGGCCCACAGTTGCACTAGCTTGTGCAATATTGGCAGCTACAGCACTCGCCCGTGCAATAGTGGCAGTCGCAGTACCAATAGCCCCCATGAAGGCTTGTTAGTCAAAGGCCGGTGGTGGTTGGTTATTGCCCCATCCACCGCCTCTACGTTCTCTTCCTCGACTTGCCATCTACACATGTCAAATAGAAAATTGAGATTCCTTTTCTCGTCTAACTAGTAGTGCATATGCCAACTACTAATAGACATTAACAACTTGAACCATCCGTTCGTTCTTTTTCTGAACCCCTAAGGTTACGTGTTCTAACCCTAGTAGTCCTCATTCTCTATACACATTTTACCATGCATATAAATCACACAACACAACGCAATCTTATATACAATTTACCATGTATATAATTCACGCAACACGCAGCACACAGTCATGTAGCACAAACATGAAACACACAATGTATGCAATGGTCTAAACCCATGTCCATCAAACCCTAGGTAATCACATATCTATGCTCTGATGCAAGCTATGACATCAGAACACAATGAATCTAATGACCTAGACCTATATCCATCAAGCCCTAGGTAACCGTATACCTAAGCTCTGATACCAAGCTGTGATGCCCCAAAACCCGGGAGTCCGGTTGACCAACCGTCAACCCACAGAAATACTACCTTAGGTAATCGTGTACCTATAACCTTTAATACCAAACTGGTCTCAAATACTTGTGGGTACTGAGTAACTCAATACAACCTCGTTAGGTCCCATTCACCGGGATCCATTCATCCATATTTAAGTTAAAAATATTTGAAATTACATTTAAGACAGTTCGTAAGAGTTCAAGCACTATTCTCTTACCATTATTATATATTGGAACTAGATTGTCCCAAATTTTTTACAAAAAGATTTATCAAAGCCACATATTGGCCTTCTTCACAATTGCGGCCTCGAATGAGCGTAGTCCACCAGTGTACACCCTGCACTTGAAATATTTTCCCATAAAGGGTGAGCCATGCCCAGTAGAGAATATTTCCTATAGAGGCTACTCCCCACCTAAGTGCACATGCAATGGTCATGTTCCACACATTCACATTCACATTCTAAGTAAAAACATGCAATTTCTACTATGGAATCCTACATGTCATGCCATGAAATGAGATAAGACTCAATCATGTACCATGCCCCGAGTCCTTACCAACTCCCATCACACTCGAGTCCTTACCAACTCCTATCACATAATGCTAAAGTCTATACGTGATAAAATCCATCATTTCTGGATTACATCCAATGATCATTTTACAAAACAATTCATTTCTTTTTAAAACAAAAGCTTTTTGGATGTTACACCTCAATGATCATTTGTATACAAAACTCACGTGTCTTTATGTGGGTAGCGAATTTTTGGTGTCACACCGCAGGCTTCGTACACCTAGACACTTTTACTGGCTTTCACCGTTGGAATTATGTCTAACCACAACTAACGGGTCTTTCACCCAAGGGAGTGTCTATCCATGCTTGTTATTACCTGACACAAGTTTTCTTTACCACATTATTCAATCGTGTGACTCTGTTGGACTTCATTCCACTTGACCGAGCCCACCCAATCAAACACCAAACGCAGTGTTGATTTTTCAACCATGTACTCACACCCATTCAATGCAATGCACCATTGCATGTTATATCATGCCACATGTATAATGAATGCTACATGGATAACTCAAACCACATAATTCATCATGTGTCATGAACAATTATCTTAATTGCATATAATTTCCAATTAAACTCATATCATGTCAATATATTTATGCACACATACATTAACATGTTATCACAACACTACCACTAAGCATGTTTATTCAAAATCAAACAACAACACCCTTGATCCTCGAGGCCAAGTGTGACACATACTATGTCCACAAAACGGCCCTGAGACAAGCCATAAACATGCTACCACTACAAGCCATCCACAATCCTCAATCATGGCCTAAACATGACCTGAAAACAATCCCAATTTCAGTCCCATAGTAGCATTGAATTCACTCCTAAAATAAGTCCCAAACCAAGCCCTAAACAGTCCACAAGACTGGATTACACACAAGCCACATGACCGGCCACCAAAACAAATTTCAACAGGCCATAATGTACCCCAATCCGACCACCAACCGCATGGATGTCCCAATTAGTCCTGAAATTAGTACGAAATCAGCATCGAAAACAGTCCCAAAATCTAGATACAAACAAATAAATAGCCTAAGTTGTGGCCGTCCCGGGAAATGGACCATAACTTGGGTTGTAGAGGTCCGAATTGGTTGATTTAAAAGCCTAACATTAAGTTCACAAATATAACTACAACTTCTATGAAGGACACGAGTCCAAATTCCCACTGTTTCCCAACCAACAACCAGTCCCAAATTCCGGACAGTATGTAGGGTTAAATAGGGCAGCCTTATCACATGCCAAAAATCCGGCCAAACGGCCCCTTAGGGTAGAAAACAAGGCCAAACAACCCTTAAGGTGGAAATAACTAAAGAAGGAAGAATTCATACCTCTTGAAGCATAGCCCTCGTCGTGTAAACAGACTTTAACTCTCGACCCAATGAACTTCGACTGTCGGAATGCCGGTAGAGGACGTGTAAGACCAGAGAAAATTCCAATTTTCGAAAAAAGGGCAAAACGGTCATTTTCGGTAAAAATCCAAAATTTTTCTAGATCTCGGATGACGAAACGGACTTCACCGTTGGAATTGTCTCGCGAAATCTAGCTACTGTTATCGACTTCTCGTCGCACTCCGGCATAGTCGGAATTTACACGCTTTCGAAGACTGAAGACTGCGTCAGAAACGATATGTGATGTGACAAAAGTCACCTATAACATGTACTCATGTGACATATGTTGCATGAGTAGAGAGATGATGGAAATGGATGGCCGAGATAGTGCCAAGTGTCAAAAATCCAAGACTTGAGGACATAGATGTTATTAATAAAATTGTTAATGAGGAAAAAGACAAAATCTGGAATAGTGGTCATCTTCTCAAATTGAAAAGCCAAAAAGTGCAGGCTGGACGTGTGAGATGCAGTGAGCTTGAGAGTTGGTTTTTAGAGAGAGAGAGTGGCTTCTCTCTAGGTTTCACGCCGATCGCATCATTTGCCGACCGAGCAAGAAGGAAAGTCGCGTACGCGTGAGGGCTACACGGGCAACTGATCGGCGGAGTCTCGACAACTCCAAGTATGGCGACTTTTTCCACGGCGTTAATCTTGCCCAGGTTTCATGTAAATGGTTAGAATGTTCTGAGGCTTGTTTTAGCCGTAAATTCGGTCTCAAAAGCTTTGAACCGAGTGGAGAAAGTTCATATTTGTGTGGCCGTGAACAGTAACCCGAGGGTTTCACTGTTCACGTGATAGTAACTTGAATATTTTTGTGTGAATTTTTGTGATGTTGAGTGATTCAAAATGAATTGCTTGTGTTTGCTAATTAGCCCATGTGAGCTAATTTTAAGGTTATTATGCTGAATTTAATAACATGATTTGTCTTGATTAATTATGTTATTACACGCATGTGAATATATTAAGATAAATGTTTCTGTGATTGCATCATGCATTCCATATGCACTGGGGTAGGCTAGAATATTAGGTGTGAGTGCATTACATGAAATGAAACAAAAACGAAAATGTTTGTGAAAGGAATTTCAATGGATGATTTTCCGGATAATTGTGTTGGGAGATGGTCCAACAATTACACATCGGAGGAGCCCATGAATTGTTTTGGAAGGTTCTCCAACACATTCGCCTCGGAGGGTAGTCCAATATTTTTACCGAAATTCGGTAGTGAGTTTTCGAGAACAAAAAGCTTTTGTTTTGAAAACTGATATTTTTACTCGCATTCGGCTTAGGCATATGTGAGGGAGTCGATGAGGACTTGGGACATGGGATTGGTCATGTAGACATTCGAGTAGGTTCATGAAATTACTTGAATGTGATTGTTTGTCATGCATGTGCACTTAGGTGGGGAGTAACCCAGGTAGGAAATTATCACTACTGGGCTTTGCTCACCTTGTCGAGGGATCACCATTTCAGGTATAGGGAGCGAACAGGAAGACGACACTCATTAGAGGTCATTTTAGAAGAAAGTTGGGTTGTGCCTTTGGTATTATTATGTATGACATGTATTAGAATTTTATAATTTTAATATATGTTTGTATTAAGAGTAATGTAAAAACTCTTGAACCATGATATATATTTGGTTGGGATATTTATTTTGTGAGTATTGAGGCGGGCCTCTAAGTGGGGCCACATATATTTTACTTACATTTGACCCCGTGTGGTCATTGTTGATTATCGGGACAGTTTGCATTCTCGGGTAGAGCTCCTCGCACAGCTGAGACTCGCCCGACAGAGTGGTGGTTACCCGACATTCACGAAAAGTATTCAAGGGTTGATCTTTGTCACGGACTCCCCGGGTTTTGGCGCCACAGAAGACGGTTGCCGATCTTCCTTCTTTCTCATTTTCTTTCTTTTTCTTTTCCCTTTCTCTCTTTCTTTTCTCTCCACCGCCAAGACTAACCGGATATTTTTCCCTCATTTCCCATTAACTCCTCCTTCCTCATCCTAGCCTCCCACACAAGATATTCTCCAAAATATCTTCCTCCACTCACCTCCTCATGCTCCTCTCTACCCATGACACTTGGCCCTCATCATGCCAAGTGTCACTATGCTAATGCCAAGTGTCACATGGCATGTGTCACCCGACTCAGTTGTCTCGAAAAACGTGAAATTCCCACAATCTCGGAATTTAACGAAATTTGTCTGGGTAACTAGATTTCGCGAAACAAATCTAATAGTGTTGTCTGTTTCATCATTCAAGATCTAGAAAATTTTCAGGCTTTCAACATGTACTATAGCGACAATTTACTGTTTTGCCATTTTTCCGAAAAAATCGATTTTCCCTAGGTTTTACACTTAAAGATAAGTATCCCAACAAAATTCATTCATTCGATATCAAAAAAAACAATATTCTTTCATTTTTAGCAGGATAAATTAAAGTGAATGAGTGATTTTGGAACGTTTAAAAATGGATAATTATGCCTGACTCAAGTGATAAATGGGGAATGTGTATACCTCAAGGTCTGAGACTCGAGTCTTTACAAGAATAAAGTATTACAACAATTGAATGTAAAAGTGTGTATATATATATATATATATATATATATATATATATATGGATTTTTTTAACATCTATTCACTTTGCATATTATATTATTGTATATTTTTCTCGATTCGATCCTAGTAATACCATATGTCTAACCCACCATCTTACCATTTGTTCGAGCAACTGAATGATAGAAGATCTTATTATTCCAGGCATTGAACAATAGAATTTATAGAAGCATAGAGAAGCTTCTAGGTAGGGGCTTCTAGGTAAGGGGAAGATCATTACATGTGCACGTTAGTATGTGGCCTACCAGGTGGGCGTAATACATGTGAGGGAATATTGTGCGATATATATATATGAGAGAAGAGAAATGTTTTGTATTGAGTCAAGCCTGGTAATATCATTTGATTCAAGCCTTAAGGGCAATAGAATGAGAATTATTGAGTACACGAAAAAGGTTTTTACTTTTTTTCTACTTATCCTATTCTTAAAGAGACATTTTAAACTTTTAAAAAAAAATTATTATTATTTTTTTAATATATAGAAACTTTTATATATAAAGTTTTAGGCCATTAGCAAAGTAAGAAGTATATGTTAGATAAATAATTTTATGGACTTAGCATAATCAGTTACTTACTTACATGACCAATTTTATGTCATTAATGGGAATGTCTTATTTACTCTTTTTTATAATAGGGTCCTTGGTCACACATTCTTTATAAGACTTTATTTGACTCATTAGACTAGAGGATCAATTCTATCGAAAAACCCATTATGACTTGCACAAACTATAAAATGCCTAAAGCAAGTAAATGATGGTATGTTGTATATTTGGTGATCTACGGTTTTTTAGAAATAAGATAGGTTTAAAAATAGTGTATCCATAAACATTACTTTTACGATGTTCTTTGTCTCATAGGAGTTCAAATCTGATTTATTAATGGTTGTGTTTAGAGGTTAGTATATTTTTTTGCGTAAAGGAATCGTTATGTATATTTTCGATCTGTATATATTTTAATATATATTTCCGTCTATTGGTATCAGGGCAAGGTTAATATGCATAAGGAATTATTTCGTAACTTGTTGGTATATTGATCTGCCTTCGACCATTGATCGTTCATTTCTTTCTTTTTTTTTTTTGGATTGAAAACCTGTATATGTGTTCGGCCATTCATCAAAAAAAAAAAAAAAAACTTGGGGCTGCCGCATAAAAGGGTGTGGTGATCAAAGATCAAGGTCAGTAGGTCTAAAATTTGGGAACCAATGCCTACCACTTTATGTAGTTTTTTTTTTTTTTTAAGTCTTAGATTACTATGTGAGTTAGAAAGCATGGGTTGCTGAATATAAATAAATCAATCAATGGCTATTGTGTTAAATAAATAAATCAATCAATAACAATGTCTTCCTTACCTTTTCCACTTATGCTAGAATGAGTAATCGGGAAAGGAGTTTTTTTTTTTAATTTATTGTGCAGCATCCATGATGATTTAAGATTTAGAAGTTATAAGTTGTGGAGAATGTTTGGTAAACTGTGATGACTGTCAGGGGAGAAAAACTATATAGACATATATATATATATATATATATATATATATATATATATATATATATATATATATATATATTGTTGGAGGTTATCCCTTTTTAGTGTGAATGAAATCAATGAGTAAACGGCTGGCTTGAATTTTATTTATTCCTAAACGGTTATGCTATTAAATCCTTAAATACCATTTAAGGATATTGATTCTCTTTTCTTCCATTTCTAGAACGGTTGGATGGCAAGTCATTAGTCTGATCGCCATTTCTTTGAAAGATTAAAAAAACTTTTTCGAATTTTTGGTTCATCGAAAGATAGAATTACAAACATTAATCCACCTACCAAGTGATTGCAAAGGTGTTGTTGTCGTCATTCGAAGATCATTTTATCCTAGGAAGCAGTTGTCTATCGAAGTCTTGAGCACCCTCAAAAGAAGATGAATTTGCTTTAAGGAGATTGTGTTACACAAGACTCGATCTGACATTGTCCTTTATTTTTCTGTATGTTTGTAATTTTCCTCCTTTTCTTTTCTTTATTTCATTTCAATTTGTCCTATGTAGTAACAACTTAAAGCAGATTGAAAGGAAAAAAAAAAAAAGGAAAAGCAACTAGTAAGATCGGTGGTCGATCGAAAAAAAGATGCTCGAAAAAAAAAAATTTTGGCTGGCAAATCAAGAAGGGAAAAAGATAATTTTTTTTTTTTCACAAAATTTGATCAAGAGTTTTCTTATATAGAAAATAACTTTCTTTTTAATCTGAAACCAACAAACAATTTGTTTGTTTGGGTCCAAAAAAAAAAAAATCAATGGACTCAACTTTAAACAGTGACAACAAAAGATGATATTCTATCCAACCACCTTGAATCTTGCAAGATTCTTGATTGAAGATGTTCCGCAGCTCAAGGAAGATGAGCACGATATCCAAGTCATCAATGTTATAGAGGCTTGGAAGCATTCAGACTTTCTCTATAGAAATCATGTCTTAAATGGGTTA
This sequence comes from Tetrastigma voinierianum, assembly GCA_016808115.1. Lineage (NCBI taxonomy): Eukaryota > Viridiplantae > Streptophyta > Magnoliopsida > Vitales > Vitaceae > Tetrastigma > Tetrastigma voinierianum. Next base: position 1,784,306 of record JAEQBH010000318.1, on the reverse strand, counting down.
ACTAATACTTTATATAATGTTTATTATAGTAAGAGTTTAGCAAATGAGCTATGGGAATCTCTAGATCGGAAGTATAAAACCGAGGATGCTAGGGCTAAGAAATTCATTGTGGGCCGATTCCTGGACTTCAAAATGGTAGATTCCAGGATCGTGGCTAGTCAAGTCCAAGAACTTCAAGTGATCATCCATGAAATAAATGTTAAGGATATGGTACTGGGTAAAAGCTTCCAAGTGGCAACAGTTATTGAGAAATTGCCCCCGGCTTGGAAAGACTTCAAGAATTACCTGAAGCACAAGCGAAAGGAAATGAGCATGGAGGACCTGATTGTTAGGCTTCGCATTGAAGAAAATAACAAAGGTCTGATAAGAAATGGGCGCACACTTCACCAGAAGTGAAGGCGAACTTTGTGGAACATGGTCAACGTTCCAAGGCAAAGCAACACGACAAAGGGAAGGGCTTTAAGTTGGAACCCAAAGGAGGGGTCTCTAAGAAGCAAAAGTTCTAAGGGAAATGCTTCAACTGTGGGAAGCAAGGCCACAAGTCTTTTTATTGTAGACTGCCAAAGAGGCACAAACCCAAGGAAGCCAATGTGGTTGATGGTATCACCACAAATGTGTCTGACATTAACCTCACAGTAGTAATCTTTGAGGTGAATTTAGTGGGGTCTAACCCTAAGGAATGGTGGATTGACACTGGTGCTACTCACCATGTGTTTTCTGATAAGAAGATGGTCTCCACCTTTGAACCAATTGAGACTGGAGAAAAGGTGTTCATGGGGAACTCTACCACATCGGATATCAAAGGGCAAGGCAAGGTGGTCTTGAAGATGACTTCTAGGAAAGAGGTGACTCTTACAAATGTCTTACATGTACCTGAAATCCACAAGAACTTAGTGTCTAGTTCTTTGCTAAATAGTCATGGATTTCGGTTTGTGGTTGAGTCAGATAAATTTATTCCATCAAAGAGCGGAATGCATGTCGGAAAAGGGTATATGAGTAGTGGTATGTGGAAGCTTAATTTAATGACTATCATTAAGTCAAAAATGAATCAAGCTAGTTCTTCTGCTTATATTCTTGAGTCATCTAATCTATGACATGGTAGATTAGGACATGTTAATTATGATACATTGCATAAATTAATTAACTTAAATCATATACCAACTTTACAAATTGATGCAAAACATAAGTGTGAAACTTGTGTTGAGGCAAAACTGACCAGGTCATCTTTTCAAAGTGTTTAAAAACACATCGAACCTCTTAACTTAATCCATAGTGATATATGTGATTTGAAGCTTGTACAAACAAGAGGTGGTAATAAATATTTTATTACCTTTGTGGATGATAGAACCAAGTAATGTTATGTATACTTATTCAAAAGTAAGGATGAGGCAATAGAGAAATTTGTTCTTTACAAAAATGAAGTTGAGAATCAACTCAACAAGAAAATTAAAGTGCTGAGAAGTGATCGAGGTGGTGAGTATGAATCGTCATTTGTTGAATTTTGTGCTCAACATGGGATTATACATGAAACCACAACACCTTATTCAACTCAATCCAACGGAGTGGTTGAGCGAAAGAATCGCGCTCTAAAGGAAATGATGAATGCAATGCTGATAAGAGGCCATTGATAGTGAAATTGAATCCATACTACATAACCATACTTGGGAACTAGTGGATCTTCAACTAGTTTGTACACCTTTGAGTTCCAAGTGGGTTTTTAAAAGGAAAAGGAAAGTAGATGGATTAATTGAAAAGTACAAAGCAAGACTTGTGATCAAAGGCTACAAAGAAATTGAGGGCCTGAATTATTTTGACATATATTCTCCTACAACGAGAATAAATTCTATAAGGATGGTGCTGGCAATTACTACATTGAGAAACCTTGAAGTACATCAGATGGATGTGAAAACAACCTTTCTTAATAGAAATTTAGAGGAAGAAATCTACATGGAGCAGCCTGAGGGTTTTTTTGCTCCGGGACAAGAAAAGAAAGTTTGTAAACTGGTGAAATCCTTATATGGATTAAAGCTAGCACCAAAACAATGGCATGAGAAATTTGACAATGTTATGACGTCACATGGATTCAAAATCAATGAATGTGTGTATGTCAAAGATACGAAACTTGGATATGTTATTGTGTGCTTGTATGTAGATGACATGCTTATTGTTGGTAATAATAAGAAGATGATTGCATCTACCAAGAACATGTTGAACTCAAGGTTTGACATGAAAGACATGAGACTTGTTGATGTAATATTGGGAAAAAAATCAAAAGAACATCAGAATGACTCATTCTAAGTCAGTCACATTATGTTGACAATATTCTTGGGAAGTTTGATAAGGATAACTCTATAGCTTAACATCGGCATGTAACTTCACACCTTATCCAAGAATAAAGGAGAGTGTTTCTCAAGTAGAATACTCGAGCGATAGCAATCGAATTTACTTAATGAGTCAGACAAGACCGTGATATGAATTTTATGCACTAATAAAGTCGAGCAGATACACGGTGCAGTCACGGCCATGTATCGCAAGGAATTGTAAGGGTTTTAAATGTTTACATTTTACTGATTATGGGTTAAATTATACAAGATACCCCCACTGCATTTGGAAGGATATAGCATGTCAATTGGATATCAAATGTTAAAGACTCCAAATCCCATAGTTGTTATGTGTTTACACTAGGAGGTGGAGCAGTCTCATGGAAATCCTCAAAACAAACAGTTATTGCCAGATCCACAATGGAATATGAGTTTATGGCACTAGAAAAATGTGGGGAAGAGGATGAATGGTTATGCCATTTTTTAGAGGATAAACCAAGATGGCCAAGGCCTGTGCCTCCAATATGCATACACTAGCGATAGTCAATCATATTTAGTGTTAATAAAGCAGTATGTATAATGGTAAGTCTAGACATATTCGTCGTAGACATAATACCATTAGACAACTACTCTCAACTGGAGTTATCTTTGTAGATTATGTAAAATCTAAGAATAACATTGTGGATCCGCTAACCAAAGGGTTAAACATAGAATTGGATGAAAAGTCATCAAAGAGAATAAGACTAAAGCTCGTAAAAGAAGAAGTCGATATAATGGATACCCAACCTAGCTAACCGGAGATCGCAAGATCTAGGTTCAAAGGGACAACTAAATTGTAAGAACTTGCATACAGCCACTATGGGGATATTCCCTTGTCCGTTCCTATGATGAAATAGTAATGCTTGTAAAAGGAAGGTTAAGCTATGTTTTTAATGATCCCTATGCAATGGAAAGTCAAGAAAGAGTAAACTGAGGTACTCTTAGTTAGGAGATCATCTATGTAAGAGTGAAGCCGCTTCAAAGGGAATTGAATAGAGCACAACTGTGAGGGGCTTGCGCCCCCGTACCCGACCTAGCCCAAAGGCCGAACTGAATCTGGGACATGGTCCTATCTTTTATGAATCCAAATACAATTCCTTTTCTCAATAAAACATATTTCAAATACTCATTTGTAAAGGATAATTATCTTTATGAAAATATATACGTATTTATCACGTTAACTTAAAGGGGGCCCATCATTTTGTTCTCAATACACATTTTCATTCAATGTGGCATTATATGCCCATTTTGTAACACCCCGAAATATACCCTAGTCGTTTTCGACATTTTTAGTAAGATTAGAAAGATAATTCGACCAAGCTTCATGAGTTAAATGCGAAACACGGAACGAGAGACCCGAAAATTTACAAGACTTAAGGACAATTTTGTAATTGGTCCAAAAAGGGGCTTAAAAGTCATAAATTGAAGAGACTATGGGCCAAAATACAATTTGGGAACTCGAATAAATAGTCAAACATGGAGGGACCTTAAAATAGAGAAAGCTAACCCAAAATGGGTTTTTGAAGGCCAACATGGCCTAAATAAATCCATGATTTAAGACCAAATTATCTCCAAAAGAGAGAGAAACTTGGAGTGGGAGAAGGAGAGGAGAAAATAAGAGCAAGAAGAAGAAGAAGAAGATAAGAGGAGATCAAGCAAAAAGTATGAAATCGAACTCAAGTATGGATCTATAATTTTAGCGTCTCAGATTGCACAATTATTTCCAAAAGCTAGGTTTTGATAGAATTGCATCTTAATCCCATTCATGAAAATAGGTTGGTAAACCCCATATAACAAGATAAGTATGGAATTCCCCTTTAGGTTGAATTCACGGTTAAATTCAGAGTGTAATGGTTGTGGTTTAGAACAAACCCTAACAACTTCCATGTTTGGACTATGTATGGGATGTGACCCATATTAGAATTGTTTTGAAGGATTTCGATATGTTTTTGAAATAAGATAAGTATTGAAAGATGAATTGAGTAGAAAAGAGGTTACAAGAGCAATATGGGAATGATTTTGATGTGCGTAGAAGTATAGAGTGATCCATGACGAAAGTGCATGAAAAAGGAGAAAAGACATTCCGGGCATTTCGGGGTGATGTGTACCAGTACACTTAACATACCTACACTTTGTGTTCGGGTTGTTTTTAATAATGTACTCTAGATATTAAACAGACACTCGTTCGAATTGGGCTTATTTCGCCATAACTCGCTTCATTTCTTATTTGATTTGAGTGATTCAAGTGGCCACTGTGCCAGATCAAGGAGAACCAAACATAAAAGAATTAGGCATCACAAATTCCTGACTCTAAGTTGTCGAAAATCCACTCAAAGTGAGGCAGCAAGCCAATTTCGATCGCCTTGAACATAGAGTAGTCCGGGTTGTTTCGGACGTAACTTGAGTTCCGGTGCTCCGAATTGGGTGATTCCAGTTGGAATAAAACCCTTAACACCTTAAATTTAAAGAAGTACAAAGAACCAGTGTCAAATATGGAGTCAAGGAACTGGAAAATGAGTATTTCAAACCATCCTCTGCAAAATCTAAGAAACCGACTCAGTTGGCACGAAAAATGCCATAACTCGAGCTCGACGATCCGAATGGATTGATTCCAATTCCGAGTAAAGTAGATTCATAGAAGAATAAGAATACATGAATAAGGTGTGATTACATGTCACTATACCTACCAAAGATATGGAATACGAACTATCATGAATGCATAATGTGGCTAAAATGCTCCTAGTATGCGATAAGAAGTTATCGACCATATAATCGTAAACCGCCTAAGACCAGCTTTATTAAATGACACAAGACTTATCCCGATTAGTGCTCCTAAGACTCCTGGATTAGCAATTTGCATCTCTCGACAAGGTTCTAAGACTTCGACAGTGCTTCTAAGATTCCCGATTAGTGCTCCTAGACTCCACAGTAATGCATTCCCGATTAAGGCTCCCAAGACTCCCGATTAGTGCTCCTGTTCTCGATTAGTGCTTCAGACTTGACCAAGGCTACGACACTCCTCGGTCTCCGTTATGCTACAAGACTCGTCTAATTAAAGGCTACGCCACTCTCATCTCCGTTAAGTGCTACTAAGACTGGCCCGACTACAAGATCTCAGACAGATAAGATCTTCCCAGACTTATCAGACCGTGGTCCTACCCATTCAGACACGGTCTAGGAAGTCAAACAACCTATATGATAAGACTCAATAAAGAATATGCAAGATCCGAATCGCACCCCATATAAGTCTCCGCAAGACTCCACGGCACTCGTGATCCGATCAAGTTCCGTAGCACTCCACCGTACTCCTGTATCTCGAACGTCTCGTAGTACCCACAGTACTCCCGTATCCGATAAGTCTCCGTAGTGACCCATAGTACTGGGACATCGCCCTTTAGTACCTAGGGTACCCCCGTATCCGATTAAATCTCCGTGGTACCTACGTACCTCAACTCGATTGTCTCTCGTGGTACCCCACGTACTCCCGTATTTCGATAAGTTCTGTAGTACCCACGTACTCTTGTCTCACACATAAGTAGGTTCCGTAGTACCCACGGGTACTCTTGTCTCATACCCACGGATACTCTTGTCTCGACATAAGTATAAGTTACGTAGTAACCACAGTTGCTCTTGTCTCGATAACACTTAAGTATAGAAGTTACGCCCAGTACCCACGGGTACTCTTGTCTCAGTAACATAAGTATAAGTTCTGTAATACCCATAGGTACTCTTGTCTCAGTAACATAAGTATAAGTTACGTAATACCCACGAACCTTCTGTTATCGGTAAAGTAAGTTAAGTTACATCTAGTATAAGTCTAGGATACGTAACTCCTACGGAGTCAGAATGAACATAAATGCATTATAAGTATAAGTTACGCATAAGAAGTAAGCTGCAGTAACTACATGGGAGATCAGAGATAAGTATAAGTCGATGGTACCTACGGGTACTCACGTGTCGATAAAACAAGTATAAGTCATTAGTACCTAAGGGGTACTCATTATCAGTTAAATAAGGACCATGATATATGTATCTCTATTATGATGCGTACTGCTATGGACTAATGTCCGTACGTGTGTATCTGCATCGTCGTGCGACCTTGTATGTGATACGATGATGATTTGTTCCGACTTATTGTACTACGGGTGCAGCCGCTGGAGATAAGATCAAGTAAGATAAGTATATACTCAGTAAGATCGGTATAAGTTAGTAAGATAAGTATATGCTCACGTAAGACATGTATAAGATGCGAAATACATGTCCAGGATTACGTAAGACCGATTATAAGCTCAGTAAGATAAGTATAGGATTACGTAATACGTATAAGATCCGGCATACCGATTATAAGTTCCGTAGAACCGATTATAAGTTTTGTAGTACTTACAAGTACTTCCGCAGTATAAGAATAAGTTATCAGTGTGGTATACATTTTCCCTTAATTTCAGCGATACCTACGGGTACCTCCGAATAAGGGTAAACTCCATAGTATAAGGATAAGTTCTGTAACTCCTACAAGAGTCCTGAATAAACATAAGCCTGTTATAAGAAGAAGTACTCGTATAAGTTCATAATATAAATGCATGAAATTTATATTATCTGTTATTATTTTATGTGTTAAATGTGTATATGCATAAATGTTTCCAGCCCAGCGTAAAAAGAAGCAGCACGGGTTTTTAATCATTGTGGAGTACGAGGGAGAAGGCGTGCGAAGACATCGCTAATACAGTTAGGCAAACACACTTGTAAGGGTTCACTACATGTAGGTTACGTGCTACGAGTTGTAAATGTAAGTATATGCTTAGTCTGATTAGTGTGCTAATTCTATTCCCCAGCGCGTGGAATTATGGTCGTCTAGCATTGTATCTTGTGGAAATCCACGAGGTCATCTCCTCGAGGAAGCGGTCTTACTTTGTTGATCGATAGGAGCTATTCCTGCCTAAAAGTATGATTTAAAGAGAATTGTAATGTTGTGTTGTTTGGTGAAACGGTTGATTGGTTAAATGTTTTAAACTAGAAAAGACAATTCTTTGGGATTTTTAGGGTTCCACTTGCCGATCGGAGTAAGTCCCACCTCTTATTTATAAGCTCATCTAGGAACCATTGATAAATGGTCTTCAATGGAGGATTTATCTTTAAATGCTCTTTGGAAAATAAAGATGATCGAGTAATACTAAACACTTGTTCTCAATTAAAGCGAACCACTCGGCATTCATGATCAAGCACAACGTGTACCAAGATATCTTGTTAACACGTTGTCAGAATATGCACAACCTAAGGATTTACAAACTTTTTTACACAAGTGGTTAATATTACAATCGATGAAGATCAAAGAGGAATTGAGGGACTTTACCTTGATGAGTGAGTTTCCCCGTAGGATCCGTAGTAGGGGTTTAGAACTCCCATAAAATTTATATGAACAATTAAAGTTGAGGAACAATTAATCATAAAAGCGATTACCTTGAAGAAATCGAATTAACTTGTAAAGCGAGAATGAAGAATATGGAATGCAGGATTTAAAAAGCGGGAATAAATATTTATGTGAAAGATGCAAACTATTGAATCAAACTTCTAAAAGAATGGAAATGCGAATGCGGATCTCTGGTACCACACTTTCGAAAAATGTGGAGAAAAACTCTTATTCTATCAAAACCTAAACCCTAGAAGTGAAAAGCTTAAAAAAACTAAAGAGAGAGAGAGAGAGAGAGAGAGAGAGAGAGCCCTATTACTTGTGTCCTCCTCCTTTTATAGCCCCCTCCAATGTGATTTTCCCATTTTGGTTTGTTGACGAGAGTGCCCACCGGCGTGCAGTTGAATTCTTGGACAGACCTTAAGTTCCATGCGGTTGTCTTAGGTAGAACTTTAAGTTCTACCGGTGGGGTACTCACTGTGTTGATTTTCAGCAAGTTGTACCGGGTAGAACTTTAAGTTCTGCCGGTAGCCTTCACTCTTGTTGATTTTCCGACAAGTTGTGCAGGTGGGAGCTTTAAGTTCCTGCCGTTGGGCGATGTCGGTGCTTTCCTTGCTTTCTTCGGAGTTCAGAGACCGTCGATTGCTCGCCCCATCCACGTTGCTTGTGTGGCTTCCGGGCTTACATACTTGTGCACTTCGTTTAAACACAGAAAGACACACTACAAGTAGAAAACCTGAAAAAGGAAATTAGAAGTACCTGTTCTTATGCCAAATGTGGGTAAATTGTGATTTAAATGTGCTAGATTCTATTATAATTATCACTCAAATGTGTATTCATCAGTATAGTTTTTGTATTTGTAAATGGGACTCGGTAAATGTGTATAGATTTGGATGGACACCACTCCGGTGGTAGTTCTTTTGATATGTAAATGATATTTTATTTATGTTATATGATGTGGGCCATACCCACAGGTACGAGTTCGGCTTTTAAAAAAAAAAAATCGAATTAAAAGAGTCCAGTCTGAGTCGCACCGAACTCGGTTCGGATTCGCCAATTGGGTCGGACCGGGATTTGGGGTGTGACACATTTGCTTCATTTCCCACCTTTATACATTACGGCATTATAAACCATTTTAAATATAAAAAACATTTGCAAACATTTATCAGAGTTCAATTTTCACAACATAATTTTAATACAAAAAGTATTAAAAAGCGATCATAGGGTTTCATGTATGCATGGTCGGAGCTTTACTTTTACTCCATACGACTTTTGATGATGACTCAGCACTTGCACGGTCTTTGCTTTTGAACTTGTTCACTCGGTACCTGCGTGATGATAAAAACAACGCGCTAAGCATTTTCATGCTTAGTGGTTCTATATAGTTATCTCTTTATTTCATTTTAACACAAATCATATGACTTTTCTAAAGCAATGCTTTTGAACCTTTTTTTTTAATAATGAATGCTATACAATACGTATATATATTCATTTCATATACATTCATTGACAATTCATTGATCATTCCAAATATGCACTTTCATATGCAATAATTCATTCAAAACTCAAATCATGCATTTCATAAATATTCTTATCATTTTGCCGTTAAACGAATTTAGCCAATGTAGCCAATGTTTTCGGCGCATAGGATAACAGAATCACCGGCACGGTCATTGGGGCGTGGCTTCGTTGGTAAAATCATTTGAATACTGCAGATGTGTCCCAACGGGAGCTACGGATCGAGGGTGACAGCTACGTTATGTTCGTTCACAGTATTGCTAGTTTGACCCTTATTGGTATACCAATCTATCTTTAACTCGAATATGACGGATAACATTCTATTAAGGGCATTAAAAATTAGTCATAGAAATTTTCAATAGGGTACATACATTTATACTCAAATAGCATATTTCAATACTCATGCAGTTTTTCATGGCAATAATTTCATAATCAATTTTCTCAAATCGCTTAAAATAAATCAATATGCATTTTTATTGAAAATCATTTCAATAATTGCGCAAACAATTTTGATACTTGAAATAAGAAGAGAAGAATAGATAACAAAGCAAAAAGGTTGTCGCACTTCAATTCGGGTTTTCCTCGTCGCCAACCCCTAATCCATCACAATTAGAGAACAATATCAGTTGGCTTATTTAGGTTTCTAGTTAGGGTTGTTTTCTACCCAACACATCTTCACTTGTCCATTGTTCCTCTATAAATCTATTTTATTCATAAACTGGAATCATCAATTCGAACACGAGAAGCTCGGATATGTCTGACGTCCTAGGAATTCTATTTCAACCCGTAACCGAGAATTTGCTTTGGCTTGAGCTGCTTTAGACGAATTTTGGGTCTAATGGATCAAATTTGAACTCTACATTTATTTGAAATTGTTCTCTAGAAGTCTAGTTTTAATAATTTGAATCACTCAATTTGGATGAGTGAAACTCAACTATAGCTAAATACCTTGTTAGAAACACCTAAGCGTATCGAACTTAACCAAATTAAACTCGGCTTGAGCCTTACTTTGATGAATTTCTGGGTCTAATTGGGTCCAAATTTGGATACACTTATTTAAGGGAGATTTTTTCTCCTTGAAATCTAGTTTACCCATAAATTTGAATCACTCAATTTGAATGAGTGAAACTCAATTTATGGCCTAAATACCAAAACTGTTCCGAAACACCAAAAATGTATCAGAAATGAACCAGAATTGACCTGAAAACAAAGCCTCACTATGACAAATTGATACACTTATTTAAGGGATATTTGTTTTCTAAAAGTCTAGTTTACTCAGAAATTTGAATCACGCAATTTGGATGAGTGATGGCTAAGTTATGGCCAAAATAAAAACATGGGTTTTGGAAAATTTTGACAGCATCTCCCCTAAAAACCCAACATTTCCTTTATACAAAAATTCCTCAATTAAGGATCACAATCAATTCAAACAACCATATAACAACTTAGAGCAAACCCCCAAAACTAAAATAAACCAATCAACATCATTTTTATACCAACTTAGGGTTCTTTCTAAACCCAAACACAACATTAAGGAAAGTTAGGGTTAGTTTCTTACCTTAATCATCTTCTTTTCCTTCACTTTACTTGTAAAACCTTGGACCAAATGGGGGAAAATCAACCTAACAAGGTTTCTCCCTTCTCAAAATGTGAGAGCCCTTGCTCTTAAATGTGAATGCCCAAAATGAGCTCCTTCTAAGACGATTTTGGGAGTGCTTCATCTTATTTATCATTGTAAGGCCGTATTTGGCTAACAGCACATTTAAATCATATTTTCTCATTTTTGCATTAAAGACCTCCTATTCTCCTTATTTGACATTCCACTTCTCAATATTCTTTATTCTTTTTCATTTATGACCCTTGGGTCCTCATTTGATTTTTTTACCAAATTTATCTAACTCCTATATAATTTCCGAGGTTTTTTTTTTTATTTTTATCAATTTTCATTTTTAGCAATTTAAACGCTAGAAAAAAAATACAATTTATTTTATTTTATATCCTAAACATGTTATAAAACTGTTAGGGTATTTTCAGGGCGTTACAACTCTCCCCTCCTTAAAAGAATTTCGTCATCGAAATTACCTTCATTGAACAATTGCGGGTATTGTTGCAACATAGCTTCTTCAATTTCCCACGTGGCTTCCTTTGTCTTGTGGTTTCTCCACTGCACTTTGACCAATGGAATCCGCTTGTTTAGCAATTCTCTCACTTCTCGAGCCAAGATCTCTACAGGCTCTTATTCGTATGTCAAATTCGGTCTAAGCTCAATTATCTCTGAAGAGACTACATGCGATGGGTCTGACCTATACCTCCTTAGCATTGACACATGGAAGACATTATGGATATTTTCCAACTCTAGAGGTAAGGCTAATCGATATGTCACTGGACCCACTTTCTCTATCACGTGACACTGAGCCGGTCGGGTTGTGACAGTCGGCAGGAAGATTCGGTGGATGTCGGGTGGCAGGCACCACACCATTTAGTCCCCTTTTTCCCAGGACTCAAGATTTAACGAAAATCGAGCAGAGTCTCCTTTGTACAGGGAGCTCTACCTAAAATACAATCTATGCATTTTCATGGAAACCTGTACCAATATTATACAACGACCACACCGGGTCCACATACGAGAAAAAATGGCCACATAGAGCCCATTTATCCATACTAAAACTGTATAAGCCTGTGACTATGGGACCATAGTCCATAAAGAGTTTAAACTTACACCACTCTTATACAAAACATATATCAAGATCTAGAATTATAATACATGTTTTACAAAATATAAATCAAAGCCACAATCCGGCTTTCTTCTCATTATCGGCCTCTAGTGAGCGCCATCTCCCTGCACATCTCCTGTACCTGAAAGGGGGGTCCCACGACGGGGTGAGCTAACGCCCAATAGAGATAAATCCTACAAGGGCTATTCCCCACCTAAATGCACATGAATGGTCAAACAACCAAGCACACACCAACCTAGGACATGCAATCCTACTTGTCATGAATGAGACGCGAACTCATCATGCCCCATGTATCAAGTCCTCACTAAACTCCCTTAAACATGTATTTTCCATGAATGACTCATTTCCAAACATAGGTATTTGTGTTTACCCGTGGACAACCCTCTGATATAAATAGTGGACACACTCCGATAATCTGTTTTGTGGACAACCCTTCGATGTATATCAATTGGGCATACTCCGACGATTGACAATATATGGACAACCCTCCGATGTATATCAATTGGGCATACTCCGACGATTGACATTTATATGGACAACCCTCCGATATAAATAATGGACACATTCCGATAATCTATTTTGTGGACAACCCTCCGATGTATATCAATTGGGCATACTTCGACGATTGACATTATATAGACAACCCTCCGATATAAATAATGGACACACTCTGATAATCTATTTTGTAGACAACCCTCCGATGTATATCAATTAGGCATACTCCGACGATTAACATTATATGGACAACCCTCCGATGTATATCAATTGGGCATACTCCGACGATTGATATTGTGTGGACAACCCTCCGATATTGTAGTGGACATACTCCGATAATTAATATTGTTGGTCAACCCTCCGAAACAATTCTCTCAAGAAACCACCTCATGCACTCACTCCTCTTGTTCTAGGGTGCTCCAATGCATATGAAATGCAATGAGCCATTTCCATTTCCTTAACCTATACTGCAACACCATGCAAGCGGGTGGATCTCCATTGGACTTAGGTCAAGTCTGATCCACGACCCGTTCGCGAGGATGGTGAATGACAACTATGCACTCACACCCACACCATGCGATGTCCCCGTGCACCAATGCAATGCAATTGTGCTATTGCACTCTAAGTCATGCCCAATGTATAAAGACCTCTACATGTACCGTACACTACACCGTGTACCATGGACACTCATGTCTAATGCACACAAAGTCCATACATTCGTTAAACATTAATATACATGCAGTCATACTAACATTTATCACATTCATGTCAGCACGCATCAATGACATGCATCAACATCATTAAAGCTACTACTTAGGCAAGTAATGTCATACTCAAATCCTTAGGCTACATCATGGCATATCATGCCCATAACTAGCCTACAACATGCCATGCAATAGCCACATGTCTGAAAACACATCACGAACCAGTATGTTAAGAGCACATATTGACATCCCGAGCATGACCTTGTAAAGAAATGTCATTTCAATCAATCACACAAACACATGTTAACATTTCATCAAGTCACTACCTAGGCAAGTATTTTTTCTCATTTCTAGGCTAATTCATGGCATATCATGCACCTAAGATAGCCTACAACCTGCCATGTAATGGCCACTTCAACACACAACTCCTCACATCCACACAACCAACAATTAGCACACTTGTTATAACAATCAATTTTTAAACAAGTATGTGAGCACCAATTTCAATTGAAAATAATATGGTCAGATTCTAGACTCCAAGAAATTTCCATAGAGTCCAAGAACACCCCAAACGGAGCTTGGACGAGAAAGTTATGGCCGTCCGAAGTTGGAGGCCTCGTATGAATAGTGACTGACACTTGGAACCAGCAGGGGCCTACTGTTTTTCGTCATTTTCTGACCAAATATGAGTTCAAATTTTATCAAGATATATATGGATGGATTACAGGCTGAAAAGGAGTTTTCGTAGGAGTCTTAAGAACACCCCAGCGAACAGGACGAGAAAGTTATAGTCGTCCCTGAGAAGTTGGAGGCCTCGTATGAGCGGTAACTAGGCGGCGTGAGCCACGAGTACTTTCGGGGCCTTTAAAGCTTCGTACATTCTATTTTCCTACCCAAACTCATCCCAGAAAAACCCTTTCACGACAACAAACCGAGTCCCAATTCAGCCATAAATATGACACAAATCAAATCTGAGCTCGGCTAGAAAATCAACTCAATAAAAACAATCTGAATCACAATCACGATTTTCGTTGATTTGGGAACACAATCCAAACAGCCCTTAGGAGCCCAACCAAGACAAACGGCATTTAGATTAAATATAAACCCGGTGGAAGGTTCCTACCTCTTGGGCGAAAGACGAAGCTTTTGGTGTCGAAGACACAGACCCACGGCCTTCACGAGACTTAACAAGATCTAGCGAAAATTCTTAGTTTGGTGTATCTACGTTGCCCTCGTAAATTACTCTGACTTTAAGTCTTGGCACGATGAAAAGCGGCGCGATCGTAGTAAATCTTAGAGAGAAGGTAAAAGCTTCTCTGTTTATATTTTCTTCTCCAAAGCACGAGTCTTCGATTGAAATTTGTGTGTTATCATTCTTTGCGTGCCATCGTCTGATAGATGAACTTTAAATCTTGACTGACAGTTCCGACCACCCAATCTTCAGATCATGAAGGAGGAGTTTCTCTCATTTCTCTCTAACTCTCTGCCTTCCTCGCTCTGGGTTCCAAAAAAATGGGAGAAAATCCCATCTTTTCTCCTCTTTTCCCTTTTAAGTTTAATTTGAACACGGGGCCCACTTCGCGCCACGCGTCCACCACCCATCCGAGTTCGTTTCTGTCCTGAAACAATTTATTTATTTTTAGTTCAATTTATTTTAAATGAACTTAACTCAAGTCAATTCCTAACTCTCGAGATTTTTAAGAAAATCTCGTTCTGAATACTAGATACTGACTTCAAATTCATAAGAAAGTCACCTAGGAATTCGATGAAACTGCGAGTTACTCATTTCGTGAGACGGACTCATTGTGATCCGTTTCGTCATCCGAGCTCTAGGGAATTTTCTAGGCTTCCCTGAGCCATTTCAGCAATTTATTATTATTATTATTTTTTTTTTACTTTTAGAAAATTTTAAATTTTTCGGGGTCTTACACTATCACTTCATACGGCCCAATGAACCTAGGGCTCAACTTGCTATTTTTCTAGAATCTCATGAATTTCTTCTAAGGAGAAACTTTTAAGAACACTTTCTCACCGATCTCATATTGAATGTCTTTTTCTCTTCAAGTTGGTATAAGACTTTTGTCTATCCGTGGCTACTTTCAATCTTTCTCTAATCATTTGAATCAAATCGGGGCAATTATTTTCTTCTCACTTAACTCTGTCTAGCATAGTGGTGTTTTACACTTTCTTCAATAGAGAGCCTCATAAGGCGTCATTCCAATACTCAACTGGAAGCTATTATTATACACAAATTCAACTAGAGGAATGTGTCTATCCCAACTATCCTCATAGTCGATCACACAATCATAATCCTTGATCAATTCCATCCATCTACGTTGTCTCAAGTTAAGCTCTCGTTGTGAGGGCAAATACTTAAGACTTTTGTGATCGGTGTAGATGAAACACTTTTCTCAATAAGATGGTGCCTCCGTATTTTCAATCACGACGTAAGCGGCCAATTCCAAATCATGTGTAAGGTAGTTCTTTTCATGCGGCTTTAACTGCCTTGAAGCATAAGCTACCACTTTACCCTCTTGCATAAGGACAAATCCAAGTCTATTTAATGAAGCATCACTAAAAATCATGTATTCTTTAACGTAGGTCGATTGAGTAAGAACTGGTGCCTCGGTTAAGAATGCTTTCAACTTTTCAAAACTAGCTTGACACTTTTCCTCAGCCAAATCTCACATTCTCTTGGAAGCGATCTCGTCATGAGGGCACAGTCATGAAAACCCTTAGCAGACCTGTAGTACCTGCAATCCAAGGAAACTACGCACCTCTATGACATTTCTTGGTGGTTTCCATTCAATAGTACCTCTCTTCTTCAGTCCACTTGAATTCCTTCTTCCGATACAATGTGTCCAAGAAATGACACTTCTCTCAACCAAAATTCTCATTTACTCAGTTTTGTATATAATTGTTCATTTCTCAAGGTTTCTAGCACTACCCGAAGGTGCGTATCATGATCTTCCCGATCCTTGGAATACACAAGGATGTCATCAATAAACACCATGACAAATTGATCTACATACGGTTAGAAAACACGATTCATTAAGTCCATGAAAAATTATTTAGTGCATTTGTTAGCAACTGACATTACAGGAACTCATAATGTCCATATAGCGTTTAAATGTGTCTTATGCACATCCACATCCTTAATCCTCAATTGATGACCCAAATCGTGATCGATCTTCGAAAGACACTTGCACCTTTGATTGGTCGAACAAGTCATCAATCTTGGGTAACAGATACTTGTTTTTCATTATCATCTTGTTCAGTTTCCTATAATCAACACACAACCGAAGCGTACCATCTTTCTTCTTAACAAAGAGCACCGGCGCTCCCCATGGTGATACACTCGGATGAATAAATTCTTTCTCTAACAATTCATGCAGCTTTAATTCTTTTAAAAGCTTCAATTCTTTTAACTCCATAGACCATTTTATAAATTAATGGATGACAGGTGGCACGGAACAGATTGATTACCAAACTCAATTTCTCTCTGTGGAAGCAATCTAGAATAATTCCTCACGAGAACACATCGAATAATCTAAAAACGTAGGGGTGTCTAATAAGTAGCTCCATATTTTAGTATCAATCACATACGCCAAATAGGCTTCACACCCCTTTCAAACCATTGTTCTAGCAGTAGCGGTGGATATCACATTAGAGAGGTGGTTCGACCTCTTGCTAATAAAAGTCACTTCCGCCACTTTAGGTGTCATAGGTCACTCGTTCTGATCAACCACAACTTGGTGTTGGGACAACAGTCATGCCAGAATCACATGGGCATAAATGATTACTCGATTAAGTCTCAGGAAACTCATACTCGTACGATGGGATAAATCTCTATAAACTCAAATCTATGACACTATTCTAGGCTAGGATTTGTCACCAAGATATCATACTGATTTCATCTGATAAAACTACCCAAACTCGGAATGGAGAAATTACAAACATAGGAATGGGTTGACTATTGGGGCACGAACTATCATGATTAACCTATTAAGACCGACAGATCCACGTAGTCACGTCATCCTTTATATCTAAAATGCAATGCATGTCACAAACAATTAAAATCATTTATACAATAGCTAAACCATGTCTCTAATACCACTAAATATGTTAGGGGCTCGCGATATCAGCGACTGGAAATTGAGCAGGATCTGGGGACACAGTCCTCTCTTTTATGAATCCAAATACAATTCATTTTCTCAATAAAACACATTTCAAATACTCATTTGTAAAGGATAATTATCCTTATGATAATATATACGTATTTATCACGTTAACTTAAAGGGGGCCTATCATTTTGTTCTCAATACACACTTTCATTCAATGTGGCATTATATGCCCATTTGCTCCATTTCCCATCTTTATACATTACGGCATTATAAGCCGTTTTAAATATAAAAAACATTTGTTTTAACCATTATAAAAGTTCGTTTACATATAAGTTTTAACATCCGCAAATCATAGTTTCTATACATAGTAAACCTTTCTTACTATTATGGCGATGACTCGGCACTTCTGATCTTTGCTTTTGAACTATTTCGGTACTATCGATGGTAAAGCAATCGCTAAGCATTTTTCATGCCAGTGGTTCTATACAATTCTCTCTTCATTTCATTTTAACACAAATCATGCCACTTTTCTAAAGCTATGCTTTTGAACCTTTTTTTTTTTTTAATGATCAATGTAATACAATATGTATATATATTCATTTCATATACATTCATTTACAATTCATTGATCATTCCAAATATGCACTTGCATATGCAATAACTCATTCAAAACTCAAATCATGCATTTCACAAATATTCTTATCATTTGCCTGTATGGTATTAGTAAATCTTTGATATAGGATAAATGGAATCAAACGCGGTCCCAGTTGAAATTGCGAGCCTGTTATGAAAAGGTTTTATAACACGTCTGATCAGCTAGAGGCTGCTGTTTGGTTATTAAAAATCATTTGTGAACACTAAGATTCTTGTCTTACAGACTGCGGATGGGATGACAACACATTACGTTCGTTCCACATCTGCTAGTTTGACCACTTATTGGTATACGATCTATCTTTAACTTTCAGATATGAAGGATAACATTCTATTAAGAGCATTAAAAATCAGTCATAGAAATTTACAATAGGGTACATACATTTATACTCAAATAGCACATTTCAATACTCATGCAATTTTTCATGGTAATCATTTCACAATCAATTTTCTCAAATCGCTTAAAATAAATCAATATGCAGTTTTATTGAAAATCATTTCAATAATTGCATAAACAATTTTGATAATTGAAATAAGAATAGAAGAATAGAGAACGAAGCAAAAAGGTCGTCGTACTTTGATTCCTATCCTCGGAATCTAGACTTCAATTCGGGTTTTCCTCATCCCCAACCCCTAATCCATCACAATTAGAGAACAATATAAGTTGGCTTATTTAGGTTCCTAGTTAGGGTTGTTTTCTACCCAACACACCTTCACTTGTCCATTATTCCTCTATAAATCTATTTTATTCAGAAATTAGAATCATCCAATTTAGAGCACCGAAGCTCCAGATATATTACCTAAACATAGAGACTATTCTATTTCAACATAACTTAAGAATTTGCCCAAACGGAGCTCCTTTAGGCGAATTTCTGAGTCTAATAGATTAGAAGTGAATACACTTATATAAGGGAAATTTGTTCTCCTGAGAAGTCTAGTTTACCCAAAAATTTGAATCATCAGATTTGGATGCGATGCAACTCAACTTATGGCCTAAATGCCAAGCATTACGAAACATAAGCTGTGTCATGGTGTAATTGACCGAGAAAATAGAGTCTCACTTTGACGAATTTCTAGGTCTAATGGAATCAAAATTTGGATAAACTTATTTAAGGGATATTTGTTTTCCTAGAAGGCTAGTTTACTCATAAATTTGAATCACTCGATTTAGATGAGTGATGGCCAAGTTATGACCAAAACAAAAACATGGGTTTTGGAAAATTTTGACATATATTCTAAACCCAGCATTTCCTTTATCTGAAATTCCTCAATTGAGGACCACAACCAATTCAAACAACTATATAACAACTTAGAGCAGCGAGCTAAAATAAACCAATCAACATGTTTTCTTATCTATAACCAGGTTATATTAAACCACAACATTAAAAGTTAGGGTTAGTCTCTTGCTTTAAATCTCTTCTTTTCCTTCGCCAACGCAAAACCTTGGACCCAAATGGGGAACTAATCAACTATAGAGGAGTTTCTCCCTTCACCAAAACATTGAGCTAGCTCTCAAATGGGAATATACCCAAAATGAGCTCCTTCAAGACCAATTTTAGTCTTATCATTTTATGTGTAAGGCCATGTTGGCTAGCACATTTAAATCATCTTTTCTCATTTTGCATTAAGACCTCCTATTCTCCTAACCTGACATTCACTTCTCAATATTCTCACTTTGGCATTTATTCTTTTCATTTATGACCAGCAGGTTCTCATTTGACATTTTACCAGAATTTATCGACTCATGTATAAATTTGGGTTTTTATTTTTCGTTTTTATGATTAAGCATAGAAAAAATGAAATTTAATTATTTTATGCCTAGCATGTTATGAGCTGTTAGGGTATTTTCAAGGCATTACAACAATTCCTATTAAACTCTTGCATAACCAGGCGCATGTTTATGGCCAAAAC
Source organism: Tetrastigma voinierianum (assembly GCA_016808115.1). NCBI lineage: Eukaryota > Viridiplantae > Streptophyta > Magnoliopsida > Vitales > Vitaceae > Tetrastigma > Tetrastigma voinierianum. Next base: position 1,764,401 of record JAEQBH010000318.1, on the reverse strand, counting down.
GATCATAAAAGTGAGAACTGGAAAATGTTAGGACGATTCTTGTGTGACGTATGTCATCCTCTACACAAATGACAGAACAGTTCAAGGACATTGTGTCTACTATTTAGTTAGTGATAAACATACTTATAGGGGAGAGGCTCAAGGTTAACACCTACCTCCTATTGTTAGCGATTTTTATAGCTTACATGGGTCACATAAGTAATATAGTAGACAAAAGTCAGATATCGATCCACGGGGAAGGTGGTTTAGTGAGGATTAGCAGATACCTCGGCTCTGATCGCTATTTGAGCAACTCGATGGTTGGGTGAACCAGGAGTTTCCTAAACTAAACTAAAAACAAAACAAAATAAAATAGGGTGTGATCAATGTCTACTCACAAGGAATGGGATAATATCGGGGATATAACTCAAGGAAAGATTTCAAGGTTGATTGTGCCCATTTATGCATTTATGATTTGTATCCATTAAGCGCTGAATGAGTGAACGTGCACTTGTGCATGTCCAAGGGATCCGATATCAGGTTTTCACTTTCGTGTCTCCCCTCAATTTCTCACACCAACTCACTATTCTCCTTTCGGTCCATCTAGGTCATTAGGTATGGCACTTTTATAAGGCTGGCATTCCTTGGGAATCCTATTGATCACCTCTCGATCCATACAATAGGACTACCCAGACTACACTCGAATTGATCACCTCTCGGTCCATACAATCCTCACATAAAGTTGAGATGGTACTATTCTTAATGAAATTCATCTAGTACAAGGCATTCCCAATTCCCTAGACTTCTTTGATTAGGTTAATTAGTATTTCAATGAACTAATTCATACCTTAAGAGACTCGGGACCAGATTTAGGGGCTATGTCAAGCGTCATAAGGATGCCCTAGTATAGAGATTGAAGACCCAACTCTCAATATGGATTAATTAGTTAAAACCATAATAATCCTAAGAACTACACCAACTAACATCCACACAAGCATGAATTCACAAAATCATCATAAAACATATATAAACCAAACATCAACTTCCACAATCAACTTTAGAGGAAAGTTTAGCCACTCATTGCAACCAAGAAATCCAACAAAATCATATTTAAGATAAACATAATAATTAAAGATTAATAAAGAGAGTAGAGTTTAGAGATACAAAACAAATGAGAGATGAAATGAGTCTCAAAATCTAAGAGCTTCTCTAGTGAGCTAGATCTTCAATATCAGCTCCAAATCCAAAGAAGAAATAAACAAAATCAGAAACCCTAAATGGTTCAAGAAGAAGGGAGGAGAAACCCTAAGAGGGTGTTCCCTCTCCAAAAACTGGAACCCCCTCCAAGTGTAAAATACATATGTTTATAGTTATGGAAAATGGGCTAAAAAAATGGGCTAAAAATGCGACGTGTTCTACTCTAGCCCAACATTCTTCGTTGAGGCAAAGAGTCCTTCGCCTTGGCGATGGGCAAGTGTCTTCATCTGGATGAACTTCCTTCACCTCAGCGAGGGTCTGCTTTGCCTTGGCGAACCCAAAGCTTATCTTTTATTGTGTCCTTCCTTCGCCTTGGCGAAGGGCTGCTTTGCTTCGGCAAACCTGAGGCCTCCATCTCTACTTTCTTGGCTTACCTCCTCGCTGTGGAAAACCAGTGCTTCGAACAACAGGTTCTTCCTTCTTATCTTTTTGCCCTTTCCTTGCTTTATTTTCCTTTTAATCTTGTAAAACATAAGCAAATGGGGGATTAGTGTAATCTTTAGGAATATAGATGTGAATCTAGCATTTTGATTACATAAACTAATGAAAAGCACGTTATAAATGATAGTATGATTCATACCTATCACCTATGTAGGTGTCAACTGTTGTACTCTATCACACAATGAGGTATCCTAGGTCTTGTCTCTAGGTGTCAATTTCATTCATGTGGGGAATTGTTAGAAGTTTTCATTTTTTAGTGTGAATGAAATCAACGTGTAAACGACTGGCTTGAATTTTATTTATTCCTAAACGGTTATGCAATTAAATCCTTAAATACCATTTAAGGATATTGGTTCTCTTTTCTTCCATTTTTCAGAATGGCTGAACAACGAGTTATTAGTCTAATCGCAGTTTCTTGCATGAACTCTGTTTTTTGGAGTTTCAAACTCTCTTTGAAAAATTAAAAAAAAAAAAAAAACTTTTCTCTGTCAAATTCTCTCTCTTTGGTTCACTAAGTGATTGAATTACAAACATTGCGTCGAGTTTGTAAGACCCGAGAAATTCCAATTTCTGGAATAAGGGCAAAATCGTAATTTCGATTACAAAATTGTGATTTCGGTTAAAAATCCAAAATTAATTCTCTAGATCTCTGATGACAAAACAAATTGCAGATTGGAATAAATCATAAATCTAGTCATCACGATAAAATTTAATAAGCATAGAACGATCAGTTGCACGTTCTGAAGCGTCGCATTTAGTCTTGTAAAGCGGTTTTTCGATGCGACGAAAGTCACATATATGCGTACTCATGTCTTATAAGTGGTATGAGTAAGTAGAAAATGGACGGCGGAAGTAGTGCCGAATATCAGTGCACGGTAAAAGAGGGACAAAATGGTCATTTTTAAGTTTGATTTTAAGTCACTAAAGGACAAACTAATAGTGTATAATTGTCGTCTCCCATTCAAAGGAACAAAAGTGAGAAGAGCCAGTGCAGTGAGGCTTTAGATCGGTTTTAGTGAGAGAAAGTGGAGTGTACTCTCTACAGAAATACACGCGATCAGTTGGCGGTCTTGGTGAGAAGGAAAAACGTTCCCTACAGGAAGGCGGCTCTGGCGTGGACTCCGGATTTGTGAGTTTTTGACAAACTCCGAGAGGTAGGGGTTTCTCTCTACTTGAGTTTTATTCCCATTTTAAGTGTTTTGTCGATGTTTGAGTCGAATGAGTGAGTGAGGGGCCGTCGATCGATCCAGCGGCTTGGGGCCAGGAATTGATGAATTTTTGGAAATAAAATGTTTGGCTCCTCTTGTGAGGGCTGTTTGGGTGCAGTTTGTGTAATTTGTGCATTAGATGTTTGCTTGGTATGCATTAGGTAGGAATGGTAGGTGGATTGGGTTCACTAGTGAGCAGTTGAGTTGTGATTTTTGGGAATAGTAGTGAGGTTCACTATTCGAACGGTGTTTTAAAAAATATATTTTTGTGAAAATATGTGTTTAGTCGAGTGACTTAAATTAAATCGCTCGTGTTTGATCATTAGCCCAAGTGAGCTAATTTTGATGTTGAAATGATAATTACATGACATGATTGTGTGATTGGATATTATGTGAATATATTCATGTTTATATATTTGCATGTGATTAGGCGTATTGGGCGGCATACATGCACGTCCATATGCAACGCTGGAACACCTTAGGATTATAGGAGTGAGTACATGAGATGAGTCACAGAAAAGAAGCGGTTGGAGGGTTGTCGACCATTAATTATCGGAGGGTAGTCAAATTTAAAATATCAATCGTCGGGTATTGAGTGATGTCATCGGAGGAGTAGATCAGCGAAACAAATAATATATCAATCGTCGGAAGCGGCCAAATTGATATATATATATATATATATATATATATATATATATATATATATATATATACATCGGAGGTTGTCCACTAATAAACAATAGATTCTCATACAAGGCTTAGGCGGGAGTGTGGGAGAGAGTCGTGAGGACTCGGGATGCGAGTTGGTCATGTAGACATTCAAGTAGGATCATGCATTTGCTTGAATGTGTGTTTACTTTGGAACATTGCCTTTGCGCTTAGGTGGTGAGTAGCCGCTTAGGGCGATTCTCCTATTGAGCACACAGCTCACCGTCGTGGGACCCCCCCCTTTTACGGAATTACGGGGAGCGTGCGCGAGGATGGCTCGCTAGGGTGAGTTCTAGAAGAAAGCCAGAATGTGGCTTTGTTGATGTTTACATGTATTAGAACTCTTTAAGTTTAATATATGTATGGTTTAAGAGTGAAAATGTTGTAACTCTTGTAACTATAGGATATATAGTTGGATTCATAGTTGGCATGTATATTGAGTACTTGTTTATGAATTTAAGTAGCGTATTGGATATATATTGCATATATTAATTTGTTTGGGACGGGTAAATACGAGGTTTTATACAAGTATTGTATGCGGGTAGAGCTCCGTGCCTGAGGGCTGCGATTTTGCAGTGGCGTCGGGTAACGAGCATCCACTTGTCGCGGGTTGGTAGTCAACGGACAAGGTTTTGGGGGCGTCACGGCAGTATCGAGGCTTAGGTATACGGCTACCTAGGGCTTGAGGGGATTTGGGCTTAGGCCATAGTCTTTGAGGTGTAAGAACATCACCACTAGGTGTGGTTTGATGTTGAGTTTAGGTATGAGATTACCTAGGAAAATCACGGGAATAGAACACTGCATGCATGGTGTTTGGTGTGTGATTGCGTGTATAACATGAGTTGTATGTTATGTGAATGATGTTTATAACATGGTTTGTAATGTGTTATAATGTTGTGTGCTTGGTGATTAGCACATGGATGAGTTAGGAAATATTTTAGAAAATATTTGGAGTGTACAGTGTACAAAACTGGAACAAAGAAGAAATAAAATAAATTGGAATAGATTTATTTGGTTTAAAGGTGAAGAAATTTAATTTTAAGGTTTCACTGATTGTAAAGCGAAAATTAAATAAAATAAATTACTAAATATGTTTGGATTGTTGGAAAATGAGAAGAAATTTTAAAGCAAAGAAAATAAATTTGATAAATTTATTTGGTTGAAGGAGGAAAATAATTTTTAGGATTTTTACAAGTGTGAAATTGAAGAAAAGTGAAGAAAATAAATTTTTATAAATTTATTTGATTGTCCAAGAAAATGAAAAATAAATAAATAAATTTTGATAAATTTAATTGATGAATGTATTTTTGGTATCTTCCAGTGTTCTGGAAGAAAGGAAAAAAAAATGAAATGAGGTAAAGAAAATCATTTTCTAACGTTTTAGTAGTGTGTAAAACTAAAGAAAATGAATGAAAATAGAATTTTATAAATTTATTTGGTATTAAGAAAATGAGAAAAATGTGAAAAAAAAAAAAAAAATTGATGCGGAAGGCAGTTTTGGACTCTTGCCCAAATAATGTGTGAGGAAAAAAAAAAAATTTGTGTGCAAGAAATTTGGATTATGTCTGACCTAGGCAACTTGGATAAATTTGGAAAATTTTTTGTATTGCTTGGAAATTTGGAAACGGTGTAGTGAAAAATTGTATTGCAATACAATTTTTGTGTTGTAGAGAAGAAGGCTTGAGTAGGCTAGGATTGTATTACCCAATACAAGAATTGTATTGCAATGATGCTTACAATGGAAATTTGGAGGTATTATATTCTGAGATTGAAGTGTGGGGGTTCAAGTGTATTGCGAGAAGGGATTGTATTACTGACTTGAATGTGTAATGGGTAGAAGTGTATTGCAATACCCTGAGAGTGTATTCTTGAGTATCTGTGGCTATAAGTGTATTGCAGCATGGGGTAGGCTGAAAATTGTATTGCAAGATTAAATTGTATTGCAAGAGTATGCAGTGGCTATAAGTGTATTGCAGCATGGGGTAGGCTGAAAATTGTATTGCAAGATTAAATTGTATTGCAACAGGGAGCCGGTACTTGTGAGACGGAGTAATCCATGAACGTGTCAGGTGACGATGTCAGAGTGAGCGACAATGTTGTTGTAGATCAAATGTGAGCGATAGAATTGAAATTTTTTTTTTGAAAAATCAAATAAAATAAAATTTAATAAGATTAGACAAAATTTTCGAAAAATAAAAATTTCAAAAAAAAAAAAAAATAAATAAAATTTTCGAAAATAAAATTTTGTTGAAAACAATATTTAAAATGCAAAATTGATTGCGTATACACTGGGTTATGTGTATGATTAGTGTCTCGGGGCTGTGTTTATGCCTGAGAGATACTGTATTGGATTAACTACCATTTGAAATCGTGATTGCGCGGTAGTTGCGTAGGAAATTATATGCATGGTGTAATGCGTATAGGAAAAAGGGTGAACGCTAAGGTTATGAACTATGACATTAGGAGTTTGAATCTTGAAATGAAACGAGAGAACTTAGAACCTTATTGAAATAAATAAATTGAGTGGTTTGAAATTTAAGCGCCACTTAGAAAGTAAGACCGAATTCGGTTCATGGTTGTCAAGTCTATTAATGTCCGGCATACGCATTACTAGTTAAAGCGAAATGAAAGTTAAATGATTCTTATTTGCCATATTAATTGTGTAAATGGCTAGTCGAAGACGAGGACATAGAGGGCGTCCGCGAGGTATGGTGGGCACCACGAAGCTGATTGACAGCAGGCATTTGATCAGCGGGCCTTTGTAAAGGCCGTAGGTGTTGCAGAGGCTGCTATTGCACAGGCTAGCATAGCAGGTAGTCAGGGAGATCCTAGTAACCCCCAGAGGTTTAGGACGCATCATCCTCCGACATTCACAGGGGGAGGAGATCCGATGGTGGCCGACCATTGGTTCATGCAGATCGAGAAGGTGTTAGAGGCCATGGAGATTACCTCTGACACGACCAGGATTAGACTAGCTGCGTTCTAGCTAGAGAATGAGGCCCAAATATGATGGAAATGGGCAAGGACCTCTTGAGACCTTAGAGGAGCCTTTGTACGTGAGTTCTCCCCTAGGGATTAGGGCGAGAATAGGGATGATATGTCGAGGTTGCGAGTTGGAGATCTCGGGGACTCTACTCACAATTGACATGAGGATTATGGACATGTCAGAGTTCGAGGTCATCCTGAGGATGGATTGGGCGATAAGCTTGGGGTCGTTATCGGTGTGAGCGTGGGAGGATTCACGCTGCGCGGAGACGTACTCTTGTGGTATTTTAGGGGGTGAAGCATGATATTTTGCCCCCGAGCGGTATATGGTCAAGTGTCGAGGGGGCCAGGTTAGCGGGTTGGCTAAGCGAGCCTTACCACACAAGGGCGAGGGAGACCCGGACTTAGATCTACTCGGAGTAGTGTGCGAGTTTGTGGATGTTTTTCCGGATGAGCTGCACGGGCTGCCTCCGCGAGAGGGTAGTAGACTTCGGTATGAGTTACACCACGGTACTTCACCCATCTCTATGACTCATAGGATGGCAGGTTGAGGTGCGAGGGCTTCGAGTCCGGCCTCTACGGGAGCTATTGGACAAGGGGTTCATTAGACCGAAAACTTCACGATGGGGCACCTCGGTTCTAATTGCGAAGAAGAGGCGGGGCCCTTCGACGTACGTGACTACAGACAGAGTTGAATGAGGTTACGATCAAGAAATTCGGTACCCATTACCTAGGATTGACGATTTATTTGACCAGTTGAGGGGAGCGCAAGTCTACTTCAAGATAGACCTTAAATGCTGGTTACCATCAACTGAGGGTTAGGGAGACAGATATCCCTAAGACAGCGTTTAGGACGCGTTATAGGCACCTTGAGTTTACGGTGATGCCCTTTGGATTGATGAATGCGCCAGCGGCATTCATGGACCTCATGCATAGGGTGTTCCAACCTTATCTAGATCTGTTTGTCGTCGTCTTCGTGGATGGCATTTGATACACTCGATCAGTGGGAGCATGGTATCGCTTGAAGTTATTATATGATTCTTGAGAGACCATCAATTGTACGCTAAGTTCGAGTAAGTCGCGAGTTTAGCTTGAGGGGGAGATTTTGGGACACGTGGTGTCGGCACCGGAGTGTCGGTCGACCTAGAGAAGGTTGAAGCGTGATGACTTGGAAGACCGAATGTCAATCTTCGAGATCACGTGATTTCTTGGGATTAATTTGGGTATCACGGGAGAGATTCAAGAATGGGCTGAAGTTGTCCATTCGGGGCAGGATTGTAGGATTTCGCCTACGGGATATGGACTCCATGGTTAGGACGGCCCTGACCATAGAGAGAGAAATCGAGGATACATGGAACACTCGGGATACGGGTGTTGGTAGCAAGAGGAGGATGGCTTTCTCCTGGATGGAGAAGAGGCGAGACTTACGCACCACTAGTTCGGGACTAGGGCGAGTTGAGCATGAGTGATGGGATTGAGAGAGCGGGGATCCCGGACTTTGGGGCCCAGCACAGTCCAGTTAGCGAAGGGCGAGGAGAGTATACACAATTCATTCCTCACACCTAGTGCAGGTCGGAGGAACCGATTTGATTTCGAGTGCTATCGACGCCGGCAACACGGATATGCGGAGGGGCGGGTGTGGGTCGAGTCGAGACGGTCCCGAGTTGCGCGGTGGAAGCGTCGAGTGGACCTTAGGGTGAAGCCAGACCTGTGGTTGTTGATTGTCGGGACTTAGGCATGGATAAGTTAATGACCGTCGAGTTTGATGGTGAGATCTTAGGCGGGTTGTCCATGCTCGACCACGGCATTGGATTTGGGCTTAGAGGTTAAGGCCTTTAGAGAAGCCCAGTAGATATTTCTTCCTAGGTGCGGGGTGAGTTGACCTAATAGGTCGAGATTATGAGTGAGATCTCCGAGATTCTGCTCATGGTGGAACCAGGATTGGTTGTCACAGTATGACATTATTGTATTCGTGTGCACGATAACATTGCGTCGAGTTGGGTGTGGGTGCACGGTACGGTCATTCACCACTCTTGGTGAGTGTGGGTTGAGTTGTCTTTAGGACTAAGTCCAATGAAGACTCATAGTTCGAATCAGGAAATGAAAGGTAATTAGAGTGTGTTGGGCAAGAAACAGAAGGGAATTAAGTAAATCCCACGCGGAGAGAAACTGGAGTTATCAGAATTTCTATGTGGGTGTAAGAGACCGAGACGGAGATATCACGGGAGTGCATTGTGAGCGAAAGGGCTCGAAGTGTGTAGAAGAGTTATGTTGCAGGATGGCACGGACATGGTTATCACGCAGACTTAGAGTTGAGTGATAGGAGTCGGGGGTGACTCGAGGTTTGGATACCCCTTGGAAATTGCATTGGGTGTTATTGAACTGGAAAGGGCTCGGTAAATGGATGTCATTCATGACATGGACTAGATTGACGGTCCATTGGATTGTCAGTGATTGTGACCTTGGAGAGGTTAGCATTTACACACCAAGCAAGGGTTGTGTAGGGTTACGTGTTGTATGGATTATATCACGGTGTTAGAGGGGATATCTTTGTGAGCATGCGTCACGGATCATAAGGGTAGAAGAGCAATTGCCCTTAAGTGGGTCGCCTACAAACAATGGTTATCGAGCTAGTACTGGATGTACCGTATGAGGCATTGTATGGGAGGCCGTGTGGGTCACCGTTAGGATGGACCGGGGGTGGGAGAGTGTTCCATCGCTAGTCTGATCTGATTAGAGACACTATAGGAAGGTGAAGCGATGGGACGGCGTCTTCTCACGGCTCAGGCCGGCGAGGAAGAGTTATGCGGATGTCTGACGTCGACCCATAGAGTTGAGGTTGGGGATCACGTCTTCTTGAAGGTGATGCCTAAGGAGGGAGTGGTCGGGAAGCTATCGTAGGAGTTCATTGGACCTTCGAGGAGACTCAGAGGGTAGGCACGGTTGCGTATCGGGTTGCGTGCCTTCGACATGTCAAGTGTTCACCGAGGTGTTTCAACGTCTCCATTGCTCGGGAAATATACTCCGGATCCGGCTCGTGGTGGATTGAGGACCAGTTAGCGGGGTTGACACGGGATGGGACCTTCGAGGAGGACCCCGGTGTGCGTGTTGATAGGTGATCGGGTTTGTGTGTGAGGCCCAGTGAGGGGAATTTAGTGAGTCTTATCGTGATTTGTGGAGTGGAGGAGTCAACGTGGGAGCGCGAGGACACGATGCGGGCCACATATCCCTTCTTGTTTAGGGATGAAGGTACGTGGTTTAGTTGTTTAATACTTAAATGACTAGTTTACATGCATGGTAGAGTGCACGTTGCATATGCATGTAAGTGATTGTGATTGTCCAGAATTTCGGGACGAAATTCCTTTTAAGGAGGGGAGAATGTAAGACAGAAATTCGATTTACGGAATAAGGGCATTAAAATCATAGCCCCCGATTACAAAATTGTGATTTAGGTTAAAAATCCGAAATTGATTCCTCGATCTCCCGGATGACAAAACGGATTGGGTTGGAATCGTCTCATGAAAATCTAGTTAGCACGTAAAAAATTTAGTAATATTTAGGGAGACCCAGGCCGGAGTTGGCCGTTTATGAGGCATCGCATTTCAGGTGCCGTAAAACGGTTTTCGATGCGATGAAAGTCACATATAATACGTACTCATGTGCCATAAGTGGTATGAGTAGAGAAATGATGAAAATGGACGACCGAGGTAGTGCCGAATATCAATTTTGGTAAAAGATGGACAAAATGGTCATTTTTAAGTTTGATTTTAAGTCACTAAAGGACAAACTAGTGTATAGTGTCGTCTCTCCCATTCAAAAGGAACAAAAAAAGTAAGAAAGGGGAAAATAGATGCAGTGAGCTTTAGATCTGGTTTCTAGTGAGAGAAAGTCGTGCTTCTCTCTAGAAATACACGCGATCCAACCGTTGACGGTCTTCGGGCCGAGAAGGAAAAACGTTCTACACGGAGCAGGCTACGCGTGGACTCCGGATTTGTGAGTTTTGACAAACTCCGAGAGGTAGGGGTTTCTCCCTACTTGAGTTTTATTCCTATTTTAAGTGTTTTGTCGATGTTTGAGTTGAATGAGGTCGTGAGGGGCCGTCTGATCGGTCCCAAACCTTAGGACCAAATTGATATGAATTTTTGGAAACCAAAATGTTTAGCTCATAACTGTGAGGGTTGTTTGGGTGCAGTTTGTGTAATTTATGCATTAGATGTTTGCTTGGTATGCATTGGGCCGGGAATGGCCGTGGATTGCGGGTTCACTAAGTGAATCGTTGAGTTGTGATTTTTCGGGAATAGTAACCGAGGGTTTCACTATTCCCGAAACAGTGTTCTAAAATATATTTTTGTGAAAATATGTGTTTAGTTGAGTGACTTAAATTAAATCGCCCGTGTTTGATCATTAGCCCAAGTGAGCTAATTTTGATGTTGAAATGATAATTACATGACATGATTGTATGATTGGATATTATGCGAATATATTCATGTTTATATATTTGCATGTGATTAGAGCGTAGGCCAGCATACATGCATTCCATATGCCTTTGGAACACCCTAAGTTATAGGTGAGTGCATGAGATGAGTCCTAGAAAGCGGTTCGGAGGGTTGTCTAAAAACATTAATTATCGGAGGGTAGTCAAATTTAAAATATCAATCGTCGGGCGGCCCGATTGATATTCATCGGAGGGTAGTCCACAAACAAATAATATATCAATCGTCGGACGACCCAATTGATATATATATATATATCGGAGGGTTGTCCACTAATAAAACAATAATTCTCATACAAGGCTTAGGCGAGTGTGAAAGGAGAGTCGGTGAGGACTCGGGATGCGAGTTGGTCGTGTAGACGTTCAAGTAGGATCATGCGTTTCTTGAATGTGTCTCTTAGACGTTACCTTTACTTGACCCAGGTGGTGAGTAGCCCACTTAGGGCTATTCTCCTATTGAGCTTTAGCTCACCCAGTCGTGGGACCCCCTTTTTTACAGGTACAGGGAGTGTGCGAGGAGACAGCTCGTCCTAGAGGCTGAGTTCTAGAAGAAAGCCATAATGTGGCTTTGTTGATGTTTACATGTATTAGAACTCTTTAAGTTTAATATATGTATGGTTTAAGAGTGAAAATGTTGTAACTCTTGTAACTATAGGATATATAGTTGGATTCATAGTTAGCATGTATATTGTGAGTCGCGTTTGTAGATTTAGTGGCCGTGTGGATATATGTGTGCATATATTAGACTGTTTAGGACCAGTAAATGCGGGTTTATACAGTATTTAATATCTGGGTAGAGCTCCGTCTGAGAACTCGTGGGATTTTACAGTGAGCCCAGGATGGCTTAGACGTCGCTTGTATTCCGCGGGTTGACGAGTAGTCAACGGACCCCCTGGTTTTGGGGCGTCACAGAGTTCGTCGGAGTGATTGCAAATGTGTTGTTGTTGTCATCATTCATCATTTTATCCTAAGAAGCAGACGTCTGTCGAAGTCTCGAGCACCCTCGGAAGAAGACGAATATGCTTTAAGGAGATTGTGTTGCACAAGACTCGATCTAACATTGTCCTTTATTTTTCTGTATCTTTGTAATTTTCCTCATCTTCTTTTCTTGATTTTCATTTCAAGTTGCACTATGTAGTAACATATTTATATACATTTTTTTTTTTCTTTTCAAAGTTTTGTATCTTTTAAGATTATCCTCAATTTTTTTTTCCTTTCTCATTAAGGTTTTTTTTTTACCCAATGAAAAGACTTAATAAATTCATAATTGGATATTGCATGATTGAGATTGTGTTCTCTGAGCCTTGATTTTGATATGAAACACACAAATTTGGTGAATCTCATTATAAATAAATAAATTTAATAAAATTGTTATTTATTATTTATTATTTATTATAAATAAATAAATTCCTAATCTCATTTATTTATTTGTTTCCTTATTATTCAATTTCAAATTTCTTGAATTAAATTAAATATCTACGTTTGGAATTGAATTGAGTTAGCTTTCCCTAAAGAGGCTTTGTGCCTAGTTGGTATAGTAATGTGGGATTTTAGGTACTCACCTATCGTGAGACTTATTTTTGCTTGTGTTATGTATACCAATGTAATGTGTATTGGCATAGTGGATATGTTTTACCTATTTCATGAAATTGCTAATATGATATTTTTCTCATACTTCTTAACCAGGGTCTATATGGATAACTAAGCTACCCTGTCGATGGTTTTTGTTATTTTATATGACGCTTGGAATGACAGTGGAAGTTGATGGAATGCCATGAATCGCAGGTTATGAGTTACCTTGTCAATAATTTAGTTCAATGCATTTGATTATAGTTATTTGGTTGATTGTCCCTGGCCCGCGAAAGGGTATCTTTAGTGCTACAAAGACCGTAGCGATATTGATTTTATGTTTTGTGTTAAGGTGCTGGAAAATAGTTATTGTTTTATATATTTTAAATTTCTTATTGTGTTTGTTATTTTCATAGCTAGTAGCACCTCGAATGTTCTACCAATGACTGCAATGATGAAATTAGATGAGAAATTTTCATGAGTTGAAGAATACTTTAGTTATGAATATGACATTTATGAAATTGGATTTGGCTTTGGAGATAGATCCACCAGAGAAACCGATTGATGATAGCAGTGTAGCTGTTAAGAAACCTTATGAGGATAGGAAGCATTCTAACAAGTGTTGTATGATGATGATGGAGAATTGCATGGATGAACCTGTATATGCTAGCATTCCTAAGGTGGATACAACAAAGGGACTTCTTGAGGAGATAGGAAAGAAGTTTATCAAGTTTGACATGAATGAGAAGCATCATTATTTGGACCTTTTGAATAATACTAAGTATGATGGAGTTAAAGGAGTAAGGGACCATATTATGTTACTTTCTTCCTATTATAATAAGCTGAAGGGCCTTAAGATGGACATTGGAGAGGAGTTCTCGACCTATACTATAATGAAGAGTCTTCAATCTCAATTTGATGATATAAGGTCCAGTTTGAATACCAAGAAGGAAGGTTGTAGCTTGGAGGAATTGATTGCTATTCTTGTAAAGGAGGAGGATGACATTAAGCTAAACAGGTTGAGATCCATTGCTATGGTATCCCATCAGGCAGACAAGTCTAAGGAGTTTTTCTAGAAGAAGGGACAAGGATTCAAGCAAAATGGGAAGAAATTTTCTGGGATGAAGTCTAAAGGGCCTAAGGATGGGGCTCATCGCAAAGGAGAAAGGAAGGAGTACTTTAATAGATGGTGTAGCTACTGTAAGAAGGTTGGTCACAAGAAGATAAACTATTGGAAATTAAAATGAAAGCAAGAGAAGAAAGGTAATATTTTAATGATTGAGACCAATATTATTGATGTTCCTATGAATACTTAGTGGTTAGATATTGGAGCAACAATTCATGTTACTAATTCATTACAGGGGATGATAAGTCAAAGGGGGCCAACAAACCTTAAGCAACATGTGTATATGGGAGATAGTTCAAGAGTAAAGGTGGATATTATGAGAATAATCAAGTTGAAGCTTGCTACTGGATATGTTTTGGAGTTACAAGAGGTTTCCTATATACCTTCAATAAGAAGAAACTTGTTATCTATTTCTCTTTTGGATAGTCAAAGTTATAGTTTTTTGTTTGGAAATAACAAAGTTGAAATGTATAAGGATGGTAAAGTTATTGGTTTTGGAACCTTATGCGGCAATTTATATAGACTTGATTTATTTAGTAATGGTCTCAATTATTCTGTTAATTCTGTTGTTGTGCTTATTGTTACTTCTAAGCGTCCAAGAGTTAATGATAATTCCTCAATGTTATAACATAAGCGTTTGGGACATATTTCCAAGCACATAATGGAAAGGTTAGTGAATGATGGAATACTTTCCAATCTTGACTTCTTCGACTTGTCAACTTGTGTGGAATGTGTGAAAGGGAAGCTAACTTCCAAAGTCTGAATAGATGTTATTTTAGGGAGGAATGGAGGAGAGGAAGGAAGGAAGGAAGGAGACATTGAAGGTGAGGTGTCTGATGATGTTAATAGTGTTCTCTCAACCCCATGTCTAAATATCAATTATCGTCCGATTAGTTTTACCCTCTTCAAATCAAAGTATAAGAATGATAAATATAAAAATGGTTACATAAATCATAGAAATAAGGTTTTAGGTTAAAATAACATTAAAAATAGATACGGAAAGTCGAAAAATAGAGTAGTCCTATAGACTAAATTTGAGAGTGTAGTGGCCGTGTAATTTTGAAGAAAAACCAAAAATACCCACGTGAATAGTGATTTTACAGGGCAAATTTGGATTAAAACCCAAACTTTCTTTTTAAAATTTTCTCCACCCGCTCATACCCACACCTCTTGAAGCCCTAGGGATCGTTGGAGAAGAAGGAAGGAAGGCCGAGCTAGGAGATTTAAGGGCAAATGTGAGATAAAAGCTTAAGATCTCCATATCAACCAAAGATTAAGGTAGGGGTTTTCTCCCATTCACTTACATTGAGGCTAGGTTATTATTATATATGTACGTTTTGGGGCTATAAATGCTATATTTCTGGGTGTTCTGAAATTATTCTCCTTGTATGTGAGAATGAGGAGTTTTATTCTTAAACGGGTTAAATGGGGAATTGATTTCTAAATGCTAGAGTTTTGTATGAGTGGAGAAATAACATGGGTGCGATCTCTTGTATTTTCTAAATATTTCTTAAATTGTTTTATGATTGTTTGTGGATTCTTAGAAGTTTTTCCAGTAAATTGGAGATGTATGGAATGATTGGTTATGAGATTGATGGTTGGTAAAATAAATTTCTGGTATGGTGATTGAGGAATCCAATGGGGGATTCAACTATATTATGGGGGAGTCCAGCATATTGTGGGGATCGAAATATATGATGGGGGATTCTTATATAGTTTGGAGGATTCTTATATAGTATGGGGATTCTTATATAGTATGGGGGATTCTAATATAGTATGGGGAATTCTGATATAGTATGGGGGATTCTTATATAACATGGGGATTCTTATATAGTATGGGGGATTCCAATATAGTATGGGGATTCTCATATAGTATGGGGGATTCTAATATAGTATGGGGGACTCTTATATAGTATGGGGGATTCTTATATAGTACGGGGGACTCTTATATAGTATGGGGGATTCTTGTATAGTTTGAGGAATTTTTATATAGTATGGAGGATTCTTATATAGTATGGGGGATTCTTATATATAACATGGGGGATTCTTATATAGTATGGGGGATTCCCATATAATATGGGGGATTCTGGTACGGTGATTGGAAATATAAAAAAAATGAGATGAGAGGTTCCTTGTAAGGATGCTCAACCTATGCTCAAGAGGTTCCTTGTAAGGATGCTTGAGAAAACTACTATGATGAATGAGAGGTTCCTTGTAAGGATGCTCGGCCCTATGCTCAAAGGTTGCTTGCAAGGATGCTTGAAAACTACTATGATGAGCGAGAGGTTCCTTGTAAGGATGCTCATTTATGCTTTCAGAGGTTCCTTGTAAGGATGCTTGAGAAACACTCTTATGAAGAGTGAGAGTTCCTTATAAGAGTTCTCTAAATATTCTCAGGAGTTCTAAGTAAGGATGCTTGAGAAATACTACTATGAAGAGTGAGAGGTTTATTGCAAGGTTGCTCATTTTTATCTCAAGAGGTTCCGTGGGATGTGAGAAACAAAAAATAGCGATAGGGGTGGAGGTTCACTGTTTAGAATGCCACCTTAGAAATAGCAGTTTGGAAATGGTATTTGGTGGCTTGTTTATGATTACAGTTGTCGTTGCTTTAGTGTACATTTACTTATGTGTTTTTATATAAACTTGAGATCTGTTTACAATGTCATTTTTTATGAAAAATTGTACATCTATGATATGTTATAAAAAAATGAGACCGACTGTTTTTCATACTTTTCTAAACCTTGTTGGAGTTTGGGAGGATTTTCCTACATAACTTTATGCTCACCCCCCCTACTTACATTCCTTTTCAGATTTTACCTTTGAGGAGGTGGTAGGAGCTGAGGAACCCGTGCATTGGGAGGCCCCGCTCGAAGGAAATTTAGATTCCGAGGTCCCTCAGGTGAAGGAACTTAGCTGAGGCCAAGGTAGTAAAGAAGACGGCCAGATTTTGGCCTATTTTCTGATTTTTTTTTTTTTTTGTAATTTTCTGGATCGAATATCCAGTTTTGAAGATCTACAAAAGATGATATTGTGGCCATGGCTTGGCTTATTATTTTGGAAGGTTATTGTGGGTATTGCATACGGTGAATGGAAATCTTTTGGGATAAGGTTGGAAATATTTTATGGATAAATGGGCCCCGAATTGGTTGATGTATTAAGTGCCTGCGGGTTGTGTTTTTTGGGTAGAGCTCCCCGAACAAAGGATACTCTGCCCAAATTTTGTTAAATTAAGGACCCCCAGTTATTTATGGATTTTATTAGTGCTCTCATGGTGTAAATGGTTGTTAGTATGTAATGCTGTCCCAAGGGGGGATTTGGGTCATTATAAAGTTGGTATCAGAGCCTAGGTTTTAGGTCTTACATGGGAGCTGTAGGTTATGGGGTACCACTATGGAGAGAGGATTAGGGTGGGTAAGATGGTCGATTTTAATTAGGATGTCTTTTACATCAAGGAACTAAAATTGTGAATTGATGTGTAGAATGGACGGTGGATGAGGACGCGGGCGTGGACGTTGTCACGCCCGAAAGCGTGAGAGACTGAACTGGGACTCTTTACCTGCTTTTTCAGACATTGGTGTGTCCAAGTCTTATAATTATATCAACATATCGTATACAAAAATACAACATAAACCTACCACCATAGTGGTGTTTACAGTGTCACATACATACGGTCCTGAGTCCCATTTAGATATACAAAAACTATACATTTACATTTACCGATCAGAGCGCAGAACCTACAGTGATGAACCCCTACTAGAGTGTTAGCCCAGCAGAATGCGGAAGATCACTATCTCCTTCTTCTGTACCTACACGGATTGAAAACTCGTGCTAAGCTTTACGCTTAGTGGGAAACATATGTATTATGCATATACACATTTATAGTAAGCATATAACAATAACAGATATCAGAATTTTCATGCATTCATATAATGAACTTTTATAATTACTTATGCTTATAACCAAGGAACAAAATATCGGTAATTACGGATATATCGGTACTTGGATTTTACGGAAATATCGGAAATATCGAAAAATATCGGTGGATATTTTGACAAAAATATCGGTAATGCAAAAATTAACAAAAATACTTTGAAATTCATGAAATACTTTGTTGAACTATAAAAAAATGCATAAATAAGCAAATATACACTTGTTGAAGACGATATTCATTATAATTTATCGAGAAATTACATCACAATAGCCATTTAAAACCAAAGAATGAAG
Source organism: Tetrastigma voinierianum (assembly GCA_016808115.1). NCBI lineage: Eukaryota > Viridiplantae > Streptophyta > Magnoliopsida > Vitales > Vitaceae > Tetrastigma > Tetrastigma voinierianum. Next base: position 1,746,412 of record JAEQBH010000318.1, on the reverse strand, counting down.
ACCGATGTGAAAACCAACACATTATACAATGAAGGATATCTTGATGAACAATATTCATCCAAGACTTGATGTGCATGTGATTGTAACCCAGACATGCACGTGCATAAATATGTTGACTCTGCAAACTCTTCATGGATAGGAAATTCGGGGTTCACCCACATACTCGTTTAAATCTTCTGCATTTTGATATATGGAATTTGGAATGGCATTTGTGGATCATGAGGATAGTTAACCATTCCATATTCTTCGCGATAGAACACAGGATGAAGAAGGCGACCGCCAGCTCAACGTATAAGGAGGAAATATGTTTCCCTCGTTCGATGAATGCAGATTGAGTTCCAATACTCATGGACTCAAAGCGCGAGAAACGAATCCTCATTGTATGGTGTCATCATACGTTGTCTGTCTTCCTCATGCTGGCATCGCGGCTCGATACACAGGCGGCTCTCCCCAGACCGTGGTCTTCATCTTGTGTAGCATTTGTGAAATCATCTTCACAGGTGAATGAGCTCAATTGATATTGACTTTGTTGTGGATCTACAATATCCCCACCATCATTTCCAGTATCACTACCATCGTTAGTCCCCTTTCCTCTTAAACCATCATAGCACATGGTAAAGTACCGGCCAAAACTTGAGTACCTTCTTATGTTCATTTACTTGAATCGAAAAGGAGGGTGGAGATAACGACCAGTTGAAATGAGTCCATCGTGTCTTGACTAAAACTTTCACTATGAACTAGCCGGATAAAACCGCGCCCAACATTAACACTATAGCTACTTGAACATGTGTAGCAATTCGTGGATCGAGTTCCATCTTCATCATCTAAATGGAGAGTGCAACCCGTTGAAATAGTTGATTCTCTTCTTCTTCACCAAACTCGAATTTGAAATTTCTAGTAAATCGAGAAAATTATTTTCGGCAAATTTATCAGTCTCTGCCTCCATATCACGAATCTTCAGTTTCATGTTGTAATAACAAAAAACCAATTGTTGGAGCCTAGGATAAGCAAGCCGATTTCTTTGTTTGGTATGAATTAGAGTAAATGTGCTCCAATTTCTTTCACAAGCTAAAGATGATGCGGTTTGGGAAATAACCTTTAAGGCCAAACTCCTTAATGTTGGAGCGTGATTTCCATACAAAAACCACCATTCAGCTGCAATAAAAATTACTTATATTCAATATATAATAATAAAATAATTATAAAATTTACTTATAATGAGAATTAACACTCACGAGAACCATTTTTTTGATCTTGAGCTATTCTTGCCCGATCACCCAAATCCTTTTTTTGCATCATGGAATAGTATAAAATTTATGGTCAAAATGTCAAAAAATCTAAAATAAAAAGTTACTCGAAGAAATTGAATCAATTAATTAGAAACTCATTAATTTACCTCGTTTCCAAAATTAGAAAGGCCTTATGCATTAGGATCTAATTTAGAAAAAACATCATGAACAACTTGGAAGTAGCGCTCGGGGTTGGAACTTGACTCAGGTTTGTATTGAAATTTGGATTTAGATAGTATCTTTCAATAGTGATTGAGAATTAGTATCACGATAATAATAAACATAAAATTATTAAGGTGAATATCGCGAAGAGGATATTAATTAGTTACTGCTGCATGAAGAGGATGCTTAAGAGTTATATCCCAACGTCTGCGATGATAAGTTTCACCATCTTTAGCTTTGAGTCGATCTAAATTTGCCTTCATCAACCGAATCAACTCGTAGACAAATGGCATGGTTGGGATGACTTCTGAATCAACAATGCGAAGCACTGTGTATAGTGCCTCATAGATGGACACTAGCTTCTCCACCTTCTCCCAATATTGATGATCAAACATGAGTCTGCTCGACCTCCTTGCCCAACTTCTGATCGAATTTAAGCTTGTGAGATGACCATTCATTACTAATAAAGACTTTCTTCAAATCAGCCCTTTTTTTTAGAAGACTGTCAAGGGCAATATAGTTTGTTGCAAATCTTGTTGCTCCAGGACGCACGATATCTCCACCACATACCTGTAGCATTTTTGCAAGCAACCAACCATGATTGTAAATGAAGTTAGTTATCTTTCGACCATTCCCGATCATTGACGAAACCTATCCTTTACCAATGTCTTGAACATTAAATCAATGCAGTGTCTTTTATAGATCCAATACAAATTGTATTTCTTCATCGACAACTTTCCCGCTTTCACAAATGCAGATCCATTACATTACAATTTGAACCACATTTTGCTTCTCCAGCTTCCTTGATAACGTCCTTGACAGACCATATATGTATTTGTTGTCTTTAATCTTATCGATATCCAATAGTTTGAGGAAAATTATGCTTCCTTTTGAATATACCATAAAAATTAATTATGCTCAATTTGGATTATTGAGTCCATCCATCGCACATAATTGTACATCCATATGTCTCCCATTTCTCCCTTTGCAAGTGACATAGCTTCCGTATGACACCCCAGCTGGGGGTCCATTGACTATCAAGTGTGGCCGCGGAATACAGAGTGGATGTCGGGTTACTCGCCACTTCGAAAAATATTGGCAAGAGTCTCGCTTTGTGCGGGGAGCTCTGCACCCAAATACATCACACATATCCTGTCTAAACAATCCAATATATGCAATATATCAATATATCCAATCACACACATGAGTAATACGGCCACTTGGGCCATAAACAATACTAAATAATATGCAAATATGATCCGACTATATATCCATAGATTTTAAGAGTTGCAATATTTTCACTCTTAAACAATACATGTATTAAACTTAAAGTTCTAATACATATGAAAGCATCAATATAAAGCCACATTCCATTTTCTTCTGGCATACTCGACCTCTAGGACAAACCGTCTCTCGCACGCTCCTGTACTGTAAAGGGGTGCAGGGTGAGCTAAAGCTTCAGTGGGAGAATCGCCCTAAGTGGGAGTACACTCACCACCTAAGTGCGTGCAATGTTCCAAAGTAAACACATTCAAGCAAATGCATGATCTACTTGAATGTCTACATGACTTGACTCAGATCAAAGATTATCTGAAGAAACTCTCCTCTTTCCTTTAAGCCTTGTATGAAATTATTGTTTTATTAGTGGACAACCCTCCGATGTATATATATATCAATTGGAGCGCTCAGGCGATTTGATATATTATTTGTTGTGGACTACCCTCCAGGTAGATATCAATTAGGCGCTCCATTGATTGATGTTTTAAAATTCTAGTTACCTTCAAGTCATTAATGTTTTAGGCAGCCCTCAGAACCTTTTTCTACGGAGCTAAATCTCATGCACTAACTCCTATAATCCTAGGATGTTCCAGTGCATATGGAATGCATGTATGCCAGTTCCATCACAGTCTAATCACATACAAATAAACATATGAATATACTCGCATAATTCAAATCCGCACAATCATGTTATGTAATTATACATTTCATCACATCAAATTAGCTCACTTGGGCTAATGATCGAACCACGAGCAATTTAATTTAAATCCTTTCGGCCCGAACACATATTTTCCGCAATATATTTTAGAGAATATATTCGGGGAATAGTAAGCCCTCGTTTACTATTTACGAGAAAATCACAAAAGCGTGGTTCACTTAGTGACCAGTTTCCTGTGACCATTTCCGGCCTCCTGTTAAAGTGATACATGATTATACAAAACACACAATTCCACACCAACAGCCAGGCGTGGACGATCACGGGCTGCTCCATTTTTCTTTCAAAAATTTTATCAATTCGGTCCCAAGTTTTGGGACCGATCAAACGGCCCCTCACGGCCTCATTCAACCGAAACATTAGTAAAACATTTAAAATGGGAGTAAAACTCAAGTAGGGAGAAAATCCTACCTCTTGGAGTTTGTCAAAAACTCACAATCCCGGAGTCCACGCATAGCCTGCTCCGCGTAGAACGTTTTTCCTTCTTGCCCCGAAGACCGCCGACGGTTGGATCTTGTATTTCTAGAGAGAAGTTTTTATCTCTAAAAGGGTTCTCTCAAAAAAAAACAAGCTACTGGATCTAAAATGCCCTCTCCACATTTTTTTTCTTTTAACTTAATGAGGGAGAAGAAGCACTATTACAACTTTTGTCCTTTAGTGACTTAAAAATCAAATCCCATAATGACCATTACGTCCCTATTTTACCAGAATTGATATTCGGCACTATCACCAGGCGTCATTTTTAATGTTTCTCTTACTCATACCACTTATAGTACATGAGTCGTAACATATATGACATATTGCATAAAATCGTTTCTGACTTGGCTTAGCGATGCCTCGAAAAACGTGTCAACTCCGACTGTCTCGGAATATTACGAAATTTTTCGTGCTAACTAGATTTCACGAGACGATTCCAACGGTACAATTCGTTTCTTCATCCAGAATACGAGAATAAATTCGGATTTTTAACTGATACAATTTTATGTCGAGTACGATTTTGCCCTTATTCCAGAAATTGGAATTTCTCGGGTCTTACATTCCATGTCTTTATACTCCATTTCCAAGTACTTGCTTTTGATTTCATACGGAGATGGTGGTTCGATGCCCATCCCTACATATAATAATTCAAGGAAAGCTGGTTATTAAAACATATTTCATATGGAGATAATAATGTCATTATTAAACATATTTCATATGGAGATCATGTAAAACATATTATATAATTAGACAAACACAGCATTTGTGCACCAAAAAATCATGTTCTTAAAATGGTGTAGGTCAAGCTTTTTGAGGTGGAACACTTTCATATATGAAGAACTTGCTAATTAATCGCCTCATTGTTTCCTTGATTGAACCACCTTTGAACATATTTTTTAGGCTTTTTGTTTTGTAGCCGAAGACTTGTATAATGATGGTGCAATTGGCGGTGATGGATTCGTATGCCGAACACTTTGTGATCTTTGTATACGTCTTGATGGATCACCTAGTTGTGAAGACTGCTATTACGATTCACATGAAAAATAAAATCAACTTACATTATTTTATACATAATTATATGAGAAAAAAAATGAATTAGGTATAAAAGGTTAATTTTTTCTTTTGCCTCTCATAAATCATACAGCACGATCTGTTTCCATTCACTGGCTTTTGATGCACGTACTGCTTCTCGATATTCGTCTAAGCTCATCGGGGTCAATGTCGACGAAGACTATAAATATGCACATCCTCATCACCCTCCTCTTCCTCATCATCATCAATGAGGCGTGATCTTTCCTCCATTGTGTCGTAATTCGATTCAGGAATTTCTTCCATGTCTATTTCTTTTTTGGCACTGCTTTACCTTTATGTTCTAAAGTTGCTTCATTTCTTGTTTACTTAAGCGGCACATTTGGACACTTAGTATTTGAATGGGGGATCAGTATGTAATGAATGAAACTTTAAGCGAGTAATTCACACTTTTATGTAAACCACAATAATTACAAATTGTTCCATTTTTATGTCCTTCCAAAGGTGCGCAATACCTCCATGCAGGATCTCGGCCTCCACTTCCACTAGACATTCTATAAACACATGTGATTTTATTGAAAATAAAATTCAAATCAGTGTGATCTTTGTATATGATATTGATGAATACACAATTGAGTGATAATTATAACGGAATCTAACACATTTAAATCACAATGTACTCACATTTTGGCATAGGCAGTACTTCTAATCTCTTTGTGACCCAGATTTGTGCGGAGTCTTTCGGGTTTTAAGCAGCAGTCACCGCGAGGATGTAAGAAAGCTGGAACGACCGCAAACAATGTGGATGTGGGTGAGAAATTGACGAAGTTTCGGGAACCCCAGCGAAGCAAGGAAAGCACCAGAGGACAAGTCCTACCGGTAGAACTTCAAGTCCTACCGGTAGAACTTGCTGGAAATTTAATGATGGGCAGGTCTCACGGTGGAACTAAATTCTCAGGTGAATCTTGAAAATTAATGATCTGTAGTCTCTTTGGTAGAACTTAGATCCCTCTGGGGTAGAACTTTATGGAACTTAAAGGTGTCCAAGAATTCAATCCGGACGTATTAGAGGCACTTTCGTACAAACCAAAATGGAAAATCACTTTGGAAGGGGCTATAAAGGAGGAGGACCTGAAGTATTAGAGGATCCTTTTGAGTCTTTTTAGTTTTCTCTTGGTTTGAGTTCTTCACTTCTAGGGTTTAGGTTTTAGAGTTTTCTCCATTTTTTTTTAGTGGTACTTTGTAGATCAGATTTCAGATTTCCATTCTTTTTAGAAGTTTCGGATTCAAAGAGTTTTGTAATCTTCGACATCAATATTTATTACGCTTTAAATCTTAGCATTCCATATTTTCTATTCTCGGTTTTACAAGTCAATTGATTTCCATAAGGTAATGTTTTTATATTTAATCGTTATTTACATCTTTAATTGTTCATACAAGTTTTATGGGTTCCTAAGCCCCCTCTTTAGCGGGATCATGCACGGGAAACTCACGTCGAGTAAAATCCCTCAATTCCTCTTGATTTTCAATGGATTGTGTAATATTGATCACTTGTGTGAAGGGTTTTAAATCCTTAGTTGGACAAATTCTTGACAGCGTATTGCGAGATATTTTCGGTACACGTTGTGGCAGTCATAATGCCAACTAAGGTTTCGACAATTGAGAACAAGTGTTTAGTATTACTTGATCATCTCTCTATTTTCCAAAAGCATTTAAAGTAAATCCTCCATGAAGACCATTTATCAATGGTTCCTAGATGAGTTTATAAAATAAGAGGTGGGACTTACGTCGAGGAAGTGAGTGGAACCTAAAAATCCCAACGTTGTCTTTCTATTTAAAACATTCAAACCAATCAACGATTCCATCAAACAACACAACCTTCTGAGTTTCCTTTAAATCATACTTTAGTGGAGAATAGCTCCACGATGATCAGCTAGAATCAGACCACTCACATGGAGATGACCTGTGGATTCCCACGATGTTACAATTCTAGACAACTATAATTCCTACGGCAGGAATGGGAATTAGGCATACTAATCGGGGCGAAGCATTTTAGGCGCCGTTTCCAGGGAGTGGCGAGCTAACCCAGTGATCCCGAGAGATTTAGAGGTAATTGCAATTGCATTGCAAATCCGATCGTTCTCCGTTTTTCTTTTTATTTTGTTTTGTTTTGTTGAGAAATCTCGATAAGTGTTTCTTGGACGGAGTAAGTGTAGTGCACCATCAATCACGGGCTATAGCGAAACACCGATTAGTCGAAGCTGTATCACACAAAGGAAACCTTGAAATCCATTATAAGCCCAGTGTCTCGAGATAACATTTGCCTCGATGGATAGTCACGAGAAATCAACAAAGGACTCTATGAGCCTCCACAACATGGGGGCCGTACTCACGCTCCCAATAAACCCGAGTGATAGGAGGAAATGGTAACCTTGGCCTGATCAATATAGAGTTCCTCCTGGCTCCTTTGCCCCGATGTAGAAAGAACCCTTCGAAATTACGCAGCCTCAGAGGACCACCACAGTGTATGTTAGCCTTCACGGTAGGGCGACCAATTCTGATGAAGTCGGAATGATCCATCTTCTACTGCATTATGCAAGGGTTGAATGCGAGAATCCTTACTCATTTATGAGGGATTTTGAGGATGTCTGCAGTGCATTCCTCTCCACCGGTTCCCCTCTCCACATTATCTGTTTGGTTTTATTCCCTTTTGCTTTAAAGGAGAAAGCTAAAATTTGGTTTCATTCCTTGGCACCTAATTCGATCTTTACATGGGAAAATATGCGAAATGAGTTCCTCAACAAATTTTTCCCGCTGCACGAACTAATACTCTCATGAGACAGTTAGACTTTACGAAAGCACGGGAAACTAGTTTCTTTGCTGATATGGGAAAGATATAAGGATCTCCTCCATTCTATCCCTCACCGCCAGGTTGGATGTAGGACAAATATGTGCATACTTTCATCAAGGATTATCCACTGAATAATAAGCGGTACATCGGATGATGTGTGCGGCGAATTCTATGAAAGAGTGCTAGGGAAGCAATCCAACTCTTTGACACTATGAGAGAATGTAGGCAGGAGACTAACACCTCTATAGACCTTTGCTAAAGTGCACGGCACATCCAACGGTGGCGGAATCCACCACCTAAGAGAATAGCGTGAGTTGCGAGGCCCAGAATTGCCAATTTTAACAAAGGAAACTAGAGGCCATAGAGATGAAAAAGGTGAATGAGGTAACGAGTGTACCTCAACTACCCTCAGTACCAAACGGACCCTGGAAGTAGAGAGGCCATGCATTATATACGATGACCCTACACACTCGATATATTTGCCCAAATCTTTACTCCAAGTTAGGGAGCCATTCAGGTGAACAAGCCGACGCCCTTAACTACGAAAGGAAACCTTTGATTCCCCCATACTCTGAAACTTACAAACCTGGGTGGGGCAAGCATCCTAATTTTAAATTTGGAGGAATGAAGGAGGGGCCAAATAATGTGCCCGAACAACCAAGTTCCTCATTGCAAAACCAAGGTTTGCAAACCCCATTCCTCCATTTGGAATCAGGGGCCCCGAGGATTTGAAATTCGATCAAGGTCATCATCCATAGAGACCAAAGGAATCAAAATCACGACCTTACCAGCCTCCACATAAGAGAAGTGGAAGACATAATTCACCTGATTCGTACAAACCCGATAGGCTACAAACCACGAATTCGAACTATACGAATGATGTGAGATCCCGAATAGTGAGTTAACCTCATCTATAGGTAACCTTAAAGCAAGAAAAGAAACTTCCATCACAACCCATCCAAAACCCACAAGATCAAAACAGTGTGGGAAGTTTAGGTTCCAGTGAGGGTATCTTTGAGCATTGTAAGGCGGTCACTACCCTTCGGAGTGGTAAGATAGTCGACAAAACTATTCCAACCAAGGAACCATCACAAGAGTCTCATAGTGAATTAAATTTAGAGAGGATCTGAAATCGAACCACCTCAGTATCCCTAATACAAATGATAAAGATGACCAACCGGAAGACAAGTCTAACCATATCCCTCGACTCCATACCTCATAGGCTAAGAGCACCAAAGAGGTGAATAACCATGCTGAAATTTGTAGAGTTGTTCAAGCGGGTGAAACTGAACATTCCCTTGTTAGAGCCATTAAAAGCAAATCCCATCATGTCTTCTAAATTTACAGGTTGTGCACGGTAAAAGGAAACAAGTATCAACAAGGAGGCATTCATGGTAAACGATCACGTCCCTAATTCGAACAACTTGCCCCCAATGCAAGACCGGGTAGTCCTACTTTTATTTCTATAGTAGTTGGAAATTCAAAGTTGGGCATGCTTTAGTGGACTTAGGGGCAAGTGTCTGTACCTTACTCGGGTATATGTGGACCTAGGGTTAGGAGAATTAGAGCCAACCCAATATCACCCTCGATTGGCGACCGTGGTGTCAAAAATTCCTAGAGGGAATAGTGAAGGATGTCTTGGTCGAGTGGGCCAATTTTACTTCCTGTCGATTTTGTGGTGCTTGACACTCAGCCAGGTGATGAACGAGGAACTCGGTTCAGTAATTCTTAATTCGACCATTCTTGAAAACACTTTAATGCCATTATATACATTGTAGGGAGGCCTAATGACACTTTCATTTGGGAACACTTGGTTATTAATCTGAATATTTTCAATGTAATCAAAGGAATGGGGATGAAGAAGACACGTGTGAAATTAATATGATTATTTCAGAGTAGTACAAAATGCACGGATAATGTCTCACATGATGATCCTCTTAAGTCATGCAATTGACCGAATTGGGATGAGAAGTGACCAGATCAAGTTTCTCCACTCTATAATTGAGCATAAAGATGTATTTGAAGTTAGCAATTAGTACCTAAATTTGAACCTTTGCCACGAATGAGGAGAGGACGCGTTGCCTTCGGAGAAGCCACCTAAGCTTGAGCTAAAACCTTTACCAACACATCTTAAATATGCATTCTTAGGGGAGCATGACACTTTTCCAGTAATCATATCTTCCTCCTTAGAAGTGACTCAAAGAGCTTCGACTTTTGGAAATATTGAAAACCCACGGGGAATTTGCTTTAGAATTTGGACAATTCGCAGATATTAAGGGAATCGGCCTTGATGCGCACACATAGAGTCCCCACTTAGAAGCGGATGTTAAACCTTCTAGGCAACCACGAGAGCGATTGAACCCAATAATGAAGAAGTGGTGAAGAAGGAAGTTTTAAAGCTCTTGGATGTAGGGGTTATTTACCGCATTGCGGATAGTAAGTGGGTTAGTCAACACGGAGTAGTTCTAAAATTCGAGTCACAGAGTAGTTGCCAATGAAAATAACGAGCTCATTCCCACTCGTGTCACTTCAGGATGGAGAGTATTATGCATAGTATAGGAAGCTTAATGCGGAGTCTTAGGAAAGACCATTTTCCTCTTCCGTTTGTTGATCAAATGTTAGAGAGAGTTGCAGGGCACGAATTTTATTGTTTTCTTGATGAGTACTCAGGGTACAACCAAATTGAGATAGCATTAGAAGATCAAGAAAAAACTACATTCACTTGCCCTTTTGGTACCTTCGCACTAGGAAAATGCCCTTTGGTGTGCGATGCACGGAACTTTCAACGATGCATGATAGGAATCTTGATGACATGATAGAAATCATATTGGAAATCTTCACTTAAGGATGATTTCTCGGTTTTTTGAGTGACTCGTTCGATTTGTTTAGAGAACTACGTAAAGTTTTGGAGAGGTGCCAAGAGAAAATCTTGTGTTAAATTGGGAGAAATATGGCATTCATGGTAACCTGAGGAATTGTTTAGGCCCTAGTATCCAAAGATGGAATCGAAGTTGATAAGGCCAAAGTTGAGCTGATTTCTAATCTCCACCTCCCCAAGTGTGTTAGAGACATAAGGTCATTCTTGGGCCATGCTGGTTTTTATAGAAGGTTTATAAAAGATTTTAGTGCTATAGCCCGACCCTTATGTACTTTGCTCGCTAAAGATGTCCCTTTCACATGGTCACAAGCTTGTGACTCTGCTTTTGCCCTAAGCTCAAAAAACATCTTGAGTGTCACCGCGATCATGCGGTCTCCTAATTGGGACCTCGGTTTGAGATCATGCGATCTTAGTGATTATGCACTAGGGCGTGTTGGGACGGAGGAGGGACAAAAGGCTTTTGTCATTTACTATACCCGATAAGACACTAGACTGCGCGGGCGAGCTACACAACCACGGAAAAAGAGTTTCTAGCCGATTGTCTTTGCTCTAGAAAAATTCGAGTCATATATTGTTGCTCCCCTGTGACCATTTCACAGATCATGCAGCTTTGAAATGCTTGCTCTCTAAAGCGGGATACGAAACCAAGGTTAACTAGGTGGATTTTACTACGTCAAGAATTCAAGCTTGACCATTAAAGATAAAGGGGAGTAGAGAATGTGGTTGCTGACCATATCTCGATTAGTTCGAATCAACTCCCATGGCATACCCATAAGGTGATAGCTTTCTGATGAACAACTCTGCTCTTGCTCATTACCATGGTATCTTGCGACACAGTAGATTACTGTCGCTGGCGGTTCATTTCGATGGACTTCTCGACGAAAAATTCTTGACGGATATTAGAAATACTATTTTGATGATCCATATCTATTTAATATTATATCAAAATAATAGATAGTCTAACAACTGACAATGAGTCGCAGTTTAACTTTGCCGTCGAATCTATAGGAGGACATTTCTCATGCTGTGACAGATTTTGCAAGCTGGGTTTTATTGGCCCACTCTATTTAAAGGTGTTTTGATTTACGCAAAACATGTATGATCTGGCAATAGGAGGTCACAAAGCGAGGCATGATGCCTCTTACTGATTCTAATCATTGAAATTTTTGATTGTTGGGGTGTGACTATGGGGCCTTTTCCCCCTTCTTGTGGCTATCTCTACATTTATTATCTGTTGACTACGTGTATAAGTGGGTTGAGGCAATTCCAACGAGAACCAATGACCATAACGATGTTTTGAAATTTATAAAGGAACATATTTTTCTCGGTTTGGAACGCCTCGAGGTGATTATTAGTGATGGTGGACTCCACTTTTCTGTCGATCACTTTTGAAAATCTATTTAAGAAATATGGAGTCACCCGCTAAAGTATCCACGACTTACCACCCACCAGACAGTAATTAGAGTGAGCTAGCTAATAGGGAGATAAGCACATTTTAGAAAAGACGATTGCCCCGAATCGAAAAGATTGGTCACTCGGAGTCTTCTGGAGTGCTCTTTGGCATGCCGTCTGCATTTAAAACTGTTCTTGGTATGTCTCCTGTAAAATTTAGTTTATGCCAAAAACTGTAGGTTGCCGGTAGAGATGGAACAGAGACTTCTTTGGGCTGGTCGAGACTTTTAATTACAGTCTAACTCCAAGCGAATTGGCGGTTTATTCTGGGTTAAATGAACTTGAAGAGCTGCGGGAGGGAATCGTATAAGCTCGGAATTCCTGAGGAGGCGCTCAGAGTTATTCCATGACAAGTCTATTACGGAAAACTTCAGACAAATCGAGAAATCTTCTTTGTATAGTTCAGGTGCATCTATTCCTGGAAAGCTCCGGCTCGTTGGACTGGCCCCTTTCATCGTCAAGGTGGTTTATCCATACGGGCCGTGGAAGTGAAAATCCTGACAATGGGAACTCCTTGAGGTGAATGGCCTTTCGAGCCATTCCTTGAGCATTTCTCCCCTCACGAGCACACTGTGGATTTGGTAGACCCGCTCTACCAAAACTCTCCTTCCAAGTAACCTCAGTCTCAAATTGTTGTAAATAGTTTTGCTTTTATTTTTGTTCTTGCTTTCTATTTTTATTGTTTTTACTTCAATTACGTTATTTCATTTGCTTTTCAATAACATAGAAAATAATAATCGTGGGGCTGTTGTTTTTGTGATCCCTCAAATTCTGTTATGGGGGTACCTTAGTTCAATGCATTGGGGACAATGCTTGTTTCTGTTGTGGGGGTAGGTGTACACGGGTTGAATGTAACTATGCGCTCGTTATATGTTCGGTGGAATTCGGAATTTTTGAAATTTAAGTCTTTGAGTATTATGTTTTACATGCCTTTATGCATACAGTTTGATCATATACTCTCCACATCATCTTATCGCATGTGCATCTTAACAAGACTTATATTCTTCTGTGAACTGTTTCCCCTTGCATTCTACCTACTTTACTTCTCACCCAAACCACAGACTTATGGCCAAAAATTTCCCCGATCTTGCCTGTGATTGTTTCGATTGTGCATCATTTTAGGCGGCCATGTTAATTTCATGCATCTTAGTCTTTTCTGGAACACCTTGCATAAGTGGAAGAGTTAGGACCATCATTTACGTGCATACGGAGTGGTTGTAGTGTCTCGACCCTTGCACCCATTTTGAGCTTTCGGTTGTCAGAAGTTTATTGAACCTTAGGAATCGGATTCATGGAGCAATGATGATTCTCATGAGTTTGAAGATATCCCAAGAATGAATTACGATTACTAGAATCACGTGCAGTCGAGTTATGGAATTTGAGCAAGAGAAAATAAACATGCGAAAAAACTGGATGAAGAGCGATTGAGCGAGTCGAGAGATGTATAGCGGCACCATCATCCCAAAGTGAAAAAAAATATATATATATATATATATATATATATATATATTCAAAAAAAAAAGAAGAAAAATCGGTTTGAGGTAAAGTCCTACTAGGTAGGGCCAAAATCCTACTTAGGTAGAGACTTAACAAAAAGTGGGCGTGGCTAAGTCTAGGTAGAGACTTAAAGAGTCCTAGGTAGGATCGAGGCGAATTAGGAAGAAGGGTTTTTAACTTGAAAATCTTAGCACCTCTTCGCATTTCCTTTTGCTTTTTGACACTCGGCAAGAAGAGCCCTGGCCAGGTGTGTTCCTCTGAGTCACCTCCCGAGCTCGGTCGCTGCGGGGTTTTCGGTTCGGTTCCGGATTAGTTGCACGATCGGTGTTATGCGTGGTAAGCTTTACAACTCCCCATTAGCATTGTTGATCTCTTACCGGCTATATATGGACCTTTGTGGTTGGATTTTCTTTGCTATTGATACATGATTGTTGGATGGGAGGCTATGCTCTCCATATGGGGCGAGACTACTATTAGATGTCTGAAAGACGGCCCGGTGTTGGTCGGAGCGAGTCTTGGGATATGATGATTGTTCACGGGCCGTTATTGCTATCATTGCCATCTCCATGGCACGTTCGAAGAATCACGGGGAAAGGAAGGAATCGGAGTCCTCACATGGAGCGAGCGGTGAAGAAGAAAGCCGTGCCACCCGGCCCGATGAAAGAAAGGAAAGCAGGCTATATCCTCTTCGAGAAAGTGAGGATTTATCGAGAGTGTCGATGTGAAATAGAGGCTATGTTTACGAGATTACGAGGGGTGAGCCACGAAATGGAGTTGATTAATGGCGAATGAGGTTCCGTCACGAGAGGGGTGTCAATTTGGAAACATTCTTATATTCGCATCCCATCAGGGTAATTATCCAGGAACAAAATATGCACTTCGTGCACTCTGGGGATCGCGGATATTTACCTTCGGTAGTTCGGGAGTTCTACTCCAATTTGAAGGAAAATCAGCGGGTTGACTCGGTATTGGAAACTTCAGTGATGGGAAGGCAACCGTGTCCTCGATTTCCGATAGCACATGCCTTGCACTATATTCGCCACTGACGTGTGGGCCAAACCATATCCGCCGGGGCCATTGCGATTTCGATGCCGGCTATTCCGCGAGGCTATGTGCACCCGTCGTACCCGTGAATGGATTTATGGGAGCGAGAATTTGTTCTGGAAAGTTAAAGCGAATCTCATCTGATGAACAAGATCATCTGTCGTGTTTTGGCGAATGGTTGTAAAAGTCTCGGTCGAAACGGATTCGGTTGTTATACGAGGTTATGGTAAACTTGTGATTATGCTGATGTATGGTGCGCGATGAGAGAGTTTCTCTGATATTCGTTCAAGCCGAGATATTAGTTCCCTCACTTTGTGACTAGTATGGTAGAAGAAGCGGGGATGGGGGGAACAGTTAAAGAAAAAAGGGTGATACCTCGGCGGGAGCGGATCACGACTAAGGCTTTGGCGAGAGCCGGCGGCCTCAGCAGACCGCGGTCTCAGTGCCTTCAGCCCCTCTAGGGACCATTTCTTCACGGTTCAAGTACCTATGAGCACATACCTTTGAAGAGGATGGAGCGGACCAAGGGATGGATTCGAGTGCATCCTTGGGAGCGACGGCTAGACCGGCGTCTCTCCCGGACTTGAGGCCACGTGCTCAGGGAGAGCCCGGCCCGATGGCGGGATGCTACCTCGGTTAGGAGATCGGATAAGATTGGACGATTGTGGACGGACGCATTCTCTTCGATGAGGAGATGAGGGCGACAACTGGCGGCGTAGTTGTGTTAAATTGTTCTAGAGTGGTGTTGGCAATCGGGTAGTAGACCTTAGCCATGTTAATACTGACACCAGTTTCAATTTTCCCCTTTCTTTCATTACACACCCATGGTCATTACATTTGTTAAGACCTTTTGATTGACTTATGTTTTACATTTCCTTTTGACTTTATGCATGATGGTTACATGTTCTATGTTATATGATTGCCTTATTTTGATCATTACGGAGTTCACTATAAGCATGACTACCTTACACTTCTTAAACCCGTAAATCCTTATTTGAATAACGAATTTGTGTTAACGTGTTATAATGTTCATTGTGTAAGAGTGTGGTTGGGCAATTGAGTCATCTTTGGTGCATACTTAACGGTGAAATGCTCTACTCCACCAAGTGCTATTTTGAGATTTTTGCAAAGCTTGATTGTCTGGCCTTGTTTTCAATACCTAGTGGGTAGTTTCGATCTAAATCTTACTGGGACTAGCAAGATGCAGGTTAGGGGGTGTGATGAATACACAATTGAGTGATAATTATAACGGAATCTAACACATTTAATCTGAAATGTACTCATTTGGCATAGAACATGTGTAATCTCATACGTGTTTTTAGATTTGTGCGGGTCTTTCGGGTTAAAAAACGTAAGTGCACAAGGATATAGCTCGGGAAGCTGATATGAAGCAATGTGGATGTGGGTGAGAATTGACGAGTTTGGGACGGCGAAGCGGGCGCACCGGAGGACAGAGTCACGCGGTGGGACTTGAATCCTAGGTGGAGCACCTCTTGAAATTGCGTGGACAAGTCCCTCTGGTAGAACTTCAAGTCCCTCTTAGGTAGAACTTATTTAGAAAATTAGTGATAAGCAAGTCTAGGTAGGAGCAAGTCCTACCGGTGGGAACTTTATGGAACACTATGGGAATTGTCCAGAGAATTCAATCCCGGACGTGGGGCACTTTCGTAAACGAACGAATGGGAAAATCACTTTGGAAGGGGCTATAAAAGGAGGAGGACACAAGTATTAGAGGATCCTTTTGGAGTCTTTTTAGTTTTCTCTTGAGTTTTGAGTTCTTCACTTCTAGGGTTTAGGTTTTAAGAGTTTTTCTCCATTTTTTTTTTAGTGGTACTTTGTAGATCGATTTGATTTCCATTCTTTTAGAAGTTTGGTTCAAAGGTTGCCAAATCACTGACATCGATATTTGATACACTTTAAATCTTAGCATTCCATATTTTCTATTCTCAGTTTACAAGTCGGTCGATTTCCACTTAAGGCTATGTTTTATGTTTAATCGTTCTTCATCTTTAATTGTTCATACAAGTTTATGGAGTTCTAAACCCCTCTTCTTTGGGATCTTACGGAAACTCACCACGTCGAGTAAAATCCTCAATTCCTCTCTTGATTTTCCAATGGGATTGTATGTGATCACTTGTGTGAAGGTTTTAAATCTTAGTTGGACAAATTCTTGACAACGTGTTGAGATATTTCGTTTTCGTTGTGTGACTCCTGTCGACCATAAGGGTTCATTTGATGAAACAAGTGTTTAGTATTACTTGATCATCTATTTTCCAAGCATTTAAAGATAAATCCTCCATCGAAGACCATTTATCAATGGTTCTAGATGATTTATAAAATAAGAATTGGGACTTACGATCGAAGTGAAGTGGAACCCTAAAAATCCAGCAATTGTCTTTCTAGTTAAAACATTCAAACCCGATCAACCATTCCATCCAAAGCAAACACAACCTTCACAGTTTCCTTTAAATCATACTTTTAGTGGAGAATAGCTCCTATTGATCAGCGAATCAGACCACTCCTGTGGAGATGACACGTAGATTCCCACATTATTACAATGCTAGACAACTATATTCTACGGCTTAAGGAATAGAATTAAGGCACATACTAATCGGGGCCAGAAGGATATCATTATAACATTATATATATGTAATTTAACATAAAAGTAAGACCTAAGTTTCTAACATGATATCTAGCTTAATAATATCATTAAGATGTCTAAGAAGATCTAAATTTCTAACATTAAATATGTCTAGGATCTAAGTTTCAAACATTATATAAGTATAACTAAAATTTAATGTAAGTAATATGTTTCAAAATACTAAATAGTAGGATGTTTAATATCTAAGTTTCAAACATTATAAAGTATAGTATAAAAATGTTTCCAAACATTTATATAATAAAAATAGATTATAGTAAATAACTAAGTTTAGAAACATTTATTTGCTTCAAATAACTATTAAGTAAATAAATAATATAATTAATTAACTAAAATTATATTATCAAAATGAAACTAAAATAAAACTATAGTATAAAAATAGATTATAGTATAAAAATGTTTAAACATTATATAGCTAAATATATTAATTAACTAAAAATTATATTATCAATGAAACTAAAAATAAAACTATATTATAAAAAATAAAAATTATAGTATAAAAATGTTTTGAAGCATTATATATAACTAAAATAACTATTAAGTAAAATAAGTAAATAATTAATTAACTAAAATTATATTATCAAATGAAACTATAATAAAACTATAGTATAAAAAAAAATTATAGTATAAAATATTTGAAACATTATATAACTAAAAATAACTATTAAGTAATAAATAATATAATTAATTAACTAAAAATTATATTATCAAATGAAACTAAAATAAAACTAAAGTATAGAAATAAGATTATAGTATAAAAATGTTTAAACATTATATAACTAAAAATAACTATTAAGTAAATAAATAATATAATTAATTAACTAAAAATTATATTATCAAATGAAACTATAATAAAACTATAGTATAAAAATAAGATTACATAGTATAAAAATGTTTGAAGCAGTATATAACTAAAAATATAATTAATTAACAAAATTATATTATCAAATGAAACTAAAATAAAACTATAGTATAAAAAATGAATTATAGTATAAAAATGTTTCAAACATTATATAACTAAAATAACTATTAACTAAATAAATAATATAATTAATTAACTAAAAATTATATTATCAAATGAAACTAAAATATAGATTATAGTATAAAAATGTTTCAAACATTATATAACTAAAACAAGATTATAGTAAATAACTAAGTTTGAAACATTATATAACTAAAATAACTATTAACTAAATAACTAATATAATTAATTAACTAAAAATTATACTATAGTATTATCAAATTATAAAAATAAAATACAAAACATAATTATAAAAATATTTATTATAAACTACTTCAACACCAAAAATAAAACTAAATAACATATGCATAAAAAGCAAATTAATGAATAAAAAAACATACCTTAATTCACAAAGATCTTTGAAAAATTAGGATAAAGAACAAAGAAAAAAATTATTTGAGAGTGAAATGGAGCTTAGATGTGGATGGATGAGTTTGTAATGAAAGTATATGATTTTAGAATTGTTATAGGAATTTTGGAGTCAAAATAACCATTTGATTGTCAAAAACCGTTTGTAATTTATTTCTAACCATTGGATTTGATTTTGGTTTCAAATTTGACACGTTAGATCATCATATATTCGTTAAAAATCATTAAGATGGGTAGATCAAGCGATTCATCGACGTTAGATCAAAAATATAGCGTTGGATTTTTCAAAAATCTTGAATGAAATGGACCATCAAATCAAAAATAGAAAAAATATCTAAGAGGCGAGATAATTCGAGGAAAAGCGTCGAAAGAAGCGCTGGAAAAATCGGCGATTTTGAGATTTATCATGAGATAAATCGGCGAAAATGTCGACCCGGTAGCACCTCGGCGTGTGTAAATCAATTGCGAAAAAATTGATGAGTCGAAAAACTCATTAGATTTTTATCCATTTTTACGAGTTTATAATGAGAATAATGATGAATTGTACGCGGCGATAATTGAATCAAATTCAATTTGCGGGGAAAATATCGCGAGAAAAAGCAAATTTTAGCAAAATCATAAGAAATCGACTGTGATTTAAAGTCAGCCCCACGGAACTTAAGTCGCGGCGGAGGAGTGTAGTTTCGGCAATTCCAAAGTCACGACCTCAACAAATTTGGCTTTGAAGAAAGAAGGCGAAGAGTGAATAAGTGAAATCGTGACTGAAGAAGGAGTGGGAGACAAAATATGACAGTGAGAATAAAAAAACTGATCAAATGAAGAGTTCATGTCTGTGACATCCATTCGCGACGTCTGACATCTTGGATATAAAAATCGTGATACCACCATGAGGTCGCGACAAGTGACTACAGAAAGCCCTGAAACTGACCTTCTCAAAGTAAAGGAAGTCGCGCTAATTTTGAAAGTAAGGACTTGATGTGCCCGACCTTGACATTTATGAAGAATAACGCAGTCATGACGAAACTCAATCGAATGACGAAATTAATGAAGAAGGAACATGATGTCGCGTACCACTTCGGTCGCGGCGAATTGAAAAGCAAGCGATAGACATGGAAGTGCTGATGGCGAATAAAGTTGCGGTAGATGCCCGGAAGCGACATAGAGGTGCGACAGTTAAACGATAGAGACATCAAACCGCATTTCCGAGAAGATGTCGCGACATCGGTCGGTGGTCGACATCGGTTACAAGAATAGTGGTCGCGGCGTCCTTGATGTAGTTGCGACATCGGCTGATAAATAGAAGTCGGCGTGAAAGAGAAGTCGCGACATCCAATTTTCGAAATATCATGGATTTGCGACATCGGTCGATTAGTGTGACATCGATTCTAAGGAATAATTAGGCGCGGCGTCCTTGATGGATTGCGCGCGGCTACATTAAATGAAATTCGCGGCGTCCTTTAGTGGTGGCGACGCCGGTACAAAGTATCATGGTCGCGGCGTCAGCCGATTAGTCGCAACATCGATTACAAAGAATGGAAATTGGCGACATCATTTGAAACATCGCGACATCAAATCGAGATCTTTGAAACGAGTCCTGACAAAGAAAAAGCTTCCACGCGACATCAAAGAGTTCATAAGCATAACATTGAAGTCGGCGTATGATTGAAGTAGCGAAAGGCCTCGAAAAGAAACTCAATGCGAGAAGGTGAAGTGCGACATCAGTTAGGCATGCGACATCCGCTATCGAGGATGTTAAAAACGAGTATAGCCAAATAAAGCATGCTACGAATGAACGAAAAGCGAAATTAAGCGACGTATGATTGGTCGCGACCTCAAGCTCTCAATGCGGAAGAGGTGAAATTATGACGTATATTGAAGTGTGACTATCAGGCGACTCATAGCGAACGGTGAAGTCGCGGCTGAAAGGGTGTGACATCGAGTCGGTCGTAACACGATGGGTCGCGACATGAACAAACGGAAATGGGCGGTTATTTTGAAATCCTGAATAGGTGCATCGAAGTTAGAATTGACTTCCAAACCTATAAATATCTTGTTGCTCTTGAAGC
Source organism: Tetrastigma voinierianum (assembly GCA_016808115.1). NCBI lineage: Eukaryota > Viridiplantae > Streptophyta > Magnoliopsida > Vitales > Vitaceae > Tetrastigma > Tetrastigma voinierianum. Next base: position 1,725,625 of record JAEQBH010000318.1, on the reverse strand, counting down.
GACTCTTGGCGACTCAGAGAAAGAGAATGCAGATGGCCAGAAGGCTCGTGTAGTTTAATTTTATTTTTCTTTTTCTTTGTTTTGTTGTTATTTTAGATTAGATTAGAGTAGATTATTTATTTCTTTTGAATTCTGAGGATGCGGATGTTAGTTGTTGAAGTTGAAGCTGAATGCGAGAATGTTTTCTTCAAATTACTGCTGATCGAGTCCCGAAGTCCCAAATAAATTTTGATTCAAACTTCTAGTTACGATCTACGATCAGTTCTTTTGATCGAGCTAAGTTAGTGTAATGAAGTAATTTAGAAGCCCGGCTTCCGTTGAATTTACTCTATTTGTTAGAATTTATCTTTTAGCATAAATCTATCAGTGCTGAACCGGACTTGAATGCGCTGCTGGTTTTGTTTATTGTTGTCTGATTGAATGTTAGTGTCTATCTGTAATAGGATTGTTTCATGCTCTACGATTTCAGGGAGGCCTACGAGTGACCTGAGAAGGCGTGCGAGAGTTTTGAACAATATCTGAAGGGTATCTGAGCTTCAATATTGGGGGATCCCCAATGGGCTCTGTAAATTCTAATCGATAAATCTCTCACTTGAAGCAGAAGATGAGTTGAATGACTTATCAATTAAAATGAGCGAGGATTCGCCTCGATTCGAACAGTAAGTTCAATCCCGTGTTAGCGAGGATCATTGCTAATCAGGAAAATGGCTTGTTCGATCTTGGGGATGAGAAACCGATGTGTTATGTAAGCAACCTTCTTTTTATGTCTTAGGAGCTAAGGTTTGGTCCGTGATGCAGGTATGAAGTATTGAAAAAGAAAAATACCCATAACAAGGCAACTCAAATTAAAAGTAGTTATCTAATCCTCTGCATTAGAGAGAAACAGGGAAGATTAGATAGTGAAATCTTCTCATTCAGGAGATCCACATGGCATTACCTTCCCTGTTCCTTGGACGGATTCTAAATCTGAGTTCATAAAGAAGTAAAGAGCTACGAGTAGTGCGGGAATTGATGTTTCTAACAGGTTGTATTTTCAATGCTCCCTTTAAAAACTAAGCGATTGGTTTATTTCTTTAATTTCTTTTATTTTAGTTTAAGCATTATTTCATTTTGTTCTGGATTTACATATCTTTATTCTTTCATTATTTTCAAGGTTTTCTAGGAATATGTCGATTCATAGTCGTAGTCGAATAGTATAGAGCTTGAGTAGTCGGGGTGGATTGATTGAGAATTCTTGGGATCTGCAATGGGATCGATATCCCCGGATAAATCCAGCTTTATTACTTGTTCGATCGTACCTTGCAGAATCATGGATCAAAACCAGAAAGAATTTATCTAGTCTTGAAACCATTTTTAATCGAGTATAATTGCAAAGAAATATAAATTAAGCAGTTTCACTTGTGGCATTATTGTTGGGGATAGACAATGAGTCCTTGTGTAGTGTCATAAATTTGTATATGTCTTTAGTTAAGTCAAAAATAAGAAGCAAGTTTTTGGCGCCATTGGGGATGAAGAATTAATTAGATCAATATTCTGTGAAGAAGAAATCAATTTGGACATTTTTAAGAAAAGAAGCAAAGTGGCTTTAACCGGTGACTACATTAGTCACTAATTTTTAACAAGCCATGTTGAAAATGTTTGTTAGGTTTGACTAATCCTATTAATATGAGTGTGATTTCTGGGAAAACTGCTAATGGAAATAGGGATCGGCACGATTCCGGCGAGACCTTTGAATTGGGAGAGGGGCGCTCGGGGCTTAAGAAAGACAAAAGAATGACGGCTATTCGAGAAGAATCCCTTGTTGACAGGAGACGGAGACGACCTTGAAGACCACCATTGCGGCCTGAGTAGGAGGATTTACGGGAGGCTTATTGAGAAAAGGGAAGTATTACGCAATCGGGACGGTACCACGGTGGATCTGAAACAATTTTGAACTAAAAGCCGGCCCTTGAGAATTACAATGGATTCAGCGCTTATCGGTTAGGTCATGCAAGACCCTGAATATGACACACAGGAAGATTTCTGAGGATGGCTAATCTGAGTGAAGTGACGATTGTGAGACCAGAGGTGATAAAACTACATCTCTTCCCATTTCTTTGAGACATAGCGACCACATGGTATGGATGTTATATGGATCTTGTAGATACTTGGGAGGGAGTTGGTAAAGAGCTTACTTAAGGGCGAGATTCTTTCCCCAGTCTCGCCCGGAGGAGCCGAAGAGAGATGGTGTGTATTCCGACAAAGGGAAGATGGGAGCACGCCTTCGCAGGAAAGATTCGAAAGATTCTTTGAAAAGGTGCCTGATGCATGGAATAGACTTGAAGACCAGGATGGATATAGTGTATCCGCGCTCTGAATGGTATCCAATTTTAGTGCTAATGTGTGGAACATTCAATGAAGAATCTTTGAAGCGAGATCTGATAGAGGACTTGGCAAAAATGCAAGCTATAAGCTCCATCTGAGTTTCAGAGGTAATGTGAGAGAAAAAGGGTCATGGGAGAAATTTGAGCAAGATGACGACCATGGGAAGCTAAGTTGGATGCTATAATGCATAGGATGAATGACAAGGAAGTGCATCTGCTCATGAAATAGAAGCGATAGAAAATTGATGAAGAAGTCTTGTGAGGTAACGAAGAAGGTTCTTGTAGTGCTTGAGGAGAGCTAAGTACATGAGCGAGCAAAGAAATTTATCATTTCAAGCTAAATCCTAACTGCCAGTACACTACCATCCGGCCTTTGAGGAACCATGAAAATTTCTCATATGGTGGAGGGCATTACATGGCGGCGGGATGGCATCCTGTGAGATATCGACCACGAGGTTCAGCGGCAGTAAGGAGGTGAGAGCGAAATGGATACGAGGTCGGAGGAGAACCTGACCATTTTTGAGGATCGAGATCTTTTAGGTTCATGAGGATAACGAGTATTACAATTCCGTGAGAGCCGAAACTATCACGACTTGGAAACTCAAGTGCGATACCGGATGTTGAAGAATGCTAGTGCTTCTTGAAAAATCTAGAACCTGAGAAGTAAGCGATTATTTTGAATATGTAATCGAAACAGGGAACATTCACACAGTGACACCCGAGAAGAACCACAAGGCGCATGGCAATTCAATTGAGAAATTAGGAAGGATTTGACGTGAAAGAGACCAGGATAGAAACAGCCCAGAAGAGACTGGGGGCATAGAAGAAGAAGCTGAAAAGAAGAAGAGAGAAAGAGAGCCGACTGATTGAGCGGATGAAAGGAAAGAAATGACCCGAGAGAGAAAAAGAAGGAAGTACCGGCTTATGCTCTGCCGTGCCATTCCACGAGAGACTTGAAGTGAAAAGAAAAACGATTTTCTAAATTCTTAGATATTTTGAGAAAATATAAATAAATATCCATTGCCGAGGTGATCGGTCGAAATCTTGCTCTTTATCAGAAAATTCCCCGGAAGGAAGTCTTTGAAGAGCGAAAAAGAAAAAGATATTTGGAGGGTATAAGTGCTTAGTTTGCTTATTACAGTGCCATTAATCAACAAGCTCCAGCGAATGAAGACCACTGGCGATTTCACTATTCCACTGTTCTATAGGAAATGTGAGTTCAGCTTTATGTGACTGCGGAGCAAGTATAAATTTGATGCCTCATCGGTGGTGGAACAGTTGGGAACTAACCTGACAATGATACTTTACAGAGATGGGCGACCGATCGGTAGCGCAGCGGGCATTTTAGAAGATATTGTCGAGGTTGGGAGATTCATTTCCCACATTAGATTTTGTTATCATGCAGATGGAGGAAGACCCTCGAGTTCTCATTCTTGGAAGACCTTTCTTAGCGAGGCGCCTTGATCGTGTCTGAAGGTGATGACACTGAGTTGGGAATGAACTGTGCATTTTAGTATTAATAGAGTCTCGGAACATCCAATACAGAGGAATACAGGCTTGTATGGTCAGAAGAAGCAATAGCCTTCAATGATGAAGTGAATTCTGATTGTATCATTCAAAACCTATCAATAAAATCGAGATGAATTTCAGTACTGGAGCTTATCAGAAGTTCTGGCCAAATTTGTTTAATAATGAAACAATTTCTCGAGTATAAAATGAAAATACCAAGATGTGAAGTGAGTAGCCGCACACAAAGAAACTCATGGGCGTGAAACTAGTGCAAAAAGGGTTAACATTGAAGGAGTTGCCTGAGTCATTTGAAATATGAGTTTTTAGAGCCGAAAAGAGAAAACTGAAGTATCATATCACCGCATCGGACCGGTCAAGAACGTAGTTGCTAGTAATTTCGAGAAAATACAAGAAGCAATTGCTCGGGTCAATCAAGATCCGGAAGGCACGCCTCTATTTGTATGCACAAGATATCAGCCGAAGATAATGCAAAACCTTCGTTGAGCATCAAAGGAGGTCAACCTACTATGAAAGAATTCCACAAAAGAAGTTCTCAAATGGTTAAATGCGCACTTTATATATGCTATATCGTATGCCTGGTAAGCCTAGCGACATGTGGTTCCCAAGAAAGGTGGATCTACCGTGAATCGAAATGAAAAGAATGAACTACCTCTACAAGAATCGCGGACAGGATGGAGGGTTTGTATCGACTACGTTAAAATCAACACCGCAAACTTAAATGAATCATTTTCCCTACCTTTCATCGATCAAACGCCGGATAGGTCGGGCAAGACACCTCATTTTTTTTTCGATGGATATTCGGATATAACTAAATAGCTATCTATTACTTTTCTGAAGATCGAGGAGAGAAAACCACTTTTACATGCCCGGTGGTACTTTTGCTTTTAGAAGAATGTCATTTGGATTATGTAATGCTCACAATTACCTTCAAAGATGCATGATGTCTATATTTTACGATCTAGCGAAGAAGTTATGGAGATCTTCATGGATGATTTTACGATTGTATGGATCCGAGTTTTGAACAATGCTACATAACTTTGGGGGCCAATTACTTGAAAGTGTGAAGACAAAAATCCCCAGCTACGAATTGGGAAAGATGCCATTTTATGGTCTGAAGGGATTGTCTTGGGGCATATGGTTTCTGCAGCAGGGCTTGAAGTAGACAACAAAGGTTTTTCAATTATAAGAGACCCTAATGCCCCACTTCTGATCGAGAATCGAGAAGTTTCTTAGGACATCTTTAGTTTATAGAAGATTTATGGAAGATTTCTCAAAATTGCCAAACCACTATCGATTCTTTGGAGAAAGATAGTAAGTTTTATTTTGATGAATCCACATGACGTTTGAAGAAATCAAATCTAGACTAGTAGGAAGCTCCCATCATGGCAAGCCGGATTGGAGCAGAGAATTTGAGATCATGTGTGATGCAGTGATTTTCTGATAGAGATTTGTATTGGAGACGAGAAAGAGGAAAAAAGTGTTCAAGGCCATCTACTATGCTAGCAAAACCTTTAATGAAACCTGCAAGAAAATTACTCTACTCACCCGAAAAGGAGATCTGGCAATAATGTTTGCATGTGAAAATTCGAGACCATATATTTTTGGGGTCCCATGTTGTGATACACAGCGATCATCGGCAATTAAATATTTGATATGGCAAGAAGGAAGCAAAGCGAGTTTGATCGGGTGGGTATTATTGTTGCGAAATTTGATTTAGAAATTAAAGACAGAAGAGGCGGTGACGATGTGATAGCTGATCACTTGTCGAGTAGAAAGGAACCAATTTGTCTGAGAAAGGAAATAGAGAAAATTTTCCGGATAAAGCGGTTATTGTTGTCCTCAAATCCTGCTGGTATGTTGATATTGAATTTCTTAGCTTGTGGAATTATGCCACCAAATTCAGCTGTGAAGAAAAAGTTAAGGATTGACAGTACATCTGGGATGATCCGTATTTGTTTAAGAGGGCTAATCTGATTATAAGGAGATGTGTACGGAGAAGTGGTAAGCAGATTTTACAAGAATGTCATGCATCACCTTATGGGGACACTTTGCGGGGAGATAAAACAGCCCACAATTCTCACATCCAGGATTTTGCGGCTCGATTTTAAGGATTGTTTTGAATGGGTAAAGTTGTGTGATAAATGCCAAAAGATGGGAAATATCAACAAAGGCATGAGATGCCTTAATTATCCACAGTGGTGCAATTGTTTGATGTATGGGTAGTGATTTTGGGGCCTTTTCAGTTTCATTTGAAATATATACATACTCCCCCAGTTGTGGATTATGTATCAAAATGGAGTGAAAGCGACATCTTGTCCCCAGAGGCCCAATCTTAAATGGTTAATGGGGTTTACAGAAAAATATTCTTAGCATATTTGGGACACCGGAACTATAATTAGTGATGGAGAGGAAGCCATTTTGCAAATAAGGTGTTTGAAAAACTCATGGCAGAATATGGTATCGAGCACATTATAGGCTTGGCCTCACCCTCAAGCAATCAAGTAGTGAAATTTCCAGCCCAGAGAAATAAAAAGTGCGGAAAGGCGCGAGTTACAGAGGAAGATTGGTCTTTGAAGCTTGATGATGCATTATGGGCATACGGAAGCGCTTTAAACTCCATTGGAATGTCCCCATACGAGACTTGTCTTTGGTAAACCATGTCACCTCCCTCTTAAGCGGAATACAAAGCCATGTGGGCGTGAGCAATTTGAACCGATTTCAAAATTGCAAAGGAAGAGGACTTCTCAGTATGAATGAAATGGAAGAGCGAGAAGCGAAGCCTATGACAATCTTTAGAATATATAAGGACAAGACAAGAAATGGCATGATCGGGGATTACGAGAAGAGTTCGGAGCGGGAGATCGAGGTCTTATTCATTTAACTCAGTTAAGATTATTTCGGGGCGAAAATCAAAATGGAGTGGATGTACTCGGTGGTGTCAAGTCGCATCTTTGGAAGCGGTAACACTGGGATGATGCTGGGAAAAATTGAAGTTAATGGAGCAAGGCCCGAAGCATTATCTATTGAGGAGAAAGAGCAGGGAGAACTCCAGAATTTGGTGAATTGAAGAGAGAAAACTTGGCTTGACTAGTCGACTAAAGACTCAAAATGGAGGCGGCTCATGTGGGAGGCTGACCCGTATAGATTTTTTTTTAAGTTTCTTTATTTAGACCGAAAAAAATTTTATTATTAAATGTTTTTTGAAGAATTTTAGTTCTAGTCATGATTTGTTAGAAATTGCTAGGTTAGTCACTAGATTAATTTAATCCTTTTGGAATTGTTGATATGCGAGATGAAGAATCAAATAGCTCGAGGCGAGAAGGAACAAACTCGAGGACTACTCAGGCACTTCACGGGACGGAGCAATTTGAAAAGGGTACTTTTCTCCTACATGCAGTGCATTGAAAATTGAATAGAATACATTTATGAATTGCTGTGTTGGAATGATTAAATTGATTGCTAAGAGTGTGCGAATTAATAAGAAGTGAAAGCGTTGATCATGAGTGCTGGGCGAAGTGCGGGGACTAAGTCGCGACCCGAGATTGATAATGGCAGCGGAAGTTGGGTTGCGACTTAATTCGATGTTGAAGGAAGAGCAAAGACACTGGTCATGACCAAAGCGTAATCGCGACATCGGTGGGAGTCGCAATAGAGCTGTAGGTCGCTAAAGAGACCATTCCTTCAAAAGAGTGGTGAGGTCACGGCTTGAGCTGATTATTTCATAAAATACCTGATGTTGCAGCCTGATGATAAATTGTCTTCCCACAGTTTACTTATGTCATGACAAACGAGAATGGATCGCTGACGTAAGAGGCAAGAGTATGACAGTGGGCGGGTTTAATTGTGCCACTAAATTTAATGGCGGCCTACAAATGTGACACGAAATTAAAGTCGCGTAATATGAATAAATGAAGTAATAAAGAATTGACATAATAATTGAATTGCAAGCGTTGAAGCTCCCTCGCATTTACCGTCTCCTTCCTTGGCTCAAACTCTGACCTTTCATCTTAGCGTGTTTTCTCTGGTTCTCCATTCTTACAAACCCTAAACTGAGACATCTTCTAAAAACCTTAGATTTCTCTAAATGGCGAGGCCTTCGACTCGTCCCAAATGCAGGCCGTCATGGAGGTATATTGGGGCCAGAAGGGAAGTTCATGCAGAGCGAAAGGAGAACGGACTATCAGACGACCAGTTATTAGGTGACAAAGCGGCCAGAGGGAGAAAGGAAAGAAAGCGACAAGAAGAGGAAGGCGGGTTCGTTCGGAAAAGCTTTCTCTAAGATGCGGAAAAGCACTATGCTGGAAAGAGTTTGTAGTGAGAAAGGGGTTTCAGCCAACTCATCTCAGTTCGAGGAGTGTGGGCAGAGAGGGTGGGAAGAGTGCGCAAACATCAAAAATGCGGGTATGCGACGATCGTCAGAAATTTTACTCGTCGGTTAGGAGAAAGGAGAGCTCTGTTTATGAGTGCAGGTGCCTTATGGAGCTAAATTATTAATGAGATGTATGGGATGGAAGGACGAAGAATTGATCAAAATTCGAAGATGATGAAACAATCTTGGTGAGAAGCTGCGAGAGAGAATTAGACGGTAAGGGCGGTGGAAAGAGGAAGGAGGAAGCAAAGACCACTGAAGCCCAGGGGATGACGAAGAAGCAAGGTTTGGTTCCTGTTTCTTGGCCTGTTATGGTCCACTACCAAATTACGTTTGCACGGTAAGAACAAGAAGCGATCTTTCTCTATGCCATCTTGAAGGGATCTGAGATTGATCTTTAGACGAGTTATTGAAAATTCTATAATGAGGTATCATGATGGTAATAAACGGGGTTTTGATCCCTCACCCGGCCCAACCCATCCACAAGGTTATCTTATTAGGGATGGTGTGAAGGAACTTGGGAAGAAGAAGAGTGTCGAGCTTCACCCTCACCACGGCGGGTCGACGAGACGAAAAGTCGAAAAGAAAGAGTGTGAAGTAAGCAGGATTCAAGGGATGAAAATGAAAATGCAATACGGGAAGAAGACACCTTTCGGGTGGCGGAGCATGAAGAAAATCCTGAAAGAACATCGAAGGAATACTTTTATGTTTCGGAGGATAGAGAAGCGAAGAAAGAAGCCCGATAGGTTTCAGCTCCAGCTAGCTCTCCAAGAAGACAATAGTTTCGAGAACTGAAGGCTCGAGGAGCCCAGGCAATAATCAAATAATGGAAATGCTCGATTGATTCGAAGAGTATGGAAAGAAAGAGAAGAGTAATGGAACCTCCGGCAAAAGTTCGGAGAAGAGGTTTATGAAAAGAATTTGAAGAAGGGATCAACATTGGGAAGAAGAGATGAATAGAAGGAAGAAGCATATGGCGAGATAAAAAGAGAAATTCAATGATGGGAAGAAGAGATGGCTTGAAAGGAGGAGCGGGATAAAAAATATCACGGAAGCTGTGAGAGGAGAAATTTAAAAGGAAATGGAAGAAAGAGATCAAAGATCTGAAGAAGTTAAAGCTAAGCATGAATCATTCTATAACAATCGGTATGGTCGCGATTCCTCGACTCCTCAAACTCATAAAGAGCGGATGCGAATCGAAGCAAAGACTAAGGAAGCTGATTAAAAGGAGTTGAGTTCTATACACTTCAATGTTCAAGGATTTTTGAAAGAGATGAAGGACGGAGATCGAGATCTTGATGATAAGGATACTACGGAGAGAAAAGTCGAAACACAGAAAATTTGGATGATTAACAACAATCTTTCCAAATTTTTAGAAGTCATGGCGAAATGGAACGCTGCTTGAACACCTTTGGGCACGAGACAAGATGATCTGAATAAAGATTGATTTCACAAAATGAATTGATCCTTGAAGCGAGATCGAAAGGGAGAATGTCAAGAAGAAGAAAGAGAAATGAAATTTCCTAAATTCAATCCTAACTTGCTACCCTTGATCTGGATCCCCAGGCATTTTGCTTTCATCCCTCGAAAGAAAAAAATAGACCTTCCCGTTGATTTATCCTTCTTTTCCCCTCTTCTGATTGTTGTTCTCAAGCGCGGTATCATTAATAAAACAAAATTTGTGAAAAAGGAAATGTTTGCTTGCAGTTAGTTTGTGTTTTTTGCTTGACTTGTTGGGAAAATAACATTGGGATTTAGTTCAAGAATGAAAATGCTGAAATGTCATAATCTGAACTAGTTGAAGTAGTTTGACTAGTAAGTAGACTTGAACACAAATAATTGCAGAATCAGGGCATGAATAAAGAAATTGGGTATTTACTGTTATGTTTAAATTCAGTTTAGTTGCAAAAATTTGAAAATTGGTTATTGCTGATGGAACAAAATACTTGGTTAAAATAATGTAAGTAGACAGTGAATAAGTACAAGTCTTGAAGAAATAATACACATTGGTCGACAAAACTTATGAAACTTTGTGAATTAGGAACATCTTACGAGGGAATTCGGGATTTAGATCCGCAGTCCTAGAACTTGTTTGATTATTGATTGGAGAGGCGAAATCCTAGGTGAAAACAACCAACGAGGAAATGATAGAGGCCATCATGGCGGCTTGGGCCTTTTTAAGCCTACCCTCAGATATGCTTAAGCATATTCTCTAGTTCGAATTTAGGCCAAATAAACCTTATTTCTTCTAAAGCGACAATTGGCAGAATTCCCTTAGCTACGATAAACCGTGATAAAGAACCCGAATTATCAGGTTTCTAGTTCGAGGAGAAGTTTAGTATAAAGGAAGAAACAAGTTTGGGGGAATAATATTCCCAAATTTTGACAAGAAGGGGTTGAAGAAGTAAAGAAGCAGAAGCTAGTGAAATAAGGAATAAGTTCTTTCTTGTGGCCTATTTCCCTTGAACAAGTAAGCTCGTAGGGGTGTTTTAACACCTGTAGCCTAATGCAGTGACATGGGAGTTCTTGGCCCAAAGTTCTCTAAGAGTAATAGAAAGCCCTAGAAGGCCAAGCATTCGCTATTCAAATCATAGAAATAAAGGCAAAGAGTTAAGAAACGAGGAATGCACTGAATCAAGTACATATGGAAAGTGAGATTCCATAAAAAGAATTCAAAAGGAGGAAGCAAGCTAAAATTGAGGAGAATCAGGAAAGAACAAAAATGAAAAAAGGGAGAAAGTTGGAGGCAACAATGTAGAGATAAGATGGAAACTGGGTAATTTACAACCTAAATTTCTCCATTATCTACCCGATTACCTAAGCCCTGACATTCTGAGCTGAAAGACCTCATTGATTTGAAGGTTGAATTTACCTACATTAGTGGAGATCAATATGAAAAACAAGCATATGGGACTTTGATAAGCAGTCTAAGAAACTCCCGAGAGAAGATTAACTAAATTGACATGAAGTTGAAAAGTTGATGACTGCACACACACATAACAAGACTTGTTGAGATAAAAGCTGTTTAAATACATTAGTTTATCAAGAAATTTTGTAATAAGTACACCATGCCTTGTTCTTGCATCAGCGAAATTTGAAATAATAGTGATATCTCTTAATTCCATATCGAAGAATTTAAGGAATGAAAGAATGTGGAATAAATCGAGAAAAAGTCCTTAAAAATTTTCTAAGCTTATTTGTTTGAGAATGAAACAATTTCTTCGTTTCTTTGCTTAGGGACAAGCAAAATTTTAAGTTGGGAATTTGATGAGTCGAAAAACTCATTAGATTTTAATCCATTTTACGAGTTTATAATGAGAATAATGATGGGTATGTGGCCCACGATAGTGAATCAAATTCAATTTGCGGGAAAATCTGTGAAAAGCAAATTTTAGCAAAGAAATCATAGAAATCGGCTGGCGTGATTTGAAATTAGCTGGAACTTAAGTCGCTACGGGGGAAGTGTAGTTTTTCGTGATTCAAGTCACGACCTCGACAAATTTGGCTTTGAAGAAAGCGAAGTGAATAAGTGAAGTCGTGACACGAAGAAGGAGTGGAGACAAAATATGACTTGGTAGAGAATAAAAGAAACAGTCAAATGAAGAAGTTCATGTCGCGACATCATTGCGACGTCGCGACATCAAACGGATATAAAGGAAATCGTGATACCACCATGAGGTCGCGACAAGGAGCTGACTTCTGAAGCCACAAGAGCGACCTTCTCAGAAGTAAAGGAAATTACGCAACTAATTTTGAAAGTAAGGACTTGATGTCCACGACCTTGACATTTATGAAGAATAATGCGCGAGTCGCAGCGAAGCTCCAATCAGACAACCCGAAATTAATGAAAGCGGACATGATGCCATGACACCACTTCGAGGTCGCGGCGAATTGAAAACCAGCGGTAGACGCATGGAAGTCGTGAAATTGAATAGAAGTTGCGTGAATCTTGAGAGGCTGAACATAGAGGTTGCGGCGGTTCGACGGATGAGACATCAAACGCGGCTCGGAAGATGTCGCGACATCGATCGATGGTCGCGACATCGATTACAGAATAGTGAATTCGCGGCGATCCTTCGATGGATTGCGACATCGGCTGATAAATAGAAGTCGCGACGTGAAAGAGAGGTCGCGACATCAGCTGCAAAGTATCATGGTTGCGATATCAATCAGTGGTCGCGACATCAGTTACAAGGAATAGCGGTCGCGACGTCCTTCAGTAGTTGTGACATCAGCTACATTAAATAGAAGTCGCGACGTCCTTTAGTGGTCGCGACTTAGTACCTAAAAATATCGTAGTCGCAGCGTCCTTGATTGAATTATGACATCGATTACAAAGAATGAAGTCGGCGACATCGTTTAAACATCGCGACATCAAATCGAGATCGCGAGAAGACAAGTCACAACAAGAAAAAGCTTCCACGACATCAAAAGAGCTCATAAGCATAACATTGAAATCGCGGCGTATGATTGAAGTCAGCGACCTCAAAGAAACTCTCAATGCGAGGAAAGGTGAAGTCGCGACATCGGTTAGGCTGTCGCGACATCATATCGAGGGATGTTAAAGGCGAGTCGCAGCCAAATAAGAAGCATGCTACGGGGTGAACGGGAAAAGCGAGTCGGGCGTATGATTTGGAAGTCGCGACCTCAAAAGAAGCTCTCAATGCGGAAGGTGAAGTCGCGACCGTATGATTGAAGTCACGGCCGTGAGACGGCTCATAAGCAAAGCGGTGAAGTCGCGGCGTGAAAGGATTCGCGACATCGAGTCGGTCGCGACACGAAATGGTCGCGACATGAACAAATAAATGGACGATTATTTTGAAATCCACAAATAGGTGCATCGAAGTTGGGGCCCAACTTCCAAACCCTATAAATATCTGTTTGCTGCGAGAAGAAAAAGACTCTTGGCGGCTCGGAAGAGAATGCGGGTGGCCAGGAAGGCTCGTGTAGTTTAATTTTATTTTCTTTTCTTTGTTTCTTTGTTATTTTTAAGATTAGATTAAGTAGATTGTTATTTCTTTTGAATTTGGATGCGGATGTTGGTTGTTGAAGTTGAAGGCGAGATGCGGAATGTTATTTTCTTGAGTACTACGGTCATGATCACGAAGTCAGACAAATTTGGAATTCAAACTTCTAGTTTCGATCTCTGAGTAGTTCTTTTGATCAAGGAGCTACGTTAGTGTAAATGAAGTAATTTAGAAACCCGGCTTAGTTGAATTTATACGTTGTTAGAATTTATCTTTTACGCCAAATTTATCGAGTCTTGAACTTTCGAGACTTGAATACGCATTGGTTTGTTTATTGTTGTATCGATTCAAATATTAGTGTCCCCATACCTTAATAGGATTGTTTCATGCTACGATTTCGGGAGGCCCTGGTGACACGAGAGAAGGCATTCTTTGAGTTTTGAACAATATCTGAAGGGTATGCAAACCTAATATTGGGGATCTAATGGGCTCTGCAAATTCTGTCGATAGAATATTCTTCTCACTTGAAGCGAAATGAGTTGAATGACTTATCAATTAAAATGAAGCGGAGAGTTAGCCCTCGATTGAACAATAAGCTCAATCCCGTGTTAGCAAGAGGATCTAATCAAAGGAAAGAATAGACACTGTTCCAATCTTGGATGAGAGAAACCGGTATAGTGTAAACCAATGCTTAGCATGTCTTAGGAGCTAAGGTTTACAGTCCATGTCCTAGGTATGAAGTATTGAAAAAATACCCAACAAGGCAGCTCCAGTTAAAGTAGTTATCTAATCCCTGCGCATTCGAGGAGAAACGGGAAGATTAGATGATGAAATATGTCGTGGGAGGAGATCCACATGGCGTACCTTCTTCCTTGAATGATTCTAAATGCAAAGTTCATAAAGTAAAGCTACGAGTAGTAACGGGAATTGATGTTTCTAGCGATTGTATTTTCAATGCTCCCTTTAAAAACTAACTGATTGGTCTATTTCTTTAATTTCTTTTTATTTTAGTTTAAGCATTATTTCATTTTGTTCTAGTTTACATATCTTTATTCTTTCATTATTTTCAAGGTTGCTAGGAATATATCAATTGCAAATCATAGTCCAAATAGTATAGAGCTTGAGTAGTCAGGGTAGTTGATTGAGAATTCTTGAGATCTGTGGGATCAATATACGGACTTAAATCCACTTTATTACTTGTTCGATCGTACACTTGCAGATCATGGATCAAAACCCAGGAAAGAAATTTATCTAGTCTTAAGGAAACCATTTTTAATCGGTATAATTGCAAAGAAATATAATTAACAAGTTTCATGGCATTATTGCTGGGGATTAGACAATAGTCCTTGGTAATAGTGTCATAAATTTGTATATGTCTTTTGGTTAAGTCCAACAAATACAAAAACAAAAATCGGCAAAAAATCAGCTTTTTTCGAAAAATCGGCGATTTTTCCCGATTTTTCTCCAATTTTTCCTTCCCAAAATCGTTTCTGACCTTAGGCGATTTTCGTAAAAAGAATCGACGAAAAATGATTTTTGTCCTTGCTTATAACAGACTTTTGCTTATAACAGACTTATGCTTATTCGGATCTCCCATATAACTCATACTTGTACCTATAGCAACTTTATGCTTGTTCAGATATCCCGTAGGAGTTACAGAACTTATTCTTATTCAGAAGTACCCTGTAGGTATTACATATCATAACAATATACTTTTGTTTACTCTTATTCGTCATTCAGGTTATTATTATATAACTATGGGAATACCTAGACCAGTAATAAGAAATGAGTAGGACCGCGGCACAATAGAGTACGAGTGCGATTGCAATCTTGCGGGTGTCATAGCCTGAAAGCGAGTGTCGGAAGCGCGGCAGAGGCGTCGTCGCACTATTCGGAAGTACCAAGTACTAAGCGGAGGAGTACCAAAGTACTAGTCGGAGAGTGCAGTACTATTCAGAGTACCCGAGTACTAATGTGCGAAGCACGGTCGAGAGTGTCGTCGCATATTCGGAAATGCTAGAAATTACTATACATGCTGCCACGTAGCAGGAAGTGTCTCGTGTCATTTAATACCTGGTCTTAGGCATTCCTACAATTATATGTATTCGGAAACTTCCTATCTTATTATAAGGCATGAAGTTTGCACACATCGAAGGCTTCGCCCGAGCGGCGAAGCTTCTTAGCGCTCGCCCTCGGCGGTGTGAGTACGATTACATTTTGCCAATTTCTTTCTTATCAGCCAACCTGCATTAATCTCATTTAATAGAGTTCTAATATACTCGGTATGTGAATTAGCTTAACCCATGCAAAATACCAAAAGCGAAGGGTTTTAGAACCAGTGGTACGGTACCACTATGTTTGAGTGCCGGTACGAACCGGTTACAGAGAGTGGTACCGATGCCGCTTAGATGGCTGCCGATACCGTTTTGCTATACGCCAAGTGAGTAGAATTTACCACCCACATTTGGTACCGATGCAGCTGCGATGCAGCCCATAAATGGCAGAATTCACCATTTCATTCACCTTTCTTCCATAATTCTCTTCTATTCCATCTCTTATTAGCTCCAACGTGATCCTCCCCTGACAATTCCTGAAACACTTTTAATGGGGTTAAAATTTCTTAAGCCAAACCTTAGTCGAATCAAGGATTCATACAAAATTCACCAAACTTTACAAAACCATAGAAATAGGAAGGATTCCATATCTATTTGATATCAACTATGGTTTTCAACCTAACTTCCCATAATTCTAGAGTTAGGATGTATTCCTAACAAAACCACTAGGGAGCAAGCTAATATCCGAAACTCTGGCAATCCATACCCAACTAGTTTTGTATACAAAATAATACTAGAATCCATACCTTTGCTTGACTCATCCTTCTTCCTCTTCTTCTTCTTCTTCTTCCTCTTCCTCTTTTATTCCAACCCGTATGAGCTCTCTTGTTTGGAGACCAAAATGAGATATTTTTGTCTCCCTCCCTTTTTATAGTTAAACTTTCTTTTATTTGCCTTTTAGTCCTCCCTCATTTCATTAATTGCACTATAATTTATGTTATTTCTACTTTGGCCTCTAATCTTATCAACTTATGACTTTTATGTCCCTTTTTTGACAATTTACAATTTTGTCCTTATGTCTTGTACAATTTCCGGGTTTCTAAATTTCCATGTTTCGTATTTAAATTGCGAAAAAATCAATTTAATAACTACAAATACCTAAACATGTTGAAAACGACTAGGGTATATTTCGGGGTGTTACAATTCTCCCCCCCTTAAAATAAATTTCGTCCTCGAAATTACACAGGCCCAATTTGAGGGTACTATACCCTCATTGTCGATTCTGGTTCCCATGTCGCTTCTTCCATACCGTGATGTTGCCACAGCACTTTTACTAGAGAGACTTGCTTGTTTCGTAATTGTCTTATTTCACGATCTAGAATAGCTTTCGGCTCTTCTTCAAAAGTGAAATCTTCTTGTACTTGTATATCTTGAATTGGTAATATGTGCGATGGGTCAGAACGATATCTACGAAGCATAGACACATGGAATACATCATGTAATTTGGCTAACTCTAGAGGGAATGCCAAACGATATGTTATTGGTCCAACTCTTTCTAAAATCTCGTAAGGGCCAATAAATCTTGGACTCAGTTTCCTTTTCTTCCAAAGCGGAGTATCTTTTTCCACGGAGATACTTTTAAAAACACTTTGTCTCCGACTTCATACTCTATATCCTTTCTCTTCAAATTAGCATAAGACCTTTGTCTATCACTGGCAGCTCTTAACCTCTGCTGAATAATATGAACTTTTTCTTCCATGTCTTTTACTAAATCAGGACCAACAATCTTATGCTCGTCCAACTTTGTCTAATACATAGGAGTTCTACATCTTCTTCCATCTGAGAAGCTTCATACGGGGCCATACCAATGCTGGATTGATAAGCGTTGTTATAGGCGGAATTCCATGAGTGGAATATACCCATCGACTTCTCGAGAAAATCACAATACACGGCCAGCATATCTTCAATACGAGATCACTCTTTCAGACTATCCATCCGTTTGTGGATGGAAAGCAGTGCTAAAATTCAATCTTGTACCAAAAGCGGACTGTAACTCTTTCTAGAACCTTGACGTAAACCGAGGATCACGGTTGGATACTATCGATAAGGGAATGCCATGTAATCTGAAATTTTCATTCACATAAAGGTCCGTTAAACGATCCATGGAGTAGTCAAGTCGGATCAGTAGGAAATGGCGAGACTTGGTCAATCATCCTGATCACCCCAGTTGCATCATGTTTCCTTTAGGTGAGAAAGCTGGATATGAAATCCATAGTAATGTTATCCGCTTCCATTGGGAGTGGAAGGGAGTTGATAATGCGAATGGTACCAGTGATTACGCCTTTACTTCTTGACACGTCAGACACTTAGACACATACTCATAAATGTCCTTTTTCATCCCTTGCCACCAGTAGTACTGTTTCATATCCTGGTACATTTTATTACTTCCAGGATGCATGGTGAAAACAGTATTGTGGCTTTCATATAATATCTTCTTTTTCAAATCCATATCATTCGGTACACATAATCTGCTCTTGTACAACAAACCTCCACTTCCATTTATGGCAAAATCAGTCTTGTCTCCAGTACTGACTAACTGAACTATCTCTTGTAACTTGGCATCATTTTTCTGAGCATTCACTATCATTTGCTTCAAATCCAGTATCACACTCAATTGAGCCAACAAGGCTCCATCAGGTGCAAGTTTCCAATCATAATCTTTCAAAGTCAAAGTAGAAATCATTTTCCTACTCAAGGCATTTGCCACTACATTTGCTTTCCCGGGGTGGTAATCAATTATACAATCATAGTCTTTCAACAATTCCAACCATCTACGTTGCCTTAAGTTCAAGTCCTTCTGTGTTAGCAAATATTTTAGACTCTTATGATCAGTAAAAATTCTACATTTTTCTCCATATAAATAGTGTCATGGAGATTTTCAGCGAACACTCACGACTCCTAACTCGAATCCTTGAGTGGGATAGTTTTGCTCATGCGGTTTCAATTGTCTGGAAGCATAAGCCACCACTTTTCCATCTTGCATTAATACACATCCCAAACTTGTCCTCGAAGCATCGTTGTACACAGTATAATCCTTACCCGAAGTAGGCTGAATCAACACCGGTGCTTCAACCAGTATTTCTTTTAATCTTTCAAAACTGGATTAGCACTTATCATCCCACTCAAACTTCACTCCTTTCCGGAGTAATCTTGTAAGTGAGGATGCTACAAAATCCTTGTACAAATCTCCAATAATAACACCTTCCAAGCCCCGAGAAACTTCGCCTGGGTTACATTTCGAGGAGGTTTCCAATTCACAACTGCTTCAATTTTCACTGGGTCCACTCTAATACCTTCTACATATACAATATGGCCTAGGAATGACACTTTATTAAGCCAAAAATCACATTTACTTAACTTTGCAAACAACTAATTCTCTCTCAAAGTTTGCAATACTATCCTCAAATGGTGTTCATGTTCCTGTGCATCTTTAGAATACACCAGGATGTCATCAATAAATACCACAACAAATTGATCCAAATAGGGCGAAAAGGCAACTTATATACAAGTCCATAAATGCAGCCGGAGCATTAGTAAACCCAAATGGCATTACTAAAAACTCATAGTGGCCATAACGGGGTTCTGAAAGCTTTTCGGGACATCAACCTCTTTTACCCGGAGTTGATAATATCCCGATCGCAAGTCTATCTTCGAAAAGACGCTTTCTCCTTTCAATTGATCAAATAAATCTTCCATTCTTGGCAACGGGTACTTATTCTTAACTGTTACTTTGTTTATTTGCGGTAGTCAATGCACATCCGAAGAGTGTCATCTTTCTTCTTAACAAATAAAACCGGCGCACCCTAAGGTGAGACACTAGGTCGAATGAAACCCTTATCTAATAGCTCCTGTAGTTGAGTCTTTAACTCTTTCAGTTCAGTTGGAGCCATACGGTAAGGTGTCCTCGATATCGGAGTCATTCCCTATACAACTTCACTAGAGAGATCCACTTCTCTTTCAGGTGGTACTCCCGGTAACTCTTCGGGAAACACATCAGGGAACTCCCTAATCACATGAATATTTTCTAAATTTACTTGCTCTCTTTTGGAGTCAAGAATCAAAGCCAAAAAGGCTTCACAACCTTTTTCAGATAATGTCGGGCTTTCATAGAAGAAATAACTTTCGGTATTGATTCAGATCGGATACTCTGTATTGTTACTTCGATAAATTCGAAGACATTTAAAGCGGGACTATTTTCTTATCCTGATCAACTATGGCCCAATGTTTTGGATAACCAATCCATTCCCAAGATCAAATCAAACTCATGAAAGGCAAAGCAATTAGATCAACCGAGAATTCCCTATCATGGACCATTAAGGGACAATTCTTATACACACGGTTAACTCTAACACTATGCCCCAGAGGACTTGTAACAAGCAGGTCATAAGCTAACAGCTCTACTACAGGTAATTTATCACTCATTTGTTCCATGCATATATATGAATGCGTAGAGCTCGGATCAATTAAAGCATACAAGTCAATATCAAAGAGAGAGAAAGTACCAGCAATAACCCTCGAGGCATGTGGATCTTCCACGAGCTCGTATAAGCTGTTTGGGGCTGTAGTAGCGAACGATTTCTTGTCTGACCTTACTACCTCTTCCTTGAACCACTTAGTCCTCTACCCCTGTTACGAGTTTGTAGAAGTACATTTGATCCTGCTCCTGCTTCCTTGAGGATTTCTAGAACCGCGATCCTCCGCGGGTGATTTAGCTATCATATGATCGATGCTCACTTTGTCGGGAAACAACCCCCGATTACTAATCTACAAACCATAATGATTTTTATGCTTGTCTGCGGGCATGCGAGATCTTTCCTCCTTCCAGATGGAGGTGCCTCGTGGAACCTTGTGTCTGGTAGGTCCTTGTCTCACCCTTATGGCCAGACCACATCTCTTGAATCAACTTGTGACTCTCTAGGTCTTTTTCCCGAAGAGGAACCCCCTCTTGAGAACTTTTTCTCTTTCTTTCTTTCTTGACTCTTCATTTCAGACTTCTCAATTTTTATAGTCGCTTGTACCAGCTGATAAAAATTGACAACTTGTAGCGAAGTAACAACCGTGAGGTACCTTTTGATAGACTCATGTAAGCCCTCCATAAACTGTCCACATCTGAATTTTTCCATAAGAACGGATTCCGGTGAATATTTACTAAGGCGGCGGAATTCTTTCTCATACTCAGCCACTGTCATTTTCCCTTGTCTTAGAGTCAAGAATTTCTTCCATTTTGACTCCTTGTAATCATCAGTGACATACGTCGTATTAAACTCTATGACAAAGTAGTCCCATGTAACTGGATCTGGAAGTAGTGGATTTCTCAAAACCAGCTTCCACCAGTCATAAGTTGCACCTTACAACAATGAAACTACACATGTGACCTTTTGGTCCACAGGACATCTCGCTTCATCTAGAGCCCTTTCAAGTTTTTCAAGCCAAAATTCGGCTTCATCGGACTCTTCCATACTTGTACCATGGAATTCTTCCACTCCATGCTTTCGTATTAAATCACTCGGAGCTCGAGGGGCCGTGAGTTAATCTAAGACCCTTGCCATATCACGAGGGTACATCAGTAGCCGGTTGGAAGCATTTTCATTCATACGTTGACTCACAATGGACGAGACGATTGATCAAAGGATTGATGCTTTGATTTGTCTCAAATCTACGACTACTTGAGATAGATCCATTCTAGACAATACACAAAACAAAGACATCCGCATTAGGCCACCACATTACTAGGTAGGTACATCCTTAATCTAAGACTCGTCCAAAAACGCCTAAACCTAGGCTCTGATACCAACTTGTCACACCTGGAGGCTCGAGAGACTGAACTAGGACTCTTTACCTGCTTTTTTAGACATTGGTGTGTCCAAGTCTTATAACTGTATCAACATATCGTATACAAAAATACAACATAAACCTACCACCGTAGTGGTGTTTACAGTGTCACATACATATGATCACGAGTCTATTTACGCGCCCAAAACGCCACATTTACATTTTACGATCATAACGCCAAAACCTCGGTGATGAACCCCTACTAGAGTGTTGGCCGGAATGCGGAAGACCCTTTATCTCCTTATTTTGTACCTACGGTTGAAAACCCGTGCAAACTTTCGCTTAGTGGGAAACATATGTATTAGCATATACACATTTATAAGTAAGCATATAACAATACTTGAGATACTCCCGAATTTTCATGCATTCATATAATGAACTTTTATAATTACTTGTACTTATAACGAGACTTATGCTTATTCGGATCTCCCATAGAACTCATACTTGTACTTATAGCAACTGTATGCTTGTTCAGATATCTCGTAGGAGTTACAGAACTTATTCTTATTCAGAAGTACCCGTAGGTATTACAGATCATAACAATATACATTTGTTTACTCTTATTGAGTCATTCGAGGGTTATTGTTAACATATAACTATGGAGATACCTAGACCGAGTAATAAGAAATGAGCAAAGACAATAAGTACCCGGTTGGGTACAAGATAGCATTTAAGGTTATAGCACAGCAGAGTGTCGGTTAATCGATGCAGGTGTCGCCAAGACTAATCGAGTACCAAAGTACTAAAACAGAGTACCAAGTACTTCCAGTCAAAGAGTACCGATACTAATGTGCCGCTACGCCGAGAGTGTCGTCAAGACTAATCGTGAGAGTACCGGGCACTATACATGTCTCGCCCACGTAATGTATGCCGTGTCATTTAATACCTGGTCTTAGGCATTCCTACAATTATATGTATTCGGAAACTTCCTATCTTATTATAGGGCATGAACTTTGCCCACATCGAACTCGCCGAGGCAAAGCGAAGCTTCGCCGCGCTTCGCCTTGGCGGCGTGGTACGATACATTTTTCACTTAATTTCTTTCTTATCTTAACCCCTGTTAATCATTTATTAGAGTTCTAATACTCTCGGTATGCGAATTATAGCTTAACTATGCAAAATACCAAACCGGGGTTTTCAGAACCGGTACCGGCATCACTATGTTTGCACCTGACCAAACCGAGCCTCGAGAATGGTACGCGATCGCTTGATGGTACCGTAACATTTTGCCTCTCGCATAAGTGGAAAATCGATACCACCCCTCGCTTGGTACCAGATTAAGTCGATTCCCTACTTCATAAATGGCGTATCTGTCTTTTCATTCAATCTTCTTCCATAATTTCTTCTATTCCATCCTTCATCAAACCAACATGGAATCCCTCCCAACAATTCCAATAAACACTTTTAATGGGGGTTAAGAATTTCTTTTTAAGCCAAACCTAGTCAAAGAATCCAAGATTCATACTAAATTCAATTAAACTTACAAACCATAGAAATAGAAGGATTCCATATCTATTTGATATCAACTATGGTTTTTCAACCTAACTTCCCATAATTCTAGAGATGTATTCCTAACAAAACCCTAGAAAGGGAACAAAACTAATATCCAAAGAAAACTCTAGCAATCCATACCCAACTAGTTTTGTATACAAAATCATACTAGAATCCATACCTTTGCTTGACTCCTCCTTCTTCCTCTTCTTCTTCTTCTTCTTCCTCTTCCTCTTCTCCTCTTTTATTCCAACCCGTATGAGGTCTCTTGTTTGGAGACCAAAATGAGATATTTTTGTCTCCCTCCCTTTTTATAGTTAAACTTTCTTTTATTTGCCTTTTAGTCCTCCCTCATTCTATTAATTGCACTACAATTTATGTTATTTCTACTTCTGGGCCTCTAATTCCATCAACTATGACTTTTATGTCCCTTTTTGGACAATTTACAATTTTGTCCTTATGTCTTGTACAATTTCTGCGTTTCTAAATTTCCATGTTTCGCATTTAAAATACAAAAAATTCAATTTATGCTTACAAAATACCCTAAACATGTTGAAAACAACTAGGGTATATTTCGAGGTGTTACAGACGTGGTTGTGGAAGTCAAGCAAATCCACCACCGCCACCACCTCCTGATGCTATGAATGGTATTTATCAATGTTTGAGAGAACTCACTTCCCTAGTGCAACATCATAATAGAAACAACAGCAACAACCACACCGGCGGGGCTCACTCACTAGCCCAAGTACGAGGCAATGGAGAAGAGAATCAGAGAATGATCATTCTTCGAGAATTTTTAAGGCAAAGCCCACCCACTCTTCAAGGGAGCTCAAACCCCCTAGATGCGGATAGGTGGATCCGCCGGTGACAAAAGTCTTTGATGGCCTAGGAGTAGCCGATGACTTTAAAGTCGGCTTGGCAACGTATTTATTTGATGGAGAGGCCGATCACTGGTGGGAATCAGTAAAGAGAATGAGGGACATCAGTGCACTTACTTGGGGGAGTTCGATCAAATCTTCCAAGACAAGTATTTTCCAGAATCCGTCAGAGATAGAATGAAGGCTGATTTGCTCTGCGACAAGGCAACACAACCGTGTTGAGTGATGAGGAGGAGGTTTACCGAGCTATCCCGTTATGCTATGGAGTTTATCTCTACGGAGGCCAACCGGGCTAAGCGCTTTGAACAGGGCTTGAGGCTAGCCATCCGAGAGAAGTTAGTAGCTCTCAAGATACGAGACTATAAGGATATGGTGGATCGAGATGCACTCGTGGAGAGGGATATAGAGGATAGCCAACGACGACAAAGCTGGGCGAGGGGAGGTCCGATCCCGACCGGGTGCGTGAGTGGAGGTTCGCAGGGCAACACCTTATCGTTGTTCAAACTGTATAGGCGGGACCTGCACCCCGCTAGCTAGAGGGGCCGGAGGTGTACTAGTGGGAGCAGCCACTGATTCACAATCTTGCTTTGCATGTGGAGGTGCAGGTCATACTAGAATGCATTGTCCAATTTATCCACCCCAGAGGAATACTGTATAAAGAAGATCTAGACCCATGAATTAGGCCACCCCACCCAGGCCACTACCACAAAGAGAGGAAGATGTCTCCAATGCAATTTGTGGAAGGTATCACTCTTCTTTATAACTATGGGCCCGACCATTGATCCTCAGCATCTATCATTTATATGCACCACATATGCTATTGGATTTGGGATCAACTTGAAAAGCCAGAAAGGTGCATTAAATGTCAGATTTGTCAATGGAGAACACCGTACCCTCGCTGTGTTTGCAAGGGCTGCGTGTTTCAGACAGGAGCACGAATTAATTGTGGACTCGATTGCTCTAGATTTGAAGGGTATGACGTTATATTCGGGATGGACTGATCACCCACCTCTCCTGGCAAAGATGGATTGTTTTCATAAGTGAATTACACTCCAGTTACCAGGAGGGGTAGTTTTCAGTTTCATTAATGACCAAAGTTCTTCCCATCCATTTCCTACCATGAGTAGTAAATTCTTGAAAGCTAAGGCAGGGAGCCACTTGAGTTTCTTAGCTAGCTTGATTGGAGAGGAGAAGGATAAAGACCCTAAGAGGGCGGTGTTAGTAGTATCGGATTTCCTGGATGTCTTCCTAGATGAACTACCAGGGTTACCCCCACAAAGAGATATTGAATTCAAGATTGATCTATATCTGGGAACCGAACCCATATCCATTGCCCCTTACCGTATGGCACCTTTGGAGCTAAAGAAGCTAAGGAAGCAATTGGACCAATTGTTGAATATTGGGTTTATCCGTCTAAGTACCTCACCTTGGGGAGCTCCAACTTCAGAAGAAGCACGATGAAACCCTTCGGTTATGTACGGACTACGTGATGCTTGAATCGGTGACAAGAAAATAAATACCTTACCCCTGGGAGCAGATGACATATTTGTCTGGGCCGAGGGGTTCAAGATTACACCAAGATCGGGTCTCAAGGTATTGTGGTACCATCAATTGCGAATCGTGGAGGAGACATTCCTAAGATCGTCACCCGCATGGTCATTTAGAGGACACGATAATGCCGTTTGGATTGACTAATGCCCCCGCAGCTTTCATGGATTTGATGCACAGGGTATTTCGACCGTATCTGGATCAATTTGTCATTATGTTCATTGATGACATACTAATCTATTCACGGACCCCTGAGGAACATGAACGCCATCTCACAATTATGCTCTAGAATTTGAGGGAGCATAAGTTATATGCTAAGATGAGCAAATGTGAGTTTTGGATGAAGGAGGTGAAATTCCTTAGCCATGTGGTGTCGGAATAGGGGTGTAGCTGTTGACCCCGCAAAGATTGAGGCAATGATGAAGTGGGAACCACCGAAGAATGTGAAGGAGGTACGTAGCTTTCTGGGCTTAGCAGGTTACTGTCGGATGTTTGTGGAGGGATTCTCCAAGCTTGGAATGCCAATGACTCGCCTGACCAAGAAGGGAGAGAAATTCTTGTGGAGTCCAGAGTGTGAACTTGTTTTTCACACTTGGAAGGAGAAATTGACAACGGCCCCTATCCTTATTATCCCAAACAGTGGGGAAGGATACGAGGTGTACACTGATGCTTCTCTATGAGGCTTGGGATTTGTCTTAATGCAAGGGGGGAAGGTAGTTGCTTATGGCTGGAGGCAACTCAAGACTCATGAGCAAAACTACACCACCTTATGACTCGAAATCCACCTGTGGTTTTTGGGCTCTTAAGTCAGGAGGCTTACTTATATGGGGGAGAAATTCAAGTGTATTCCACCATAAGAGCCTCAATTATATATTCACACAAAAAGACTTGAATCCTAGAAAGAGGTGGGTCGTAGCAATCAAAGATCATGATTTCACACTCAACTATCATCCTAGAAAGGCAAATGTAATGCAGATGCACTTAGCGTAAAGTCTCAGAACTCACTGTTTCTATAAGTAATGTGCTTAAAGGATGCCTCTGTAGATTTGGATCTATGACTCTGTGAAGGTGAATCTCACCATGCATATTCATCTTAGAAGCTCAACCATTGCTTCTCGTAAGAAAGGATCGTGACGCTGCAAAGAAAGAGACACAGAGCTGATACTAGACTGAGAGGTTGGGAGGAGGAGGAGATATTGGAAAGAATTCAAGCAATAATTAATGATGAGTTGACGGCCGGGAAGGTTATGTACCCGACCATGGTCTATCAGTGGAAGAAGTATTGTGTGAATGCCACAATCAAGCCCTCCAATCATCCGAGTAAAATGCATGTGGACATGAAGCGGCGTATCTGTAGCGGAAATGAAAAGGATAGCAGATAATGCAAATGCGGTGTGTCAATAAGCAAATATTGAGCACTGTGGCCTGTGAGGATTACCACAAATCTTGCTCATCCCAAGAGCGGGCGGATCACATCACCATGGACTTCAAGATCTAGTTTTTCCACCCGACCGCATTTAGAAATAACGCCGTACGGGTTATCATGATGACTCCACCAAGTCCACCTCATTTCCTAGATAGAAGACTACTCGACACAACCGAGACTCAAGTCAACTCTATATCCGTGACATAGATTGCATGGAGTTCACTGCCATCGTGTTTCCGATCGTGATTCCCTTGGCTTACGGCATCGCTCATGGAAGTCATAATGTTTACGGGATGAACATGGCCAAAGACAGCCACCTCAAACGACGTACAATCCATGCGGTGATACAAAGCTGTGGAAGATACGTTACGTAGTTTCGCATGTTGGACTTCAAGGAAATCGGAGTAATCCATTTTGTCGCTGGTAGAATTTTGGCGTGACAACAACAGCTTCATCGTGCAAGTACCGGGATGGCACCTTATGAGGCATTGGAAGGCCCTGTAGATCACCGACATGTTGGTTGGAAGCAAAGTAGAGTAGCCCTGCTTGGCCAAAGATTTGCCCGAAACTACAGAGAAGGATCCAACCCCATCCGAGAGACTATGCACCCACAAGAAAGTGTATTAAAAGTTATGTGGATCGACGATGAAGACCCTTGGAATTTCAGGAGGGGGGATTATGTACTCTCAAGGTGTCCCCCCAAAAAGGAGTTTTTTAGATTTGGCAAGAAAGGAAAGAAGGTTCAAGATATCGACCATTTGAAGTGATCAGTGGTAGCAAAGCGGTGGGACGGCCAAGCGACACCCGCTCCGGGCCACCGAGGCCATGACGTATTCCATGTGTGACGCCCCCATTCTCGGTGTCCGACAACCCGTCAACCCGCGGAATACTCGTGAAATCGCCTGCAACCCGACACTTCGACGAAAAATCGCAGTCTCCTTTCAGACGGAGCTCTACCCAAATACAAAACCCGGTCTCTAAATGCTCTAATATGGCTACATTGTGGTCCATATACAATTAAATGAGTAAAATGGCCTCGGGCCCCCTTCGTGATCAATAATTACAATAATCATATCCCAACCAGCATGAGTATCAAGGTTCAAGTTGATAATTCACTCTTTATACAAATATATATTAAAAGTTTAAAACATTCTAACATGTATCCAACTAAAACACCAAAGCCACAACCCGGCTTTTTTCAAAATCGGCCTCTAGGATGAGTCGCCTCTCGTGCGCTCCCAGACCAACAACAGACCCCCGATAGGTGAGCTAATGCCCAAGGAATCACCCTAAATGGGTTACCTCCACCTAAGTGCATATGCAATGATCCTATGTAAACACACACTCAAGTAAAATGCGTGATCCTACTTGGAAACGCCCAAATGACTCAACCCATGTCCCGAGTCCTCACTGACTTCACACTTGCTCTGCCATATGAGAAGCATTATTCAAAACAAAGGTACTTACTTTAATCAGGACAACCCTCCGATATAAGTGCAGTGGACCGACTCCGATAATCTGGTCAGTGGACAACCCTCCGATGTATACTCATCTGGGCCAATTCGACGATTGATATTTATATGGACTACCGATATTGTAATGGATACCCTCCGATAATTATCATTATTAGTCAACCCTCTAAACACCCTTCAAGAAACCATCTCATGCACTCACCACGCTTCAGATGCCCCAAAGGCATATGGAATGCACATGCCAATTCCAACAGCAATTTATATAATAAGTATGCAAATATATATAACATGAATATATTCACATAATTTAAATCACACAAACATGCCTTCATGTAATTTCACAATCCATTACATAAAAATTAGCTCACGTGAAGTTAACGATTCAAACACGAAAGAATTCAAATACCAATTACTCAACCAAACACGTTTTCACACAAAAAATTCTATTTTCGTGGTCACTATTCATGTAAAATAAAGAAAAACCCCGGGGTTACTGCTCACAACCGCTTCTCACGTCTGCCTAATCTTGTGAACCCGAAATCCAATGGCTATTCACATATTGCATATCACAACATTTAACCACACATAAATCACACAATTAGGGCCACTCCAAACAATTGCGTATCACGAGTGTAAATATTGCTCCATAAATTAGAACACCCGTCCCAAGTTTTGGGACCGATCAAACGGCCTTTCAAGGCCTCAATCCAACCGAAACTTTATAAAACACTTAAATAAAGTGTAAAACCCAAGTAGGATAAAACCCCTACCTCTCGAAGTTTGACGAAACTCCCTAAAACCGAAGTCCACGCAGCCTCGCAGAGCAAACCTTCCTTAGCCCGAAGGATTTCGACGACTGACGCCCCAGAAACCTAGAGATGACACTCTCACTCTAAAAAAAAAAACGAAATCACCTTAACGATCTCCCTTCTCCTTCATTTCACGTTTTGGCTCTTTTAAGAGGATGACACTATTCCTCTTTTTGTCTTTTCCTCATTTAAACAAATTTAATAATGCCCATTTTGTCCCTTAGCTTGGATGCCTCGAAAAACGTGTAAATTCCGATTGCCTCGGAATTCGACGAAATTTGACGTGGTAGCTAGATTTCGCAAGATGATTCCAACGGTGAAATCCGTTTTTCCATCCGAGATCTAGAGAATAAATTTCAGAATTTTTACCGAAATTACGATTTTACCCTTTTTCCAGAAATTGGAATTTCTCGGGTCTTACACCATGTATCAATGTTGAGGAAGTGTCTATCGGATGCAACGCCGGTCGTAAACTTGGAAGATATAAAAGTCCAAGATGGGGTAACATATGAGGAACAACCGGTGAGGATTCTTGATTCCAAAGAAAAGGTGCTTCGCAACAAAATCATCCAGGCTAAAGTGAAGTTTTGTGCTTAGCTTTGTGGAGTGGAAAAGTACATGGGAATCTCGAATTTAAATACGAAATTACCGCCTTTATTCGCTCTTTAGAGGTAAGTTTAGAATGAAACTTTCTTTAAGGGGTGGATTGTAAACCCCCACACATCTTAAATATCAAATAATCGTCGATTAGTTTTCTCTTAATCAAAGTATAAGAATGATAAATATACAAATGTTTATAAATCATAGAAATAAAGGTTTTTAGGTTAAAATAACATTAAAAATGAATCTGGAAAGTGAAAAACCTTAAGTAGTCTATCATTTGAATTTGAGAGTGTAGTGGCAAGCGTAATTTTGAAGAAAAACCAAAATACCCCATGAGCAGTGATTTTCAGGGCAAGCTGGATTAAAACCCAAACTTTTCTTCTCTTTCTCGGATTTTCTCTGCTCAGCACACACCTCTTGAAGCCACTAGGATCGTTGGAAGAAGGAAGAAGGTAGTAGGAGATTTAGGGCCAAATGTAATCTAGCTTAAGATCTCCATATCAACCAAAGATTAAGGTAGGGGTTTTCTCCCATTCACTTACATTGAGGCTAGGTTATTATATATGTACATTTTGGGGCTTTAAATGCTATATTTCTGGGTGTTCTAAAATTATTCTCCCTGTATGTGAGAATGAGGGAGTTTTTATTCTTAAGCGGGTTAAATGGGGAATTGATTTTCTAAATGTAGAGTTTTGTGTGAAAGTGGGCTCTTTTTGTAGGTGCGATCTCTTGTATTTTCTAAATATTTCTTGAATTGTTTTATGATTTTTTGTGGATTCTTAGAAGTTTTTCCGGTAAATTGGAGATGTATGGAATGATTGGTTATGAGATTGATGGTTGGTAAAATAAATTTCTGGTATGGTGATTGAGGAATCCAATGGGGGATTCAACTATATTGTGGGGGAGTCAAGCATATTGGGGATAAAGTATAACAGTGGGGGATTCTTATACTGGTTGGGTTTTGTATATAATATGGGGGATTCTAATATAGTATGGGGGATTCTCATATAGTATGGGGGATTCTTATATAACATGGGGATTCTTATATAGTATGGGGATTCCAATATAATATGAGGATTCTCATATAGTATGGGGGACTCTTATATAGTATGGGGATTCTTATATAGTACGGGGGACTTTTATATAGTATGGGGGATTCTTGTATAGTTTGGGGAATTTTTATATAGTATGGAGGATTATTATATAGTATGGGGGATTCTTATATATAACATGGGGGATTCTTATATAGTATAGGGGATTCCTGTATAATATCAGAGTTACGGTATGGTGATTGGAAATAAAAAAAAAAATGAGATGAGAGGTTCATGTAAAGGATCATCCAGCCTATGCTCAAGAGGTTCCTTGTAAGGATGCTTGAGAAAAATTACTATGATGAATGAGAGGTTCCGTGAAAGGATGCGCAACCTATGCTCAAGAGGTTCCTTGTAAGTATTCTTGAGAAAACTACTATGATGAATGAGAGGTTCCTTGTAAGGATGCTCGACATGCTTTCGAAACTTCCTTGTAAGGATGCTTGAAAACTACTATGATGAATGAGGTTCCTTGTAAGGATGCACCGGCTATGCTCAGAGGTTCCTTGTAAAAGGATGCTTGAGAAACACTCTTATGAAGAGTGAGAGGTTCCTTGTAAGGATGCTCTAAATATTCTTAAGGAGTTCTAACGTAAGATGGCAGAAATACTATTATGAAGAGTAGAGTTTATTACCCAAGGTTGCTCATTTTATCCTGAGAGGTTCCGTGGGATGCTTGAGAACCAAAAATAACGCAATAGGGGTGGAGGTTACTGTTTAGTATGCAGCACATGCAAAATAACGATTAGGAAATGGCATTGTTTGGGTAGAGCGTTTTATGATTCTGGTGTGTTGCTTGAGTGTACATTTACTTATGTGTTTATATAAACTTGAGATCTATTTTTAATGTCATTGTTTTATCAAATTGTACATCTATGATATCATTCTCAAAAATGGCGACATTTTTCATACTTTTCTAAACCTTGTTGGAGTTTGGGAGGATTTTCCTCTGAAGCTGTCTCACCCTGCCACATTCCTTTTCGGATTTTGCAACTGAGGAGGTGGTAGGAGGCGAGAACAGGTACGTGGGAGGCCGCTGAAGGAAATTTAGATTCAGGGTCCTGGTGAGAGAACCGGTGAGAGCCAAGGTGAGTAAGAAAACGGCTAGATTTTGGCCTATTTCTGATTTTTGTAATTTTCTGGATTGAATATCCGAGTTTGAAGATGTACAAAAAGATGATATTGTAGCCGTAGCTTGGCTTGTCTTTTGGAAGGTTATTGTGGGTATTGCATACGGTGAATGGAAATCTTTTGGGATAATGTTGTAAATATTTTATGGATAAATGGGCCCAATGTGGTTGATGTAGTATAATTGCACAGGTTGTGTTTTGGGTAGAGCTCAGACCAGGAGACTCTTGCTAGGGTACCTGTTAAATTAAGGACCCAGGTTATTTATGGATTTTATTAGTGCTCTCATGGTGTAAATGGTTGTTAGTATGTAATACCGTCCCAAAGGGGGGATTTGGGTCATTACAAAAAGATAAGATAGCAAGGTGTGGAGATGTTTTGGGGCTAATCTACACTGATATATGTGAACCTTTCACACCGACTGCTTTGGGTGGTTATAGGTATTTTATTACCTTCACTAATGATTTCTCTCGTTATGGACATGTTGAGCTTATCCGTGAGAAGTCGGATTTTTTGGTTGCCTTTAAGGAGTTTAAGGTCAAGATTGAGCTTCAAAAGAATAAAAAGCTAAAAGTTGTAAGGTTTGACAGAGGTGATGAGTTCTATGATAGATATGATAAGACTGGACGGAACCCATGGCCATTCACAATTTATTTACGTGAGTGTGGCATTGATCATGTCCTGATGCACGGTACTCCTCGATAGAATGGCATAGCGGGAGAATCGCACTTTGTTAGGTATGGTGCGTTCTATGTTGAGCGAGCTCTTGCTTGCGAGTTATAAAGGGGAGAGAGGCCGGTAAGAGTTTGATGACTTATATTTTGAATCAAGTCTCGATTAAATCTGTTTCTAAGACTCCTTTTGAATTGTGGTTAGGAAGAAAGCCTACTTTGCACCATTTTCGTGTATGTGGTTGCAAAGCTGAAGTGCATATTTATAATCCCCAAATTAAAAAGTTGGATCCTAAAACCATAAGTGGTTATTTTGTCAGCTATTGTATAGGATCTAGGGGTCCAAAATTCTTTTGTCCATCTCATACCACTAGAATTGTGGAGTCAGACATAGCTATTTATTTTGAAGATGATTTTAGATTTGATGGTAGTAATGGTCGAGGGCCTCGATTTAGAGAAAGTGTATTCATGCCCCGGTGTTCTTGTTCACATTAGAGATGTTATTGATCCAATGGTTGATGAACCAGTAATTGGTCAGTATGATCCCTTTATTGATGAGTAACATATTCCAGCTATTGCAGATGCTGGTGTGACTTTGAGAAGGTCACAAAGGACTAAGAGATCAACTATTTCTGATGATTACGAGGTTTACTTGCAGGAACATGATTTTGACATAAGTGATGATTTAGATCTAGTCACTTATGAGGAGGCCATGATGCAATGGAAGATGAAATGAAATCCATGGCATCAAATGGTGTATGGGATTTTAATGCAAAGTCAAGGCATGACTTCTAAGGTCGTAGTTAAAATTCCAAAAAGGCAAGTTTTGAGAGCAGAAGGAAAGAAGATCAAGGATGCACTTAATATGCTAATTTAAGTTCTAGAAGAATCTAGACGTATTTGGGATGTTTTCTAGATAAAATTGTATGGCTTGCATGCAAAGTTATTTACTTTCCTTTTAGTTTATTTATTTTCCTTAGTTTATTTTTATTTAGATTTGTTTCCTTTTTTGTTTTAGGTGTGATTTAGGTTAAATATTGCAGTAGATATTTAGTTTATGTTTCATTTCTAGTTTGTAGCCTATATAAAGGCATGTTTATAATGTAATTATATAGATGAATATGAATTAAAAATTTTGATAGTCTTCTCCTCTTGGTTCTCTAAAGAACTTTTGAACTTATCGGATTTTTCTGTGGCGTTCATCCTATCAACTTATCAATTAATCCTTCCATAGTTGATTATGGCGTCTTCATTTCATCGACTTATCAATCAACCTTTTCATAGTTGATTGTGGCGTTTTCATTCCATCGACTTATCAATCAGCCCTTCCATAGTTGATTGTGGCATCTTCAATATTCCCTACTTATTAATCAACTATAGCGACCCCCGAGCCCGACCCGACCTGGTTGGCAGATCTAGACCGAAACCCGGGGACGCCCGGCCGAAGCCATTAATCAAATCCATTCCATTAATGCAAGAATTTTCATTCTCAAATCTTTTCGGAAGCGGTTTCAATTTGGGGCAAGCCCATAAACATTTACAAATTCAATGTAATTTATTTACAAAATATGCATTTACACAAAAATGGCATTTTATGCCGTTTACAACATAATATCCAAAATCATATTCGTATATAGGTACAAAAATAATTTCGGAGTTGAACTCCCTTTTGTTTGCAAAACAATATCATGTTCAAAAAAAATGGTGATGATGCATGTGTGGGCATACTCGTGAACTTTCTGGATGACTACGAGCTCCTGGAGCCTTGGAGTCCACTTTCGATCAGCGTCTGTAACAGGGTACCTACGCATTGATAAAACAATACGCTAAGCATTTTCATGCTTAGTGGTTCTATGCAGTTCTCTATTCCATTTCAGTTCAATATGAATCATGCATTTATGAAAATAATGCCTTTAATAC
This sequence comes from Tetrastigma voinierianum, assembly GCA_016808115.1. NCBI lineage: Eukaryota > Viridiplantae > Streptophyta > Magnoliopsida > Vitales > Vitaceae > Tetrastigma > Tetrastigma voinierianum. The sequence goes on along the minus strand of JAEQBH010000318.1, from coordinate 1,691,413 downwards.
AATGTCTATGTGTAATATAAAAGATACTTATACAAATACACTTTTCAAATCATTTTAAGCACTAGGTTTGTGATTTCACATAAAATTTATGCGTCGACATTCACGACAAATTCAGTTGGTGAATCTTGTCATGTTTGTCATTCAGTAGCAATGTGATTTCACATTTAACAAATGCAGTTACCTTCAGATGAATTCAGTCAGTGAATCCCATCATGTTGGTCATTCAACAATACATTTCAAATCAATTTACTCACATGCAATAATTTCACTATAATAATTCAAATCAACATATATAGAACTTGAAATGGGAATTGAGTCACCCAGAACAAACCAATTTATCGATCCCTTGTCTCTTTCGATGCAGTCTTTAGGTCGAGGTTATGATCTTCACCGCGCCTAGTCAAATACAAATTCTCCACTCTTAGTGGTTGAATAATTAATCATACTAAATGAATATCGCCGAGGCGATGAGGTACGGTATGTTTTCACTTAGTTTCATTCTTATTTGAACCCCCATTAATCATTTATTAGGGTCCTTAAATTATCGGTGTACAAATACAAAACTTTCGGAACAAAATCGAAAATTTTGGCTCTTGTGAGCGGTGTCTGTGTGACTTAGGCGCTTGTTGCCGGCGTAGCGAGGGGTGGCCTTTACGGCCCTTCGGCCTCATGTAGGCGAGGCAGCCCTCAACTAACGTAGAGTACGCCACGGCGAAGTGCTTGTATTCTGTGAAGGGACCCGTTTTCTTGATTTTCTCTTTGCTCTTTTTTGCGATTTTCTCCAAAAATCACTAAAAAAACCAAAACAAATTATGGAAAACTCTCCCAAAGGCATTTTAATATCATCCTAACCCAACCATGAGCAAAACCCATGGATGGATTAGGGTTTTCTAACGAGCTTCATTTAAGAAATCTAGGGTTTGTTTCTTACCTTAAATCCTTTTGAATCTCCTTCGCAGATGCTTGATCATTTAGAAAGCGATGAATGAGAAGAAATCACACGAAAATCACTTCTTCTCAAGCCTAGCCTCTTTCTCTATAGAATATCCTTGAATGTGTTTTTGCTCGATGAGCATTCTAACACAAAATGCCTTAAGTCATGTTTTTTCCTTTAGATATGTTTGGCTTGTTCATTAAATCTATTTCTCATTTTTCACCCTTTTGGTCTTTATTTTACTTCCATTTATCATTTAATTCACTTTTTGCATTTAAGCTTATTCTATTCTTGACCCTTAGGTCCTTATTTTACAAATTTCCAAATTTACCCTTTCTCACTCGGGTTTGTTTCCGAGTTCAATCAATTTCTCATTTTAGCATATAATATTTAATCGTATGCTCATATTTTCACTTCACATTTCACGATTTAACAATTTATCAATTTCGGAAAACCGAGTTAGCTCGATTTATGCAGAGATATATAATAAAATTATTATAAAGTAGGGTATTTTGAGAATGTACATCCAACCTTTTCATAGTTGATTGTGGCGTCTTCATCCTATCGACTTATCAATCAACCCATCCATAGTTGATTTACGTCTTTATCTCATCGACTTATCAATCAACCCTTCCATAGTTGATTGTGACATCTTCATCTCATCGACTTATCAATCAATCATTCCATAATTGATTGTGGCGTCTTCACTTTTTCCCTTCAAACCTGATTGTAGAACGATCTGAGAGAGTATCTTGTTGCGAATGGCGTCGGTCTGGGACGACCTTGCATCAAATTGGTATAAGAGCTAGTTCTCGTCAGGTTTGTTTATATTTTTCAAAAAAAAAAAAAAAGAATCTATTTGAGAGCAATGACGATTTGGGGACAAATATGTTTTCTCAAGAGAAGAACCATACTGCAAAGTCAAGGCATGACTTCTAAGGTTGCAGTTAAAATTCCAAAAATGCAGGTTTTGAGAGCATAAGGAAAGAAGATCGAGGATGCACTCAATATGCTAATTCAAGTTCTAGAAGAATCTAGACGTATTTGGGATGTTTTCTAGATCAGATTATATGGCTTGCATGCCAAGTTATTTACTTTCCTTTTAGTTTATTTATTTTCCTTAGTTTATTTTTATTTAGATTTGTTTCCTTTTCTTGTTTTAGGTGTGATTTAAGTTAAAGATTGCAGTAGATATTTTGTTTATATTTCCTTTCTAGTTTGTAGCTTGTATAAAGGCATGTTTATAATGTAATTATACATAAGAATATGAATTAAAAATTGTGAGAGTCTTCTCTTCTTTAGTTCTCCAAAGAACTTTTGAACTTATCGGATTTTTTCGTGGTGTTCATCCTATCGACTTATCAATCAATCCTTTCATTGTTGATTATGGCATCTTCATTTCATCGACTTATCAATCAACCTTTCCATAGTTGATTGTGGCGTCTTCATTTCATCGACTTATCAATCAACCCTTCCGTAGTTGATTATGGCGTCTTCATTCTATGGACTTATCAATCAACCCATCCATAGTTGATTGTGTAGCACCCCTTTGCGGTCCAACCCGATTAGCATATCCGAGCTGATTCCTGGATGCTCGTTTAATTATTTTTATTTACCTTTTTATTAAATTTTCTTTTTCAAAAATGTCGCGACCCGAATCCTCGGCCCAACCCGAATGGTAGATCTGAGCGGGCAGGTTTTACTCACGGCTTAGTTTTATTTATCTTATCAAAACGTTTTATTTACATCATTTCATTTTAGAGTTCTTATTTACGCGGAAGCATTTCAAATGGTAGGCCCATAAACATTTACTTTTATACAATACATTTACAAAATGGCGTATCAAGCCATTTCAAAATGATATACAAAACAATAGTTCAAAGTTTAACTCTTTTGTTCACAAAATGTCACACATTAAAAAAGAAATTATATGCATATGGCGGGGTATATACTTATACACCGCAACTTACTCTATGACAATGCGCTTCTTGATCTTGTCTTCTTTCCCGTTTACTCGAAACCTGTGCATAGATAAAAACTATATGTTAAGCATTTTCATGCTTAGTAGTTCTATACAGTTCTATTCCAATTTTCAGTTTAACGTGAGATGCATTTATCATAAAATCATGCCTTTTATATCAAACTATACTCATGCTTATTCATTTTCACATGCTTTCACTTTACAAATCATTGATCATATCAAATATGCATTTCCACATGTAACCAAGCATTTAACTCAAATCATGAGATTCAAACATGTACTCTTAAGGACGTATTTAGTTTACAAATCTCGTTTTCATTTATCAAAGTTTGTTATTTCACTTTGTCTATACAATTCACATTCATGACGGATTCCCGTCTTTTTTATCATTCGGTAATGTGCTTACACATTTAACAATTTAGGTCTCCCATCATGATGGATGCTGATTGGTGCACCCCACCATGTGGTCACTTATAAATATCATACGCCATCAATACGGATGTCGATTGGTGCATCCCGCCAAGTGGGACATTTCTTCAATGCCATACACCATCATAGCGGATGCGGTGGTGCATCAGAATAAGTGAGACATTGGGCGATTTCGGTTTTACCTTCATAGCAGTTCGAGTTGGTGAATCCGCCATATTGATCGTTGATATATCGATTCAATTCAAGATGTAATTGACCAGTCGTTTGCAACTCAATTAATCACTCACATGAAATTAATTGTCAGACATTTCAAATATCACATTTTCAAATCCATATGCACTTTCGTAATATCATTTCACATATATACTCATTTCATATTTCTTTGGTATACTACCAAAACACTTGAAATAAGGATAGAGGGCCAGTGAACAAACTGAAGTTGTCGGCTCTCGTTTCCTTCCCTTCAATCTCGGTCCTAGGTTAGGTGATCCTCACCCTTCCCTAGTCAATAACAATTATGTCACTCTTAATGGATAAACAATTATTATACATTTTTTTAATTAATGACAATTAATCTTCGTTAACGGTTTTAGGTTAAGACACTAAGTCTACCCAAAGACGAACTTTAGTTTTTCATTTAGTTTTATCCTTATTTGAACCCCCATTAATCATTTATTAGGGTCCTTAAACTATCGGTGTACGAATACGAGGCGTTGAGCAAAATACGAAATTTTACCATTGTGAGCGATTATACTCAGTGAGCGTAGAACTCATTTGCGGCGTACGAGAGTGCCATTTGAAGAATGTGATGAGTCAACTCATTTGATTTTAATCCATTTTTACGAGTATTTTTGCGAAATAGTATTGATTCATATGCGAGAAACATGGATGTCTCACTAAATTCAATTTGCGAAAAATTACAACATATGTCGAAGGTCTCGAGAAAACCCCGAAAACAATCTCAAAGCATAAATGGGAATTCGCAACTTAAAATTGGAGTCATAACTGAAAGCTTCGTCGATTAAGTTATTTCCAGGTCACGACATCACCAAGACTAGTCTTGAGAGAGAAATACAAGGCTTATTCAAACTAGTCGAGACTGGAAATTGAGGCTACGACCAGAAGTACCAAGGTAGCCAGTAAGAGAAGTTGCAACCAAGAAATAGTGGCTGAGACGATAAAAATATTCAAGGTAGAATCTTAGGTCGTGACACCACACTGAGGTCGCGACGTTAATTGAAAACAGTTGTAGTGGTAATGCGATCGAGGTCGCGGCGTTGATTCGATGATGACGAAGAAGAGAGAAGAAGCCCTGACAGGAGTCTACACTGCAAGAAAATTTGAAGTTGCAATTAGTTCTTAAATGAAGAACTCAACGAAGTCGCGACGTCTTTGTTCGGTCGCGACATAGGCTTGGATTGAGATCCTGACATATGGGTTTGAGGTTCTGACATGAAGGTGAGCCAAGCGAATTCCTGCGGGAAAATTGAAGTTGCGACACTTATCCTAGTCAAGGACCTCGAGGAGGTCACGACCAATCATTCGGTCGCATTTGAGAAACTCTTGGGTGAGAATGTGGATCATTTATGTTGAAATGGATCTAAGTGCCAGCGGGATCAACCAGTCAGTGAGCACCCGGCAAGGTCGTGACCTAAAATAAAAGGTGTAATGAAGAAACCGGTTGCAACTAAGAATTGAGGTTGCGACCAGAAGAAAGGCAAGGAATATCAAAAGCGGTCGCGACCAAGTATTAAGGTCGCAACTTAAATTCGGAACATGTGAAGACAGAAAAGAAAAAAAGGAGGTCTCGACCAATCATTTAGGTCACGACCTGAAGAAGTACTAAGCAGTCAAAAATCCAAGTCGCAACCAGGAAAAGGAAGTCACGACCTAAAGTTAAGGCAGTAGAACCATAAATGTGGTCGCGACCTACAACTGAAGTCGCGACATACAATGCAACAAGGAAAATCCTTTGGAACTAAAGTGGCGACAATGAATAGGATTCGCTGACCTAAAGCTGAGATTGTGACTCATAATGCGATAGAAAGAAAAGGAAGGAGACGAGGTCGAGACATGTGGAACTATGGTCGCGTATCAATTTTAAGTAACTAAGCCAACAAGGTCGCTACTATAATTGATGTAGACCACTACTCAAGCGGTACGAGAACCAAGTCCACGGTTGAAGTTAGCAGCCCTTGGCGAAGCAGTGCAAATGGAGAGTCAGTCACGACATGGAGTTTGAGAATTCGCGACATGAAGACAGTCAGCAGAAACTCTTTTCGTTAGTAAAATCCACTGGAGCTTTTGGAATTAGGGCCCATTTTTCTTTTGGCCGATTATAAATAGACTTTGAAAGAATAATGATAAAGCTTGGCTTAGTCTTCGATACAGGCAGGAAAGGAGAAAGGACTAATTATATATTTTAGAGTAGATTTTATTTTCTTTTATTTTCTTTTCTTTTACGGATACGAATCTGCTTGATGTGTAGAAATGCGAAAATTTGGATTAATTTCTGATTTTCTTAATACAAATGCTGCCTGAAATTAATGGATTCTAGACAAATTTCTGGAATTCGTTTTTCTCAATACATTACAACAACAGTGGGTGAATATGATCAATGATCTATTGTTGGATTTGTTGTGCGTATCTTGTATTTAGAGCAGACTTCGCTAGATTGGATTCACCAGATTGAATTCTGATCTTTTATAATTTGAGAGAAATGCTTGGGTTAGGATTTATTTGATTGATGTTGTTCTTGAACCTACTCGGTTCCCGATGATAGTCAGAATAACTGATTCAAAAAGTGTTTCTTTATCTTATTTCTAGAAGGCCCTCTATGTGACCGCGAGTTGGAATTCTAAGAGCTTGGAACCATTCACTTGTGGGTATGTTAGACTACCATTGATGAACTACTAAGCTCACGAGGTTCATTTGATAAATTCCCTTTTCATATAATTGATGTTAGAGGCATTTATCAATATAAATAATCGAGATTTCACCTTAATCTGAGGATTTCCCAACCTCGTGTTCTTGAGATCTAATCAAGGGAAGAGAACCATTAGGTTTAAAAGGATGAGTCATTAATTAGATGGTAGAAATTTTGCGTAACCACACGAGAAGGAAGCAAAAGATCACTTGATCTCAAGAAATGGAGTATGAAGTATTGAGAAGAAAAATACCCCGAGATCTTGCAGAAACTCAAAATACAAGTAAATCTGGTTAAATCCTTATCTTTGAGAAAAGCGGGAGCCTTAACCGAGTGAACATGGAAGAGAAATCAATTGCATTGTTAAGCGATCTTGGACAAATCCAAACCCATCGGTAAACGAGCAATGCATTTTAATGCGAGAATTGTTAATTCGATATTCTTTGATAGTGTCCATTTCTCATGGCCAGTTCGATCCAAATATTTTATTTCTTATTTTTTAGTTGTTATCATTTATTTCCAGTTTACGTAATAGTTTACAGTAAATGATAATTAATTTCTAGATTAAACTCTCACTATCCATTATAAGTTCAAATAGTAAGGACCTTAAGTAGTTGGGGTAGTTGATTTCCAATTCTTATCTGTAAAACCCGAGAAAAATTCAATTTTAAAGGGTAAAGCGGTGGCATTCGGTTGGCGGGAAATTCTCTAGATCTCGGATGACCAAGCTTGGTGTAGTTAGTCGTCTCATGTCCCCAGTGACCCAGAAAAGTTTCATCGAATTCTGAGACAATCGGAATATTTTATGATTTTCTGGGTGATAAATCGACAGTAACTTCAAGGGCGAGATTTTTACGAAAATCTCGGATGTCGGGAAAGTGGCTGAGTTTGGATTCATTTACAATAAAGTGGCCCCGAAAGAAATAAAATTTTTCGGGACCAATGGACCGAATGGGCAATAGAAATCGTTTATCGAATAATAATATGTAATAAAAGAAAAAAAAAGAATAAAAGTCAAAGTGGGCGTAGGAGACGGAGGGGAGAGAAAAAGAGGGCGTGCAGAAGGTTTTTTTTATTTTTTATTATTTCTTCTCTTCACTTCTTTATCAGATCTATGAAAATCGGACCGTAGGTTTTCGTCGAGGCTGAAGGCAAAGTTGATCTACGCGATGAGAGCTATGCGTGGACACCAAAAAGTTGGAGTTTCGACAAACTCCGTGAGGTAGGGATTTATCCTACTTGGTTTATTTTCGATTTAAGTGTTTTGTTGATGATTTGGTTGGTTTGAGGCCTTGAACGACCGTTTGATCGGTCCCAAAACTTAGAATGAATTGTGGATACTGGAGAATTTTGGAGCCCATTTGGACCGATCATTAGTATGTAGGAAATTTATTTAGAATGTTTGTTCATAATTTATTGAAATATTTTTGAAATGAATGGCTTGAGTTATTAATGGAATTAATGAGTTAATCATAAGCAGTGTGTTAACATGATGTCACAATTATATCAGGTCATAATTGTGTGTATAGGCCTTTGGAGATGAGATTGTGATTTGCTCAATTATATGGAATATAATTGTGCGTGTAGGCCATTGGAAATGAGATTGTGAATTGCTCAAATGAGCTAATTTGGGTAATGTTTGATGAATATTGAATAGCTCAAGTGAGCTAGTTTAGGTGATGGTTGATCCATGTTAAATTACATGTGGTGTGAATGTAATTTGTGAATATATACATAATTGATATATTGTATAAAAATGATTTAAATTGCGTAATGCACATTTCATATGCCTTGGGTAACCTAAATTTAGGTGTGAGTGCATGACATGAATTTTACGACGAACATGGTTGCGAAAGGAATTTCACGGGATGATTTCCGATTTGGGTTGGGAGATGGGCGGCCAGATCATTTCGGATGAGGACCATGAGCGTTCGGAGCTCACTGGCTTGGTCGCCTCGGAGGGTAGTCCATATTTTCTGGGCACTTGGTGGTATATTTTCAAGAACAAAAAGTTTTGTTTTAAAAATGATTATTTTCTCATACATAACTTAGGCAAGTGTGAGTGAGTCGGTGAGGACTTGAGACATGGGAACGGGCATGTAGACATTCAAGTAGGATCACGTATTTACTTGAGTGTGTGTTTAAATTGGATCATTGCATATGCACTTAGGTGGGGGTGGCCGTTTAGGGTGATTCTCTTGTGGAGGCGATGGCTCACCTGTCGAGGGAATATTTTTCAGGTACAGGGGCGTTCGAGAAGACGGCTCATTTAGTAGATTTTGAAGAAAAGTCGAGTTGTGGCTTTGATGTTTTTGGATAATATGTATTAAATTGTGGATTTTAATATGTATTTGTATTAAAAATAATAAATAACTCTTGGACTATTGGAATATAGTTGGGTACATGTTTGATGAGTATTGATGCGGGGCCGAAGTGGCTATTTTACTCGGGTATGAGGTCTCGTGATCTGGGCGTATAGATTTTGCGAGGTTGTGAATTAGTCAATGACGTACTGGATTTGGGCGTGGTATCAATCTACGTGATGATATGCGGAACACATCGATTTTTACTACTTGTATGACATGCACTTGCGATTAATATGGAGCTTAACCTTGAAAATTTTAAATCCTGTCACAAAGGAACTTTTATTCCGTTAAAGCAAGTCTATCCAATTTTAACATAGATGAAAGTAGAGTGTAAGGCTCCTATAATTATGTTAATTTTGAGGGGTTTTAGTCTATATATTTGAAGGCAAACAGGTACCCCAGCCTCACCGCGGCGTGGGTTCCCTACGTTGTGGCGTAGGAACCCAAAAATGCCAGATTTTTTCCAGTTTGTCCTTTTTGCGATTTTCTCCAAAAATCACTCAAAATCTCAAAACAAATCATGGGAATCACTCCCAATAACATTCTAAATTCATCCTAAACCAACCATGAGCAAAACCCATGGATGGATTAGGGTTTTTCTAACCCAAACATCATTTAAAGAAATCTAAGGTTTGGTTCTTACCTTGAAATCTCTTTGCACTTGAAGCCCTAGCCTTTTCTAACTACTGTAATCACTTATGCAAAATGGGAAGATCTCCCACCAAAATCTTCCTTCCAAAACCCTAGCTTTCTCCTCTCTCTCTTTGCTCTCAAGCGTTTCTTTCCGGAAATAGGCCCTTGGGCCACTTTTGGTCTTTAAGCCTTTATTTCCTTAAGCCTTGTTTGGCAAACAATAAATCCATTTCTCATTTTTTTTGGCATTTTAACTCTTCATTTCACTTTCATTTATCATTTAATTCACTTGGCATTCAGCTCATTCTCCATTTAGACCCTTAGGTCCTCATTTACACATTTCCAATTTGCCCTTTTTCACTTGGGTTTATTTCCGGGTTCAATCAATTTCTCATTTTAGCATATAATATTTAATCATATGCTCACATATTCATTTCACTTCAATTTATCCGTTTTCCCAGAAAAACCCAAGTTTGGCTCAATTCATACTGAGATATATAATAAAATTAATATAAAAATTCTAGGAATTATTTTTGAGCGTTCTGATTGTGGCGTCTTCATCGTGTATATCAAATCAACCATTTTATAGTTGATTGTGGCGTCTTCATCCCATCAACTTATCAATCAATAATTCCATAATTGATTGGCCAAGCGTCTTCACTTTTTCCCTTCAACAGTCATAGAACAATGCAGTATCTTATTCTGAGTAGTCGGTCAGAGACAGACCTTGCATTAGATTTGGTTGAGTTGCAGTGGTAGCAAAGCTTTGTTAGGTACTTGATGGGTCTATAAGACTAAAATAAACTCTAATGATCCAGTGGAGAGGTATAAGGCTAGACTTTATCGCCAAAGGGTTTAGCGAGAAGGGAATTGATTTTGAGACATTCTCCTCCCATGCAAAGTTCTTTTAGAATCATTATGGCTATTATGGCGCATTATGTCCTAGAGTTGCATCGGATGGATGTCAAAGCGCTTTTTGAATGGTGATTTGAGGATGTATATGGTTCAGCGATTGGATTCCGGCTAATGGGGTAATAAATTTGGTTTATAAAAGCAAGAGAATCGGTTATGGTCTTAAGTAAGCTTCAAGGCAATGGTATATAAAGTTTGATGAGGTTATCATTAGAAATGGTTTTAAAGATAATGTTGTTGATAGGTGCATATATATGAAGGTCGGTGGGAGTAGTTTTATATTTTTGGTGTTGTATGTTGATGACATACTCTTGGCTACTAATGACACTTACCTATTGGCTGAGACAAAGCAAATGTTGTGCAACCATTTTGACATGAAAGATCTAAGTGAGGCTTCTTTTGTTTTGGGCATCAAGATTATTTGAGATTAGACTAATCATGTGTTGAAATTGTCTCAGAGAGCCTATATTGATAGGATCCTTAAAAGGTTTGATATGCACAATTATTCTCTTGGAAGTGTGTCAATCATAAAGGGTGAAAGACTTTCTAAGGATCAGTGTCCTAAGAATGATAGAGAAAGGATGGCAATGAAAATTTTTCGCTATTCTTCAACAGTAGGTAGTTTGATGTATGCTCAAGTTTGTACACGACCTAACATAGGTTTTGTTGTGGGTGTGCTCGGTAGATTTATGATCGATCCTGGTCTTATTCATTGCAGCTTGGGTTAAAAAAGTCTTTAGGGTATCTTAGTCACCAAGATCATGGTGACATATCGACACACCAACTTCCTTGATGTAATTAGTCATAGTGATGCAGCTTTTAAAGGTTGTGTGGATGATAAAAAAATCTACCATTGGATATATATTTGTCATGGTAGGAGGATCTGAGTCTTGACGGAGTGCCAAGCAATCTATGACAGCATCCTCGACTATGTAGGCAGAATATGTGACGTGTTATGAGGCTACTCATCATGTAGTTTGGCTTTGGAATTTTATTCGTGATATGAGAGTAGTTGACTCCATTGAGAAGCCTATTATGATGTATTGTAGCAATACTACAGCAGTGTCTTTCTCTAATAATTTAAAAGGTACCCCGGGTGCGAGGTACATTGATGTAAAGTATTTTGTGGTAAAGGAGAAAGTTGAAGAGGGTCTCATTACGGTTATTCACACGCCGACTTACAACATGGTGGCAGATCCACTTACTAAGGCCTTACCAATAGGCATATTTGATGAGCATGTTTTTCGTATGGGATTGTTAGACAGTTGAGACTACTATGGGTCAGTGGGAGTTTATTATGTAGTCTATAGTAATATCCATGTTATGTATTATTTATTTCTTTGAGTATTTTTGATACATTGGATCATTATTTATTTATGGGATGATTTATTATACATATTATTGCTTCTTATATTCACAAGCTTGTTTGAGACTTTTAGTCTTTGTATATGTATATGTTGATCCACATGTGTTATGATGATTCCCTTCTACCTAGTTTGGGTATATTGTTGTATCCTGTCGATACACAATATGCTCGGATGAAATGGTATTGTGTGTTAGGGGATTAGACATGGCTAGGTAAATCTCTACTACATAGACTGAGTTTATGACATGCAAAGTACTCGGTTGAAATGGTATCATGTTTGAGAGATTTACTGAGAGAATCTCTACTACCTAGTCTAGTATATTGTTGTGCCTTGTCAGCATGCAATGTATATTTAGATGAAATGATATTTTGTTTTGGGAGATTCTATTGTAAGTGAGTTTTGTATGATATTTATATGTGTTGATAATTATACAGTCCAAATGGGAGAATGTTAGATAAATAATTTTATGGACTTAGCATAATCAGTTCATCATTTACAGGGCCAATTTTATGCCATTAATGGGAATGTCTTGTTTATTATTTTTTATGATAGGACCCTTGGTCACACACTCTTTATAAGACTCCGGTTGGGCCATTGGACTAGATGACCAACTCTCTCGAAAAGTCCATTACGACTTGCACAAACTATAAAATGCCTAAAGCAAGTAAACAATGGTATGCTATATTTTCTGTGATCTAGGGTTTTTCATAAATGAGTGGTTTGAGAGTAGTGTATCCATATGCACTACTTTTATGGTGATCTTTGTCTCACAAGAGTTCAGATCTAATTTAGCAATGACTACGTTTGGAGGTTAGTATATTTTTATACGTAAAGGAATTGTTATGCATATTTTTTATCCGCATATATTTTAATATATATTTCCGTCAGTATAAGGATCAAACTCTCAACCACAACAATACTGAGAATTGTTACATAATTTATCGAAATCTATAACTTACTGTAAACTTATCGGAAAAGATAAAAAAAAAAAAAAAAAGTAGTAGTTGAAGTTATTTGTAATTTTAAGATGAATTGGGTGTTTGTTTTTTGGAAAAAAAAAAATTACTGGAGACAATTTGCTTTCATAATTTAGTTTGATTTTATATTTTTTTTTTCATGATTTAATATTAACTTTTTGCTGAAAATAACAAATTCCAAAATAAAATTTCCATAATATAGATAATGAAATATTATTATTTTATTTTTTGATGTTTAATATAAACAATAATATTACAAAAATAAATAATTCAATACTTAAAGTTTTGTTTAAAATTAAGAAAAGAGCAAACACCAAATAAACAAAAATAAATAAATAACTAAAAAACCCAATATCAAGATCCCAATCTTTCTTTTTTTTTTTTTTATAAATAATAAACAATTTATTAAGCTTAATATGAACTTTCATATATAAACATAGACAACAACTTGTTAGGGACAGTGCCCTAAAAGCAAATTAATTATAATTTGTTGCTGAATAATAAATAAAAATAATATTCATTTCATGTTATGCTTGCATGTATTAATTGTAATATTTTAGAAATATCATGAAAATTCCTTGATTATTAATGTGACCTTAAACTTAGTTTTACAAGTATGGTATCTGAGAGGATTAAGTTTGGAATAATAATCAAAATAGGTATGTAATTAATAATTAAAGTTTAGGGATCTTTAATTATGCAAAATTATTAATGCAGTCCATTACCATTAAGAATGAGACGATTTGATCATTGTTAATGTGGTGACATTTTAATGGAGGTATATAATAAGATTATATATGACAGGACCAGATAAATATATTAATTCTCTAATAATATCTGTTACGTATAGAGAAATATATTTATCATAAAGATGATCATATATAGACAATCTTAATCCTGAGTTTTTAACAGACTCCTGTTTATAATATTGTGTTTCTTGATTTACTCGGAAAGGTTTATAATATATTGTAAACTATAGCAGCTGTATATTGGAAACATAATAGAGTAAATGGCTGGGAATGTTAAATACAGATAAGGAATCCATTCATTTTATAAGAAGTCAGAAAAATAGTTCTCTTGAGTGACAATTCGAGTCTTCGCATTAGCGAAACTCCAATTCATAATATGATTACGAATTTATTGTTCATTAGAGAATTGGAACTCAGAGATAAAGATGTAATTAAGAGAGGTTAACAGGATGCAGCACCTGGCTCTAATTATGAACTATTTATGGAGGATTGTTTATATGTAATGGTTATATCGATGGACTATTCAAAGTTTCTTTTGGGTAAAGCTTGTTCTTTAATTTCAAGTGCAATTTCAAGTTTATAATTGGAGTAACCTTTGGAATTAATAAATTAGATATATTAATTAAAGTTTAATTAATTATCAAGAATTTATTAGACTTGAGTATAGGTCCTCGTCCCCCTTGCATCTCTATAAATATATTGAACATAAAGAATATGTAGTATAAGTTTTAGAACTCTTGAATTCTAAAATTAAGTGTTAATATATAAAGCAGGGAAAATGTTTTTAAGATTATATATATTTGTGCCATTACAAATGTTGTAAAACTAATTAATTATAGATTAATTATAAGAATTAAATAATAGTTGTTTAATTGATAATTAAATAATATGATTATTTAATATAATTATTTAATTGTTAAATAATATATATATATTATCTAATCAAATGTTTGACGGTTTCTATATATATATATATAATTGATTATCAGATAATTAATTATTTATATATATATATTATCTAATCAAATATTTGACGTTTTCAATATATATAAATATAATTGATTATTAGATAATTAATTATATATATATATATATATTTGCATTAGGAAAGATATTTTGATGGTTCTATAAAAAGGGGTGTTTTGTGAGACAAAAACCACTAAGAAACGGCGCCAAAATTTGTCACGTTCTCTCATGTGTTGAGAAAGAAAAAGAACGATATTTTTACTTTTACATATTCGTAAAGGCGCCCACCGACACATTCGATAATTGGAGGCTTAGTGAGGAAGATCAGAGTGGTGCTGAAGAAAAATTGTTTTGATCGTTTACAATTCATAATCGTATCAAAGAGTATGTAGCAGATAAGCCAATGTTATTAAATCTATATACTTCAATAATAGATCTTGGCCATACAATTATTTTATGTAGAATTTTTTAAATTTACCATGGTATTTTTCCATTGCTTAGATCACAATAAAACCAACAATTGGTATCAGAGCCAGGTTATAGATTTAATAAATATGTTTCATGAAAACATATCATTTAAGATGATATATATGAGTAGGCACATATATGCATCAGATATATTTTTTTTGTTTTATGTATGATTGTTCATGTGATGAATGTTTAATTAAATTTGGACGATAATTGTATGGTTCCCTTGGATTTATTTTATTAGATTTGATGCGCCAAATAAAGTAAATTAAATATTTTTTAGTTTTTCTATATAAATCATGTAATTCTTTGGAGAATCAGTCAAAGTGACGAAGAGTCGCCGGGCCTTGTGCGGTCAGTAGTATTGACCAAGTCAACAAGCGAGTTTGCTTTGAATGTCGGGCAAATGGAGTCCACGGTGATATATCTGACTGCGGCCTGAAGTTTTTAAAAATTTGTATTGGATTCGATTTTAAGATTATAGGTGCCGTTTGTAATTTAAAAATCCAAGGGAACCGCTAAATTTAATTCTGTTTTAAATTATTTATGGATATTTATTATTATGTGATGACATGCATATAACATGCCATATAAATTAGGATGTGCCTACTCATATTTAAATAACATGTATACATGCATTAGTGTTATTTATTTTATTAGAATAATATATCTAAATAGCACGTAAAATTATTAATGATTAAATTAATAAAGGCTTATATTGGATTTAATTTTAAGAGTTAAAATTATTTATCCATGATTTTAGATTAAATACATAAATCTGAGAATGTCTAAATAAATATTGGTATTTTTATTAGTTAAATTAACTTTACATATCTTATTAATTAAAATTGTTTTGATTAATTAGAATAAGTAAACCAAAATAAACCTTTGTAATAATAATAGTGGGGGGAGAAGGTTATGTAATGATACTTGACCTCACCGGTCTCCACCATTGGTATAACACCGTTTGGTTTAATTGACGTCTCGAGACACTTTGATTTTGTCCTCCCTACGGAAGATGTTCTTTTAAATTATAACAAGGTTGACCTCTAAAAGATAGGAAACCAAGATGGATTTCAAATTTTGACCTACCCTACGGAGGCATTAATTGAAATAAATCTGAAAAATCTGAAATGGTGGGTTACACTCATAAAGATATAATTTAATTTGTTAATTATATCTTAACTAAAATATGATAATTAAAATATGAGATATTTTAATTACTTTTTTATTAATTAGGAAAGTCTCTATCCCCGATGAGTGTTGCTGACCTACCCTACGGAGGCACACCACTTGGGATATTGAATAATCGTAGTTTTGTAATCATGCATCATGCATCATGTTGACATTACTAAATTTTATTATTTGATATTTCTACATGAAAATAATATTTTAATTATTTATTTATTTCAGCAAAATGTCAAATCCTATTCTCTCATTACTTGCAACTGAGAAATTAACCGGCGAAAATTTTGTCAAGTGGAAAAGTAACATGAATATTGCATTATTCTGTGATAACTACAAGTTTGTCCTCACGGAATGTCACTCCCGGAACATAACGCGATGCAGCTCGGGTGTTCGAGATGCATATGATCGTTGGATTAATGCCAACAATAAGGCCCGATGTTATCTGCTAGCTGGCATGTCTGACGTGCTAAGAGCTAAACATGAAAGAATGGAGATTGTACATGAGATGATGGAGTCTCTCCAGCAGATGTTTGGGCGACCCTCTGGTAGCAAGCGGCATGAGAGTACATTAAAGCCGTTATGAATGGAAAAATAAGGAGATTATTCGGTTCGTGAACATGTGATTAAATGGTTAGTCATAAAGCGGAGTGAAGCGAATGGAGAATTGATGAAGCCTTTAGTGGGGATGATTCTGGCTCTTGTCCTTGATTTCCTCAGGTTTAAAAGCGACTATTTTATGAATAGGTTGCGGTGATTATTTGAATTGTTGAATGAGCTTCAAACTTTCGAGTCCATTTCGAAGAGAAGGATAAGCCTCTGACAAATGTTCTTGAGGCAAATATGAAGCTCGATCCTCTAAGAAAAATAATAAGAGGAAAAAGAAAGCGGTGGAAAAGAAGGCGGGAAGTCTGAAACAAGATCAAGACAAGAACAACCAAGCTGACACGAAAAGCCAAAAGGAACATGTTTCCATTGCGGCATGATGGGTACTTTGGAAGGCTGTAAAAAGGAAATATCTCCGGGAGCTCAAGGAGAGAAGAAAGGTAAATATGATTTACTTGTCTTAGAAGCTTGTCTTGTGGAAGATGATTTGTCCTCTTGGATAGTTGATTCGGGGGAAGCGACTAACTAATGTTTGTTCTTCATTACGGATCTTAGTTCTTTTTAAGAAGGCTTGCCCGTTGAGGACTTTACCATGAGGGATAGGAAGTAATTTCGGTCGTCTAGGCTAAAGCGATTAAGGAGAAGTTAGACTTCATTTAGGAATAATAAATTTGTTATTTTGAGACGATGTTGTTTTATTCCGGAGTTTCGTAGAATTTGATTTCGTTATGCATTTTGTTTAAACAATCTTGCAAGTTAGAAATTTACTTGGTACTTGGTTTTTTATTTCTAAAAATGGTTTGAAATATGTACTAGAAGTTTAGATTCTGGTCTTTATATGATAAGATCGAAACTCGACTCACTTTGTAGCAACGAATTGTTCAAAGTAGAACAACCGAAAAATAAAAAGCAAAAGATTTCTCATGATAACGATACATACCTATGGCATCTTAGACTAGGTCATATTAACCTAAATAGGATTGAAAGATTGGTAAAAGATGGTCTTTTAAGAGAACTAAATGTTAGTACTCTACCGATGCGTGAATCCTGATTTGGAAGGTAAAATAGTAAAGACCTTTAAAGCAAAGAGATTGAGGCGAAGAACCACTTGAGCTAATACATTCAGATGTGTGCGGTCCTATGAACGTACAAGCGAGAGGCGGTTATGAATATTTTGTCACATTAATAGACGATTATTCGAGGTATGGTTATGTATACTTAATGCATAAGAAATCTGAGACTTTTGGAAAAGTTCAAAGAATTTTCTTTGAAGTTGAAAAGCGATTAGGTATAAAATTTGTAAAAACTCTTGTCGGATCGAGGGGTGAATATCGCGATAACGAGTTCAAAGATTTTCTAATTGAGCATGGTATCTTGTCTCAACTCACAACACACAGCACGCCACAACAAAAATGAGAAAATTGTTGCGAAGCGGAGAATCGAGCTTGTACTAGACATGATGATATCAATGTTTAGTTATTCATCATTACCCACTACCTTTTGGGGATATGCATTGCAAACTGCAGTGTATATTTTAAATGCAATACCTTCCAAATCTGTCCCTAAGACACCTTTAGAATTATGGAATGGACGTAAACCTAGTTTACGCCACTTTCGCATATGGGGGTGTCCAGCTCATGTATTGAAAGGAAGCAGGAAGCTTGAGTCTCGATCGAATTATGCCTATTTGGCCAGGATATCAGAAGAGACTAGAGAGGAGTTTATTTTTATAGTCATACGAAGAAAGTGTTTGTATCGACAAATATTACTTTTCTTGAATATGATTACATGACTAATTATAAACCTCGAAGCAAGATTGTCATAGAAGAGTTACTTTCTGATGAGATCAGACCACAACCATCAAAAGTTATCCAACGACAAAATGAAGAGACCACATCTATAAATCAGGATCCATTGTCTATTCGTAGTAGTGGGAGGGTTATTAGACCACCCGCTCGCTACAGAGAAGATGGTATGGCATTGTTTGTTATTATTGATAATGATCCATTAACATATAAATCGCGATGGAGGATCTGATATAGAAATTAGCTAGAGAAGCGATGAACTGTGAAATGAGTCCATGGCATCTAGTCGATGCAGGGAATTAGTAGATCTACGTGAGGTTAGACCCATAGGTTGCAAATGGATCTAAAGGAAAGAGAGTGGATGGAAAAGTAGAGACTTTCAAAGCAAGGTTAGTGAAGGGCTATACCAGAAGAATTAGACGCGAAGAGACTTTTTCGCCGATAGCTATGCGTCATTCGCATACTCTTGTCATTCTTGACATGCCTTGATTATGAGATATATCAAATGGATGTCAAAACAGCTTTTTTGAATGGCTATCTTGAAGAAAGCATCTATATGGTGCAACCATAAGGTTTTATTATCAAAGGGCAAGAGCAAAAAGTTTGCAAGCTTAAAAGATCCATATATGGACTTAAGCAAGCCTCTAGGTCATGGAACATAAGATTTGATGAGGCAGTCAAAACTTATGGTTTTGAACAAAATGTTGATGAGCCTTGTGTATATAAATACATCAAGGATAAGAGAGTGGTCTTCTTAATTCTTTATGTTGATGATATTCTACTTATTGAATAATGTAGAATTATTATGGAACGTAAAGTGGAAACTAACTAACGATTCAATGAAGATTTGGGAGCGGTGTGTTCTTGGCATTCGGATCTTTGAGATCCTTGAGAACAAATTGTTAGCTTTGTCACAGGCATCGTATATTGATAAAGTATTGATAAGATTTGCGATGCAAGAATCAAAGAAAGGTAATTTACCTTCTCGTCATGGAATTAGTCTTTCTAGAGAGCAGTGTCCAAAAACACCTCAAGAGAAAGAGAGCATAGTCGGGCACATGCATCAGCAGTTGGAAGCCTAATGTATGCCATGTTGTGTACAAGGCCTGACATTTGCTATGCAGTAGGTATAGTTAGTCGTTTTCAGTCAAACCCTGGATTTGATCATTGGGTTGCTGTTAAGCATATTCTCAAGTATCTTAGGAGAACAAGAAACTATATGCTTGTTTACTGAGTGGTTGATCCCCATTGGGTATGCGGTTACGATTTTCAATCAGATAAGGATACACGCAAATCCACTTCTGGATCTGTGTTTACTCTTGGTGGTGGAGCCATAGTTTGGAGAAGTCTGGCGAGCTTGTCTTGCTGATTCTGTAGACGAATATGTTCTTTGAGAAGAGTATGGCTCAAGGTTCTTGAGATTTGGAAGTTATTCGAATATGGATAAACCGCTAACAGCATTTTGTGGCAACTGATGGAAATACGTAACAAATTCAAAAGAACCAAGAAGCCATAAGGGAAAGCATATAGAAACTTAAATACCATGTGATTAGAATCGTGCATAAGGTGATAATATCGATCTTGAAGGAGATAGCATCGGAGAGCGACCTTGCGGCCCATTTGCGAGACCTTGCACACTTGAAAGTTTTGAGGTCATCTAGGCTTTGGATTAAGGGACATGTCTCATTTGCTTTAGAGCAAGTGGGAGATTGTTAGGACGATTGCCCAAAGCAAATTAATTATAATTTGTTTACGAATAATAAATAAAAATAACATTCATTTCATGTATTATGCTTGCATGTATTAATTAATATTTTAGAAATATCATGAAAATTCCTTGATTATTAATGTGACCTTAAACTTAGTATACAAGTGGTATCTGAGAGGATTAAGTTTAAGAATAATAATCAAAATAGGTATGTAGTAATAATTAAAGTTTAAGGGATCTTTAATTATGCAAAATTAATGTCACGGTCCATTACCATTAAAGAATGAGAGCAGTTTGTCATTTGGTAATGTGGTGACACATTTAATGGAGGTACTTTATATAATAAGATTATATATGACGAGGACGGATAAATATAATAAATTCTCTAATAATATGCATTTGCGTATAGAGAAATATATTTATCATAAAGATGATCATATATGAAACCCGATCTTAATCTGAGTTTTTTAACAGACTCCTGTTTATAATATTGTGTTTCTTGATTTACTCGGAAAGGTTTATAATATATTGTAAACTATAACCTTGTATATTGGAAACATAATAGAGTAAATAGCTGGGAATGTTAAATACAGATAAGGAATCCATTCCTTTTATAAGAAGTCGAAATAGTTCTGTGAGTCGGGTCTTGAACAATGGCGCTCAATTCCATAATATGATTCTGAATTTATTGTTCATTAGGGTGTTGGAACTCAAGGATAAAGATAGCAATTAGAGGTTAGCAGGATGTAGCACCTAGCTCACAGTATGAGACTATTTATGGAGGATTGTTTATATGTAATGGATTATATCAATGGACTATTCAAAGAAGTTTAACTTGGAGTAAAAATTTGTTCTTTAATTTCCCGAGAATTTTTCAATTTCAAGTTTATAATTGGAGTAACACTGGAATTAATAAATTAGATATATTAATTAAGAGTTTAATTAATTATCAAAATTTATTAGACTTGAAATTATAGGTCCATAGGTCCCTTGCCATCTCTATAAATATATTGAACATAAGGGTATGCAGTATAAATTTTAGAACTGCGAATTCTAAAATTAAGTGTTAATATATAAAAAGCAGGGAAAAATGTTTTTGAGATTATATATATTTGTGTCATTAAAAATGTTGTAAAACTAATTAATTATGAATTAATTATAAAATTAAATAATAGTTGTTTAATTGATAATTAAATAATATGATTATTTAATATAATTATTTAATTGTTAAATAATATATATATATTATCTAATCAAATGTTTGCGGTTTCTATATATATATATATAATTGATTATCGAGATAATTAATTATTTATATATATATTATCTAATCAAATATTTGCGTTTTCAATATATATAAATATAATTGATTATTAGATAATTAATTATATATATATATATATATTTGTATTAGGAAAGATATTTTGATGGTTACATAAAAGGGGTGTTTGTGAGGCCAAAGCCACAAGAGAAAAAACGGCTTCTAAAATTTGTCGTCTCTCATGTGTTGAGAAGAAAGAACGTATTTTTTACTTTTACATATTCGTAAGGCGCCCACCCGCGTTCGATAATTGGAGGCTTGGTGAGGAAGATCAGGTGGTACTAGAAGAAAAATTGTTTTGATCGTTTGTTCATAATCGTATCAAGGTATGTAGCGAATACTTCAATGTTATTAAATCTATATACTTGATAATAGATCTTGGCCATACAATTATTTTATGTAAATTTTTTAAATTTACCAATAGTGTTCATTTGTAGATCTATTAAAACCAACACAACTTTCATAAATTTGATGGTTAAACTAATCATAAACTAAAATAAAAAATAATCATTTAAAATACAGCCAATTTAATCTAATACATTCAATTTAAATATAAATCAACTTTGTTTTACAAGATTAAACTGAGTTTATATATAATCAAATTATTTGTTAAATAATTCGATTACACCTGAATTTTAAGCTGATCGTATTATATGATATAACCTATGATATATTTTTGAAATTATCGACCTGCTTGCGTGCACATGGATTAAACATACCAGGCCATAAGATGATTGAATTGGTTACCATGAGGTAAACCTAAAGCCTTATATCAACTTAGCTACTCGAAGGTTGTGTTTGGTTATCAAAAAATGCCAAAAAAAAATGAAAGGGAAATAAAACAAGGAGGAAAAGTGAAAGGAAGTAAAATAAAATAAAAAAAGAAAAAAGAAAATTAAAGTTAAATATCACAAGTTACTTTTACTTACTCATGGTATTCGATATCCAATGTAATATATGTAAAACCCGAGAAAATTTAATTTTCTGAAAAAGGGTAAAACCCTAATTTCGATCGAAAATCCGAATTTTTTCTAGATCTCGGATGATGAAATGAACTTCACCATGAGAATCGTCTTGCGAAATCTAGCTATCCCGTCGAATTCCGAGACAGTTAAAATTTCAAGTTTTTCGAGACACTGAAGGTAGTAACGGGGCACTTGGCATGTGTAGAGTGGCTCACACTGGACCACGTGTCAAGTGGAGAACAATCAGTAAGGCTTCGAGTGGAGGCCATATGAGACATGTCTGTGATTAGATGGAAATCCAAAGTAAATGGATAAATGGATAAGGGTAATCCAAGAGAGCCAATAAGGGGATGACACGTGGCAAAAGAGGACATCCCACTTGACTTTAGACCAAACAATTCAGTAGGAAGAGAAAAAGAAAAGAAAGGGAAAAGGGAGAGAATAAGAGTGTAGAGAGAGAGGCTCTACCTTCTTTCTAGATTTTCCGACGATCGAACCGTCGGTTTCCGGCGAAGCAAGAGGGAAAGTCCTTCCTCACTACAAGAGCTACAAGTAGAGACCGGAAACGGGGAGTTTCGACGAACTTCGAGAGGTAGGTCTTCTCCTACTTTGGTTATTTTCTACCTTAAGGATTGTTTGATTGTATTTTGAACTATGGGAAGCTGCCCTAGTTTGATCCTACGCATTAACCGAACTTTAGGACTGGTTTTTGGGTGAAAAACAAAGAGAATTTGGTCGTGTGTCCTTCAGGTAAATTGTAGCCACATCAGTGAACTTGATGTTAGACTTTTGAATTACCCAAATCGGACCTCTATAGTCCAAGTTATGGTTCATTTACCTGGAACGGCCTAAGTCAAAGTCTGTCCGACTAGGTTTGTCCGACTGGGTTTGTCCAGCTAGGTTTGTCCGGATGGGTCCGTCCGGTTGGGTCTGTCCGACTGGGTCCGTCCAGCTAGGTGAAAGTCTAACCGGTTGGGTCTAACTATTCATGCGAGGCCTCCAACTTCGGACAACCATAACTTCTTCGTCCGAACTCCATTTTAAGTGTTCTTAGGCTCTATGGAAAGCCCATTGAGTCAAGATTCCATCCATGTGCCTGTGGAGGATATTGGGTGAGCATAAGTTTTATGAAATCTATGTTTTGCACCGAGTGTGCAGGTTGCTTGGTTGTGTCGATGTGAATAGTCGGGTTTTGACATGACCATTGCATTGCATGTTGTAGGCTATTGTATTGGGTAGGAATTGCCATGAGTTAGCCTAAGGATGGTCGTATGACATTATTTTTTTAGTCATGGATTGATGGATGCTAATATGCTTGATACGATATATGTTTGCATGGTAAATGACACGAAGTACAACTGATAAGAATGGTTCAGGTAGTGTGCCTCATACATGTAACATGAGAAGTTGCGATGACATTAGCATTGCATATGCACATGGACATCATCATATTGGGTGTGGGTGCATAGAAACGGTTAATTCACAATTCTTGGTGAATGTGTGGTGAGTTCAAAATGGACAGCGTCCAATTGAGACTCACGGTGGTATAAAATGAAAAATGAAAATAAATATATATGTACGTGTGTTGGGCGTAGTAAGATGGGGTGGATCCCCCCCTCCCAAGGTGAATGACCCAAATTTACATGCGGTTAGACAGGATCATCGGCGGTGAAAATCGTAAAAATGTCGGAAGGCGTACAACTATCATGCTGTTAGACCCCGAAAAATGACATAGCCCAAATAAATAAACACACGAAATTTTATGATAATTCAAATGAGTATTGGAGGTCGGTCCAATGAGTCAAGTCTTTGGATGAAACACCAATGACTGGTTTTTCACACTTAGCATTGCATGTGTGAGGGAGTCGATGAGGACTCGGTACATGAGACATGGTGGGTCGCATTTCATTCATGGCATATAGAATTCCATCCTAGGTTTGCATAATCTTGATTGGAATGTACTTCTTTCTTTGGTGACATGACCATTGCGTAATGAAACAGGTGGGGAGTAGCCTGCGTGGAATTTGCACTCTACATTGGGCATTCTTTACCTGGTATAGGATCCCCACTAATTGCATGTCGGTGCAAGCGGTGACCCTCATATGGGATGAATGGGACACGGCTTTGTTTGTTTTTGTTTTTTATCTTGTATTATATTGAGCATAACCAAAACATGTACACCTTTGGTATCGAAAGGTACATGAGAGACTATGATTATAGTCTATCATATATTTTTGTATATTGTGAATTGAATATGAAGGAATGGGTCTCGGTATATGAGACATGTGAGTGTGATATCGGGGCACTCGATATCCACAGGTTTTCGGGGGTTGATAGGTTGTCAATGGAACCTCCGGGATAGGGGTGTCACAATAAATATAACAATGATCATATTCAAAACTATAACCAAGATCATATTCAAGCAAAATCGAAATTCCAATCAAATTAACCAAATAACAACTTTGAACAAATTTTTACAACTTAAAAGACATGCCTTGTTCATAGAGATCTGAGGAGGATTGAAAGTCGGGACTTGCAGAGTTAACTTTTCAGAGAAAATCAAGAGAGAGAGAGATTGCGTCTTTTTCTTCCTTATTGTTGCTTTTCTAACAAAGCATTATTTTTGTCTTTTGATTATGTTGTTATTATCAACTAATTGTTATCGACGTTTCATTTTCTCTTTCCATGTTCTCAAACTCCTTTCTGTTTGATTAATAATAAATTAATTAAAAGTTTGTGATGTGTGCCCAACCCTACAAACAAATAACATTTACTATTTCAAATTTTATTTATTTTAACTCGCAAATATAAAGATTAAATAATTTAAGAATTTGTAAATTTATAAGTAATTTTATTTATATTTGATTTTCTTTAAAAAAAATTGTTAGACAACCAAACATGATAAAATAATTTTTATTAGCATTTTTTTTTCTTTCCTTAGTACTTTTTAGGAACCAAACACAACCTAAGGCTCTGTTTGGAACCCGAAAATTAGTAAGGAAATAAGATAGAAAAATAGATAAGAAAAGTGGAAAGAAATAAATTTTAGAGGAAAATGTAAAAAGGTTTAAACTTAATAAATTAACTCTATGTTTATTCAAAGTAATTTTATTTATCTTTCTCTATTATATGAGAATTATGAAATTTTAAAAAAAGTAAAAATTTTGAAGAATTTTAATTATATCTAATTTTCTTTTATTTTTTCTATAGTGAAACCAAACATGAGAAAATAATTTTTCTTAGTATTTTTTTTCCTTTTCCTATTATTTTATGGGTTCCAAACGGAGCCTAAGGGTTTTATAGTGAAACCTAAGGCTCCATTTGGAACCCAGAAAATACTAAGAAAAGAAAATAGAGAGGAAAATTGGAAGAAAAAATTATTTAGAGGAAAATAAAAAATAGGTCTAAACTTAATAAATTAATTACATATGTGTGACGGCCCACGAACCCCGGACTCGAGGACGCGGTCCTCACTTCTTTTTTTTTTTTTCTTTTTTGAATCATTTCGAATAATCCAAATACAATTATTTTTCCAAACACATTTCAAATACTCAATGAAAAAATATATATGTAAATATCACTTTAACATAAAGGGAGTCCATCATTGATCACAAAACTCTTTTTTTCATTCGATGGGCATTTTCATGCCATTTATTTATTCCACCTTATACTTTATACAATCTCGGCATTATTAGCCGTTTCAATATCAAATATTTACAAAAACATAATCAGAGTTCAATTTTTTCATAGTGTTTGTACAAAATGAGTCTAATAATTTCATGTAATGTATGTGTGAGCTTTCACTATCCTCCATGTATGACTTGTGATGACTGGTCATTGCGGTCTACGATCTTCATACATATTACTTTTTCGATGCACTGCGATGATAAAAGCAACGTGTTAAGCATTTTCATGCTTAATGGTTCTATATAATACTCTCTTTCATTTCAGTTTAAGTCAAATCATGCAATTTTTCTAAACCATGCTTTTGGATCTTTTTGAATGATCAATGCAAATATAATACATATATTCATTTCATATACATTCATTTACGGTTCATTGATCATTTCAAATATACTCATATCGTAATAAAATTCAAAACACAAATCATGCATTTCACAAATATTCTTATCATTTTGCCCTTCTTGAATTTAACATATGCTTTAGTACGAGGATAACGGAATCATAAACACGATCCATTGTTCTGAGCCAATATAAAAAAAGTTTTGTTTATGTCTGATACGGTCCGTTGGGCTACTGACTAGTTATTAAAAATCAATTCACGAACACTACCGATACTATCCCACTGGGCTACAGATCGGAGTGACACATCATTATGTTTTTCGCAATACTGCTAATTTGACCCTTATTAGTATATCAATTTATCCTCAACTCGAATTTAACGGTTAACATTCTATTAAGGCCGTTCAAATCATTCATAGCAAAATACAGTATAGTATATACATTTATACAAACAATTCATTTTCAATACTCATGAAATTTTTCATATGAAAATCATTTCACAATCAATTGCCGCAAATCATTTCACAATCAATTGCCTCAAATCAATTAAAATAAATCAATATGCTTTTTCTTATAAATCATTTTAGCAAATTAAATCATTTTGTAATCATTCAAACACTTTGGAATTAGAGAGAAAGAAGTGGAGAACAAACCAAAAAGCTTGTTGCACTTTGATTCCAATCCTTGGAATCTCGATCAATTCGAGTTTTCCTCTCCTCGTCATTACTGTTCCAATCCTGATTAACAATCATATTATTAGTCGGGTATTCTAGGAGTTCTATTTAGATTTACTTTCTACCCGACTCACCTTTTCCATTCATTCTTTCTTTCTTTCTTTTCCTAATTCCTCCTCCTTAGAAAATCCTTAACATTTGTTTAAGCATTTTTATGCCTCATTTTTAATCCTATTTGTGGGTTCGAGACACCCACATGGTTCACTTACGCTTAGGGGGATTCGGAAAAAGAAAACTCAACTTAAACATCAACACAACCAAGCAATTAGTACACTTGGTGCTACAATCAAATTTTTAGCAAAGATGTGAGAACCAATTTTCATTCAATGGCATATGGTTAGATTCTAGACTCAAAAAGCTTTTCGTAAAGTCCAAGAACGCATGAATCGGAGTTCGGACGAAAAAGTTATAGTCGATTGAAGTTTGGTATCAAATTTTGAAGAAGGGCTCTACGAAATTTTGCAGGGGTTGCGAAATTTCGAAGGCTCTGCAAATTTTTTTTCACAAGGGTTGCGAAATTTCGCCCCCTGCGAAAATACCCCGCGTTTGGCGAAAGAATTTGTTGCGTCCTATTTCGTTTTCTTTCTTTTTTCATGTTTAATCCTTGAAAATAGTACCGACCCTCAAATCAGTTCGTTTGAGTTTTCAAAACAAAACACATAAACATATTTCATCACAAGCAACAATTTTGACCGTCAAACACAAAAGCGAACTAAGAAAAGGCATTAGGAAAACAACGAGAAAATCAGTCGGTCATTCTAGGGATTCTAGTTAGGGTTGATTTCAACCCCAATACACTAGCTTTTCCATAAATCTAGGTTGGATTTATACATACCTTACAAGAAGGAGCTAAAACCCTAGTTTTCTTCTTGACTTAACCGCAACTCCTCACCACGGATCATCCTTCGATTTCGCTTAAGTGAGATCGGAGTCCTAGGGTTTTAGACTAGAACCAAAGCGGCTTGAAGAATGAGGAAATCCAAGTGTTTCGGAGTTTCTCAAAGTGGAAGGTCTGCGATCGATGAGAGTTTGAGAGAGAGAGAATTTGTACGAGAGAGAGATAGACGGATTAAGAGAATGAGGGAATGAGAGAAATGTCTCTCAAAGACCAATATTTGGTCTTTTAATCAAAATCTGTCACTAAGCCTTGTTTGGCTACACACTAATTCTCATTTTTCTCACTTTAAAGCTTCATTTCAATTTCATTTCCACTTCATTTCATTTCATTTATACTTTTGCACTTACATTACTCATTTATGACCCTTAGGTCCTCATTTGACATTTTTACCAAATTTATTTGGCTCTTGTAAAATTTTCGAGGTTTTATCATTTTTTGTTTTCAGCCATTTAAAGTTCGAAAAAAATATAATTTATTTTATTTTTGAACATGTTCAAAGCGGTAGGGTATTTTTCGAAGTGTTACAATACTGGTTTTATTCAAACTTATTTTATTTGTTTCCCTTTATTATATAAGGTACTAAGAAATTTTAAAATATGTAAAATTTTAATTATATTTTATTTTCTTTCATATTTTTCACTGTGGAACCAAATATGAGAAAATCATTTTTTTCCTTTTCCTAATACTTTTCAGATTCAAAGCAGAGGCTATGGGTTTTATAGTGCTTATTAGGCCTCTTCGTGGGTCGGTTTGGATTGATTTGAGCATAATATTCAATCTAAACCTATGGCATCGGTTTGAAAAAACTAAAATCCGATCCAAACCGTTCAAAAATCCAAACCAACTAAACCCCCAATATTACGGTTTAGGATTTAGGTTTATGGTTTATTGGTAAAAGTTTTCCCTTCTTGAGAGTTATGATCCCAAAATCGTATAACCTCATTTTTTTCTTTCTCCCACACCTCTCTTCTCCTTTTGATTAGAGAATTCCTGACCACCTTTCTATTTTAGTTTTAAGCGTTTATCATTAGATAATTAAGAAATCCCTCCCTCTCATTTTTTTTTTCTTCTGATTCTTGATCACTTATATCCCCACTCCACCCCTTCAAAATTATCATTTATTCTCTATTGTTTTCTTCTTCCTTCAATCTAGAGAATCCAAGAGTCAAACAGAGAACTTCACTCCTTCAATCTTGGTTCTGATATCTCCTATTCATGAGTTGTGCAATTTCCAAGACCATTAACCACTTGCTTCCTTACAAAGCTATCCCAGCTGAAAGTTAGCTACATGACCTAGAGGGAAAAAATGATTTTTTTTGGGTCACGGTGGACAAAATTGCAGGTCTACAATGAGAAATTAGTTTAAGAATATTTATATATGAACCATATAAAACGATGTCATTTTATTATATCGGTTTGGGTCGGTTCGGTTCTGTCAATTTTCATCCCTAAACTATGAACCAAACCGATATTTTGGTTTTTATAAAATTTCAAACCAATCCAAACCTATGAATCTTAAAAACCATGATTTCAGTTTGGTTTGGACGGTTTTTTTACGTTTATGAACACCCCTAGTGCTTATATCCCTAATTTATAATTCTAATTATTTTCTTTATGCTTCCCTTTTGGCCAGAAATATTTTTGTTCTGTCACCTCTCAAACATTCTCACTAACTCGAGTACTATTATCACATATAATAATTCTTTATTCTTGTTTCCCTTTGTTTAACAGAGTATTTATTTTTGGGAAACTTGTGTTTGTGTATAGTAAGGAGAAAGTAATTGTAAAATTAAAAACAAGATTTGGTTTTACAGTGTTCAGTACACTATCAGCAAAAATAATTGTTTTTAAATATAATGATTACAAAAAAAAAACCCTCAAAATACCCTTAAAATAAATTTTTTTTTAAGTGAGCTTTCTCCTCATCTTCTCCTTCCATCAGGTCATCTTCTGCTCCTGTCCCAACCCTCATTTTTGTTTTTTCTCTCATTGTTTGATCGAATAGTGTGAAGGAAGTTTTTTTATACTCTACAACAAGTAAGTTGTCAAGTATTTGATATTCTGACATATTCTCTCATTTTCCAAAACATTTTGCAATTCAGCTATAACTTTATATATCTTTGTTTTTTGGCAATTTTGGTTGTTTTTTATTGGTTTTTTGTAAATAAATGAGCTACCTTTATTATACAGGAGTTAACTTGATCAGGGAGCTACCTTTATTACAAAGGTGTTACTACCTTGATTAGGCAGCTACTTTTATTATAAAGGAGTAACTTTTATTAGGAATCGATGCTTATTTTGGTCATACAGTATAAATACGATAGAGGTACTATCGTAAAAAATTGTTGGTTCTACCTAAAAGAATGGGGGGACCACCTTAAGTATCAGTATGTGGCCCCAAATATTATGTACGACCCTATACTACCACACTAAACTAGGGGTACCACCATAACTTACTAAGGATACCACAATAACTTATTGGGGGTACCACCATAACTTACTATGGGTACTACCCGGCAATAAAAAATTGGTACTACCAACGAACCAACGAATGAAGGTATAACCGTAAAAAGCTATGGGTCCTACCTATAATAGTCAATAGATTGGGTGACTAAACATTATGAAATTGTACTACCTAGACATATTGGTGGTACCACCATAACATAATGGGGGTACTATCAAAATATCTTGATCTTATATAGCTCTGCATTAATCGATGGTATGGATCGAGTTAGATGCAGTTTTACCATAATATTGCTACCATAACACACTAGATGGACTACCATAATATATTAGGGGTACCACCATAACATATTAAAGGAATGTGTTTGACTTTGTATAATTATGTCATTTAAATTGTGTGAAAATAAATTTATAGATTAGACGAAGATGGAGAACCAGGTGTTCTATTATGTATGCTACAGTGATGAAATGGTGAAGGCCAATGGGTCAATAGAATACAAGGGTGGTCAAATCATCACAGAAATCATAATCGTGCATATTTCATATGCCGAGTTTGTTTCAATAGTCTATGATAGGCTGAAGTTTGTGCAACTATGAAAATGTACTACACATGTACATTTGATCCAACAACGTTGGTACTGTTAGAAGACGAAGAAGAAATTAGGAAAATTTTCATATTCAATGACGCGTATTGTTTTGTGTATGCAACTTCTGATACCAATATCTAGGTTGAGGTCATCCAACCACCTCCAAGGTATATTAAGTTTAGTTAAACATATGATTATAATACAACTTCATATAATATTTTCCAAAACATGGAATACTCAATCATTTTTTGTATGTCCTGTTTCCAGTGATCCTCTTACACCTAATATCGCTTCTAATTCTAGAGTCATTCCTCTAGATCTGAATTTGTCTATGGACATATCAACAAATGTCTCACAATTTTTTGAGATCCATGGGCCGGAAGGTGATGTTGTTCAACATAATTCAAGGTGATTCCAAAATGAAATTATGGATAGTGGGCAAACGTTCCTAAATTAGGATGCATTTCGTGATGTTGTGTACCATATGTTTATAGCAAGAGATTTCGGTACTATTACAAGAGAAATTGTTTTAAACGCGTGACTATTATATGCACAGTAAATGGATGCCCTTGGAAGATAACTTTTTGTGTTGTGGGTGCATCGCATGTTGTACAAGTACACACATTTGTAAATGAGCACAGGCATATTGTTGATGATATAGTTTATTCTCAACCATTAGTGAGATGTAACCGAGACTTGAAGGTTATTGATGATGTCATTCGATCTACACCTGAATACATGCCACAAAAAATATGTAAAGACTTCGTTCAGGAACATGAGATGTGTTTGACTTATGTACAAGCTTGACAAATTAAGGAGAATGCTAAGGGGGTAATATATGGTCAAGCGAAGAATTACTATAAATTGTTGCCTTGGATGTGTGACCAAATAAAACAATATAATCCGGGATCATTTGTAGAGTTGACACACTCTAGTGATGGTCATTTTCAACAACTCTTTATTGCCCATGAAATGTCTATTGTAGGGTTTTGAGGGGTTGTCGGCCAATCATTGCTATTGACTCATCCCACATGAGTGGGCCATATGGTGGTGTCCTCTTTTTAGCAACATCATATGATGCCAATGACTACATGTTCCTGGTAGCGTATAGTGTGATGAGCTCCGATAATTATAAATATTGGAATTGGTTCTTACAAAATTTAAAGAATCTCATTGGGGATAAAGATGTGGTCATTTTATCGGATAGGCACCCGGGTCTTCTTCGTAGTATACTAGAGCTATTTGAAGGAGATAACCATGGCTATTGTTATTGTCACTTAAAGGATAACTTCAGTAGCTTTTTTAATAA
Organism: Tetrastigma voinierianum; assembly: GCA_016808115.1. Lineage (NCBI taxonomy): Eukaryota > Viridiplantae > Streptophyta > Magnoliopsida > Vitales > Vitaceae > Tetrastigma > Tetrastigma voinierianum. The sequence goes on along the minus strand of JAEQBH010000318.1, from coordinate 1,659,101 downwards.
ATATAACACAATGTGGAACGAAGGGAAGGAAAATGCACTGCAATGGCTTGATAAAATTGCCTATGCAAGGTTGGAGATTGATTACAATGCTCACATAAATGAATTACGTATGTATAATGATTCGTTAACAACTTGGATTTAACAAAATGAACTCGAGCACTAGGCCATGTCAAAATTCCCTTAGAAACGATGGGACAAAATAACAACAAACCTTATAGAGTCTTTTAATGTTTGGTTAAGAGATGAACGACACCACTCCATTTGTAGCTTCTTAATCGAGCACATTACTAAGTTGAGTGTTATGTTTGTTAAGCATAAAGCTAAATCCAATCAATGGAAGTGTTCTATAAGGCTGAAAATAAATCAAAAAGTGAAAATTAATATTGCTAAAGGTGAGGTTTACACAATCAGCCCGTTTAGTGAGTCTTTCTTTGGTGTATTTGTTGGTACTTCAATCCTCAATGTTGACATAAATGAGAAAACTTGTAGTTGTCGAGGCTGGGAAATGTCGAGCATACCTTGCGAGCATGCATGTGCTGTGATACAATTTATTGGAAAAATGTTGTTGATTTTGTTGATGATGGGTTCAAGTTTCCAAGCCAATTACTGATATTCTCGGGGTCTTTCTAAGGCATAAAGACTCATGACATGCCAAAAGTCGATGTCGATGTTGTTGTTTGAGATGTCCTAGGGAATGAATATTTTTCTCTAAATCCTCCACATTCTAAACGGCCTCCTGGAATACCAAGGAAGAAGCTTATAGAGTGTCAATTTTAGGATAAGCATAGAGTTTATTGTTCACGTTGTAATATGGCTCAACATAATCGAAAAACATGCAAAAATCCTCTAGCATGATTAATGTTTGCATATTTTATTCTACTTTGATGACATTTAGTTATGTTGTAACCTTATTTGAAAGATTACTTTTTATTTGGATATGTAGCTAAACTCACTTACTATTGTGACTACATTTGTGTTTTCATTTCTAATCTTATAGCCTATTTTGTTTAGCATAATTTACATGATACACTATAACTTTGTATTGTAATGAGTCAAGAGATTGGGTGACTAAATATTTTAAAATGGTACTATCGATGGTACCTCCATAAATGGTATACAATTTTCTGGTAACACCATAACATACTTAAGGTAAAACCATAATATACTTGGAGTATAACCATAATATACTAGATGTACAACCAATATAGACTGGGGTTACTATCATAATATATTGGGGGTACTACCATAATATATTGGTGGTACTACCATAATATACTGGGTGTATTATCATAATATACTAGGTGTACCACCATAATATACTAGGTGTACCACCATAATATACTTGGGATAAAACAATAATATACTTAGGGTACGACCATAATATACTAGGTGTACAATCAATATATATTGGGGGTACTACTATGATATATAGGGAGTACTACCATAATATACTGGGGGTACTACCAAAATATATTAGGGGTACTACCATAATATATTAAGTGTACTATCATAATATAATGGGTGTTCCACCATAATATACTTGGGGTCAAACTATAATATACTTGGGGTACCACCATAATATACTAGGTGTACTACCAATATATATTATGGGTACTACCATAATATATTAGGGGTACTACCATGATATATTGGGGGTACTACCCTAATATATTTAGGGTTCTACCATAATATACTAGGGGTACTACCAAAATATATTGGGGGATTACCATAATATACTGGGTGTACTATCATAATATACTAGGTGTACCACCATAATATACTTAGGGTAAAACCATAATAAACTTGGGGTACGATCATAATATACTAGGTGTACTACCAATATATACTGGGGGAACTACCATGATATATTTGGTGTACTACCCCTAATATACTGGGTGTACTAGCAAAATGTACTCAAGGTACTACCATAATATACTGAGTGTACTACCAAAATATACTGGGGTACTACCATAACAAAATGACTTAAGCTAGCAAAATATTCTGGGGGGACTACCATTATATAGTTGGTGTACTACCAAAATATACTAGGGGTATGACCATAATATACTAGGTGTACTATCAAAATATACTAAGGGTCCTACTTGCTACTACCATAAGAGGTTTATATGTACTACTATAATGAAAAATGGGCAAAATGAATCGAATTTGGTTTCAATTTTAATGATTTGGTTCTTCAATATTACAATAACAAAATGAGGGTACTACCATAACGATACATTGGGAAAAATACATATTGGAATTGAAATTAGTGCTACCATGACATTACTTTGTATATTACCCGGTACTACAACATTACGTCAAGTGTTTGGACCTAAACATATGAACAAAACATCCTATAGTGTATAAAAACTTACTTGAAAAATATGGACTTAAAGGGTAATAAAACATCCTACAAATGTATACAAACACTTAAAAAAAAATGACTCAATATAAAACCATTAACTAACTACTAACTTACTATCGACTAACTACTAACTAACCCTTCGACAACTAACTAAATCTTAAGTCATTTATACGTAGAACCATTTTGGGAATAATGAGAGTAGGTCTGCCATCAACTCATGATGTTGTTGAACAACCAACTGCTTAAGTCGATCCATGCAATCTTTAATTAAAGCATGTTGTGCAGAAGTGGTATTTTGTGGGATATTAGGAGCCTCATTTGTAGGAGGTTTGGTCTTATCACCACCATCATTGATGGTTTTTTCTCCTTCATCCCCCTCGTCACCATCATCTTCATCAGAATCCTCACGATCATCTCCACCTTCTACCCATCTCCCACTTTTATCTTTAATAATCCTCATTCTCGCTAAGGTGATAGTGTTGATTATATCAGTAGACTTTGGTCTCTCCACATCCGGTTCAACGCTAAGATCAATCCCAAATGCTTCGAACACTTTGGTTATGAGGCATCCATATGGTAGGATACGCCCCGTCTTCTTACAGTTAGCAATCATGTGTTGTATATTCATATGCCCTACATGTAGTCGACGTCCAACCACCACTAAATCAATCATAAAGGCCTCCAAGTATGAGACTTCATCTCTATGTCCACCCCTTGGTAGGATGCAATGTCCTACTATATTTTGAATAATTCGGCATTACTTGGTCAACCCAATCACTCTAGGTTTACTCATGTTGTTTGCATGTTCAAGACCACATATACGTTGCACAGCTGTTTGCATGTTCAAGACCACATATACGTTGCACAGCTTTTCCCGATATGAATCCCTCTACAGGTGGCCATGTCTTCCTCTGATATACACGTTCCCCAATTGGTTTTATTCCCAATATTTCGCATATCTTCTCTGCATTTAGTTCAATATCTACCCCTTTAATTGAACTTTTTTTCTTCATCATATCTCCTACTCCACTGAAAATTGCTTTGCAATAGAATAATTGCTCCAATGTTGTGTATACCGGTGTACACAATGATAGAATAGGAAGCCAATCCATCTTATGAAACATTTCTACCAACCCAAGTCCAGGAAATTTATAAATTTATGTTTTTACTTGGAACAATTTTCCTCTCTGTAAAGTCCTCTAGAAAAACGTTTTTCTTCTTCCAAAGTAAGCAACATGGAGTTAGCAAAACATCTAGCCTTGCGACTTACAACACGTGTTTCTTCTTCCATCGGCCGCTTTCCTTTAACTCATGTTGATATTCTTTCCTTCCTCGGTGCCATTAACAAATCGCCCTAGATATCCAAAAGCTCTTCGTAGCGTAAAGCAGAACAATGGAATGAACCCAACCCTAATTTTTTCGGCTCTAGAAAAGTTTGTATTTTTTTTTCTTTTTTTTTAGGTCAGTTTAATTTATATATTTGCTAAAACGAACGACCATCCGGATGCGTAAACGAACGCACTGTAATCGTCAACCGAGCATGTTAATTACCATATGTAGGCAAACACGCAACCGATTGCCCAAGTGGACGCACGCAGTTCGTCCAACTTAAGGCCACTAAAAGGACTTGGAAAAGGAAGCATTAATAGACATCCAATCGGACGTCCACCGATCGTCCGACTGAAGTTTAGAAATTGTATGTAGTAAAACGAACATCTACTAGCGTCCGAATTGGTCGTTTGGACGCATATTCGAAAGCAGCAAAAAACCAGTTAAGAGTTTCGGACACACGACCAGACGCACTTTGGTTTAGGTAGATTCTAGTAGTACCAGGTAGTACCCCCAGTTTGTTATAGTAATACCCCCAATAGGTAATGGTAGTACCATTAGAAAACTAATTGTAACTAGTGACCATAACTTGTTGGAACACCTATTATTATGGTAGTACCACCACCATGTTACTAACATATTAAAATTCCATATATATTGTTATGGTTTGGTTATGGTATATTATGGTAGTACTAGTAGTTCGCTATGGTAGTGCCCCTAGTATGTTATGATAGTACCATAACAAAGGTTATGGTCTTTAGTGACCTAAACTTGTTGGAACACCTATTATTATGGTAGTACCACCATATTACAAAGGTTTTGGTTGCAGTTCCTGTATGTTATGGTAGTACCATTATATGGTAATTAGTGGCCTAAACTTGTTGGAACACTTATTATTATGGTAGTAGCACCATATGGGTTAGTTTCTGGTTCCTATATTATAGTAGTACTGGGTAGTACCCCCATTGTGTTATAGTAGTACTCCTTGTATATTATGGTAGTACTATTACACAAAGTTGATGGTAATTAGGGAGTTTTTTACATCTATTATTATGGTAGTACCACCATATTGCAAACATATGAAAATATCTATGATTGTACAACAACCATATTACAAGTTTAGGTCACTTGTTAACACATATTATTATGGTAGTACCACCATATTACAAACATACGACAATATCGTTGTTTGTACACCAATCACTATGTTCTGTTAGTACCACCAGTAATGATACCAAAAGTAATAAAGAACAAAAACTTGACATTACAAGCGTAGTTACATAAAAATAACTTAAAATGTAGTTACATAAAAATCAAGCACCATTACACAAAATGGTGTTTTATTAATCGTTTATTACTATTACATCCCAATATCAAGCAAACAATCTCGATTTGCAAGCTTCCTAAATCTACTTGTATTCTTCATTACTTTTATGCATGATCAAGGTGGAACATGTCTTTAACCGATGGTATTCCATTTGAGACTGAAATGAAAAGCAATAGGTTAATGAACCAATTCAACCAAGAATGAACCAATTTAACAAAGAATTAATCCATATAGATTAAGCACTTTTGATGTATTTGATGACAAATACACCACAACCATTTCTATAAACAAGATGTAGAACAATTTTGGTGAAATAAGAAGTGCAAAATTTTACCAATGGAAGAGAGGTTGATATTTTAACCATTAGTTTGTTACGGTACATCTACACAAACATGATCAAACTTGGTGAATTCGACCTCGTATTTCATACCACAAGCTTTCACACACCTCCATATATATTTGGTTAGTTTTAGTAATTCTTAGGGTACTTTGTTCCCATGACCAAACGGCATAGACGATAATAGCTCAATGCATTGTGACCCAATGTTCACAACGTGGAGATTGCCAAAAGATTGTTTTCCCATACGGGTATATATAACTACAATGTTAATGTGTAATCATTAGCATACTCATAGTCACATAATAACACATGTACTTATACTAATATATGGATTAAAGTTGATCGGTATACCATTTCACAGTTTTGTAGATCAAGTTGCACTTGCCCGTTCTCCATAAATAATGTCGTTCGATCCACTATTGATGATTTTGTTTGATTCTCATTTTTGAATAGTAATACCAATGCAAACTATAACAACAGGCAAAAAAGTCATTAGTTGACCTGTGCATTATCATTTAGGATTAAGAAAATCAACAAAGAAAATTAAGTTAGTTAGAGCATTATCATACTGCAAAATGTGGATTAAAATAGTGTGATTTGTAATTTACCCCTCGCTCAAAATTTAGGACACGACATACCATGCCAATGACCTGTGCATTAAGTGCATACACATGTTACTTTAAAAAAATGAGAAACATATATTATACACATGACACATGCAACATATTTGTATATGGATAGATACATTACCACACTATTCACCCACTCTTTATCTTTAACACTTTACATCTCCATGCTGATTATGTAGGACTTAAACATAGAGACAAGTATCTCACTGTTAAATGCAAAATTATTCATTATTAGAAAAACGCAGTCATAATAGAACATCTCAACAAAAAATATTACCTCCAATACATTTTATCAACATCTTTATCAAAAGTATAGTCAATTATTAATTTCTCTGAATGTCAAATTTTATTGAATTATTGAGGACATGCATCACCAAATGTAGACTTGTATATGTATGGTCGCTTAACAAGCCTTTTCGCCATCATCTTCAATCTTGGTGCTTTTTGGGGCGTTAGTGACTTATTGGGGGCTGGTGCTTCTTTGGAGGTCGATAACATGTCAGAAACATGTGTCAATGGAAACACATCTGGATCCCCAGCCATCTCATATTGTGAGCCATGATACTCACTATGATCAACATTCACACCCTCATTTGCTGATTGAGGGGGAAAGGGTGAGCCTGGTGATGTCAATGCATCGTGTCCTTTTTTTTCTTCATGTTGTGTCCTACGACCTTATTTCATACGTCTTAGTTTGTCAATATCTTTGAAGTACGCTTTCGATACCCTAAACATTTTCTTTGCATAGAGCCACAATCGCTCTACAATGACCTAATAAAAAATACAAGTGTGGTCATTAGATACTTAACATAAAGTTACATAAACTTTATGGGTTGAACAATGTGATAGTAAATGAAAACCTTACCTCACTATTCGTATCACTGGATGACGAAACTACACTACCTTGCACTTCAACAAGGTGAGTCATCTATTTTATTGTCCTCATCTTCAACTTCAGAGCCTTCAGCTGCTAGGATGGGCCTTAGTTGTGAATCATGACATCAACAAATAAAGAAACAATGAATACATTAAACCCGAAAACACCACAGTATACATATTAAATGAAAACTTTGTACATTTCCAACATATCATCGTTACCACAACCAATCCATAGGAACCTAACATGCTAATCTCGGTAGCAAGTCATTGTTTAACTGTTTGATCGGGCCAAATGGAGCACCATGGTACCCGTGGTTCGACTACGACTGTTGGTATGTACGTTTTTGTCATATAGAAAACCCGAATGACATTAGAATAAATGGTATGGAATAATACGAGACATTAATTGATAAATGATGCAGGAAATGACCATCCTTAATGTACCTCGAGGAATAACAAACATCCACTCACATATCTGCCTTTGCTTCGTTTGAATTCTAGTATGCCATCTTCTAGATAATCAAGCCATGACTTTTCCCCAATTTCTAGGGACTGAGACATCCATGTCCCATATGTAATCCCAAAGGTCATGTATACGAGGTCATGTACCTAGAGGAATAACAAACATCCCCTCACAAAAACCGAGCATCCCATTCTAATACGATGGTATGGAACATCATATGCTGATATTAACCATTGAACAAACTCGTACCTTAGCTCCTTTGTTGCTAAAAGAAGCAACCCACCAAATCCTATACGATCTATTTCCACTACCTTGTCAACTGGTAAGCAACTAACAAGCACCAAGAACTTCATGTCAGAACATCTGGACTTAGGTAGAGCGTCCTACAATGACAACTAAAATGGGGGTCATTATGAAGTTGATCAATCAATGTTATGAATACAACAATAATGTATAATTTGGTCACCTTTGAACGCTCTTGGGGAACATGGCCCTTTCTTTTTTTCCCTATCTTGTCCATAAACTGTAAATAAAATAACATTATGATCGATTACAAAAATATAGCATTACATATAAAACCCCGGTAACAATGTAATTTATAGGTTGATAATAATTGTTTCTAATTTTAATGGTAGTACAATTGTATAGTAATCTTAGCCATATGTTATGGTAATATCCTAGTATGTTATGTTGGTACCAACTATATGTTGTGGTAATATCACTTCCATCCAAATATGTAGTGGTAATACCTCTATCTGATGCTAGTACCACAAGTAAGTTATGGTGGAAACCCCGGTACAGTAGTAGAACTAGGTAGTACATTATATTTGGTAATTTTTGTTAAAATTTGGACATTCTCTCATTATGGTAGTGCCATGTAGTACCACTCTACGTTATGATGGTACCACATTATGGTAGTACCCATGCAACAACGAATGCTAAACTAATTACAAAAATAACAAGTTTGTTAAAATAGATAATACCGGGTATTACAAACCTTGCTTAAGCTAACTAATAATTTGACCAATGATTCATTGGGGGTAGTATGTAGTAGTACTCCTAGTACGATATGGTGATACAAACATTATATTATGGATGTGAGTATTAATTCATGACACGATTATTGGTATACGGTACCACCAGTAGGTTATGGTGGTACCCCCGATATAGTATGGTAGTACCAGGTATTACATTATATATAGGGCCACATACTCATACTTAAGGTGGTCCCCCCATGCTTTTTACGGTTAGCTAAACCACATATTCATACTTAAGGTGGTCCCCACGCTTACTTCAACATCGTGCAAACCACTATCTTCATACTTAAGGTGGTCCCCATGCTTTTATTTAATCTTTCTAAACAAAGGTAATTTCTTTTATATGAAAAACAAACAAATAATACTTGAAACTAATAGCACTCCTTATATGAAAAACAAACAAAAGGTAACTCCTTTAACTGAAAATCCGAAGATAGAACACCTGAAAACTAATAAAGTTAGCTCCTTTATTTACAAAAAAAACGAACGTAAAACACTAGGAAATGCAAAACACGAATGTATATATAAAAAATCAAACTTGAGAACATAAACTTACAGCTAATGAATATGAACAACTTCCTTTCCTTGCAAATGAGAGATGATTGTTTGCAATTCCTTTCCTTGCAAACGAGGGATGATTGCTTGCAAACAACAACAAGATAGACTAAACGAGGGAAGGGGAAAACGAGAATGAGAGTTAAGGAGATGAAAGTAAAATGAAGGGGAGATGAGGAAAGGAGGGAAAGCGAATTGGACGATGAGAGAGGAAGAGCTAAGAAAGATGAAGAGGTCAAAAAAATTGACATTTTTTTTTACTTTTGTTACTATGGGGTTTTTTTTTTTACTATAAGGGTATTTTGGGGGTCTTTTGGTAATATTATAATTTTTAGTGACAGTGTACTTGCTTCGTCCTTATTCGTATGCCGAATTCTATTCCCAAGCGTAGGAATTACAATTGTCTAGCATTGTAATACTGTGGGAATCCACAGGTCATCTCCACAGGGAGTGGTCTGATTTAGTTGATCAAGAGGGAGCTACCTCCCAAAAAGTGATTTAAAAGAGAATTGCGGTTGTGTCGTTTGATCGAACGGGTCGATCGTCTGAATGTGCTTTAAAACAGAAAAGACAATTGCCGGGATTTTTGGGGTTCCACTCACTTCGATCATGTAAATCCTAATTCTATTTTACAAACTCATCTAGAACCATTGATAAATGGTCTTTGATGGAGAATTTATTTTTAAATGCTCTTTTGGAAAATAAGGATGATTGAATACTACACTTGTTCCCACCATTAATACGAACCCTTAGCTTGCATTCAGATCATACAACGGTACCGAGGATATCTCGCCTTCATTTCACGTTGTCAAGAATATGCCCAACCAAGGATTTACAAAATGTTTGCACAAGTGATTAACATCACACAATCCATTGAAGTTCAAAAGAGGAATTGAGGGACTATACCTTGATCAGGGTGGTGAGTTTCCGTAGACTTTTAAAGAAGAAGAGTTTAGAACTCCATAAACTTATAAGAACAATTATAATTGAAGAGAGTTCAATCATAAAAAAACAATACTGAGGAAATCGTAACTCACTCTTGCAAACCCGAGAATGAAAAATATGAAATACTAAGATTGAAAAATAAATAATTATTTCTTACCGAAAGAGATTACAAATGCTTGAATTGTAAAAAGGCCAAAGAAAAAGAGTCTTCAATCTGGATCTCTAAGAAATCAACTCAAAACAATGGAGGGAACTCCTCTCCTATGAAAACCTAACCCTAGAAGTCAAAAACTGCCTTTTCCTTGTTTCCTCTTGCTTTTATACCCCCCTGCGATGTGATTTTCCCATTTTGGTTAGTTAACAAGAGTGCCCTTACGTTCAAATCGAATTCCTGATCAAATCTCGCACTCCGAGCATGTAGTGTACCTAAGACATTAATGGTGTACAGACACTTTGCCATCAAGCCAATTTTCAGAGGCATGTGTACCGTACATTGGGGTGTAAATTCTGCATACTCTGGCCCACTCCGCCACTTTTTTAGTTAGGTGTACTCGGCACATAAATGGTGTACCTATGACACTTTGCTCACTCGGGTGCTTTTCTAGCACCGCCTGAGTTTCAACTTCGTCGATCGCTTGCCCATCCCGCCGCTCATTGGCTTCCCGGACATAAATTGAGACACTTATGCTTTAGACCTCGAAGACTCCGCACTACCTAAAACACAAAAGAGATTAAAAGTACCTATCCTCATGCTGAATGTGGGTAAATTGTGATTTGTATGTGCTAAATTCTACTATAATTATTGCTCAATTGTGTATTCATCAGTACTGAACACTGTAAAGCAAAATCTTGTTTTCAATTTTACAATTACTTTCCCCCTGTTATACACAAACACAAGTTTCCCTTTATTTTTCAGTCATTTCAAAGTTTTGAAAAAAAAAAACTTTTATATGTTAATTATAAGGGGGAAGTATGTATCAGGTTGTTTATTTTAAAATAAAAGGGACATAGGTACAAAGAATTCTAAATACATTAGTCAGTACATTTGAAAAAAAAATAATTGTCTTTGAGGAACAAAAGTAATGAGTAGATACAAAATTCCTAAAATGCCCCTCTTAGTAATCCAACCAATTCCAGCTTGAATAAAAAAAATTAGAAATTATCAAATGTCTATCAAAATATATTGAAACCCCCTTCCTTTGGACGAAAGTGTGTAGGTACTAGTCTAATATAATGCAAGTACTACCTTAATGTAATTCTAGGTACTACCTACATCGTACTACCTACAGAAATGCCCTAAACCCTATTTACTACAATTTTCGTTTCTTTCTTAGTAATCCAACTATCTATTATAGCTGGAATAAAAAAAACAAGAAACATCAAAGGTACTAGTCTAATATGATGTTTATGTCAAAATATATTGAAACCCCCTTCCTTTTGACGAAAGTGCATAGGTACTAGTTTAATATAATGCAAATACTACCTTAATGTATTGTAGGTACTACCTTATAAGGATCAGGTACTACCTTGATAGAAAGGCCCTAAATCCTTATTTACCACATTTTGCTTGTCAAATACTCAGTTCTCATCCCATATATATTCCATGAAATTGGTGAATTGTAGTAGGACTCCTCAATGCAAAACTAAATTAGGTACATATGTGAAATGTTTAAGCATTCTTACTTCATTTGAGCATGAGGTCCATAAGTGGGGAAAAAGAAGTGGTAATCCTAAGTATCCCTAGTAATTTTTATGTCAAAATATACTCAAACCACCTTCCCCTTTGACCCAAGTGCGTAGGTACTAGTCCAATATAATGCAAGTACTACTCCATCAGAATGGTGCATTTACCTTACAAGTACTGCAAGACTACCATAATAAAGGCCCTAAGCCCCTATTTCGTCACATTTGGTTTGTCAAATACTCAAATCTCATCCCATTCCATGAATTGTCTTGAAACTATATTGTAAGGAAAGACTTAAAACTGTGATACTTTGGCTTGGTTTGCATCGCGAAATAGAAGATTGTATCGCGATATTCTATTAGCCTCTCTTCATTCAACTATATTGCAATACAATTCCTTGTATTGCAATATAACTCCTCTGCAACTCATTGAATTATATTGCAATATAATAAAATTATATCACGACATACTTTCTCATTTCACAGTGGTTTTATCTTGTGATCTGAGAATAATTGTATCGCGATATAGATTCTCTTTGAAACTTGATTGATCTTCACTTGGTTTGTATTGCGATACATCCAGGTTAATATCGCGACATTATGCTTGCTTTCCTGCAGTGGTGTATTGCAATATAGAATATTGTATCGCGATATGACTCCCTTGCAACTCAGTGAATTGTATTGCTATATAATAGAATTATATTGCGATACACTTTCTCTTCAGCTCTAGTGTTTATATTGCGATACAATTATTTGTATCACGATACACTTCCTCTTCGATGCTTGTGATCTTCACTTGGCTTGTATTGCGATATAGAATATTGTATCGCGATATAACTGCGATCTGAGTTCATTGCATTTGCAATATAACTCTACTCTGACTCAGGTGGTGTATTTGCGATATAACTTCTCCTTGACTCCGTTATTGTATTGCGATACACCTCCTTGTATTACAATATAACTCCTTGCCTAAATTAATTGACTTGTATTGCGTCACGGTAGGAATTATCGCGATATACTTTCTTCTCCTCATGCATTAGTTATCCCATTTTACTCAGTTTGTATTGCAATATTCCTCACCTTCGCGAGATGGTTTATATGAAGAGATACAAAAGGTTCGTGCGATACAAAAAGTGCTTTGGTGCATCATTATATTGCGATGTAGTAAACTGTATTGTGATACAGTGCTTTTGCCAATTGCCTTCATTATATTGTGATATAGTAAACTGTATCGCGATACAACTCACTATGATATTTTGATCATTTTTGCTGCTTTTCTTTACCTTTTATTTCTTTTTCCTCTAGAACCTGCAAAACACAAGTTTGCTAAATATTCCATCTTTCCAATTCAAAATCAATCAAATATATCTCAAAATTGCTAGAAAAATGGACTGAAAATTGGATTGATTTTGTGCACTTCCGAATAAGGACTGACTCACATGGAGTAAGAATGCCTAAACATTTCACATATGTACCTAATTTGGTTTTGCATTGAGGAGTCCTACGATAATTCACCAATTTCATGGAATATATATGGGATGAGAACTGAGTATTTGGCAAGCAAAATATGGTAAATAAGGGTTTAGGGCCTTTCTATCAAGGTAGTACCTGATCCTTATAAGGTGAGTACCTCTGATACATTAATTAGTACTTGCATTATATTGAATTCGTACCTACGCACTTTAGTCAAAAAGGGAAGGAGGTTTCAATATGTTTGACATAAACATTTATATTAGACTAGTACCTGATGTTTTCTTGTTTTTTTTTATTCCAGCTAAAATAGTAGTTGGATTACGAAGAGGGGCAAGAAAATTGTGGTAAATAGGGGTTTAGGGCATTTCTATTAAGGTAGTACCTGATGCTTGTAAGATAGTACCTACAGTACATTAAGGTAATACTTGCATTATATTAGACTAGTACCTACACACTTTCGTCAAAGGGAAGGGGGTTTCAATATCTTTTGACAGACATTTGAGAATTTCTATTTTTTTTTATTCCCGCTGGAATAGTGATTGGATTACTAAGATGGGCATTTTAGGAATTTTGTACCTACTCATTACTTTTGTTCCTCAAAGACAATTATTTTTCTTTCAAATGTACTGAATGATGTATTTAGAATTCTTTGTACCTATATCCCTTTTATTTTAAAATAAACAACCTGATACATACTTCCCCCTAATTATAAAATACAAGTAAAATAAATAGTTATATTTTCACACTTTAAACAACATCAAGTGATAACATATATCCGGATCCATAAAAATTTTAATTTTTCCTCAGTAAGTCCTAACCGGCCATTCCTTTGTTCTATTTTTCAAACCATTATTGGTTTGATAGAAGAGGTGATTATTGACTTAAAATCACTAATTTCATCGTTTCTTCTATATATATGTGTTTTATTTTTTTAATAAAATAGTTTTTTTTTCCACATCGATCTGGGTTTGTCTTTGTTTGTTCATGTTTTTGTTGTTGACCTGTTACGACGTGTTTTATCATCGACGTGGTTAGCTTCTTCGTAGGTTTTCACGTTTGTAGTCAAATGATAAAGTTCAATCTGACATAGTCAACGGATCAAATCTCGTTTATAATATATATGTTGTATATCTAGAATCTTATATATTTTAGGCATTTTTTGGATTATCAACTGTATAGGCCTTGATTTTGTGTTTATATATATTGTATTGTTAATCTGAATAAATAAATTTATTTCTTTAAAAAAAACATCATGTGATTTCAAAATATATATATATTTACTTTATCACATACGATCTTAAAATACTAAAATATATTTATTTTAAAAACCTTGTTAATTTTACATTTTTTGTGAAACCTTCTGCAAATCATGTTTTTTGTTAGACTATAAAGTATCATGAGTGGGTCCGTGCATACACGAAAGATGTCTTTTAATTCGTATCACACCTAAGCTAATTCCTATACTAGTCGATAAGAATGGTAAAATTCTATCATATAACACATCCGCATTCTTAAAACCCAAACTCGAAACCATTTGTTAAGTTAAGAGAAACTCAAACTATCTCATATACATATTCCATGTCCCCTTCCACAAAGACACAAACCATATGCCCATAAAATGTTGAGATGAAACAACCTCAAACATAGGGCTCCGTGTGTGATTGGTAAGCAAAACAAAATCATGTGATTGATTCATTTTATCCACTTTCATCGAGATTTCAGTCAAATATATCTAACTATCATATTGTTGAAAATTTTATGATATTTTTTTCCTTATTGAGGGAGAGAATATGTGAATGAAAAATGAAAAAAAAGAAAAAAAGATGACATATATATATATATATATATATATATATATATATTATATATATATATACTGCTATATATATATATATATATATATATATATATACCATATATATATATATATATATATATATTACCAAATTTTAATATATGTTACCATATTTTAAATACTGGTTGAATATATTTAATCAAAACTTCATGAGAAGTGAAGCAAATTAGTTTGTTCTCTTATATTTCACCAATCATAGCAGTTTTTAAAGATTTTTAAACATCCAAAGGTATAGTAAGGTAAATATATGTATCTATAATTTATGTTAAGGTCATAATGGGAATCTTCAATTATTAAATGGTGCCAATATGATGCAATGATAAATAAAAAAAAAGTCGATAAAATGAATTTTCAGATTTTGTATACTTTGTTTGTTGATATTTTATCAACATACTGACATTATCGTCGAATAAATGATGCCCCATTATTACTCTTTTAATATTAAACCTAACATGTATAGGATGTGGAATCAATATGTGGTAACTGAGTTTCTATTATCAAATTATACTCATTGATTTTTTTCTGATATATCAATAAAATCGAGTTACCAATATACTTTATTATGAATTAAAGTAATAATTCATAATGTAAGACCCGAAAAAATTCCAATTTTCTGAAAAAATGCAAAATCGTAATTCGGTAAAAATCGAAATGCTAGATACCGGATGACGAAAGCGGCTTCAGGTGGGTCGTGCCGCGAGAAATCCCCTTTCTGCATCGATTTTCGTCGATTTGAGGCGGTCGAATTTGCGTTTTAGGAAAGCGGCGTCGTGTGAACATGGCTCGTTTGAGTGGCTGCGGTATGCCACGTGTCGACACGGGTTCAATCAAGCAGCTGTGGTGGGGCGCGTTGACATATGGCATGATGCCATTGGGTAGAAAAGTCAAGGTGGTTGGGTTGAATGGATAAGAAATCTCTCCACGATTCGACTTGACATGTAAAGTGAGAGACAAAAGGAGAGCTTCTTCACCATTTTTGGGCAAGAAACGTGCAGTGAGTGAGGGAGAGTTCAGATTTCAAAAATGGAGGATTTTAGAGAGGAAGTGCAGCTGCCTACGGGATTACGTGTTCGGACCCAGTTGGATCACTTCGGCGAGAAGCAAGTTGTTTCCAGCGTGAAATTCTGGCGTGGGCGCCTGGGTTCAGGTTTTTGACAAGCTTCCAGGTAGGGTAGGGTTTATCATACTTGTTTTAACCCTTGTTTAACTGTTTTGTTGATGGTTGAGTTGATTGAAATTAAGTGGTGGCCGTTTGATCGATCCAGAAACTTGAGGCCGAATTGTTGGAAATTTTAGATCAGTTTGGGCCCGATCCACATTGTTTAGGCGACAGTGTAATTCAATAAATTATGATTTGGTGTGTATGAGGCCGGAAATGGCAATGGAATTCGGTTCCACAAAGTGAAACCAATGTTGGGTGATAAATTTTGCCCATGGGCGACCTTTGACCTGACTGAATTTATTAAAAAGCGATTAAGGTTAATAAAATGGACTAGCGTCCATGTGTGGTGTGTATATGAAATTGATTGAGTAAGATGGCTTGAGTTGGTTGATTAAAGAAATAAATAGGTTAATGCATGAATGTGTTAACATGAGCCACAATTATATAAAAATATAATTGTGTGTGTAGGCCATTGGAAATGGAATAGTGTATAGTTCAAGTGAGCTAATTTAGGTGTTGGTTGATAAACATTGAATAACATGTGGTTTGAGTGCAAATTTGAGAATATTGCATAATTGATGTTGTGTGATTAAAAATAGAGTAACATGTTGTTGTGATTTAATTTATGTCGATATATGCATGATGATGTATTGGCATGTGTTGTATAAATTATGTTGAAGTAAGCGTAATGCATTTCATATTCACTTAGGGGTAACACAAGAAATTAGGTGTGTGGGTGCATGACATGAAAGAAAAAAATAAAAGCGAACATGGTTGCGAAGATTTCAATGGTGATTTTCCGAGAAGAATGGTGTTGGGAGATGGTCTATGTTACACGTCGGAGGAGCCATGTATTGTTTGGAAGGTTCTCAACACATTCGCCTCGGAGGGTATTCTTATATTTTCTGCAGAGATTCGGTGAGTGTGTTTTTCAAGAACAACGGGTTTGTTTTGGCAGTGTTTTCTCATACATGGCTTAGGAAAGTGTGAGGGTTGGTGTGAGGACTCGAGACATGGGTTGGAGCATGTGAACATTCAAGTAGGATCACGTATTTACTTGAGTGTGTGTTTACATTCAGATCATTGCATATGCACTTAGGTGGGAAATGTGAACAGATGATTCCACTCTTTGGGCAATAGCTCACCTATCGGGAATATTATTTCGAGTGCGGGGAGCGTTAGGAGACGGCTCATCTTAGAGGCCGATTTTGAAGAAGCCGGGTTGTGGCTTGATGTTTTGGTACTAACATGTATTAGAATGTTGTAATTTTAATATGTGTTTATATAAAAGAGTAATGTAATAACTCTTGAACTATTGGAATATAGTTGGGTGTATTTTGATGAGTATTGGTGTATGGGCCCAAGTGGCCATTTTTACTCAAGTATGGGTCTCGCGATACGAGACGTATAGATTTTCCGCGGGTTAACGGGTTGTCAACGGACACCACGATTTAGGCATCAGCGACTTGAGTATCAGGCTTGGGTATCACGACTACATAGGGCTTGAGTGACATGGACTTAGGCCATGGTCATAGAGGGTAGAACACATTACCACTTGGTGTGTGGCTGATGTAGAGTTAGGTATGTAATTACCTAGGCAATCCAGGACGAGTTAGAACCTTTGCATGCATGGTGTTTATGTGATCCACGTGGCCAATGGAGTTGTGTGTTCTATGTGTGTTATGTATTTGTATGCTTGGTGAGTAGCATAGGAAGAACGTTGAACACTAGGGTCGGGAAAAGGTAATCTTAGGTGTTCGAGAATTTTGGGCAAAATAGTCCAGAATTAAATGAAAAAAAAAAAATCTGGACAATTGCTCCAGTTTTGGACAAGAACAGAATGGGTTTTTTGGAAAATTATACCAGTTTTTGCAAAAGAAAAAGGGTTCTAATTAAACTCTTAAAAAAAATTTTGAGTCATAGGGATAGCAATGTTCAAGCTACTGCTTCTATGGAGTAGCAAGGAAGGCTACTGGAGGAAAAAAAAATGATGATGAGAAGAAATTTTCTAAGGTTTTACGATTATAAAGCGGAATAAAATAAATTTTATATTTATTTGGTGTGCTGGAAAAAGAAAAAAAAAAAAAAATATATATATATATACATATATATATATATATATATATATATATATATATATATATATATATATATATATATATGTTTTGAGTGTTTTTCAATTAGCATAGACCGAGAAAAATATATGTGTGTGTGTGTGAAAAAAAAAGAAAAAAAAAAGAGAAGAAACGAAGCATAATTGGTTGGGCTACTGCCTAACTGTGTCACGATATAATGGAAATTGTATCGTGACATAGCCTTCTAGGCGTGCGTGAAATTTGGGAAGCATGTCCACGATACAATCAGTTGTATCGTAATGATGGCATTGATTTGAAGTTTGGGGAGGTGTGTCCGCGGTGACGATTGTATCGTGGCGAGGCTGAACATTTGGGAGTGAGGGTCACGTCCTGATAAATTGTATCGTGACGGGAAAACAATAGTACGGGGAGTGTGTCCACGATCTGGTGTTATATCGTGATAGCGGAAGGCGATTTGAATGGGTGTCACAATACAATTGGTGTATGTCGTGACGGGACGGAGTAGGTGTGGCGTTGGGCGTGTCGCGATACAACACGGCGAGTGATATGGCGAGGCGGGGGCTTGGTCCACGTCTGAAAATGTGTCTCGTGACGGAAAGCGGACAAGGCATTGTGTCGCTAGCCGCGGGGGCCACATCACGGCCGGCCGGGCTCGACCTGCAATGGGAGAGAACTGCTGATCTGACCCGGCTTCACCTTAGCGACACGGTATGATCGAGAGCCTGTGAGGGCGCGGTCGTGCGACTCAGGCGCACCATCGCCTGGCTGGTGGGTGGGTGTGCACACATGCGCAAGCCGATTTGGACTCGATTTGTTTGATCCTTGTTTGGACCACTGTTCATGAACATTGTTCACAAGATTTTTTCAAAAATAAAATAAAATAAAATTTTGTAAAAATGAAATTTTTGTTGTTAAAAAAAAAAAGATTTAATGTGGAATGATTGTCTTGCATTACCGTAAATGCATGGACATTGTGTATCGAAATACTACGTGTATAGAATAAGTGTCTAAATTTTTGTGTTTATACTTTAGAATCGTATTAAAATTAACTTACCATTGACATGTGTAGATGGCTAGTCGAAGCGAGGACGTGGGGCGTCCACGGGGTATTGGTCGGGCACCGCCCGGCACGACCCGGTAGGCCTTTACTTGCTAAGGCCCGTAAGGGATTCGCCGATCCACCTTATCGCCTGGCATGTGCAATAGTGAGCCGGGCGAGTCGAAGCGACCTCATTTAGAAACACATCATCCTCCATTAGGCAAAGGGAGGAGTGGATGACATCTGAGGCATCGAGATATGGGTCTTTGATGCAAGAGGAAGGAAGATCATCTTCTTCAAACCCGGGAAGAGAAACGAAGACCACATTTCGCAAGGATATCGGGGCCAGTAGGGTCATCAAGACCCGAGGCGAGGATGGAACATCTAGTCGGGCGGGGCGGATGTGTTATTTACAAACCCCGAGCTGGACACTTTCGATGGGATTGTCACGGGACGGAATCCCGAGGTTATGGGACACCTCGGTCCGATCATCGGTGAGGAGCCGAGTTGGGTTACCCCGGTCGGGGATGGGCGGATGGTGTGCTACCATTGCGGCTGGCGGGACATATGAGGAGAGGGATTGCCCCGAGTGGGGATCGGGGTTTTTGGGACAGCAACGATCCCGGTCAGTGATAGGACGGGAAGGACACGGTTTGTTCCTCCACCCCCTAGTATGGGTTAGGGGAACTAAGTATCAGTTCCAGGGTGCCGCACCAGCACCTAGTACTTTGTAGACGGGTCACATAGACACAGGCGGCGTAGGTCGGTCGAAGCCTGGGGTTTCGCGGTAGAGTTCGGGTCGAGGAGCTAAGGCAAATGACGTGTTACTATTGTCGGCTGGGCATATGGCGAATTGTCCTTGAAGCGAGATGTCTCGTAGTGCAAACTGGACTAAGCGTTCGAGTGTGGATGCTTAGATCACGTTTTACCTTGCACTTATTTGTCTAAGTAGCGTTTTAATTGGATGCCATCATGTTCATTCATTAATGCATATTGTGTGATAGGTTTAGGCTTAGAGGTTGAGGCCTTTAGAGATGATGGGAAATTCTTCCTAGGATGTAGGGTGAGAGTTGGTCAAATGTGTCGGATCGTGGAGTCGGGGGATCTCGGTGGTCTGCTCATGAATTGGACCTTAGAGATTGAGTGAACATATTAAGTGTGTGGATGTCATTCTCTTGACATGGATAAGGTTGACGACCATCGGGTTGTCGATGGTAGGACCTTAAGTAGGGTTGTCATACGAGCACGGTTTTGGAGTTGGATGAGGTTACATATGCACGTGGTTGGATACGTATGTGCGTGGAATTTCGGGATGAAATTCTTTTTAAGGAGAGGAGAATGTAAGACCCGAGAAAATTCCAATTTTTTGAAAAATGGCAAAATCGTAATTTCGGTAAAAATCTTGAATTTTTCTAGATCTCGGATGAAAACGGACTTCACCGTTGGAATCGTCTCGCGAAATTTAGCTACCACGTCGATTTCGTCGGGTCGAGGACAATGTCGGAATTTGCGCGTTTTGAGGAAGCGAGTGCCGATGTAGGACACTTAGTTGCATTAGTGGCTCCACAGGTGTGCCACGTGTCAAGCACAGGTTCAGTCAACTTAAGCTCATGGTGGGGCCCTCGTGGACACATGGCATGATGTCATTGGGTAGAAAAGTCAAGGTGGTTGGGTTGAATGGATAAGAAATCATCTCCACCAATTAGAGCTTGACATGTGGTAAAGTGAGAGACAAAGGGAGAGCTTCTTCTCCATTTTTGGGCAAGAAACGTGCAGTGAGTGAGGGAGAGTTCAGATTTCAAAAATGGAGGATTTTTTAGAGAGAGGAAGTGCAACTTCTCTCTAGGATTCCGGGTGTTCGGACATTCGGATCGCTTCGGGCCAAGAAGCAAAGTTGCTT
Source organism: Tetrastigma voinierianum (assembly GCA_016808115.1). Lineage (NCBI taxonomy): Eukaryota > Viridiplantae > Streptophyta > Magnoliopsida > Vitales > Vitaceae > Tetrastigma > Tetrastigma voinierianum. Next base: position 1,638,024 of record JAEQBH010000318.1, on the reverse strand, counting down.
CCCACGGCAAAGACTGCGATGTAGGCCTGGTTTCGGGAGTTTGACAAACTGTTGTGAGAACAGGGTTTTATCCTACTTGTTTTAACCCTTATTTAAGTATTTTTGTTGATGGTTGAGTTGATTGAGGCAGTGAGTGGCCGTTTGATCGGTCCCAAAACTTGGGACCGAATTGTTGGAAATTTTTGGAGCCCGTTTGGACAGTCCACGGACTGTTTGGGCAGCTTGTAGTGTAATTTATTCAATAAATTACGTTTTGGTTTGTATGAGGCCGGAAATGGCAATGGAATTCGGTTCCACAAAGTGGAGCCAGGTGTTGAAATGGTGGTACGCCCATGGGCCCATTGCTGATACATTTTGGGGTATTAAACGGTCGATTGGCAAAGATGAATAACGTCCATGTGTGGTGTGTATGAAATTGGTTGAAATGAATGGCTTGAGTTGGTTGATTAAAGAAATAAATAGGTTAATGCATGAATGTGTTAACATGAGCCACAATTATATAAAAATATAATTGTGTGTGTAGGTCATTGGAAATAGAATAGTGTATAGTTCAAGTGAAGTACAATTTGGGTGCATTGGTTTGATAAACATTAGATAACATGTGGTTTGAGTGCAAATTTGAGAATATTGCATAATTGATGTTATTAATTACAAATAGAGTAACATGTTATTTGTGATTTAGTTGTGTCAATATATGCATGATGATGTGTGGCATGTGTTGTATAAATTGTGTTGAAATGACATAATGCATTTCATATGCACCGGGGTAACCTAGAAATTAAGTGTGGGTGCATGACATGAAAGAAAAAAATAAAAACGAATATGGTTGAGAAAGGAATTTCAATTGATGATTTTCCGAAGAATGGTGTTGGGAGATGGTCCTACAATTACACGTTGGAGGAGCCCATTTATTGTTTTGGAAGGTTTTCCAACACATTCGCCTCGGAGGGTAGTCCTATATTTTACGAGAATTCGGTAGTGTGTTTCGAGAACAACTTAAGTTTGTTTTTTAAAGCGGTGTTTTCGTACATGGCTTAGGCGAGTGTGGGGAGTTGGTGAGGACTCGAGACATGGGTTTGGGCGTATGAGACATTGAGTAGGATCAACGTATTCTTGAGTGTGTGTTTACGTTGAATCATTGCATATGCACTTAAGTGTGGAATAGCCAGATTAGGGTGGTCCCGCTCTTGAAGCGATAGTTCGTACTGTCGGGAATATTATTTGGTCTGATAGGCGTTGAGGAGACTGACTCATCTTAGAGACCCGATTTGAAGAAAGTCGGGTTGTGGCTTGATGTTTTTGGTATAACATGTATTAGAATGTTGTAATTTTAATATGTGTTTGTATAAAGAAGTAATGTAATAACTCTTGAACTATTGGAATATAGTTGAATTGTATTTTGATGAGTATTGGTGTAGCAGGCCCCAGTAGGCGAATTTTCTTCCAGTATGGGTCTCGTGATACGAGACGATATAGATTCCATGAGGTTGACGGGTTGTCAGCGAAACCTTACTGGTTTTAAGAGTCGCATAATACAAGGAAACTTGAATTTAAATTATAAATAGTGCAATGTTTGAACAATAAACAACGCAAATATTCCATCATTCTTCCCTTAAAATCTTCTATTTTTCGAAGTCTTTCAAAAATTTGACATTGTTTGAGTAAAGTGCATGGACGAAAATGTCGCGATATATCGTCGATATTTTAGTGTGTTCGTATGATATTAATGACGATAATGTCGGTCAGAAAAATCGAAAAATATCGGTCCAATATCGGCGATATATAAGTTATTTATTATGCTCCAGGTCCAAATCGGTAAAAGTTGCGACCATGAAGCGTACAAAACAAAAAACAAAAAAATCATTTTGTAGATATATCGGTTATATATAGGCCCCATTGCTGGTTTTTTGAGAAATTTAAAAAAAAAAATATTTAAGGTGGGTATCTCCTTATAGAGCAAATAAATAGTAGATGAAAAGATGTGAAAAAGAAAATGAAAAATCTTTTCTTAATAATTAATATCGTTCTTGTGGAGTCTTGTATGGTGTGCTCATTAATTATTTGTAGAAAGAGAAGAAGATCGAGACGAGTTGAGATTTATGTATTTAATAATTACTATAATTAATTATTATAAAAAATTGGAGAAAACTAAAACATTATGAGAGAAAATGAAAGATCTTCATTTTATATACCTTCAAACTAATTTTGATATATAAATTGAATATAAATTTAAAATTTGAATAATTTATAAATATCGATATATTTTCGATATATCCGATATATCCATAAAATTCAAGTACCGATATATCCATAAAAATCGATATTTTTATCATTAGTAAAGAGAAGTGATGCCGCATGGATACAAGGTTGGGACAATACATTAAAAAAGTACAAGGTGCTATATTATCCGTATCATCCTATGAAAGAATAACATAGGTGAGACAAATTTGTATAAACATTAAACTCTCAAATAGTGAATTTGATTGTACTGTACCATTATTTATACGATCTAGTTTGAATTCATAATAATATTATTACAAGCTATATTTTAAAAATTAGGATGAATAGTTCAATTCGATTGTTTAAATCATCGATTAATGATATTTTTAATTCGATTTCAATCTGATTTGACCTTAAATCGTAAATTAGTAAGATTAAGTACCTTGTTCGATTTTGAAAATATTGATTATGAGATTGTAATCTAAGACATATTTGATTACTTTTTTTGAAAATTAAAAATATAAAGAACACAAAAAAAAAAAATAGTGTTCTCTCAAAATAATTTTTGTTTTCTGAATTTAATCTTTTGAAATTGGCTCAGCGGTTCATAGTCATCATTTAACGACCGAATCGCAATTGAAAGAAAAAGTTCCGTCACTTGAAGCAGTTGTATCAGTGCCATCCCCACGAGCATAACTGGCACGTGCATCTCAATCGCCCAACATCATATAAAATCCGCTTCAGTTGAACCTCGATCATACGTGCCGTATTCTCACGCGCCTTCTTCCAACTGTTTCGTCAGCGTATGATGTCGTACTAGCCGATTACGAAGAGCATATCGAAGATTAATCGCCTGCATCGTCATCCACAATCCTACTTTACCGCCCACCCAATCGCTAGTCCCTGAGGAGGTTAATTCGTGTTGATCAGTGTTGGTCGATCAGATCAACGGCACAGATTGAACAATCGAAGCGCAGGTTGTGGTGCTTTATGGAACACACCAGTATTTCAAAAAATTTGAACTTCAGTATAAATACTGGTCACAGAGTTTCTCCCTCCTCTCCGTCTTACAGGTCTGGAGTGCAATCGTCTCTTGCTCGTTCCGGTTTCGTTTGATTCTCGCGCTGCAAAAAAGCCCTAGAAAAGCGTATTCTGGAGTCTTCCTTGGGTGAGACTGATAATTCCGCGTCTATTTCATGTTTCTTGATGTTTTTTGTCGTTCATTCAAGATCGGTTTTGTGTATTGCTTGGAGGCGATTTCTTCTGGATATTTTTTTTTTCGATTTTTTTTGCTATATTTATCGTTTGATTAGAGAGAGATACTGGTTTCTGTGATGTATTTCATGTTTACATTTGCTGCATGGTTCTCTGTAGCTCTGATTCAATTAGTTTTGTATGTTGAATTCTGTATCGATTTTGTTTGAAGCCATCGCTGTGAGAAGGCGTCGTTTCATTTTTTTAGCTTCCTGTTTCTCTGATGCGCTTATCATTCCAAGCGCATTGTGTATTGTAGCTATTCGGAAATTGTTTTGAATTTTGTTGTTGCTTTTGTTGTTGGTATTTATTTGACACTGGCAATGGCTCGGTTGCTTTTAGTTGTTTATCTCAGGTCGAATTTATTATCCATTTTTTATTTAATTACTATATTCTGTGCGCATACCAAATAATTTTTAAAATCAAGGACATTTTTCTGAAGAATACACACAGGTTTTTTTATGTGATTATGCAATATGCCTACATCCACAGTAATGGCGATTTGAATTTTCACTACTCGCGAAACGAGGGTTAATAGGAGGGTATTTATATAATAACTCACAAGCATTGTTAAATTACCCTATAGCACAAATATACCGTATCTTCTTTGCGGGCGAAGCACCCACCCCAACTGTTATTTCGCCCCCAACAAAAAGGATATGACTAAAGGGCAATGCCGTCACTTCGCTCTGGCACTTGCCCCTTTTTACTTTCAAAATGAGCCACATGCCATAACACCTGGCATCTCCCTTTTCTCTGTTCTTGTTAAATTTAGTTTGTTTTTATTGTTCTTTTTATACTTCCATTTCCATGTTTTATGTCTGGATAATTTGTTTTCCTCTCCATTTCCATTGACCTGCTTCTTAGTTGCTTGCTGCTATTCGTCAAATTGTTTTAGTGAATGCTGATAATTAATTTAATAGCCACTCTTTTATTTATGTAGTCTTCCTCTATGGGCTTTACTGGTGGTGTATTACTCTCTCTCTCTCTCTATCTTACTTTTTTCCCAATTTTGGAGGTTTAATCCTTTCAGAATCTAATTTATTATTGTATTATGTTGATTTTTGCCTCTAAGACAAGGCACCATCCACCTCATAGGATATAGTTGGTCCCTTATTACTGACCTGTACTTCTCTTAAATGTTCCCTTCATTGCAAAGTGTTAGGAGTATGCAATATTCCCTTGGAACTTATGAAATTATTATATAGTTAATTCAATTGGAAATTAACTTATGGTAGAACAGAAGTATATTTCCTTATTTGGGAAGATGTTTGTAATGCACATATCAGAAGAAGAAAAATGTATTCAAGTGTTTGTGGGCTTGCTCATGTCAGGCTGTTGGGTTCAGAGTTTTCATTACATATTTTGCCTAGCATTTTCCTGTAGACATTGTGAACCTAACATTTTATTTGATGCTATTGATTGGCTTAGTTTTTTGGGGAATTGCTCATTTTCTGTTGCTCATTTATGAGCCCTATTTTTCATTTTAACAATTTGCCCATTAAGCGACCAGAGCTCTCCTAAAAGCTCGAGCTTTTAGAGTTTGGAGTTAATATATGAATATCGTATTTTCTGTGCATCTCTCTCATCATTATACGCATGTGGAGAGTCAAACAAACCAAATAGAGTCCTCCATAGACTTTTGAATCAGCCGAATGAGGGAATAAATTGCAAAGTGGACTCAAACCAGACACTCCTCTTGAAATGAGGCTACGATACCATGCTAAACGACCAACTCTCCTAAAGGCTCATACTTTTAGGATTTTGGTTTAATATGAATATCATGCCTTTAACACTTATGATGGCTTCTTTCTTAATTTCTTGTTCCAGAGATTGATTTTTTTCTGCATTCTGTTTGATATCTTCTACTCTAGTTGGTATCATATTAGACTTATATCATTGTAAGTGACTATTTTTACTTCACCAGCCTCATATGACTGGTGGGGTACTCTGTGTTTGAAGTTGTTTTATCTGAGTTAATCATCAGTTCTCTTTAACCCCAAGTTGATTCAATTCTCTTTGACCCCATGGTTCCTTACCTTTGTTGTATTAGGTGCTGTTGTTTCAATTGTAGGATGGAGAAAACAGATGTTGAGGAAGAAAGTGGGACACCGCCTTTGCCCCCGCCACCAACTATACCCACAAATGTCAAGCCAGAGAAAATGGCCCCGCCCAAGCGTTCTGTTATTAGCAGGAGGGGTGTTGGTACTGATGGGAGGCGCATATCTCTGCTCACGAACCACTTCAGAGTTTCTATGAATGTTATAGATGCAATGTTCTATCAGTACAGTGTACGTTTACTTTGGGTATCATGAAATTTTTTATGGATCTTATAATAGTTCTGACATCAATGCTGCTATCATTTGCAGGTTTGTATTACTTCAGAAGATAAGAGAGTGGTTGATGGGAAGGGAATTGGGAGAAAAGTGATTGATAGGCTTTACCTAACATACTCTTCTGAACTTGATGGGAAGAAATTTGCATATGATGGAGAGAAAAGTTTGTACACTGTAGGTCCTCTGCCACAAAACAACTTTGAGTTCACTGTGGTGGTTGATGAGTTGCTTGCAAGAAGGCATGTCCTCTTTCTGTTGTCCATGTCCTCTTTGGTTATGGTTTGAAATTCATTCCATTGTAAATACAACTTCACATTCTCCTTTGTGTGGCAGTGCTAATGGTAGCCCTGGTGCAAATGGAAGCCCCAGTGGCAATGGCAAACGAACAAAGCGTTCTTTTCAATCGAAAACCTTCAAGGTGGCAATCAGCTATGCTGCCAAAATACCTTTGAAGTCTATTGTTCTTGCCCTCAAAGGAAGTGAGGCTGATAATAATGCTCAGGATGCATTGAGAGTGCTTGACATTGTACTGCGACAGCAAGCAGCTACCAGGTGCGTTCATCGCTCTGTTTTTGTCCTTTTATGTTTTATACTGCTGTTGGGTCTTACCTTTTTCATCTACGGCTGCTGACTGCAGGGGTTGCCTTTTGGTAAGGCAGTCATTCTTTCATGATGATTCCAGGCACTTTACTGATGTGGGAGGAGGAGTAACAGGCTGTCGAGGTTTCCATTCTAGTTTCCGTACAACTCAGGGTGGCTTGTCTCTGAATATGGGTATTACTTGATGTCTCATTGTTTTCTAATCTGTAAATTAGTACCTTTTTGTTGTCACTTGTTTTTTCCTAATGTAACCTTCTTTTGTCTGGGCAGACGTATCTACAACTATGATCCTAACTCCTGGACCTGTGATTGATTTTCTGCTAGCTAACCAGAATATACGGGATCCTCGCTACATCAACTGGGAGAAGGCAACAAACTTTTGAACTGCACTCTTGTGTTTCATTGTTAATGTATTTTTTTTAGTTGAGTGTCAATTTTTTGAATGCCTATAGGCCAAAAGGATGCTGAAAAACATGAGGCTTAAGACGAAACACAGCAACATGGAATTCAAAATCACTGGCCTAAGTGAGAAGCCCTGTAATCAGCAACAGTATGTATTTTGTTTTTTTCATTACATTTTTCTTAAAAGACTTCTCTGTGCTTTCTTCCTGAGCATCTTTTCCATCTTTTGTTTCTCCAAGATTTCCTCTGAAAATGAGAAATGGCAATGATGCAAATGATGAAGAGCAGACTATGGAGATTACCGTCTATGAGTATTTTACTAAACACCGTGGCATAGAACTATCTATTTCTGCTTACATGCCATGCCTTAATGTCGGGAAACCAAAACGACCTAACTATCTACCCCTTGAGGTTTGCAAATCCTTGCTCTTGATATAATGTTTTATTCACTAGATTATTTTGTGCTTTGCTTTCCACTAATTTCTCTTCCTTTGTTGTCTTCCAGCTTTGTTCACTTGTTTCACTCCAACGATATACAAAGGCATTGTCTACCATGCAAAGATCAACCTTAGTTGAAAAGTCAAGGCAAAAGCCTCTGGATCGAATACGAACTGTGACTGATGTAAGTTTCAAATCTACATGAATCTGTCATTTGCTTTGCTTGGTGCCATTTCTTTGATCACCAAACATCTTTGGATAAAAAGAACAAATGGAATAATTCTTTGCTCACTAAATATTTCTAGGCTGTGAGAAATTACCAACATGATGAGGATCCTGTGCTTTCTGCATGCGGTATTTCTATAGACAGACAATTGACTCAGGTTGATGGCCGTGTCCTTGAGGCACCAAAGGTACATATTGATTATCATAGGTTGATGTTGAGTGTGATGAAAGGAAGTTGCTACCTTTGTTCTTTCGCTTTCTAGCATGCTCAAAAAATGTTTTTTCTTCTTGCAATTTATAGTTAAAGGTTGGCAATAGTGAAGATTGCATCCCTCGTAATGGAAGGTGGAATTTCAATCACAAGGTTTGGACATATTGCCTTGATAGCTTTAAAGATGTAGACATCCATTAGTTGGCGTAGGGAGCCGTTGATGGCTCTCTTTTGCATTTGGTTTTGATATCTTAAAGATTGGATTATCTAATTTGACAGTCAATTGATGGTCTTTCCCCCCATCTTTTTCAGAAACTTTTAACCCCTGTCAAAATTGAACGCTGGGCAGTTGTGAACTTTTCTGCTCGCTGTGATACTAGCCATCTTTCCCGGGAGCTTATTAACTGTGGAAGGAATAAGGGCATTGTAGGTGTCACTTCATGATGACTCATTGCAGGTCCCTTTTGTTTTGTTTTTTCTTTATTTAGCAACGTTTATCTGGTTGTTTACATTTTTTTAACCTAGCTTATTGAGCGCCCGTATAACCTAATTGAGGAAGATCCACAATCTAGAAGAGCTAGCCCTATTGCAAGAGTGGAGAATATGTTTGATTTAGTGAGGGAAAAGCTTCCGGGTCCTCCTGAATTTCTTCTGTGTGTCTTGCCAGAGAAGAAAAATTCTGAACTTTATGGTATGTCTATGTAACTGTTTCTTAGATTTACCTTATTTGGAGTCATCTAATAAGTTTTATATTGTGAAGGACCTTGGAAGAGGAAAAGTCTTAGCGAATTTGGAATTGTTACACAATGCATTTCCCCTACTAAAATCAATGACCAGTACCTCACAAATGTACTTCTTAAAATCAATACCAAGGTATATGTGGGGATTATAAGTTACCAAAATTGCATTTGTTTTCTTATCTTGGTATGTCTGGCCGTTGCTGATTCTTCTTATTATTTTTTTCTTATATAGCTTGGAGGAACAAATTCTTTGTTGGCAATAGAGCACACTTCTCGTATTCCATTGATTAAAGATACTCCTACAATGATTTTGGGGATGGATGTCTCTCATGGGTCTCCTGGTCAAGCAGATGTCCCATCCATAGCTGCTGTAATGCTTTTACTATGATTTCTTAGTTTCATCTTGATAATTCAGTTTTTTGCATGGTGTTTAACAGTAATGCTTTGCTGCTTCAATATTCTTGAAATTCAAGGTTGTTGGCTCTCGATGTTGGCCACTGATCTCAAGGTATAGAGCATCAGTAAGAACACAGTCACCTAAGGTTGAGATGATTGATGCTTTATACAAACCTTTAGCAAATGGGAACGATGATGGAATGATCAGGTACTTCTGTATAATACATTTTCATACTGAATCTAGCGGTAATCTTGTAATTTGTTGACTGTATTAGATTTTTGAGCTTCAATTGTTTGGATGTGTATGATTTTTGAGCTTCAAATGTTTGGATATATACCACTTGAAAAATGTTTATTCCTTGCATTACAGGGAGCTGCTTGTGGACTTCTTTCAAACCAGCAATGGACGCAAACCAACACAGATTGTTATATTCAGGTATCACAAAATTTTGTTTGTATATTTATTTTATTACAATTTTATTTTTTTTTATTCTTGGAAAAAATTATTTAGATGGTTAAAAATTTCCAGAGCCAAAGTACTCCTTGTCCCTTTAGTGGGTTAAGTAAAACAGCTTGTGATCTGTTTACATTGTGTTATATTATTGGAATGTTTTGTAAAGCATAAAATATAGTACAGTATGTATTATTTGTTTTAATTGTCAATATTAATTTTGTATCTATTAGGGTATTATGGAGTTTGTTTTGGTTGTTGCTCATGTGGCGTATTCTTCTTCTGATGTTCTGTTTTAGTCAATCTTTAAGCAGCATTAGCATTTTTTGGTTTGGCACTGGCTTCAAATGAAATCGTGGTCTCCCCATGCGAACAACTTCAATTATTTATAGTTGTAGTGAAATTCAAGTTTGATATGCAATTTTATCCAAAAAAACAAAAAAACAAAAAAACATTAAAAAAAATTTCGTTCTATTCAGCTTTAAGCAGGAGAGCATTAGTTTTTTTTTTTTTTTTTTTTTTTATCCTGGCTTCAAAATGATACCTTGGTCATTAAGAAGGGAATTTATATTAGTTGCAATTAGAATCAACTTAGAGTTAATAGTTTTAGTCAAATTAAGATTGATGGTTGGAAACAAATTAGAATTAGAGTTATAATAGATTATTTGAATCCTAGGACACTTTGATTTTCTTAGAGGCATCTATAAAAAGGTTAATTGATGCAAAGCAAAAAAAAAAATTGATTAATAATATTTCATTTTCTTTGCAAATATTGCAATCCTTAATGATGAGACTCCTTGAAGGTCTAAGTGAGATTCTAACTTCTAAGTTTCTATCTTTTTTTTTTCTCAATGGTGAGACAAAAAATATCCTCAATAAACATTCCTCTTTCTCTCTTTTATCCCTTGATATTCTTATTGAAACTCAGCCTTTTTTTTCTAATGCAACTATCTGCTGAGAAAGTTGAAAGTAAAAAAAAAAGAAAAGGAAAATAAAAAATAAAAATGACATCAATCAAAATCTTCCATCTCCGAATGCAAGAGTATCTGGTAAGATTCCAACTCACTTCATATTATGGTGTTGCAACTATGCTAGATGAAGTTAGAAGGTCTGAATATCAAAGGTTAGACTCATCTATTTTATTCGAGAAAATAGAATCACAAGCATTTGGAGGTGCTATGCAGAAGCTCAATTGTGCATGATCCATGAAATGACATTTGTTTTGATAATATATTTATGTAAATACATATTTTGTGGTATTTGATGGATGGGACAATTCTTAATCTCCAGTCAACATGATATTTAGCATGCATGATAAGCATGGAAGGAATATGAGATCTCATGCAAGGCTGCAAAACATGTTCTGCACATAAAATTGAGTGATATACATTGCATCAATTTTAATTTGATATCTTATCTATTTATCTAGATGGGTGCTCCTTTGCTCTGTCAAACTTTTAAGTCTGTGCTATCTAGCAACCTGTGGATGCTTTCTACTTTTGGTCCTGTTTTTCTTCATATTTTTCTTTTTCGGCAACATGGACTGGTTTCTTGTTTCAGCTTGTATTTTGGTTTTGTCCTTAGGGATGGAGTAAGCGAATCACAGTTTAATCAAGTTTTGAACATTGAGCTGGAGCAAATCATAAAGGTGCTCTTACATTTGTGACTTATGATGCTGTTTCATTTTTAAATACTGTGTTCAGTCTACTGTAATTCTTCAGGAACAACTAGATTTGCTTTAATTTTAAGGATGGTCTTGTAACCTGTACACTCTTGTAAGGCATGTGGATTCCAACCAATTTTGTGATGACCTGGCTCTAGCCTTATTTTTGTATGAATCCTTCAAATAAACATAACCATCCACTGACATCTTTTTAATCTGTAAACCTGATCATAAAATTAACCTCTCCGAAGGAACTTGACTGATGCCATATTCCTTCTGATGCCCCACCATTCTCAGTCACTGATTTTTATTTTTATTTTCTCTGTTTTGTCTATTTTAAGATACATTGTTAACTGATTGCCACAGGCCTATCAGCATCTTGGGGAGGTTGATTTTCCCAAGTTCACAGTGATTGTCGCTCAAAAGAATCACCACACAAAACTATTTCAAGATGGTGCCCCTGAAAATGTTCCACCTGGTATGCCACTTGCTGATTTTATATTTAGATTTTTGATTGCCGGATGTGCTTGACCTGTCTGATCTCTCTCTGTCTCTCTCTTGTATAGGAACTGTTGTGGATACAAAAATTGTGCATCCAAGAAATTATGATTTCTACATGTGTGCTCATGCAGGGATGATTGTGAGTTCTCATCTTGTTCTAGAACATTTTTTATACTGTTTCAGAAGTTTTTATGCATAAATACACGTATGTTTGTGTTATTGTGTGTGAGTTTATGTATCAGGGTCCAAAAGAGTCAATCTCTGCTTTAGCATAGCTCTAATTAATGGTTTTGTATTTCAGTTTTTAGATTCCCAGCTAGACATCCACTAGTGAAGATAGCTATTTGCAATGGTGTATTGGATTTTATAACTTGCTAAGAAAATGGAGTTCACTACTCTGGAAACCTTAGATTAATCCCATTCATTGGCAAATTTTTAAATTTTACTGAACCCTCAAGTCTTGATGGGCTGACGTAGAAGCGTTTTTCCCTGCTGTAGTATTGCTATGATTTCCTTCATTCTCAACTCAAGGTTCTATAATTATTGTTTTAAATTTCAATATAGGGAACATCACGCCCAGCACATTATCATGTCTTGCTCGACGAGATCGGGTTCTCTCCTGATGACCTGCAACATCTTATCCACTCCCTATCATATGTGTAAGCCTTCTCTTCTAACCGTTCTCAACAATTGAATGTTCCAAGTGGAAATATGAATTTCTGGTTTGCTTGATTCAGGTACCAAAGGAGCACAACTGCCATCTCAATTGGTAATCTTATCATATTCCTCATTTGCTGATTTGGCCCCTCTGGGAAATTATTTTTGTAGCTTCACATAATATCCTTACATCTCATCATGTTTCTTCCTTTTCAGTGGCACCTGTTTGTTATGCTCACCTTGCTGCACAACAGATGGGGCAGTTTATTAAGTTTGAGGATCTATCCGAAACTTCTTCAGGAAAGACTTCCATCACAATAGAAGAGACTGTCCCTGTTCCCGAGCTCCCTAGGTTGCATGAGAATGTCCAAGGTTCCATGTTCTTCTGTTGATAACTTGATAAGGTGGATAACTTCCTTTCCATCAATATTTTGGCATTTTGTTTAGCTTTTCCAATACTGGGTAATGGCTAGCTAGCCAGTAGAGAAATCAGAAACGATATACATGTAGTTAGGCAACCCCAAGTTTTGAATGAGGTGGGTTGAATAGAGAAATGCTAGGTAAACAAACAGATTGAAATGCAATATCTAGATCTGATTTTCACGTGGAACTGGTTTTGGGGTAGTTCTCACCCACAGGACCACCAAGTTTCAGTTTTTATAAATTTCTTTGCCCCCATTTTGACCATATGTTTTATGAATGACTACTATTCATTGATCCATTCCTGTGTTACAACCAGTAGTTTTTTTTTTTTCATCTGCTTGATGTGTTTGCTTATCATTGGATGCTATAGATCATAGCTGATTTATTTTTGTTGAAAAGTCTACATCACAATATCTTGTGGGGTTAACCAGATTCCGAATGTGAACACAGAGACTCTACCCTTGTTATTCCTAGAAATGACTTCTTCAACACTTACACCAGTTCCATGTGGCTTTAACTTCCCCGACCATCTCCCAACTGCCTAAAAGGCTGTAACAATTAATTATTATTATTATTATTATTATTATGATAATCAACATGGTCCACCGCTCTTATTATGTAAATTTTCTTCCAACAAACATTTTCCAGAGGGCCATTAAATTCACTTTCTAAGTCTAGGTCCTAATTGTAGATGACACCTGACTGGGTGATGGGTTCTTTCCTTTTGCACACTGCCAAAAGGCTTACCCAATAATAAATAAATTCCAGTGGAAATTTCAAACCCACGAGAGGATGGTCAAAGAGTCGGACCCGTCAACAGGAGCGTGGCGATTGCTGTGTAAATTCTGGTGGTTGATGGACCACTGTACGTGCCTGTTCTCATCCAATCATCTTTAAGTTTAAGCCAAATGTGGGATGGATCGCCCTTCTTTCTCTGGGACAATAAATAGGGGTTGAGGCGCTATTCCAACTGGGTGATCTGTGCAGCACTGGAACATTTTTCCGGTCTGTGAAATGGAACAAGTTGCCTTCTCGGACTTGTGCCCAATTGGCTGACACATAGAAAAATACGTTCTAGAGTTGAAGTAGACTTCACCTTCTTTTCTTTATGGGGTCAGCAGTGGGCAAACAGATTACTAGGACCAAATCATCTGTTTTCGTCCCATCTTACCCTTTTTATTTCTTCAATTATTTAATTTCATCAATATTTCACCATTTTTTACCTACTCAACTCATTTACTCTTTCTATATTTTTACAAACCATAGTCTGACCATTGAAATGTAAATTATAAGAAAAAATACTTATGACAATGAAAAACTACTTATAAGACTACTTTTAATTCTTAAAAATATAAATTTTGATGTTTTAAAAAGTTTTTTTTTAATCGCACATGAATCACCTACCCCTTTGAAAACTGATCGTTAACTTTGTTATCCTTTGAGGTAGTGCTATGTTTTGACGCGAAATAATTCATTTAAATCCGTTTAACCTCGTAGTTTAGTTTATTTTTTTAATAAAATGGTTTTTCTTTCAGCATCCAATCCCCAGGTTTGAGCACATTTTTGCGTGTTTTGTCGTGACTTATTGTGATATGTTTGATCGATCGACTTTGTTGCGGTGAGTAGTGTGTTCTTAAACCCAGTTAGTTATTTCGTGATTTTTCGTATTGGTTGGATAAGCGAAAGTTCGAGTGAATAGAGTCGTAGTATTCTTGAATCTTAAATATATTCATCTTGGGTATTTTAAGTCGTATTGGATTATCGGAATTTGTGAGAACTTCAGTAGTTTTCTGATAGCATTGGATGTTGTGTTATCTTTAAAAATTTTAGTACTCTTGATTTTGTGTTTTTACTTATTGTATTATTAATCTGAATTAATAAATTTATCTATTTTAAAATGTATTTTTTAATTATTTTTATTTTTAAAAATAATTTTTCAAATATAAAGTTTCACTATATTATATATATGTAATTATTCTAAAAATATAAAAAATACAAATTAAGAATGTTTTATATTTTTAAGTAACTTATTACTCTATAAAATGGTAAAGGATAAAAGATTTTCATGTAGATATTGATTCCCTTCGTTACACGTAGAGCAAACTATAACTGATTTGTTGCCTTATAGAAATCGATTTGCAAATCTATTTCCTTTGACTCTCGATTATCAAAATCTAAATTCCAGTCAAAGAGTTAGACTTTTCCATCTCTTCAAGATCTTGGAAGCTTTTGTAACGTAAGTATATTAAAAAAAAAAATCATATTTTATATAAAATATTATATTTTAAGTATTTTTCTCAAAACGTGATTTTATTTTATTATTTCTATATAATAGTTGATATTTAATTAGACTTATTTAGTTTATAACAAAAATAAAAATAATTATTAAATGGATTCAAAATTAATAAATTATTTTATGACTTAATTCAAATTTATTTTACTTATTTTTTTGTATTATATAAAAATTAAAATCGTTTTTAAATATATACATTTTAATTATTTTGGGTTTTATATATATCATGATCAAATATATGAAAATAATTTTTAGTTTTCTTTTAATTTTGTTAATACATTATAAAAACATAGCCTCATTTTCTCTCAATAATTTATGTTCTTTTTGGCTTGAAATCATCCATGTATACCTATTTTCATCATATTTTTCTGTAATAAAGTGGAATACGATTTAGGTTTTTTTTAATTTTTTTTTCATGTTTTAATAGTTGTCTTAATGCAAAGTTTGTTTGTTTGTCGTCTTAATACAACGGTGTTTATCGTTGTCGTGGTGCAATGTTTATTTATATGAAAACGATTCACAAAAACAAAGTATATCCGATTAATGATAAATAATTAAATCAATGATCGTCAATATAACGTAAAACTTGAATAGTATATATTATAATCATAATAATAATATCAAATATGTAAATTTAACTATCAATTATATAGATTTTGATTAATCATGTTATTAATTTTGATGTTATTTCATTTTTATGATTTTTAATGATTTTAGTTTTATTTTCTACTAATAAATCTTCCATGAATTTTCTTCACTTAGATGACGTTTTTCACCTCTGCTTACTTAATTTTCACTGTGTCAGTAAATCAGGCTAATTAATCAGCATTCTCGTAATGACAACCGTCGTAGTCTGTAGTCTGTGTCGGTGTCAATTTATTTTTATTTTTTAAAAATAAAACCTCAAAAGATGTAAGGAAATTCTATGTTCCAACGAATTACTGCATGCCGCGTGTCAATTATCAGTGGTAGGTGCAAGTGCAATTACTCATCCATGTGAAATGACACAAACGCCCCTGCAAAAACCATCTATATACTGAGATAAGATCACAAATGGGTTTTGATTTCGCACCAACCAAATCGACTCTAGTCGTGAGGTCGTCTAACAGCGTTTATCTGATGCCGTGAAAATCAAGAGTTTTAGAAAAGTTTTTTATTATTCAAAATTAAAAAAATTTAAAATTGTTTGATAACAAAAAAAAAGTTTTTTTTTCCTTTAAAACATAAATTAAAGTACTTTTTACTACTAGGAACAAAAAAAAATGTTTTAAAATTATTTTATATTATTTACTTACTTTTAAATGAGATTTTAAGCCATCGTAAAAACATTGTATATCGTAAAATAAATCTTTAGATATAACGATCATTTTTAATATTTTTATAACTTTTTCACCTCATTAAAAGGCCTTAGCAAAAATAATATTTCTTTATATATGTTCATTTTAGTTAGACCGTGTATAGTTGATACGGGACTTCCAATACTTCCTAGCACGGGGACTTTAGGTTTTTTCTTTTATTTTTTCTAGTCATTTCATAAGACGACAAGTGTGGAGTGTTTATATTATGATCATACTATGTTAATATTTTAAAACCCCTTTCATATTTTACTAAAAAGGTATATAGCCGATATGAGACTTCCAATGCCCCCCTCACACGAATGTTGAGTTTTTCTTTTGTTTTTTCTACTTATTTAAAAGGATGATTGGTGTGGAACTTCTTCCATTGTGATCTAGACCACTCGACCATATCTAATACCATGTTTATATTTTAAAACTCTTATCATCTCCCACTAAAAAGCTTAATAGTAGGAGGAATGTTAATTCCTTCGTACATGTTCATTTCAAATTGACTGCCCCATATGTCTAACCGATGTAAGACTGTCAACATATATAACTCAAATCCGTAACCAAATAGCATGTAGGATGTATGCATTGAGCATATTGAATTTCTAGATAGTTATAGGCTTCTTCATGAAACATGTCATCGTTGAATTATAAAATATTCTTATTATGCTTGGATTTTTTCGATCACAAAATCCTTTTCCTTTTTATGTTAGTCCGTTTACTCGCATGTTATTTCTTATCAAGGATTATATGCGGTGACGAGTCAACTAAAACAATCTAGTTTGTATTTTCCTAAGTCAATGTTTTGTCTTTTTTTAAATCTCTTGTATATCTACTATAGTTTATTTTACACATCTTCTTAAACTAATAATAACGATGAAATGTCATTTATGACCATACACATACTTGTGTGAGAGTTTAGACCATGATGCATCTCTCTGAAGATCAAGTTATGTGATTTAAAAGATGAATACAAAGCTTCAAATTTCTGACCTTAACATGCTTCAATTAGGTTTATACAATATTTTAATCTCATTGGTTTGATAAGTTTGATTATGAAGCCACCTATAACATTTTGTATATTATTAAATATTAATTACGAGATGCTTAATTTGTTGATAATATTGAAGGTTTATCTTGCTGCATGAACTTGTATACGAGGGCTATTTCAAACACTGGTTTATAATATGATGAGAGTTTAAAATGCATTAGTTTCTTGCCTCTTTATATAGCTTTTGCCACTTTAATTAATTTTTCGATTTAATGCATTTTCCCTATGTCATTAAAAATCACACATTGTGAAATCGTGACAAGTAAATAAATTTGTTAATGGAGAAAATTTGTTTACAAAACCCATAAAATAGAAAAGAAAAGCATAAGTATATGAAGTGATGCCTATGTAATAATATGAATATAACAATAAAAAAGCGCTGACAGACATTCACGCTTAAATGACAGACATAGTTTTAACTAAAACGCTCCTCGTCGAGCCCCAAATGAGACATTCTATTATATCAGAACTCGTTATTAGCTATCAATAAAAAAGTGATAGCGATGTATAAAATAACACATGTCATGAGACTTTTGAGCAATAATCAAATGTTAAGCAAGATTTTACTATATCGAGTTCTCGGGTTTAAGTCATAGTGGAGATATTTTATTATACTGTAACTCAAGCATTTAATTGTCATGAGACTTTACAATAATCAAATATTACACAAGATTTTATTATAGAAGAGTATATGATTTTAGTTATAGTGGTGATATTTTATTATATTGTAATTAAGTGTTTAATTAAAAGAAAAGAAGAAGGTGATAGATTAGAAAAAGGTAAATAACATGATATGATGGTACTTTACAATAATAAAATGCAATAAAAATGTTTGTATTATTTGGAAAAGGTTATTTTAGTAAAATAATTAATATAAGAAACTAATAATGATTATTAATTTAGAAAAAGGAAAAAACAAAAAGATAGAAACACGGAAACCACCCCCACCCCCACCCAACCCAAAAGGTAAATTAAAGATTTGTAAAGGAGTATTTAGTAAATCTACAAGGTCTCCCTCTGTTCTCTCGGTGGAGAGCAGGAGAGGTGGTCGGGAGAATTCACATAAGCGAGTAAATCGCCGTCGGATGCTCCCACAGTGGTGGGCCCCATTCCCCCAACTTAGCGAATCCGATATCGCTTCCCTTCCTTCCCTATCTCCGTGAAATCTGGGGCCCACCTTCCTCTTCGTAATCCAATGGCCTCCGTCTCTCCACGTCACCCAATCACACCTCCCTTCAACGACGACGATTTTTCACCCTTTCCCTAATATAATACACCAATCAAAAAATCCAAAACCCCCCCCAAAAAAACAATTTCTCAGGATTTTCGCGCCCTATTTCTGTAACTGGCTCTTCCCCTTCCTCAAATGACGTAACTACCCCTAAATACTTCTTATCCTCGTTGTCCCTCAAGGTTAGCACCGTCTTTTCGTGAAAGAGATGATTTTATTATTCGTACACGAGTGAAGGTTTTTTTTTTTTTAATTTGTTGAATATTTATATTTTCGGGTTCAGACTGAGTAGATCCGAAATTTCCATATTCTCCGAATCCAAACGAAATCGAGAAAAAAAATAAAAAGAAAACAAAAAACGAAGAATTTATTTATCGAATTCGAATATAGCAGATGTCACATTGATTTTCCACCTTTTTTCGTCCACCCTCGAAACTTTTTTTTTTGTTCTCTTCAGATCAAAAATCGCTTTCTCTGTTGTTTGAAAATAGTTTTGATCTGATTTTCTTGTTTTCAGAAGAGATACCCCTTTGAGTGTCGATTGAAAGTAAAGTATATATATATATATATCTATATACATATATTCCATTTTACCGATGCTGGATAATCGGCAAGTTCAGAGCAATGGCGTGTCGAATCCGTCGTCGGAAAACGTGGAAGGTAGTACCGATCTTTAGTACTGCTTTCTTACCGGCGATCTGATTGATCCGATCGTTGATTTGAATTATTTTATGTTTAATTCGGAATGCCTTTCAATTTGTGTAACTCGAGTTTGTTCTTAGCTCTATTTCTGAGATTTTTTTATAAATAAAATCATGATTTGATTATTATTGTTGTTATTGAGGTGGAACGCCTGAAAAGTTCTTATAAATTTGGTAAATTCGAGTTTTTTTCTCTCCTGTTGTTCTCTATTTGATACATTTTGTTGTCACCGTCTTTCTATTGATTTTCAGTATCGTTTTAATATTTTTGTTATTTGGTCTGTCAATATTCCAATCTCATTTTTGTTTGAACTGAAAGTTTTGCAGTATTTAATTTATTTTATTAGCTTTGATCGCCATATCTTTTACTGGTTTGTGTTGTGCTTTTTTTCCTTTCGATCTTCAACATCATGATTCTGCAGTTATATGTATCATAGTTTTGGTGAATGTGATTATATTAACTTTTAGCTTTCTCCCTTAAGTATTCAGTGATATGTTTTTCTTTTAATTTTAATATGAAGTTCCCAAGTTTTTTAAGGTCTGATTTATTTAGTCTTACTGGTACTAGTATATGGACTGTCTTAAATAAAAACGTTTTTCCACTGTTAAATTTAAGAAATTTTTGCCTAATTTTTGTATGCTAGCTTTATTCATGGGGTGGTACTGTTAGATTTGTAGATTTTTGCCGTGTTTTTAAATATCTGCCTGATGTGTTTTGTACTCTTGAAGGTTTTCAATGTAATGCACATCGATTGTAATGTTTTTATTTATTTCCAAAATTTTATTTGTGGGTGTATTGTAGAAGCAATTTTGCGGCTGAAAATACACGATAATCAGGAGGAAGGTAGTGTGGCTCACTCTGGCCCTTATCCAGATCGTCCTGGGGAACCCGATTGCATATATTATTTAAGGACTGGGTTATGTGGTTATGGAAGCAACTGTCGATTCAATCACCCTGCTTATTCTGAACAGGTAGTTTTGCTTTTATCTGCTGTTACTTGTTGCTGGTGGTGTTATTGGCTTTTGCTAGAGATAATCTGACACCCACAAGATGTTTCACAGGGTGCCCAGTATAGAGGTGAACTCCCAGAAAGAATTGGACAACCTGACTGTGGGGTACACTCTCTCCAAGATTTCTCTACTTCTACAATTTTCCATTATAATTGGTGTTAATGTTACATTTTGATCCTATAAAAAAAATGTTACATTTTGATGTTCTGTTTGAAAGTTCAATGTGAAAGGAGAGAATTGGATGTCACATATTTATTTGATCCTGGATTTTACTTATGCAAGATGCATGTTTCAAAGTTACAAGGTTGTTTTAAAGGTGGTTTGATGATTTCAGTTGTTTCACCTTGTTAATGCCATTGGTAACCCTTTCCTACAAATATCACCCTACTCTTAGCTCTGTAAGCACCTATTCTTCAAAGTAATCATTCTTGAGGGACAATTCATTAGCGTTTTAGCCTATTAAAAAGAAAAAAAGAACATTCAGGATTTCATGTGCCAGTATATATGCTTTATTACAACATTTTAATGTATGACCATCAACTTCCAAACATGCATTGCAGTACTTTTTGAAGACAGGAACCTGCAAATATGGATCTACATGTAAATATCATCACCCACGGGATAGGCATGGTGCTGGACCAGTCTCATTGAATGTTTTAGGTCTACCCATGCGTCAGGTGGTTACTTCCCTTCGGGTCCTGATGCTGCTTTTTCTTACAGTTGCATCTACTAACAAAGGTTATCAGTTTTGTTTCCCATGCATAAACTAAGGCTGAAAATCGATTTCTCAATTCACAGGAAGAAAAACCATGTCCATACTACATGCGAACTGGGTTGTGTAAATTTGGATCTGCATGCAAGTTTCATCATCCCCAGCCTGCATCAGCTGGAACTGTTTTGCCTGTAACTGGTCCTACTGCATTTGGATCGACTGGCTCATCAATTATACCTTCATCAGGGTTACCATATGTGGGTGGTCTTCCAGCGTGGTCGTTACCAAGAGCACCATATGTACCTGCCCCACGTATGCAAGGTCCACAGACCTACATGCCTATTGTTCTTTCTCCTTCTCAAGGCATTGTACCTGCACAAGGCTGGAACACTTACATGGTCAGTAAATAATCTCTTAATTGATAAGAAGGTTAATATAAATTTCACATCTTCATACAAGCGCCATGTTTTGGTAAGGAAGGTGTTACGATATCCTAGTACTCTTATTCCACTGTGGATCCCATACCCTAAATCTGTTATCATCAGCTATAAGATAGTTTATTTTATCCATTGTTTTGAAATCAGATGCATTTTCTAATCATTTTCAGCCTCTTTCACAAAGAGCCTGAATTGAATTACTGGGGCCTTGAATGACACTATTCCAGCTTGTTATTGGAGATATGTTGCATGGACAGTCACTGAATGATTATCAGGTGTGGTTGACACCACAAAAAGCCTGAGGATTTGCTTTGTCTGCAGAATTACGTTTTGTACAAGGACACAATTTTTCATCTTGCATTTTCTTATTTTTGTTAAAAACATGAAATTCCGTGGTTTCTTCATGAATCCACTTTGACACAAGCAGGCATGGGCTTGAATAAGTTGACATAAATATTTCCTTAAGGGTAAAGGATCAATTTTTCAATAATCTGAAGAGAAGCCTGTGAGTTGATTGAGCATATTGACTGGATGTTGTCTTTTGGCACTCTCGGTTCTAATATCTCTATCATTTTTACACTTTTCTTGCTGTTAAAAATGACTGCGTTGCAATATATTAACCAAGAATTTATGTCAGATGCATGATTGAATTCTGACATATTTTCGTGCCTTGTGGATGGAATTGCTCTTTTTTCTATTATGTTGATTTCATGCTGAGCCACTAATAATAGCACATCCATCGTTCTTCAATGAACAGATGAAGTCGACTAACCAACTCACCAGCCAATGGCACACATTCTACAATTTTGAGAATAGGAGATCCTCTGTCTTGGGGGCACGGGTGATAGCATGCATCTGTCTTTTTCTCGACCTGCTATGGCTGTACAAGGCAGATGGGAAGTGCCCAGTCCTGTCCCATACCATTTTTGGCTTTGCATGCAAACAATTAATATAAGAGGGTTATGTGTTTTGATACCCTTAATTTATAGATGGTAATAATTTAAATAAAATAATAAATTATTATCATCTATAAATTAAGGGTAAAATTGTTACCATCTTTAAATTAAGGGTGTCAAATTTTTTAGGGAAAATTATTATTAAAAACTTGAATTTTCATGACGATTGCATTTAAATCTTGAACAAAAAACTTGCTTTTTAAATATAGCAAATTTCATTTTAATTGTAGTTCTAGCCCAAACAAGACTCCTAATCTCTACCTTGTCCAATGTGGCACGTAGAAATGAGGTTGTTTTGATGGCTGTTTGAGTTATCCGAGGCTAGAACTACAATTAAAATGAAAGTTTCTATATTTAAAAAATAATTTTTTTGTTCAGGATTTAAATGCAAAAGTCATGAAAGTTCAGGTTTTTAATAGTAATTTTTCATTTTTTTATAACCCTCTTATATTAGTTGTATGTATTTCAATAATGGATGATTTCATTGAAATATGACAGAAAATACTTACAGTAACTATGCTGTAAGTTGTCCCCATAGTAGGAAATATGAGTGGTTATTCTATTTTCCAGGGATGCAGTATTTTGATTGAATTTAGCTCCTTTTTCCTCTGTTTAGCTTACACTGTCTAGGCATCACTGTTTGGTGGAATGGCTTGGGAAGGGAATCTAGAGTTTAGATGCATAGGATGCCCCTTGCTGGAGTCATGGAAATATCACAGGAATTATGCACAACCACTCTGGGGCATTGATAATGAGTAGCTATTCTAATTTGGATGCAGTATTTGATTGAATTTAGCTCCTTTTTAATCTGTTTAGCTTACACTGTCAGATAGGCATCACTGTTTGGTGGAATGGCTGGGGAAGGGAATCTAGAGTCTAGGGGCATGGGATGCCCCTTCCTGGAGTCATGAAAATATCATTCATTCATGAGAGTTGCCCTCAGAGTGATAGTTGATTAGGAATTAAACCCTTACTGCCAGATCCAAAGATAAAGCGAGAAGGTGTTTTCTGTCAGCCACAGCTCTAAAAATGCATCCTTCCACTCCCCTGTCCTTGGAGTGAAAGTTGATTAGGAATCAAGGCCTTACTGTCAGATCCCAAGATAAAGCAAGGTGTTTTCTGTCAGCCAAACATGCACACATAAATGGAATCTCAACATGGTTAAAATCTATGCACTCTTAAGGCTCAGTTTAAGTGGTAAAGTATTAAGGTGTGTATGGGAGGTCCTAGGTTCAAGTTCAAATGTGGATTAAGCGCCTTTTCTAATACACTCCCATTAATAAAAAAAAAGTTCAAATGTGGATTAAAACAGATAAAGGGAAAAAAGGGTACTTCCCAAAAAAAAACGTTTATGTATGCCAACTAGGCTAATATATATGGTTTCACATGAAGGTCTCAATGAATGCTTTTAAAATGAAACTAAAGTGCATGATTCTCTTTTTCCCTGATGGGCATCTTTGTTACATGTAGAATGGTTGTAATGGCTTGTTTGCTGGTCTGTAATCGATTATCCAAATTGCTGCTAATTTATTCGCATGTCGCCCTATGTTCCAATCTTTAGTCTTTTACTTGAATAACCAGATTAAACAAACCTGAACATAACATATGATCTAATCATTTTCTTATGGGAGAAGCCTTGTTTTCGTGGTCTAATGAAAGCTTCTATTTAGTGAATCATCTGGTTTTACTCATTAGATCCAAAGAATATGTAATTAATATGCAAGATAAGATTTTTCAGAGAATTGGTAAAAAATTGAATCATATTATTTACTTTGGCTAGCATTGTAGAAAGTTTGCTTGGTATATTCTCTTCATGGATTCCATTTAGTGCATTATATTTATTTTCACTCTTATGTTGCATAATTGACTATTGATTTATAAAGCATGGTTGAATTCCAATTAGATATGCTATGGTTGCATCCTTGGAAATAAAGTAATGAGAAACATCTTTACTTGGGACTGGGTTTTGAAGCATTTCTTATCTGTTATTACAGTTTTAATCTATATTGTTTTTTTGTCATTCAGGGAAGCATGAGTCCCATATCTTCAACTAGTATTCTAGGGTCCAATCTCTTCTACAACTCCAGGAATCAGAGTGAGCCGGGTTCCAGTGGGCAGGTGCAGTTGTTATCATCATTGAGTCAGCATTTACCCTGAGAGGCCAGATCAACCAGAATGCCGGTATTTCATGAGCACTGGGAGCTGTAAATATGGTTCTGATTGCAAGTATAATCACCCAAAAGAAAGGATTGCTCAGTTGGCCACAAATACTTTAGGTCCACTTGGTCTTCCCTTGAGACCAGTAAGTTTCTGTACATATTTTCTTCCATAGTGGTTTACTTGTGAATCTGTTTCTTTTGAAATAATTTAGGAGTTGTGATTAATTGGGAATATGTCATGATTCATGCGGTGAAATCTACAAAATTAGTGTGAATATATATACATCTATGTGTGTGTGTGTGTGTGTGTGTGTGTGTATCTGATCTGAATAATTTGACAATCATGGCAAAACTTTCTTCCAGCAGTGAGCCCTAGCTTGAAGTGGTAAGTGGTTGGGTGGGATTGCAGGAGGTACCAGGTTCGAGTTTTGAAACAAGAGAAAGCATTTTTCTGTCAAAAATATTGCAAAAGTTTGTTCAAATTATGAGGACTTTGTTCACTTTTGTTCTTTGTATTAACTGCTAACTTCTTGCTCTTTTATATGCAGGGGCAAGCTGTATGTTCTCACTACAATTTGTATGGACTCTGCAAGTATGGCCCGACTTGCAAATTTGACCATCCCTTGACTGGATATTCTTCCTATAATTACTGTTTGAGCTTGCCCCCTCTATCTATACTTGACTCATCTCTCTTACCTTATCAAAGAAACTCTTCCACAGTTCATTCCTCTGAAACCTCTCCTTCTAAATCATCTAAATTTCCTGATTGGGTTCATAAACCCGAGACTGGAAGCACCAAGTCTCAGAATCCAGATACAAAAGCTTCTGAAGGTCCACCAGAACAGTCTGGTTCTCTGCAGCATTCCTCGCCAAATTCATCTGAACCTCCACAAGATCAATCTGAGTGATGTCACTTCCTTTTTTTTTTTTTTTTTTTGTTATTTTTTCACTTTTCATTTTGTTGCCAAGTACCTTTAAAGGAAAATTTTATGATTAGTACCTCATGCCCCCCTTTCACCTGCGGTTCTGCGGAGTGGATAGGTTGTTTGGAGATCAAAGTGATGAGCAAAGGCGGGGGGGCATGGAATGGCCTCTTTTTGTGGTGAATAAAATGCAGGTGAAAAAAATTGTAAGATTCCTTTTCTTCCTCGACTTGTTCCTTTTCCACAGATGATTACTGCTAGCATGTTTGAATCAACTGGTCTTGGGTGTGAAATTTTTTCCTTTTTAAGCACTGAAACTGTGGCTTTTACCATATATAAATCATTTAAATATTGACAATGTCAATCACATTATATATTGGATTTTACACAAGCTGTTACTTGTCAACTGATTAACCATGCTTTTAGGGAGACGTATCCTTGCTTCCTTCACAGGGAAAATATGTATGTTATGGAGATCCACCCTTGATTCTGTTCTATATCGCAAAGCTTGTGTCATAAATTACTATACTCTCTGATTCTGGCTTGTTCTCCATTAATTCTGGTTTTTCTCAGTTACTTGCCACAACTCCTTTCTAGATATTTTATTTGGGATTTGGTCCAATTTCAGACTTGCCTAGAAGAGAGACATGAGCTTTAATGAGTTTAATGGAGAAAGAATATTAATTCCTGATTATTGCCTAAGTCAGTAAGAGCATAAACTGTTTATTATGCTCCCTACCAAGTTTCTGTTACAACATAAACTTTTTACCAGGCTTCTAGATAGATACCTTACAGCTCAAGTCCATAGACATTTTCTTCTTCACACACATCAGCCTGAGCTTTTGACAAACTAGGGCCTTGTTTGGTTCCCTGTTTTTGAAAACTGTTCTTGAGAATGGTTGATGAAAACAAAGAGACTTAAAATTCTTCTTGTTCTCTGAATTTAGTATATTCTGTGTTTTTCAGTACAAAAAAGAAAAAAGAAAAAAAAGGGGATTCAAACTTGGTTATTTCTGTTTTATTTATTTTCCTTGTTTTTGAGAGCAAAAATAGTTTTTAAAAATAGGAACAAAACATGCCTGAAAGTTCACCTTGTTTACCTACTGTTTCCTTATCATGATCCCAACCCACCCTTCAATATTTTGGTTTTGAATGACCACTAGAATAAGAAATTTTCTTTCAACAGGAAAATAGAAGAAACCCAAACTTGGAACCCCATGAGAAAGCATGTCTTTAGTTTTCCTTTCTATTTCATTTCAACCGTGGGAGGATCCCTTACCAAACACCAGACAATGTCTTGGTGATGAATCATTGTGCCACATTTGGGATTTTAATTTGTTTTGTCATAAAAGTTTAGGCCTGAGTTTGTATACTGGTCCCTAGTATCACTTCATGAATTTATTCTTATTTCAATCAAACTAACAATGTATGGTTGGTTTAGTGGAATCTTTTCTTATTTCAATCAGTTTGGGTATTGATTCTGGGAAATGCTTCGAACATTTTTTATTTTTTATACTTGTTGAGCTTTGATAAATCATTTAATGAGAACTTAATGGGATGCTAACACTGAATAAAGTCTTGATCCATCTGAACAAAGTAATTACGTTTTATTTGTTATTTGTTTATACGAACAAAATTCTGTTAGAAAACCTAGATATAGAAACATGTTTTCTTAGCTCATGTTTAATAAAACAACCAAGAATATCTTACTTTTATTCCTTTTTTTTTTTTAATTTGTTGTGTCAAAGTATTTGTCAAAACGTATTTCTAGGTTATGAAACTATTTTTTATTTTTAAAAAAAAAAAGTGTTTAAAAGATTAGTTTCAAGAATACTTTTTTGCTTTGAAAAATAAAAAAACACCAAACTTGTTTGGTAAAAATGTGACTCATTTTTTTGTGTTCTTTGTGTTTTTAAGGCCTTGTTTTTTAAAGCCTTTGAGGCTTGAATCATGTGGTAAAAATTTTGAGCCTTTGAGCCTCGAATCCTTGTAAGAACGGATGTTACAATGTTATATACCGAATAAAAGTAAAAAAAAACATGTTTTTATCTGCACCTATTTGGTGTTCTTTGTATTTCCAAAAAGCTATTTTTTAGAACAATTTGCAAGAACATGAACTAGACAGGGCATAAGTCACTTGCAAGTTACAAATGAAAAATCGAAACCAATCCTTTTGGTGGTAGAGATCTCAAACCTACCATCTTAAAGGTGGCAGATTAAAACCTCACACAACCAATCAATGATTAATCCTATCTTAAATAGTATCCTCACAAACAGGATATCATGAAATAGGCATGACAATCTCCAAGCTAAATGTAACTTTCACGGGAAAATTAGTATTAAAGTTTTGAATTTTCAAGATTTTTGTATTTAAATCATGAATAAAAAGTTTGTTTAACTTTCATGAATTTTATTTTTATATCTCTAACTTTTATTTTAATTATAGTACTATCATAGGATAACTCAAATACCATCAAAAACATCTGCTTTAGTCAGGCCATGTTTGATAAAGTAGGAGATCTGAGTCGATATAAAAACAAAATTCATAAAAATTATTATATTTAAAAAAACAAACTAAATCCAAAACTCACAGTCACGAGATGTTTCACGATTTTAACACTTTCCAACTTATGGATCCCAATTAAAGCGTTCAAGTCTGTTGAGATGTCATGGTTCAACACTGGTGCACTTTCTGTCAGGTCTAATGAATCAACATTTAACATAAAGATTGTAGTTTAAACAAGAGAGGGTTTCATTGTCATATTATACTAATATTTGCAATTTCATTTTGAAAGTAATCATTGGCTATAAAGATCAACTTAGTGGTATGTCTGATCCAACTAATGAAAATTTCGTGCTGTTAATATTTTTGATTATAATATTTTATTATCGGTTATATAATAACATAAGTTTTTATTTAATTTATATAAAATTATGTAATGATATTTATTACGCTTATTCAAACCCTTTATTTTGTTTTATGATTGAAATCACAAATAAAAATCATTCTAAAATATTTTTGAAAGTTTAAATTCTTGAACCATATAAATACTCTAGTCAGAATATAAGTTTTAAGGATCAATGAAAGAAAAGACAACATCGAGTTCGTGGTTTTCAATATCTTCCAAAGTTGGAAACAGTGGCTGGGTTTGGGTTAATGTCAACTATTATATATATAAATTTAATATCAAAGTGTTTTTTAATGAAGATCCTTGCTTTAATATTTATAGGTTAAATTAGTAATAAAGAAGATCTGCTTAGAATATGGAAAATAGAGTTAATTAAAAAGTAAAGAATAGGGTGAGTTATAGTTCATTATATTTATAAATATAACCTAATGATTTTACTTTAGACTATTTATTAAGTCTAATTAATATTTTAGCACCAAAATTTATGTAAGAAAATCTACACCAATCAACAAATAAAAGGTTGTATGGTTTACTTATAAAGTTGACTACAACATTTTTTTAACCTAATGATTTTACTTTATACTATTTATTTAAGTCTAATTAACATTTTAACACCAAAATTTATGTATGAAAATCTACACCAATCAAAAAATAAAAAGTTTTATGGTTTACTTATAAAGTTGACAACAACATTTTTTTTTTCTTTTTCAAATCGGAAAACTCCACCATGATATAGTGTTCAAATGTACATTGCAATGAAGTTCTGCCACCATTCTCGATGAAAATTTTAGAGAAAAATAATCACTAATTTGTTCTGTTCAAACATATCCATTCTAAGTCAAAATAATTAGAATTTGATACATTTTTGGGTCAAAAATAATTCTTAGTATAATCTTTTTACACTATACTAAAGATCAATAAAGAACGTAATTAAAAACACATATTGCTTTCTTTTGAAAAAAAATTGAATGATAAAATAAGCATAGTGATAGTAAATGTGATTTGAATGTCTATCAAATCATAATTTTCATTTATAAATGATAATAAAATTGAACCTAAGAGTTTATTTTAAATTAAACATATTTATTAAAATAACTCAATATAATAGTTTAAGATTGAAAATGACTTTAACGATTAAGTTATTTTAAATTACTTACAAATTTGGTGATACACTCTTGTTTGGTCACATAAGTTTTGGTGGACGAATTCTAATAATCTTGATTACTTATTTAAAACCATTGCTCATATAAGGATGAGAAAGAGTAGAGGAATATGAAAATGTTAAATAAGTTTTGGGTAAAAAAATCAAAGAAACCAAACCTATTAAGAAACTGAACGGAGACTCACTGAACCAAAAAATAGGTTAATCGGATAGATTGGTTCAATTTTAGCTTTTGTTTTATATAAATCTCGATTTTAGTTTACAAAATGCAAAAATGATGGTTTCAGTTAATTAATTGAACAAAAAAAAAACTAAAATAAATTTCCTATTTGTGTGAATTCGTGACTTTCTCACTCTCATTCGTCGCTTTTATTCATTTATCTTTTATGAATTTATTATAGGATTGCAAATGAATAGATTGCATTTATTATTTCTTTGTATTTTTTATTGTATTTATAGTAATTATTTGAAATTTAAACTTTAAAATATGATTATGGAATTGTAATTTTTTTTATAAAAAATTTTGGTTAACCGTGGTGGGGTTTTTTTGTTTATATAAATAATAAATCGAAAACCGTCGATTTTTTGTATTTTTTTTTGGGTGGCATGAGTTGATTAATCCAACCATGCTTACCCAAGATTGTAAGTCATTATATCTCCTCCATTAATAATTATGTAGGTTTTGTATGAAGATAGTTGTGTGGGTAAATAGCCATGAAGGGTCCTATAAACAAATTAGCAATGAAAACGTATAACATAACATTTCAAATCGTATTTATTTCTCTCTCGTTACAAAGAATTCAAATACCTTTTTATCTATTACAAAGAGGGTATTTTATACTAATAAGACCTCTAATGTCTCACTTTCCTATTCGCGTTCTGCCC
Organism: Tetrastigma voinierianum; assembly: GCA_016808115.1. Classification (NCBI taxonomy): domain Eukaryota; kingdom Viridiplantae; phylum Streptophyta; class Magnoliopsida; order Vitales; family Vitaceae; genus Tetrastigma; species Tetrastigma voinierianum. The sequence goes on along the minus strand of JAEQBH010000318.1, from coordinate 1,607,734 downwards.
ATAATAGCAATGGGATCAAGATGATGGGTTATAAATTTATTAAGCTATTTATTTTTAAAAATTTTTATGACTTATCACGGAATTTTAAAGTTATAAATAAAAAAAAATTAAAATATTTTGGCTTTTCTATTCGTAAAAAGTTATTTTCACTAAAATAAAAAACTTCATCGTTATCAAATGAAGAGGCTAACTGAAGAATATATAATACTACGACGCATTAAACGAAGCGGTTGTGGTTATGCCATCCATCTCGACCAAATTTTTTATTTATTTTTTTAATTATCAAACTTGTCTTATTTTAAAAATTAAACGGGACGGGACGGAGACGAGAAATTCCTCAAACTCGTCCCATTTACATTCGATTTTTTGTTTTTATTTTTTAATTTTTTATTTTTATATTTGCTTTTTATTTTTATTATATTTAAATTAACATATTTAATAAAAAATAAAAACTATTATGAATTTTTATAAAATTATTTATTAAAAATATTCTAATAATAATAATTATTATTTATATTAAAGATAAAATAAAATAATAAAAATTATTTTAAAATAGCACCGAGGCGGGCGGGAATAACAATAACCGAACCCGTCCCTAATCCGCCGATCTAGAAAATAAACTCAAATCGCTAAAATTCGATTACAATTAAACCAAACCTGTCTCATTAAGAAATGGTATGGTATGGAAAAACTCCAAAATAATCGGCCTACCGCCATCCTTACTTGCTACCCAACGTTAAAATAAACAATTTAATACTTAATACCACAAGCATCATTCAATACGTTCCCCAAAGTTTATATTCAACGTTAATTACGCTTATGACTATTTCGGGCGAGTTCTGGCCGATGGGTCCGACATGTATCACGCTAGATGTGTTGTTAGTGGCAAACAAGTTGGGCTGCTCTACAATTCCGCCCGAGACATGGGTGCCTTGGTGGACATTCTCGATGTATGAGACTTGGGCCCGAACCTTCTTGTCGCTGGGCTTCGAGAGTTGTGTTTTGGGCCCTTATACATCTCATTCCAAACATTATGTATTTTTTATCTCATTGGGTAGGCTCTCGTGAGAATAAAAAATAATTTTGTAAAGTAATTAGTTAACATTTATATTTTAGAAAATTAAATTTTATTTTGTGGTCAGAAAAAACATAAAATTGAAGCATTATTATTCACTTGTAATTCGGTGACGTTTCAAAATTCTCTTATTGTCGGTGCTTCCCATTTACAAATCATACCTATTCTAAATTTTGACTCATAATATTTTTCTCCAGTTTTAGAAAACATCAAATTCCTCTTAATCATTTGACTTAAATTAATGGGAAAAGTATGCATGAATTCAAAAATAATTATATATACACCGTTAAGAATTGAATTTACATGAGTTACTTGACTCTTTAAAAAATAATTATAGATAAGTTAATGTATAACCATAAATAACAAATGTATTATCATAACTAGTAAATATATTAGTACATTCATTAGTTTTGATAATATATTTACTAATTATGATAGCACATTAATTGATCTACAATTATTTTTTAGGGAGTAGCCTGAACCTTGTAAATCCAATTCTTTATGATGTATGTACAATTATTTTCAAATTGATAGCTTGATACATACTTTTTCTTAAATTAATTTTAAATTAAAACCGACTAAGAACTATACAGTTAATATTCAATTTTTGTTTAAGTTTATTTAATAAAGTTAATTTAAATTTTCTTTATATATATATACACACTTTTAGTCATTTTAATAAATATTTATACATTCATTAATCTCATAAAATAATTTTTTTTATCAAAATATATATTTAAAGCATTATAAATCCATAGATAATCATAAAAATATTAATTATGAAAAAGTAAATCGTTAATCTAAAGTTATAAATATAAAACATTTTACTTGATAATTAAAGTTAAAAATATTAAGTTTTTTTTTTTTTTTTAAATAAAAATATTAAGTGATTAAAGTTATTTTTATTTATAGGAATCTAAAGTTATTTAATATTCGTCATCCAAATTTTATGATATTCATAAAAAAATTTAACTAAAAATCTGAAAATGAAATGAATCGATCAAATAAAATATATCTTAACAAATAAAAATTATTAAAAATATTTCTTCCTATTTTCTAAATTAATTACAATTAAGTGATGAAATTACAGTAATACATTTTTTTTTTTTGAAAAGATGGGAACTTCATAATTGATTCATGTAAATCATGCATCTCGATAGGAGGTGGGCTAACCCTCCACACTCCCCTGTCAGCTAAAGATGAGGCAGCCCTAGCAAGGGCACGCGCCACTGTGTTTGCTGTCCTAATTCCTATCCACATAACAGATGGTGATGGTACAATTGTGCCCTTGCAAAATCCAGTATAATGTTTATGTACCCAACTTGAGAGAAGTAGGTCATTTGAGTTCAAGGCTTACATGACCAGTTGAGTTGCAGGCAATTAATCAGATTCCAGTTGGTCTTACGTACACCCACTCCATTAATAGCCATGAATGGTACTTGGAATCCAGCAAGCTGAGCGTGGTGCCATTGAACCAGCAACAACTGTGACTGTGAGGCCCTCTTCGCTGCTGGACTAGCCACCTTCTTCCCCATTATTCCATATCCCATAATTGCGATCATTTCACCAACACACAATACACTACTGCATGCTGTTAACTGAACCCCTGATGCGGAAGAGACGTTCAACCAAAGTGCTTTCGGACATGCCACTAGTAGTGCATGGAACACCTCTAGATCTTCCACCGCATGGTCGCAGCTAGGACACCTCCCATCATCTGCTACGACTTTCCTTACCTCCATGGCACTCTTTGTCTGCAACAGGTTCCGGTGTTATGCAAGGGGTGTAGGCCACGAAAATGGCAAGTCCTGGATCACCATAATTAGAAAACAAAACAGAATAACCGAGAGATTTGTCGATTCGCGTACCTGGTTTGGAATCCATTATGCTTGATGCGGAATTAGCTGACTGGGTCCACTTAACACGACTCAAGTTCTTCTCCCCTCATCCCCTCAGTGAACACCCGCCTAATGAGAGATCACACTAAGAGAGAATGTTTTCTCTCAAACCGTATGAGTCAAAATGAATCTCTTGGGCCATTAGGGGAGGGACTGAGCACTTATTTATAGAGTTTCGACCACGGCCCTCTACGGCCTGGGCCGTACTTACCCACACCACCGTGTACCTATTGGGACTCCGATTAAGAATCCATATATCTTACCTTTTAAGAGACCAAATTAATTCCGCTTAATTTCACTAATAAACCCACATTAGAAATTCTTACATTCTCCCACTCGGGCGATATTAATTGAAATTAACTGTGTGCAAGACCCTCATTGGTCTGTAGATTGACTCTTAATACCAATCCCATCCCATAAAGTCTCGAACACCGAATCATGGCAAGAATCGCATGTACTCATCACAGAGCCTTCCATGGTCACCAGAGCTAACTTACCGATATGATTCAATACAGAAATACAGAACTGATTAACACCTATAATGAGTGATACTTCATGTGTTATCCATTTTGTTGGGTCCAAATTTTCTCCTTATGTCACAAAACCTAGTGTGTCACCAGAGAATATCCATCATGGTTCCAACGAACCCGATATGTCCATTTTGATAGTTAACTGTATTTTTTATGTGTAACAAGACATATTGTTAAGGCTAACGCCAAGAACGCCTGATACCGTACCTGGGCTTACACAACGCTTCGAGATTTTCAACAATTATATGTACTCAACTTCGATAAATCTACATTCACAAATACCCTCATTGAATGCAAAAGAGTTGGATACATATTCAAATATTACAAAAGTGCAATGAAACTTATACAAACTCTCATAAGAGCACATAAACTAAACAAATCCCACTAATTGGACAAGATCCCATGATACCCTAAGCCCATATTAATGACATGTCGATCAAATATACAAGGGCATACCTTTAGTTAGCTGATCTCATAATCATATCATCCGTCAAATGCCCACCGCAATGTCAACGGCCCTAACTTTTTCCTTTATAGTCGCATTCGACCTCCATATGCTTAGACTCCCTGAGACCTCCGCTGCTGGCACAAACAACACTGCAGAGTTATTGTCACAATACAACTCGTATGGGCCTATCCACAAAATCAAATACGCCACCCTTAATGAGGTTTCGAGCTAAATCACCGAGTACATCGAAAAAGCATGCCACTAACTCGGCCAGCATTCGCAGGCGATGCTATCGATTCGCTTTCACTTTCCACGATACGCACTCTCCGCTAACTTAAAGATTTAACATGTTGTCGACTTCTTCATCCCGATACCAAAGAAAGTCCGAATCCGAATACCCAACTAGTCAGAGGTCCCAACATGTCAAATCAACATATAGTCTGGTCTCCTTTAAGTACCTCATAATCTCGGCAAAGAACCCAATGATCGTGATCCTCGGATTCGACCGACATCCGCCAAGTCCCACAGCAAAGGCAATATCCGGCCTAGTGCATACTGAGCATACATAATACTCCTGCGTACCAGCATAAGGCACATTTTTCATTCGGCTTTCTCAAAACCGAATTTATGACATCGTGCGGCTGCACTAACTTATCACCTTTACAGATTTGCCAGCAATTCCCTGGGCTTACATTGTCGCATGTTGAATCTTTCTAAAATACAATCAACATATGCTCTTCCGAGATAAACCCAATAGTCTCGCGAGAACGATTCCTATGAATCTCAATGCCCGTGACAAAGACGCCACCAAGGTCCTTCATATCAAAGTTCTCACAACATCCGCTTGCCTCACGCAAAGAAACTAGCGCCACCGCCGCAGTTGCGATATCATCCACATGTAAAGATAAGGAAATGCACTTCTCCCACCGACCTCGCAGATATACATCGATCTACTTTGTTCTCAACAAAACCATATGAAGAACAACACTATGAAATCCTAAGTACCATTGTCTAGAAGTCATTTAAGACCATAAATAGACTTTTCGCCATACAAGCCGCATTCGAATCATTTGCCAAAACCTTCTAGTTGCATCATATGACTTTTCATTAAGGTCTCCATTGAGAAATGCGCTTTAACATCCATCCGTGTAACTCCATATCGAAATGAGCAACTAATGTTATGATCACCTTAAAGAATTTTTAGAAGAGACCGAGAAAAGGTCGCTTCATAGTCTACCTTCTCTCCGAGTGAAACCTTTGGCTACTACCGCTTTAAACTTATCAATCTTGTCTTTAGTGGTCCCTTTTAGTCTTATATACCCATTCGCAGCTCAATGAGTCTATGACCTCGTAATTCAACAAGTTCAACTCCATTATGCCTCATGATTGAATTTCATCTCTATCAGATCCAACCACGCTCGATTGAGACAAGAAACAAATTTTCCGCATAAGGCTGGATCGCCCACGTAACCGGAGCATCATAGTCTTGCTCTCCTATATGTGAACAAATAATCGGTGGTATACCTCGATCGTCTTCCCTAGCCGATCTCCCACTGAGTAGCAATAGTCACATCCTCGCACTGAGCCTCATGAACTTTCATCGAGTCAGTCTCGACAATGATCCGAGCCTCAACAGTTGAATACGGTGTGTGGGAGTTTCCACAATTATCTCAGACGAGAAGATAAAGATACCATATTACCCACCGTACTATTATCTTCAATACCTCGCAGCCTACTTCTTCTAGCCACATCAAACTCCAAAACTCTGGCCGTCTCAGGATTCCATACTTCAGGCTCCATGGGATTATAGAACCGATATCCTTCAATGTTCCTAAGTGATATAAAGTAACACCGGTAGTTCCGGAGTCCAACTTCTACTTAATGTCGATTTACAACTTCACTTCTCGCAGACATCCCTAAACCTAAGACGGTTTAAGCCAGCTTTCACGCCAACCATAACTCAAAAGCGAGTCAATGGAACAATTTTCAGAAAGACACAATCTCGTAATCGCACAAAGTCAAGCCGTGCCTTCACCCCACGTAAAACCAGTACCTGTCTCTACTAATCATACTCCTACCATTTCCATAAGAGTGAATACGCCTTTCTGGCTACACCACATTTTGCTCAGACTCCTAAGCATAGTAAACTCGTGCCACTATCCCAATCCTCTAAGTATTTGGTGATGGCCCTGTTCGCCCCCAAGATCGCCATGCTTGCCATAATACTCTCCACCTCTGGGTCAGATCTAACAACCTTAATGCACTTTTCTCCCAATCAAGCTTTCTCGACTTCATCCAAAAATCTTCAACTTGTCAAGAGACTCAAATTTTCTTTAATCAAGGCAAATAACCATATCGAGAATAGCGTCATCAATAAATGTGATGAAATAAAATTTCTACACAAGGTCGATAAGGTCCACTTATATCAGGTGAATGACCTCCAGTCAAGTCGAACTGATCAGCAGTTCTTTTCTATTCGTCATTTTACTCTACAATGGGCTTCCACGCGATGTCTCAAAGTCATTTTTAAGAGCGAAAGTGCGATGTTACTTTTACTGCTTTTCTACTTATTTCCTGTGAGATATGGCCAAGTCGCTTATGCCACAATGCATAAGACTGCTCAGGTAATGGTCTCTAGAAACAACCTTTTCAAATGCAGATGTCGACGATACGCCATTGGGAGATAAACACACCAGATAGCCCCGCTTGACATATAACAAAGACCCAACCTTATTTGAATTAAGAAACAAAAGAAATAACATTGCTCTTGATTTCAAAAGAGTAATACAGAGTATTCAAAACATCATACGAAACTAAGTTCCATTTGAAATGAAGCGTACATAAAAGCGCTTTTCAACATTAATCTAAAACCAGAGTCTAGAATCAAGATTACATTCTCCTTACAAACATAACATCGCCTTCTCGCTGCTTTCCCACAGCCAGCTTTTGATTCATCCCGATTTGGCTTCCTCCTAAGGATAATCCCGAGATGGTAAACGCACATGATTAGTTGTACCGCTATCGAGCTACCAAGAACCTGGATTGTGCAAAGTTTAAAGTTTATTGCCCAAATGTAGGCCATGAAATGGCAAAGTCCCTCGGATCACCTTATATAATTAGAAAACAAACAGCATTAACCGAGATTTGTCGATTCGCGCATTTGGTTTGGAATCCATTATGTCATGCGAATTAGCGACGGTCCACTGCACGACTCAAGTTCTTCCCTATCCCCTTTGTTAAAATATCGCCTAATGTAGATCGCCACCATTTGGTAGAATGTTTTCTCAAAACTGTGATACAGTCAAAATGTGAATTCAACCGTTAGGGAGGGACTGAAAGACTTATTTATGTAGCCCACCACGAGCCCTCTCATTGGCCCGGCCGCATTTCTACCCACACCAGCTGTGTTTCATATTAAACTGATTAAGAATCCATATATCTTACCTTTATTAGACCAAATTAATTCAGTTAATTTCAATTAATAAACCCACATTAGGAAATTATTACAAGGGGGGGATAGGGGAGAGCTTCTTGTATCCACTTTTATCAGTGTAGATTAATCCTTGAGATTCTAGGGTCCAACCATCCGTCCTCTCCCTCCTGCCCGAAGCCTTCTATATGGAATTCTTCAAACAGGTCATTCACAAGGTCTTCATCCCACCCATTGTTAAACGTGCACGTGAGGGAACTCACCCTTGCTGATTGAAGAGCTTCCCCCAGTGGTGTTTGGATTTACGGCCACTGATCCTTTGGGAGCCAAGGGCCACCCCAGACTCTCACCCTTTCCCCATTTCCAATCCGCCATCTGACACCCTCATTGATCAGTCCTAAGGTTTGCCTGATACTCCTTCAAATAACATTTGGGTTTGAAGAGGGACTAGATTCCAGAAGGGAGGACTGAGAGTAATATCTGGCCTTGGCATTACTGTGCCACCAAAGAGTTAGGATTTTCTAGAAGACGCCATTCTTGTTTGACGATCATGGCTTTGTTGAAAACATGAATCCTTCTGATCCCAAGGCCTCTCGCATCCTTACAAACACAAAGATTATCCCATGTAGACCCGCAAATCCCTTTCTTCTCCTTTTAATTTCTTTCCCACCAATAGGCATTCAACATTCTCTCAATTTCCCCACAAAGAGTGCTTGGGCGCAAAAACACACTCACAAGTCACAACATATAGAGGATCTGCTTGGGCAACATTTTTTAAGAGAACCTCTTTACCTACTCTAGAAAGTAGACTCCTATCCATCCACTGATTCTTCACCAAATCTTGTCTTTCACATAAGCAAATATAGTTGACTTAGTTGCGCCCTATGATCGTTGGGAGGCCTAGTTACTTTTCTGTTTGATTGGTTTGTGGGATTCCCAAGAAGGAGCATAGTTCGTCGTCTTTGACTGCATCCGACAATTTGGGGCTAAACATAATAGATGACTTTTCGAAATTGACCTTTTTCCCATAGCATTCTCATTAAGTTGTAGACAGGCCTGGCTTTGAGCGTGCCACTCCATATTTGCCCTGAAAAATAGGTAGTTATCAATGCAAATAGAAGATAGGTTATGAGTCTTATGACCAAGGATAAAAAATATCGGTAGTGGTGGATATATTATTACGTAGATATTACGGATAGATTGAAAATATTGATGGATATTTTGATAAAAATATTAGTAAAATAAAAATACTTTGAAATTTATAAAAATATTTTGTTAAATTATAAAAAAAGACATAAATAAACAAATATATATTTGGTGATCTAAAAGACGATATTCATTATAATTTATCGAGAAATTACATTACAATAGTCTTTTAAAACCAAAATAAAGATCAATGTGGCACTATTATATTATTTGACGAAGGGATCACATCTTATTGAAGATAATATTCAAAACAAAGTCTTCAAAATATTGAGATAAATCACAAAGAAAAAATAATTTAAGAGTTATATGGAGCTTGGATGTAGATTGATGAGTTTGTAGAAATCAGAGGCAATTTGCATTTATGTAATGTTTTGAAGTAAAATAAATTTCTTGATTGCCAAAAACCATCATATTTGTTCTTAACCGTGCTGGGGATTTTGATTTTTGGTTCAAATCTAACTATTTGATCATCTTATATCCATTGGAAATCAATCTAAACCGTTATATCAATCTTCAAATTTAAAATCAATCGTTGGATTCAAAATATAGCTTTTGGATGCTTAAGTCTTTTTTTTTTTTTTTTTTTTTTTTTTTACGAAACATGGGATCTTTGGACTGCCATGGATCTAGGTCAGCCGATTGGTCGGTTAAATATCTGATATATCTCTCGATATTTTCGATATTTACCAAATATTCCAATATTTTACCAATATTTTACCGCATATTTTCATTAAAATTCCAAATTTCATCGCGGTGCGTAAGGTACACTTTTGATATTTCGGCGAAATATCGACATTTTCCTACACTTTCGATATTTCGATGAAATATTGACATTTTTTTATATTTCACCTAAATATCGGTGATTTTCCCGATATTATGCCAATTTTTAGACCAACTGACTATCGTTTCACGATATTGTATCGATATCGGCCGATATCCAATATATTGGCCAATATTAACAATTTTTTATTCCTTGGTTATGACAAGGGTGGGGTGTCTCTAGCAATTTTACAATCATGGAAAGCACCAATATGTTCAAGATTATTTAGGGATGAAGACAAGCATTCTACACATAAAAATAAAAGGGAAAACTATGCTATGGGGTCTTAATATGTAAATTTTTGAGAAATGAGGCTTAAAAAATCTTATTTGAGGCTCGCCTAAATTTTTCAAGAACTTTGATGAAAGAAGATCCATGCGAAAGCCACGTGCACTGTCATCAAGTTTCAAAACACCATTTTCATATCCAAATAAAAAAAAGTCATAAATGAATCATTTACCTAAAAACCCTAAAAGAAACTCTTTGTCTCTTTGAACCATTTCCCTTCATAGATGCTTGAGACGGGAAGAGAAAAGAAAACCCTAAAAATCTTTCGTCTCGTTGAATCATTTCTTCTCCATAGATGCTTAAGACAAGAAAAAGAAGAGTCATCTGAAAAATATTAAAGATTCACACAACAAAGCAAAGAAGGGTTGACGATCGCAACCATTTTAATCTTGAAGGCAGCATCTGCAACATTTCTGTTCAATCTCTAAGGTTGATTAGATATGTATTTTCATCTTCCCTCTATTGAAATCTTTGAATAAATGTGATTCATCTTCCCCTTTATTTGTCTTCATTTAAGGGTTGTTTGTTTTGTGTGTTTTTTTTTTAATTAATGTTATTCAACCATCTAAATCTTAAAGGTAGCATCTACAACGTCTCTTTTCATTATCTAAGGTTGATCTAATATGTATTTTCATTTTCCCTTCTATTGAAATCTTTGAATAAATGTGATTCATCTTCCCCTTTATTCGTCTTCATTTAAGGGGCTGTTTGTTTTGTGTGTTTTTTTTAAATTAATGTTATTTAACCATCTGAATCTTGAAGGCGTCATTTACAACGTATCTTTTCATTCTCTAAGGCTAATCTAGTATGTATTTTCATCTTCCCCTCTATTGAAATCTTTGAATATATGTGATTCATCTTCCCCTTTATTTGTCTTCATTTAAGGGGTTGTTTGTTTTGTGTTTTTTTTAATTAATGTTATTCAACCATCTAAATCTTGAAGGCAAACATTTGCAACATCTATTTTCATTCTCCAAGGTTGATCTGGTATGTATTTTCATCTTCCCCTCTATTGAAATCTTTGAATAAATGCGATTCAACTTCCTCTTTATTTGTCTTCATTTAAGGGGATGTTTGTTTTGTGTTTTTTTAATTAATGTTATTTATGAATAACAACGATAGTAGATTTGTAAACCTTGAAGAAAATGGGAACTAGTATGTAGGATATATGTAAGTAATGGGTATTACCTAATTTCACAATGGGTATGCTCATCAGATGCCTTAAGGTTACAAGTGAATACATGTAACACAACTTAACCTAGGTACAGTTTATGTAAACCCTGTGTACAACTATATTATGCCCTAGGTACAACACTGATAAACATCAGGTACAAAACACATAAGCACATAACACTATTAAAGTTGGGTACAAGTCTTGTTAACCATGGGTACAACACATATATACTCTCAGTACAACTAATTTAGACATAAGGTACAAATGAGTAGAGCAAGGTATTAGGTTACCATTATCAATGCAATTTTTATTATGTCATATATTTCATAAATGTATTTATGATTTGGATGGTGTTATATAAGGCATTTCAGATATGCTACTGGCAAACTCTAATCAGCATACCAACAAGATTGGTACAAGACGTCCAATTTTTAAAGTTCAATAAGGGAGTTCTTGTTGTTGCCACACCTCCTGTTGCTACCACACTCCCTTACAGGACAACTAATGTGATTATTGACATAATTCTCATGGAGGTGCTGGAGGAGTTGTTCGTGTGAATGGAAATGCTAGTTAGAGCCATTTATCCTCTCATGCAACATCCATGGAAATAAATGAAGATGTAAATATGGTTGGTGAACCATCAAATAAGGGTGTTGCAATCAAGGTTCCTATTGAGGGACAATATAAGCGGATGGGAAAGCGAATAGTGATAAAGACTACAACTTATAAATCCTCATTCATACCACAATGTATTAAGCGGATGAGATAGTTTGTATTGTTATGAATTTGGGATGTTTTAGCCGATTCAGAAGTCATAAGAATTTGAATCAAGAAAACAAAGATGACTCCAATTGTAGCTAGTTTTTTTTTTTTTTTTTTTTTGTAAATAGAAGATGGTGGTGTTATATTGTTCGTTTCTCATATAATGTTTATTTGTGTAACACAGGCTAAACTTGAATTATTGAAACAAGGATGACTGCATATATCATAGAAAAGAGTATCATATATAACTAGTGTTGCAATCATATAACTTGTTATATAACCAGGCTAAATTTGTAACTTTTTTTTTTTTTTTGTAAATATAAGATGGTGTTATCTTGTTCTTCTTATGTAGAATCAATTGTGTTCTATTTTTTAGAACACCATACTAGTCTATCAAGTAATATCAAGCTAAATCAAAATAAAAAAAATGTAAAATAACTCTGAAATTTCACATAAGCAATTGATTGACACATATGTAGCGATCAATTGATCGATGATTGTCACTGATTTATTAGGTAGACACTTAGACTGGTTGATCGACAACAATATGATAGGTCAACCGATTGAGAATACCCACTGTCCAATTCAATGTACATAGTGATAACAAGTAGACCGGTCGAGCATAACTACTCGACTGGTTGACCAACTCCTCTGTCAAGTTATTTGTTTTATGCAATAGGTCGATCAATCGAGTAAACAATACTCAATTGATTAACATACCCCTCTGTCAATTTACATGTTTTATGCCACAGGTCGACCAATCGAGCATATACTCTTCAATTGATTGACTACCGTATGTGAATGAAACTCTGTCTTAGCATGTACAATTTGTTGTAATCTGACATACATATCAAATTGTTACCCAAAATATAGAAATACGCAAGAAACATAATGCTAGTTCATATATAAATCAGTCCATTATAGTAATGGTTAATCGTAATACAAAATATCCTATGGCTCTAACCATCTTACACAAAATTTGCATATACAAAATAACACTAACAAGTCCTACATCATACGTAATGTTATACTCAAAAAATTGTAAAATGATCTTCTAATTGAGAACTCTTCGAGAGCGACTCAAGCCTCTAGTGGTGCTGGAGGACAAACAGAGCGAAACAAGGCAATTAGCTCCAAATGTTGAGCGAACAATTGGTTGATCTGATTGGATAATTCTCCAATATATGAGGATACTCTATTCTCAATTCTATCAATCCTCAAGGGTAGTTTCTCAAATTGGGAAGTCAAACATGTCTCATCACCAGAAGTTGGTACTGTGATGCCCAAAACCTGGGGGTCCGTTAACTAACCGTCAACCTATAAAACTCAGATACTTCCGTGACTCTGCATCTCATTGTTATGTGCCATTTATCGATCCATAATTTACTGTAAAAACTTATTTAGGCCCCTTTATAATGGATGAGTCATCCAGCAATCCAACCTGTACAAAACATAGTAACATGGCCTATCTGAGGCCCAATATAATACAATGACCTTACCAAATCCACTTATAAATGACAAACACAGGGTCCATTTATCTATGTTAATTTAAAACATACAAAATTATATTTAAAACAATTCATAAGAGTTTAATTATAACACTCTTACAAATATTACATATTAGAACAAGATTTCCAAAATATTTTACAAAATGGTAACAAGGCCATATATCAGCCTTCTTCACAAATGTAGCCTCAACGAAGGCCAGCCCACCGGCTGTCATTCCCACACCTAAAATGTTTCCCATATTAGGCGAAAGCAACGCCGCCAAGAGTAAACTTCCTATAAGGGCTACTCCCCACCTAAGTGCACATGAAATGGTCATGTTCCACAATTCACACATTCCAAACAAGAGATGAGATGAGACTCAACCATGTACCATGCCCCGAGTCCTTACTAACTCCCATCACACCCGAGTCCTTACCGACTCCTATTACACAATGCCAAAGCTCATGCGTGATAAAATCCATCATTTCTGGATTACGTCAAATGATCATTTTACAAAACAAATTCATTTGTTTTCAAACCAAAAGTTTTTTGGATATTACACCTCAATGATCATTTATATTCAAAATCATTTGTCTTTTTATGGGTAGCAAATTTTTGGGGTCTCACCGCAGGCTTCACAAGCCTTCCTACACTTTCACGGGCTTTCATCGTTGGACACATATGTATAACAAAAAATAATGGGTCTTTCACCCAAGGGTGTATATCCCTGCTTGCTTTTACCGAACACATATTTTCATTTTCATGTATGTAACAGTGCGACCCTGTTGAATGTTGTCCCACCGTACCGAGCCCACCCAATCAAACACCAAACACACTGTTGATTATAATCATGCACTCACACCCATTTCATGCGATGTCCTCGTGCATATGCAATGCGATGTGCCATTTCATGCTCATACCACGCCACATATAAATCGAACGCTATGGACAATTCTACTCATGCATCAGGAAACCCCTATCCTGTGGGTCCCACACCAATCACAACTCATGAACCCGCGCGGTTCTCATACCATGAGACCCATACATGAGTAAAATGGCCACTGCCAGCCTCCATACATCCATACTCATCGAAAAATAATCAACTATATTTTTATAGTTTTCTATGCCTGCTTTACAAAAACTATTTCACATGTTTACAAAAGATTACTCAAAGTCACATTCTTCTCTTCTGTCTACCACTTTCTGAGCGTCACCCTGATACTCCCCCACTAAAAAGGGGGTCCCACGACGGTGAGCAGCTTCCAGAGTGATAATTCCGCCAGTGGTTACTCCTCAATCTAAATGCATACGCACTCAAGATATATAAACAATCAATCACATTCCATACAATATTATTCACTATTATACGAATGCCTATATCATGCATTTAGACGCGATCCCTCACGCCAATGAACACCTCGAGTCCCAACCGACTCCCTCACACCCGAAATGCCAAGTGTGAATAAACTACCATCTGGCAGGAACGCCATGACTAAACTAATAAACCTCTAATTTTATTTATCAAAACCTGATTTTTCTTTTGTGGGCCACGGATTTTCTGGTTTACACCACAGGACGCCGCACACCTTTTCAACATTGTCGCAAACTTACATCACCGAGATTCATGTCTAACCGCAACATTTACTGCCCCGGGGGATCTACCCTAACTTGCTCCGCTTTAAACATGTAGTTTATCATTTTGCATTATACACTGAATCTCTACCGACTTTGTCCCATTTTTCCGAGTTCACGACCCATTCACCAACACTGGTGAATAAACCATACCCTTCACCCACACCCGACTTGATGCGATGTGATCGTGCAGATACTTAAACATTTATGCCAATGCATTTTCTCTTCATGTTACTATGCATGAAACGAGTTAATTACATGAACATTCACAAATCCATGACAATTATAATTTATACATATAATCTAATTACGAAACCATAGCATTACATCAAATAGCATGCATCAACATAATATATTCATACAATCGCATGTTATTCAAAATGTTTAACACCTAACTAGGTCATAAACTTAGGACCATTCAACAGTAAGTACTCCCACCGTCTCCCTTCACAAAATACGAACCGATCCTCGTTCCAACTTACTACTGGGTTTCACAACAACAACCATAACACCTAGAAACCCTCACCCCTAGTTCAAACTCCTAACTCCCACGTACCATGACTCCGCACAACCGGTCACGTAATCCATACCCCTAAATTCCAAAGAACTAATTTTACATGGCCTCACGCCTCCCATATGTTGAACCCCTACTAATATACATGTACCTCAGATTCAAAAGTAAACTAAGTAGGAAAATATCCTACCTCATGGAGTTTGTCTAACTCCAACTTTTGGGCTGGGCCCACACGATCGTGTCATGCACTAACTTTAATCTCTGACGACCGTCGAACTTCGACACCTGCAGTTCTCTGAAATCTTCCTTTCCTTTCCTCCTTTCTCCTTTCCTTCTTTTTCTACGAACCGTTTTCCTTGCCTTTCTTCCCTTCCTTTCTTTCCCTTTTGCTTTTCTATCTCTCTTTTCTCTTTTTTTTCATCCTTACTTCTTTCATTTTCTCCTTTTCTCCTCTGTGATTTTCTCCTCTTCGGTCAAAGGAGGAAATTTCCTCCCCTTTTCCTCAAGCCAAATGTGTGGCCCTCAATTTTCCCTCTTAATTCCTTATTTCATTTTTACGATATCATGTCACTCACTGGGCCTCCATTCGAGCCACGGAATCTATTTCACAAATTTACTATCATGAACATTCTTTCTGCTTTTATCACATGTGGCTTCACAAGCCACTTTGGCAAGCACAAGTATATCCCCTAACCTTTGTTTATGTCATCCGACACCCATGCCTCGAAAAATATGAAATCCTACTATCTTTAACTAACAAATTCAACGTGGTATAACATTCCCAATTATACCCTAATAGCTTATAAAAATGTTTCGGGGTATAATAAACGTGAAAAGGTATATTTATTCGGAATAAAATAAAGATAAAAACAAAAGTAGAATATATAAGTTAAATTACAAATAATAAAGAAGATTAGAGGCTATCAGAAAAATATTATAAATCGATTCAGAACATTATAAGAGCTGAGGACCAAAGAAATAAAAAGGCATAAGATCAAATATGATAAGATCAAAACAAATATCCATTCTTTATTCTGAAAAGTGGGAGAAAGAATACTTATAAGAGAGAAATAGGAAAAGAAAGTAGAAGCTGAAGAAGAAGCACATACTAAGACTGCTGTATGAACTGATCTGTGATAGAAAAACATGAACCCATGAACATGTGTATAAACTAGGTGCACTGGACATACGCCTCAGTCAGAGATTAACCATGATTCAGATGAAAAGATAACCAAGGAATGGCGTGTATAAACTAAAATTTGATACGTCTCAGGCTGTATGGAACTACTGATTTGCAGGTTAAAAGTATGGAACCATGAATATGTGTATGTAACCATGTATGTAAACTAGTGTACGGATACGTCTCAGTTGTATGGAACTACTTATTCTAAGATAAGAAGCATTGAACTAAGAATATACGTGAACTAGGTGTACGGACACACGTCTCGGCTGTATGGAAGTCTACTTGGTCTGTGATAAAAGATGGATACATATTTTAGAACCCCCATCTGCTGCACGGCTCAGTTCGGGAACCCTAAACTCATTTCCCTTCAGGTTGAGTTAAGAAGAGCTTTAAGGCTCCTAAATATGTGTCTTCCATAGAAGGGTCTAGTTGCAAGTCAACCCGTAAAATTCCCTATTGTCGACTATATGCGTAGCTGGATCTTAGAACAGTTCTTGGGTCGAACATATAATCTGTAAGAAGTCCTCTATGAATTGTAGCCACATCAATGAACTTGATGTTAGGGCTTTGAATTTCTCAATTCGAACCCCCAGAGACTTGCTATGGTCTTTTACTTTGAATGTACCAAACGGGTGGAGGGGTCACAATGCAGGTCACAACATATCACGTGACGCCACAAGCAACAAAGGTTTCGGCTAAATGGGCTAAACAAAGACTATTGAACAGCGTTTCGCTTAACAAGATTGGTTAAACAAGATCATTAAACAAAGGGTCACAACAAGATTTCAACAAGATTTACAAATGCTGCTCACAACAAGATTGGCAACACTCGTCACAAATGTTGCTCGCTAAACAGTTGCTCGCTACTAAGATACCGTCGGCTCATTAAGGTTGATCGCATGACCTCCAACTTTGGAAGCGTCATATATCCTTTCCGTTTGAACTCCGTTTGAGTGTTCTCGGACTCTACGGAAAGCCCATTGAGTCAAGAGTACATTCATACGCCTCGAGGATGTGGTGATGTCGACCGAGGTGTTAGATCGAGCTCAGCCCATGATGCCTCAGCCTCGCTGCTTCAGTCACTCGTCAAGATCGATCGCGCATGACCCCTCCAACTCGAAGGCTCTGGCAACTTCTTCGTCTAACTCCGATTCGAAAGTGTTCTCGACTCTATGGAAATCCCATTGAGTCAAGAATTCATCAATAGACAGCTTGATAAGATTGAAACTCATTTTAGTTCCAGAAAACACGGAAAACAGAAAGAAAGACAGTAACCATAGTTATTTGTATTAGGAATGCCTATTATGAATTCATAAATAACCTTATAAGCATACATGGTAAGCATGCTTATTTACATATAAATTTATACTTAAAATACGATTGTATAGATATATATATATATATATATATATATATATATATATATATATATATATATATATATATATATATATATATATATATATATATCTCATATGAATAATAATGACAATTATTCTGTGAATATGAGATATATACTAAATGAAAATACACATCGATTTGGTTCGCTTGTAACTCCGTGAGAGAGTGATGTATGCACGCCTATTACAAAACACCGCCGCAGCATACATGCTGCATATTCCGACCACGCTTGGGTCGATGACATAGATCCCGCTGGATCGTGGCCTAAAGGGTCACCACAGCGCCCGCACTCGTGAATGGTCATCGCCTCATACAAAGGATGATACCTTCGCATCATTACCGGGCACTCATGGATGGTCACTGTCTCATACAGTGATGATACCTTCGGGTATCATATTACCGGCACACATGGCGCGTCACTGCCTCATACAAAGGATGATACCTTCATCATATTACCGTGACTCGTGGATGGCTTCACCACCATACAGTTAGATGATACCTTCTGCATCATATTATCATGTACACAGGCATCACCTCCACACATAATGATAATAATAACTATGCCCATATTTCCTGATTCATTCATAATGATGCATAACAAACATACAAGTTCATGCGATATAAAATGTTCTATATAATATATGAAGAGAATATGAGGCTTACAGTAATCATGCGATGATAGTATACATAATATAAGAATAAGAAGGTATACTAATGATGACATGAAAAGTATATAGAAGATGATAAGAAATGACAATCGGTTATGAAAAGGATATATATACGCGAAATGATAAGAATCGGTAATGTTATATGTGTCGCGATTTGTATGCTGTGGTGGGACTTCAATAGAAGTCATATTCCCACTAAGCGTAAAGTTTAGTACACAGGTTCAATCCGTGGGTACATAAGAGAAACCACCAGAGACCTGGATAATCCACATCACTAAATAAAGGCCACATGCTATCAGTGTACTCAACGGAAAGACCTTTATACCATTTCTAGATATTTAAATTCTTTGCAACCAATGTGTAAATATCAGAGATGCTGAACATTTACATTGGAGCTTGTATTTATATTTTGTAATTCATCACATAATAACATGTTAATTGTTTAACATTATATGAATATGTAAGTGTAAAGGTTATAAGTTTTAAAAAAAAAGAGCGACCACTTCACTGGAGCATCCTGGCCGAATGGGTTACATGGTAGCTAAATCTCATGTAGACCCATTTTAACAGAGAAGTCCGTTTCACATCTGATTCAGAAACATTTTAAGCCAACCAAAATTACTATTTTACCCTTTATCCAAAATCGTGGATTTTCTGGGGTTTCACATGCATATAACTCATGCATCATGGACAATTATATCGATCAACATAAAATTTCCAAACAATCACACATTTCATGTCAACATATTTGCACACACATATATCAACATCAACAAGTCATCACTAAACAAGCAATGACATACTTTATCTTCTAGGCCAAATTGTGACATAATATGTCCACAAATAGTCTGCATAAAACAAGCCACATGTGAATGGCCTTATCCATCCACAAACTCATCACATGTCAATACATTAGGACACACATATTGATCTCTAATCAATTACCACCAAGCATGTCACTCAAACTCAAACAATGACAACTTGATCCTCAAAACCAATTGTGGCATAGAGATGCCCACAAAACATTCCACACAACAAGCCATATTAGACCATAGAATAGTTCCGAACTTAGTTCAGAAACTAGTCCCCTAACAGTCCCAAAATCTAGACGCGAATCATTAAACAACCTAAGGAGTAGTAGTCCCGATAAATGGGCCATAACTTGATCTGTACAGGTCCAATTTGGGTGATTTAAAAGCCTACATCAAGTTTATAGATGCAACTATAATTTCCATGGATAACATTAGTCCAAATTCCCTCTTTTTCCCAACCGTAAATCAGTCCCAAAATCTGGATAGTGTATGAGGTCAAAACAAGGCAGCCTATGGCAGTCTCGGAAAATAAAACCATAACTTGAGTTATAGAGGTCCAATTTTGGTGATTCAAAATCCTAACATCAAGTTCTCATATACAACTACAATTTCCATGAAGAACACTAGTCCAATTTCCTTCTTTTCCCATCAAAAATTAGTCCCAAAATCTAGACAGTATGTAGGGTCAAAACAGGGCAACATGTGGCGCCTCCCGAAACGGACCATAATTTGAGTTGGTGGTATTCCACCTGGGTGATTCAAAGTCAACCTAATTTCACAATTGCAGCTACAATTTCAAGCAGAAAATTAGTTCAAATTAACTTTTTTTCTTGACCGAAAATCAATCCCAAAATTTGGACAATGTATGGGGTTAAAATAGGGTAGCCTATGGTATCCCGAAAATGGACCATAACTAGAGTTATAGAGGTCCAATTTGGGTGATTCAAAATCCTAACATCAAATTCTCATATACAACTACACTCTATGAAGGACACGAAACTAATTTCCCTTTTTCCTCGATCAAAATCGCCCCAAACTGACAATATGTAAGGCACAAAACAGCATGAAATTATGATAGTTTTTAAAATGGACCATAATCCTCGAGTTATAGAGGTCCACCTGGGTGATTCAGCAAGTTTAACCTTAAGTTCACAACGTAAATGCAGATAATTTCTAAGAGGAACACTAATCCAAATTCCCTTCTTTTCTTATCGAAAATCAGTCCTGAAAATTTGACATTATATGTGATCGCAACAGCACTATTCCCACATCCCCAAAATTTGCTAAATCAGCCTCTTTAGGGCAAAATATTGCCAACAAAATTTCTTAGGCATAAAGCACACAACCAAACAAATTTTTAGAGCCGGAAATTAACTAAAAGTGAGGGAAGAATCCTCACATCTTGAGCGTAGGGAAGAACCAAAGAAGGTCCTCGAGAACACCTCCATCCGAAAAATCTGGCCATGAAACCCCTTCCTCGATCTCTGAAATCCTCTTTTGTACCCACGCAGCCATGGTCGAGCAGACAAACTCTCGTTCGCTTGACATTCCAATCCACGAACCCGTAGATCAAAGAGAGATAAGTCCTGGGGAACTCTTTTTCTCCTATCTCTCCTCTCTCTCATATTGCCTAAATTACCCTCTCTCTAATTTCTTTATTCTAACTTAATGCTTGCTAGACATGTGGCCCATGTTACGCTACGTCCTCGACTTACCCATTCCGTTTGCTTCAAAACAATTTATTTCATCCTGATTCAAGTTCAATTTATTTTAAATTAACTTTACTTAATTTATTTTCAATTTTAGAGATTTTTCTCAAAAATCCCGTTTTTTTTTTTTCCTCCGAGCACCTTATGTCCAAAAAATCGTGAAAATCTGATTGTTTTGGACTTCAACGAAATCTGGCCCGTGGGTAACTAGGATTTCAAGTAAGATGAATTCAACTGAGGTCTATTTCAGCCATCCGAGAACTAGAAAATTCTGTGCTCGAGAATATATACCATTAAGTGCAATTTACGCTTTGTTATTTTCAAAAAATTCAAATTCTATCTTATGCTTTACATACACTTTATGTCTACAAGCATTATATCTCTACTTCTCTCAATGTGCTACTTAATATGACGGGTCCTCCTTACATGGAAGTAAAACATTATAATATAATGCCCAAAGTCCCACTTAGGATAAATCGGATCATTCAATGGCATAATTAAAATTCACCCCATCTAAATATATAATATTCTCCAAATTTAGATTGACTCAGGCTTAACAAAATATGTCTCTAAGGAAGAATTGTCTTATTAAAGAAGCAATTATACCTTCATACTTTTGAACTCTAATAGGTCACTGTCAAATTGAATCTTTCGTTACCCCGTAGGTTCATTAGAATTAGAACGTCGTTTGCCTCGTCAACGAGATGATGACGACTTCCTCTTAGGTGCCATAATAATTTTCCAACCTTATCAGAATTATTAGCATTATTAAAACATGAACATAGATATTCAAGCATTTGTACACAAACCAAAAGGGAAAACCAATTTACATACTTTCCACATCTGTTGTACCTAATGTGTATTTGGGTTGTACCAAGCATACAACATGCTTGTAATAAATGTTTACATAGTTTGTACTTTGTACCTAAGTTCTAAGATATGAAGAGGCTTAGTAGCAACAGAAAATTAACTGAACATATAACAAAATGAAATATCAATTTTCCAACAAAATGTTTTTTCAGCAAAAAAAACATCAATTTCTAGAAAGGGCCAAAGAGTCAAAAACATAAACAATGCATAAATTTTCATCATAATCACCACGTGACGCACAAATAAACATCTAATATTTGAGTCGGAGTACTATAAAATGTAAGCAAATCAAACTGTAATCCGCTTTTAATCATCAAATAATTCGATGTCCCTCTCTTTTTTTAGAACGGGAAGGAGAATGAGAGAGAAAGAGAGAGAGTGAGAGAGGGAGAGAAGGAGGGAGAGAGAGAGAGGTTTTAGGGTCATCAAACTAATCGTGAAGATGTTTTGGCCGATTATTTTCCAGTAGAAACTTCTCCTTTGATTTGGTCAAACAATTTTCTCTTGATGAAGATGATTTTTATGGAGATAAACTTCAATCAAACAGTCTTTTAGGGTTTTTGATTTTTAATTTAGGCTTTTTCTGATTTGAGAAATGAAAATGGTGATTTAGGAATCTTCAAAGGTTGTTGCATGTTTAGGTCACATAAAAACTTCTTTATCAAATATCAAATCTTTTTTATCAAAATGTTCTTGAAAAACTAGAGTTTGCCTCAAATAAAAATTTTTGGATTTCATTTCTCAAATAATCTCAAATTGAGACCCTATAATATAATTTTTCTAAAATAAAATAAAGAGATAGGGAGAGAGAGAAGGCCCCCTATCTGAGCCCTCACCTTAAAATAATGGGGTCAAACTCCTCCCCCTATGCAATACTTTGTAGGATACTATTGTGACACATTTCAAACCAAATTCACCTTGCGGGATTGGAACCCCAATTTTATCATCATGTCCGGGAGAAACTTCCACTCTAGCCTATCCAGTGTTAAAAATATTGCGATATATCGATGATAATATTGTTTATATATCATGTATTGATGTTAATCGATACAATATATAACATCGATAATCGGTTGACAGAGAAATCGAGAAAATATCGAAAATATCAACGATAATTTCTGATTCTCGTCGATATATAGCCGATATTTATTGAAATTTAAAAAAAAAAAATTTTGAGGTGGGTGTCTTGTGAAGGAGCAAAGAAATTGGAGTAGATGAAAAAATGTGGGAGAAAAAATGAAAAGTATTTCTTTAATATTATCATTATTTATTTATAGTAAAAAGGAGAAGATCAAAAGATGATTGGAATTATTATATCTTCCTTACTAATCACTATCATTAATTATTTATAAAAATATGAATATGAAAAGATCAATAGACAATTGAAATTATTATGTCTTCCTTAATAATTATTATCATTAATTATTATAAAAAATTGGAGAAGACCATAATGGTAGGAGGAGTGAAAATGAAGGTATTCCTTATTAAGTAATATTATGAATTTTTAATAATTAATATTAAAATTTAGATTAAAAAACTTAAATTAAATAAAACGATTGCGCAAATCTAAAAAATACCAAACAATTTTTTAAAATTTTTATTAAATGAAATATTTTCAAATTATTTATAGAATATTTTTAGAATATTCTAAAATATAAATAAAAATATAAAAAATTAGTCATAATATATAATTGTTTAACCAATTATTTTGTATAAATCATAGAAAATTAATTTTAATTTTTTTTTTCAACTCTAATTAATATTATCATTTCATACTTTCAAACTAATTTTCGATATATAAAATAAATATGTCTTTAAATTCTTGAATAATTTATAAATACTTTATAGTAGTTTGCATGATATATCTAATATATCCAGAAATTTGAAGTACTCAATATATCCATCAAAATTCCATATTTTCTATCCTCTTGGTCTATCTTACGCCTTAGACATATTCATTTTCATCGCTACAACGCTACGCTTTTCCTCTTCCTTCTCTTCTTCGTATAACTATACTCCCTTGCGTGACCATTATATATTATCTATACGTCATTTCTTGTTCGGGACAAAGGCGCTTGGCTCATGGAACAAGGAAATTATGATTTTAGTGGAAGAATCATAAGAAGTTCGAGTGTATATAAACTCGAGATTTTTACCATTAAATCTAAATTCTTATCATCTTTTAGAGTAAGATTCACAAAAAAAAAGATGTTAGAATATTCCTATCCAATGTCTTAGCCGAACCCTTTGTTTTTTTAATCCGTTGGCTAGAGTGTTGGAGATAATCTTGTACACAACGTTACAAAGCACTATTGGTCTCAGATCTGCCAACACTTGGGGGTCTCTCTTTCTTTGGGATGAAGACTAACAGAGTTTCATTGATTCCTTCTGGCAGGACCTCGTTATTTAGCATTTCCAGGCACTTCTTTGTTATCTCCTCCTCAACTATTCCCCAATAGCCCTGGTAGAATCCTGGGTTCAACCCATCACGTCCCAGGGACTTGTCTGGGTGCATGGGGAATAATGATTCCCTCACCTCCTTGGCTATAAAAGGTACTAGCAAAAAATGGTTCTGAGAGTACTATTCAATGACTTTGTGTACCACCGAAGCTTATGACCGGCGCAGACCCCGGAAATATTCTACCATCATACGTTACTGACAATTATAAAAATATCGATTTTTACAAATATATAGGTATTTAAATTTTACGGATTTATTGAATATATCGAAGATATATTGGTATTTATAAATTATTTAAAATTTAAATATATATTCAATTTATATATCAAACGAATGAAATGAGCATTTAAATAAAGCATCTTCATTTCTTCTCCTATCGCCTTGGTTTTTTCCTTAATTTTTTATAATAATTAATTATAACAATTGCATCATACATATGCACTCTCAACCGTCTTTCGATCTTCTTTCTCTTTTCAAGTAAATAATTACCTATAAAAGACATGCTAATTTCAATCGTCTTTGATCTTCTTCCCTTTTGTACAAATAATTAATTATAGTAATTATTAAGAAAGACAGTAAATGATATTAACTATTAAGAAAACATTTTTCATTTTCTCTCTCACATCTCTTCATCTACTATTTATTTGTTCTATAACAAGACACTCACATTAAAAATTGTTTTTTTTTTTTGAAAAATTTCTCAAAAACACATAAATTAGCCGATATATAGGCATTTATCGGATTTATATCGGATATATCGGTAATTTATCAATATATTGATGATATATATCGAAGTAGATGAATGATTTTTTCTCGATTTTTCCGCAAACGATTTTCTTTTACAAAATCGCATCGGATCTGCCGACAATTCGAAGAGTCGACGAGCATGCCGTCGATATTTCGCGACATTTTTAACCCTTGTTACAGCCCAATGCCCATTGCCCCATTCCACCCACTACCCTGACCATTCCTTTCCTGTTGATGCATACTGGTGGAAGAACCTGGTGTTAGAACTTAGAATGACCTGCCTAAAGCCAGAACAGTTTCACCCTCTGTTTCCAGTAGTCCTCCTATCGTGAGTCGAGTACTGGATAACTCTTTCCTAGCCTCAAGGACCATCTAAACTGATCGCCCATCAACCCATCCTTTAAGAGCCTGTATCTGAAACCTGCATGCCTCCAGGCTCCAGCTGTCGCCTATATTGCTGCATCTGCTTTATACCCCCATTTTCTCAGACTGCCAGAGCAATTCGCAAGTCAGTTAAATAAGAATCCCTCCCCCCTTAGAATGCCGCCATACCTCCTCAGTTATCCTCCTGAGCCAAGAGTTTTCAAATCTGAATCTCTAGGTTACCTTGTCAACAGAAAGTATGTTGGCCGAGTGGTCCGACGCCGAGGTGTCCGATCCTCATACATTAGTCATTACTTGAGCATAAGGGAATGATAGAAACCATGGATCTTGTGCCACCGATCTATCCAATTTTTCCTCCACCCAAGTTGGTTTTCCCTCTTGAAGTGTATCCGGTCATTGCTACTTCTCTCAATCTACACTCGTTCTTGAAGCCTTTTATCGATTTTTTCGGATGGCGTAGGCCTCCTCGCTTCTCTGTGTGGGACAGAACACAGAAGGTCATTAAAATCTCCGATGTAGCACCAAGGAATTCTTAAGATACCGCAGCAATTGCCAAGACTCTGACTGCTTGTGTCTTTCTGAAGCCATAGAACCATGTTAGCCACCGGCACTAGGGGGATACCTGATATGGTTCAAAGTTGAGTATTGGTCATCGACTCGAACGGTCATGAGACGTACCCATCGTGTATTGACCGATACATAAAATAAGATAATTAAAATACTTAAAAATTATTAAAATTTTATATAAATTATTAGAAATATATATATAATTAAGTAAACTAAAATTTTAATAAAGCAATTTTTTTTATATATTGAAAAATGGGAGTTGGAAGGCTTAGATATGGAAAATACAGTTTCTGGAACCAAAACGATGTCCTTTTGGCCTTTCTAGGGTTAAAATGATGTCGTTTTAGCCATCATATCTTCTTTTCTTTTTTTTAATTCAAAACACTAATCAAAACGACATCACACTTATCCAAACGACGCCTTTGGCTCCTCGTGATAGCCCTAAACGACGCCAAGCTGACCAGATAAAAATAAAAATCGAAACCAACCCTCTTTGCATCTGATGGCAACAAGAAAGGAAAATGAAAAGGAAGTAAAGGAGAGGAAGAAAAGGAAGAATATGAGGAGACGTACCTACCAAGGCACTCCACGCCTTCTCTTCTCCCTCATTCTCCTGCATCTCTCCAGCCTCCAGCCTACTCAAGAATCAAAGACTAGTCCTGTTCGACTTCATCTTCTTCTCGGTTCTCCTGGGCCATGCTAGGTTTTACTTTTGTAATTTCATCTTCTTCATTTCTTACTTCTTCTTCGTTTCTTTTTTACTCGAATCTCTGCAATTTTTATTTTATTTTATTGTTTCTTTTTTAAATTTCATCATGGGTATCGTCTCATTCAAGTTTACTATGTTGGCTTTTTAGAGGAATCTCTAAAAATTTGCATTTTTTATTTGCTTTTTGGATTGTTCTACTGAGATCATTCTCTACATTTTCATCGAGTTGACTGAGTCATCTCGCGAACTTGGCCGAGTCTATCGAGTTTTAGTTGATCCCCTTATCGTCTCATACTTGATAACGGTTTCGACTCGGTTAGTCCCGAATTGATTACGAATCGACCGAATCGTACCAAACTCGATAGATTTTTTGAACCCTGATACCTAATCCATCACTACAACATCTATGTAATTCTTGGAGTAGCCAATTAGCTAGGCCATATTCTTGTCCTTCCAAAGCAGAGCTAGACCTCCCCCATTGTTTGTATCTTCAACAAAAAATAAGCCTTCGAACTTCAGCATCATCTTTACCTTTTCCACTTTTTCTCGTTGTACTTTCACTTCAATGAGGAAGATGAGATTGGCCTAAACCTGGGCACAGGTCTTTTAGAGATAGAACAAGGAACAAAATATTAGTAATTACAAATATATCGATATTTGGATTTTACAGATATATCAAAAATATCTATAAAATATCGATAGATATTTTGACAAAAATATCAATTAAGCAAAAATTAATAAAAATACTTTGAAATTCATATAAATACTTTGTTGAATTATAAAAAGACATAAATAAGCAAATATACATTTGTTGAAGACGATATTCATTATAATTTATCAAAAAATTACATTACAATAGTTTTTTAAAACCAAAATTACATTATATTTAACTTAATATAAGTTCATATAAAAGTAATACTATTAACTAAATAACTAATATAATTAACTAAAAATTATATTAGTTAGTAATATTATTAACTAAAATAGTATCATTATGATATCTAAGAAGATCTAAGTTTCTAACATAAAATAATTATAATTATTTAATAATATGATATGTAATATCTAAGTTTTAAATATTATATTTAACTTAATATATTATTATCAAATTAACTAAAATAAATAACTAATATAATTAATTAAAAATTATATTAGTTAGTAATATTATTAACTTAAATAATATTATTATTATATCTAAGAAGATCTAAGTTTCTAACATAAAATAATTATAATTGTTTAATAGTATAATGTAATATCTAAGTTTCAAACATTATATCTAACTTAATTTATTATTATCAAATTAAACTAAAATAAAACTATAATATAAAAATATTTGTTATAAAATACTTCAATACCAAAATAAAACTAATGTACATTAAAAAAAAATATGCATAAACACAAAATAAATTCACAAAGAAACATGTCTTAATTAACCTTATAGTTGTTATAATTGAAATCTTAAGAACCAAGATCTTCAAAATATTAAGATAAAGCATAAAAAAATAATAATTTGAAAGTCAAATGGAGATTGGAAGTGTATGGATGAGTTTATAATGAAATTGTATTATTTTAGAGATATTTATAGAATTTTTTGGAGTCAAAATAAATATTGGATTGTCAAAAACTCCAAGGATTAATTATAACCGTTAGATTTTATTTGGGCTTCAAATCGATCGCTGATCATCATATATTTATTGTAAATCATTCTGAACCATTAAATCAAACTTTAGATTTAAAATCAACAGTTGGATAAAAAATATAACTATTGGATGCTTCTAAAAAAACAAATTAAATTTGAACCGTTATATCAAACAGGAACAAATCTGACGGTCAGATCACACGGTTAATGTTTTCCGATTTTTTTCCGCCCACTCACGCGTGAAGTACATGCTCTATATTTCGCCGAAATATCGATATTTCATCGAAATATCTAAGATTTTTTTTATTTTTTGCCCAACCAACTTTTGGTTGGCAAAATCGTATCATATCGGTTCCGGCCGATATTCAATATATCAGTCGATATTACCGATTTTTTGTTCTTTGAGCTAGACATAGTAATACATTTAATTACACTTGGATGTTTTCTAATGGTGATATATTTTTTAAAGACAACAAAGGATGGAAGATTATTTAGAAGCTTGCACTTTCGAACCGAACCGAACCGTATTCAAGCATTCATTTGACTTCTTAAGCATCATAAGATTATGTGCAATGCTGAGCAAGTTAAAAGGGGTTTTACATCTTGTGATGGGTGTACTATCCGCAATGGCGGCACTCATCTTTTCAATGGTGCCTGGTTGCTGAGAAATCTTTGTTACCTGTTTCAGAGTTGCAGCAACAACAGGGTTTGGATTTTGATGAATGACATTCTCACAATATATGAAGCTAAAATTGAGTGGATAAAGGCAATTAAAGATAGCAGAGATTACTAATGCTCTCTCTGGCAAAGCCTTCAAGGATCGCTCTCATAGGACTATTATGGTTAATTGATTTCACCTCTCCAAGGATGGATGGATAACTATGAATAATGATGGCTTTGAATACTAAATAATTGTTAGCTTGTGAATGGGAGGTGCAAGTAAATATGTGTATCGAGAAGGTAATATGATCTTGGAGAGCAAATTCTCAATTGTCCACTGACGATGCCAATCGAATCGGACGTGGACCGTGTCAATTTGTCGGTCGGTCCGCCGACTCGATGTCGAACTCCTCCTGAAAAACAAAGAACAAAATCTACGCCAAACCGCTGTTCTTCCGACATCAAGTCGGGCTTCTTTATGGTATTATAATATCAACCGCCAGTGAATTAATTTTCGCTACACGCTTTCACCGGCGTACGTCTCAGATTTATAATGGACGATCAATAGATAACTTTCTTAATCGCACGACGATACTGATATTTCTCTCTTATCAGCAATGGGATTTTCTTTCCCTTATCAATAACCGACACGCGATAATTGATAATTTTCCTGCCAGACGACGTTATGATATTCTCCCATCGGCCAGGACGTTATTTCCTTATCATAATCGATTAACAGCGATAATCAATTTCGCTAATACTACAAATATTTGCTTGGCTTAATTTATGGAGATCGTGGTGATTTTCTTATCATCACGAATTCTTCGATTGCATTACCACTCAGTGGTTAATCGAATTTTATTCGTGCCATATTTAGGAATGTCATCAAGGGTCCCAGATCGGGTATTAGTCCGCTTCAACTCCTTCTGTTCTTAATATTTGGGCTCGTATTTTAAGCCTACGTGCCTATTATTTTAAACTCCATTAATCCACCTAGAGGGCTCCAACAAATTTTATAGGGTGACACTATGAGTGAGTGAGTTTTAGGGTCTAAAACTTAAGATAATATTGGTTTGGTGATGTATTGTTTTTTGGGTTTCCCCCTCTATTTAAACACAAAAAAAATAATGCTCTTTGATGTTGTTAAATATGTGAAATCATTATTTTCTTTAAAAATAATCTCCAAATAAAAATAAGAAAAAAACCAATTTTTATATATGTTTTAATAAATAAAAAAATTTCACAAAAAAATACAAATAAATTAAGATTTAATAACTTTTAAAAATAGTAAAAAAATTTAGATTATGCAATTTTTTTTTTCTTTATCCATTTTTGCATATTTTGTAATATATTCCGTCGTACTATTGTGTTCGTACAAATCCACTTAATATAATTATATTTTACTGTTTCGGACTTCTGTACTTAGATATCCCTCAAAAAAAAAAAAAAAAAAGTCCTGTAATTAGATTAAAAAATAATAATTACGGACGCACAAATGAAAGGGTAAAATTGAAAATAAAATAAAATCAGGGGCAGATGGGTAAACCAGGGACCACCCTTCTGGCTGTGTCCATAATTTACTATCCGGCATCTCTGTCAGATTGGTCAGAGCAAGGTTCAATCTGGACCGTCCGATCGAGATTTTTCAACAATCCAGAAAACACTGGTAGGCGCAGTTTTCTTGATTTAGGCTCTCAAATCTCTCTACCGTGCGCGCGTTGCGTAGAATAGGCTGTTCCTTTTTCCCGCTAACGCCGTTTGCCTCTTTCCCGCGTAAATGAAAAGTTGCTGCGGCTCCTTACTCTACGCCACGGCTTAACGTGCGCTTTCTTGCAATTTAAACCCAAAAAAAAAAAAAAAGACATCGAGGAGTGGTGCGAGGCGTATTGCGCACTGACGCTTATTTTAGAAGCAACCGACTCCAATTGGTGGTGGACGTGACGCGCATATGCTTCGGTGCAGAATAATCTGATTCAGTGGCTCTCATGTCGTTTAAATTATGCCACGTCATTAATGGGTCCCAAATTTGCTTCATTATGCCTTACACGAAACACATTTTAAAATAAGTTTAGATTTCAAGATTATATTGCAAACCTTATATTATCTAAATAAATAATAGAAATTCATAAAAAAAGTGACAGTCGAAATACTTATATATTTTCATTTTTATGTAATAAAATATGTTAAATAAATGAAAAAATAATAAAATTATTTCAATCAAATAAAAATATTATAACATCCCATTATAATTAATAGAATAATAAGTTAATGCATATTAATTTTATTTATATTGGTTTAATAAAAGATTAGTCTAAAATTATTTTATATGATCTCGGTAGGAGAATGTGCAAATTCATTATTCTCTATTATGGCATATCAATTATTGAGAGGCTAGGGGTTATCATTTTTCCCCATTAAAAAAAAATCAAATCATAATTGTATTCAAAAATACTAAAATTATAGTATGATTTCTCATTGCTTTGACTTTTTTTTTTCTTTTCTTTCTTTTTATTGCTGAATTTATTTTCGATTAATTTTTACCGTAAAAAAAAGAAAAAAAGAACATACATGAAAGTCCCTTTTGATTGTGACAACGCGCAATGAATGCTCCTTCCCTTTGTCTCAATCTTAGTTTTCATTTATTTTTAAACAAAATTAGACTTCTACATGAAAAATAAATTATTTGAGAAAAAAATAATTTTCTACTTTAAAAAAAAAAACTTTATTGATCCTAGTTAACAACATAATATAAAAATATAGGATAAAAAAATGCTAAAGTATGACATAATATTCATATTAATAACAAAAAAAAAATTTGGCTCAATATCTACACATTTAATAGTCTAAAAATATAAAATATGGTGTATTTTTAACATCATCAGTTAATAATGCATTTAATATGATTCGATTCAGTAACATAAATAATTTAATCCTCATATTCACCATCGCTTATAAATCACAAGCTCGATCACGACGATATAACTATCCATCATAATAAATCGATGATAAAAACAAATAAAAATGAAGTTGAAATGTAAACCTATGGTTCACGTAGTAAAAACCCATTATTGTGAAAAGTAAACCATATATATAATAAAACGATATAATTGATTATTTCTAATAAAAAATGACAAAAAAAATCATGTATTTTCTAACGAGTGCTTGAAAGAGACAATAGAGAGATGGGCGACTAGGGTTTATAGATGGAAATGATTGATTTTCTACTCTTATGAATAACAAGAAAGCATTATAACTAATACTCGTTATCTTTTTTTAATAAATAGAATGTTCGATAAGAAAACATAACTCAAGTGATTAAGAATTCCCACGACAAAGGGTCAAAGATTTGAGTTTTAGTGAAGATAAATTTACAAGAAACATAGTCTTATAATATAATACAAACAAATAGTTATAAAAATAAAATAATGTTCAATTGGTTAAACCTAACTCAACCGGTTAAAAAGTGAGGAGAGCTTATGGGAAATCTCACACTCGAATTCTTGTACAAATAGATTTATTTATCTATTTTGAGAAACAGTTAGCTTATTTGTTTATTATTTTTAAACTATATTTTATTTTGGAAAAATAAGAAAAATGGGAAAAATACAAAAAACACGTTTGATTCCTCTTTTTTATAAGAAATGAAAAACAATACTAAATTAAAATAATAATAATAATTTTAAGAAAACACCAAAATTAGAGCTTGTTTGATTCTGTTTACAACGAAGCATTTTATTATAATGTAATAAATTATTTCTAATTGGGACTCGAATCTAATACTCCTCTCATTCTTAGATGTCTAATATTTTAAAATTTTGAACCTTCATCATCATATTTATTTGATTTACGTTTAAAAATCAAGTATTTGCAGAAGGCTAAAGTGTTAAAACACTTTTTGTGATCTATGAAAATTTGTTTTGCGATCAATTCATTAATTTTACGTTTTATATTTTTAAAACAAGTGAAAATGGGAATTAAACTTGTATTTTGTGTTTTCATTGTTCTTGTTTTTAGAATTAAAATAGTTTTCAAAAGAGTAATCTAAACATATTCAGAAGTTTTTCATGTTTTTAAAAACTATTATTAATATCAGTTTTTTTAAATAGCAACCAAATATACAGATATTAAACAGATTCTTAAAAGTGAATAAAAGTAGAAAATAAAATAAAACAATAATTAAATAATTCGTTATATTATTATTATTATTTGGTTGAATATATGTATATATATTAGCTGTCAGTGGGAAAGAAGTAAGAAGCAGGAGAGTAGAGAGGTGGGTCCCAGCGTCCAGGTGACTCCCATTGAAACGCGGCGCACGCTGTCCGAAAGCACATAGAGAAATCCACCGACCAGTCAAAAGCGGCTTTAATGGGGGGAGGGAAATAAATGTGAAGGAGGGCACATAACAGGCACGCGTCGACCATCCATTGGTTGCTGCCAAACCCCTAGGGGATCATAAAAAAACCCATCAAATGCAAGAGTCGGCCGCCTCGGTTTTTGCTTCTTCTTTGCGAAAGGTCACTGGTCTGTGACTCTGTATTTGAATCCACCTGCCATTTTTACCGATTATTCTGGTCGTTCCGGTTTCAACAGCTGTTCCTCCGATCCGAGCGTTTACGATCGACCTGTTATGACGTGTCAGAGCTTTGGGTTCCTGGCCTACTGCTTAAAGTGGAAAATAAATTAGCCTCATGCTTAATCTCTCAATAAGCATTTATATTTATATTAAATATAAATGATAAATCTTCTCCAAAATATATTTATATAAATTATGTAATATTTAATATATTTGTTAAGCCGTTCTACGCTATCAATTAAACCCTATCCAAAATTGGGACACATGCAAAATTTAATGTGATTTTAATCTTGCTTTCATTTTCTGTAAAATATGTTTCAGATTAATCGGTATTAATATTGTTACTTTCAACTCTATTCATCAATCACAATTTAATTTCAAACAAAATAAAAATAGCTTTTTACCGTTTTCGATTCAGGTATAAAACGTTTAAAATAAATGACTCATTTTCTTTGTTTTCAAAATTTTGTTGGCCATATTCTCGTAACTAAACGCGCTTTTCGTTAAAATTTTACTGGTAAAAATACAAAATTTTATATCTATTAAATAGCGCCCTACCTATCCTTTTTCTATTTTCTTGTTTAGGCTCTCGTCAGTTAAAGACTTAAAGGGATAGGTGATTTTTTCTATTTTCATCGTTTTCTTTCCTAATATTTGAGTTTGTTTTCCAATAAAATAGTTTTTCTTTTTTCTTTTACATCGATTTGTGTTTGCTTTCACTTTTTCTCTGCTGTTTCATGCTGTTTGTCATTCATCTATTGCAGCGAGTTAAGTTATCGACCTGTTTTGATGAATAATTATGTTTTCGATAATTTTCTTTTTTATGGTTTTCGTATTAACGGGTTTATATGATAAAGTTTGATTTAATAAAATCATATTATAAAATTTCATGTATTTCAAATATTATTAAATTATCAAATATATAGGTTTTAAGCAAAAAATTTTACTAACAATATGAATATTGTATCATCTTTTAAAGTTTTTAACACTTTTGATTTATGTTTATATTTGATTGTATTATTAATATGAATTAATAAATTTATCCATTTTCAATATATATATATATAATACATGGTGATTTAATTTATTTTGTTTAATTTTAAATTTTTACCAGCTATATACTTTAGCCAAAGTGTAGTAAACGGTCTCCCTACAATGTAGTTACATGGTGGTTTAATTTAAATAACGTAATTGTATTTAAAATAACAAATTTGTTTCTATTATATCCTTGATAATAAAAATAAATAAATTTTTCACACTCGACTGCAATTTAAAAATGATTAAAGAAACTGAAATTTAATTGAAGTTAATTTTTAGAGTTTTGTATCATTTAAATTTTAAATTAATTAAGGCTGTGCTTGATTTCCCAAATGAATTAAAGGAAAGAAAAATATTAAGAATTTTTTTTCTATGTTCCATTGTGTAAAGAAAAATTTTAAATAAAATTACTGAAAAACTTGTATATTTATAGTTTTTTAATTTTTATATTGACAATTTTTTTTTGACAAGTTTACTAAATACACAAAATGAGTTTAAAAACAAAAAAATAATAATAATATGTCAAATTTCATTTCATTTTTTCTTTCTTCTAATTTTCTTCTTTATTTTATTTTCCTAACTGAAAATCATACATAACAAAAAAAAAAAAGGAAATTAGTTATCTCAAACTCAGTTTTTCCGATAATTTTTTGAAAAATATGAAATATAACTAAAATTAGTTAAAAGTTTATATTTATTTTTTTGACAACCAAACACTTGACTTAAAATATAATAAACCGTCTCGTGCACTAAGCACTGACCGCCTCGCCTATTTAAAGCGCAATCGCCCCATCACATGCTTTATACCTATATTTTAAAATCATTAAATCTTATCATTCATGAAATTGAATAAATACAATGAATTTGAAATTACAAATAAAAAAAATTTATTGTCTTTAATACTAATTTTGTTTTCCTTTACTTTTTTTTTTTTTCAAATTTCTTTATCTTGCAATTTCATTCAAATTTTCCAATAACTATGGACAACATAAATGAATTTTTAATTATAGATAAAGATAAGTTAACTTAAAAGATATTGGTGTAAGGTAGCAGCACTATATTTGTATTTTAAAAGTTAAAAAAAAAATTATTGATTCAAACTATAAGAGATAGAAAAACAAATACCAAATCACTAAAAACTATAAAAAATGAAACAACACTCGAATTAATAATATAATAAATCGACTCAAAGCCTATAAATTTGATAGTACTACCATGATTATAATACATATGACTCCAATTTCGCAATATACTGATGACTATAATATAATTTATTGTAATATATCGAATATGTTTTGCTCGTGTGAATCGTCGTTTGCACATAAATAAAAAGTCACAATAAAAAAAACAAAAACAAAATATAGTATTAAGATGACGACAGAAAACTAAACTACTCAATGATATGACAAAATCACAAAAAACAAAATAAACCCATATTTATTGGAATAATCATTATATTAAAAAATATATTCATATAAAAGGTGTAAAGGAACCATTTCAAAACAACAATAGCCAAAAATCACCCATCATGTATTAAGGAATGTTAGTGGCTAGAAGAGAAAGTCGAGAAAAACCTACTTTTTTTTCTTTCTTTTTTTTTTTTTTACTTTTTTGTATTTTAAAAGTTTAAAACCATAAAATAGAAGAAGAGTGCAATGAAAGATTTTGGTATCGTAAGTGTAACCGTTCCGTGATGGAAATAGCAATAGAGTATGTAGGGTAGAGTAGTTGCAGGCTCCGAGGGGCGAAAACAGTGGCGGGGACCAACTGCCCAGATCTGGTTGGAGGTTACCGACTGAGTCGGTTAACCACCCCCAAGTCCGGTGAACGACTTGGTTGAATTTAATTACATTGTTGATTGGAACAAAATTCTAATACAAATTATTCAAAATAACTCTAAATTTTTAATTTTAATTTTTAAATCCCTAAAATTTATTTGAAATTTAACATTATTTCAAAACCTGTTCTCTTATTTATCAAATATCATTGCAGAATGTATGATTTTAAGATATGGTATGTTAGTCTTTCAAAAAAAAAAAAAAAAAAAGGGTATGTTAGTTGTCAAGAGAAAGTGTTTTTTGAATTTACCGGAAGGTTGTTATAATAATGATAGATTGTTATAATAAGAAGATTTATTAATAATGGAGGATATTTTGAATTTATCGCATAACTTAAATATTTATGTTTGTTGTAATGAAACTATTGACCGTTTTGCAAAAAAAAAAGCTCAATAGTTTAGATTATAGTGTTTGGTATGATGGTCAAATTTTCTTAAAAATATTATAAATATTAGTTTTCATGATTATTATGGTTTTTTTCCAATGGTTATTATAAGATTTTTGTCTAAAAAACTATTTTAAAATTAACCTTTTTTTGTATATTATCGTTTAAAACGTTCATTTATAAAATATAATAAAACTAAATTTGATAACCAATCCTAAGTATTAAATCACTATTATAGACTCTTTCAAAAAAAAAATCACGTATCATATTGTTATAATAATAATAATAAAAAAAAAAGTTTACTTGGGTTGGGAATCTGCTTTCTTGTAAATATTGGTATAATATTATCCGTTTAAACTTAGAAATGATGGTTTTTGTTTTTGGAATTTTCGCAAAATGCCATGCTCCCGATTAGATGATATTAAAGCCTTTACCCTCTTCGTAAAGCGCTTTCATTTAATATAAATAGATATTATATGAGACTTTGAGTATTATACCCAACAACTTGATTCGGTTATTTTTTTTTAATGAAGGATATTTGAAAGCATTTTTAAAATCAAAATATATATAATTATTGTCATATTTATAAGGAAATGAACGGAACATGAATTGTTTAACTTATAAATATTTAATTGTTTAACTAAGAAATGTATTTACAAATTTTTTGGTCTTTTCTCCATTTGTCCCTCCATTTGTTTTCTATTTTAGCCCTTTTTTTGTTAGAAATGACAAATGAGAGTGATTTTTTTGACAATCATTGATATAAAACCACCTCTTTCATTGTTTTTCTCCAATATTTTATTTTTCAATAATATGATTTTTTCTACATCAATACGAGTTTTCTTTTGTTTTTTCGTGTTGTTACTGACCTGCAATAGTGTGTTTTGTCAATGACTTGCTATAGTATGTATTTCTATCATTAACAGTTGGTTTCTTTGTAGGTTTTCGTATTGACGTTTCATATGGTAAAGTTTATATCGGACAAAGTCATCATATCAAATATTGTTCGTTAGAATGTTGCAAATTTGGCTTCTTAGGTATTTTAGGTATTTTTTGATCACCTGCTGTGTAAGTCTTTAGCCGTTTTTTCTTATTATTAATGTGAATGCTATGTTATCTTTTAAACATTTTAACACTTTTGATTTTATGTTTATTCGTCTATATTACTAACATAAATCAATAAATAAATTAATTTAAAAAATATATATTTACAATACTAATTCAAAAAGTTGTTAGTTAGAATTCTTGAAAAGTTTAAAGATTAATCTGGATCATCGTTTAACTAAATCCATAGGTTTCTTTATTTGCAGTTTTCTTTTAAAAAAGGGATTAAGATAATGGAGATTCGAAGTCAATTTGTATAGTGGGTTCATAGGGAATCTTGCAATTTTAAGATATGTTCATATAATTATCTAATTAGTATGAGATAACACTTATTTAATGTCAATAATTATTTTAACATAAACTATCACAATTTTCGCAATTCAGACCTGTACTTCTTGATTTCAGAACAAAATTTTATCAAAATTTAATTATCTTACTTAAATTTTTAAATAAAACTTGGTTAATTATAATTATTACCTTCTTAAATGCCTTTATAGGGCTTAACAAATCCAGTTACTTGAACATCAATACTTTTGTAATAACTCACATTGTAGGTTTAAAGGGATGTTTACTAGTTTAAAATACGTGCATATGATTATACAATTAAAAGGAACTCATATTTTTTTTAATATGAATAACTTTCTCCTTGGTCGATTAAAAAAAACAAAAAAAATTTCCTTGATTTGATACGAATTCCTTTTTTTTGTTTTTTTTTATAATGAAAATTTAAATTTAATTGATTTAGAGCGGTAATACCTTTACATCTAAATATAAAAATCAAATTATTAAAAATATTAGAGGACGACACAACATCTCTAAGTTATAGCAAGAAAAACTTCAGCTCTGTAGATAATGCAATATCTTAGAATATAAGATTTGGTCGATAGAATATACTAATGAGTAAGGATTTGATGTAATTGTTAATCTGTGATCAGGTGCGTTGATGTACGGTCATTGCAAAGCCGATGAGCGATCGCAATTATATGAGTCGGCGATAAAGCATGAAAGAAAGCGAATAAAAATCGAATGAAAGCTTGGGTTGATAAAAGAAATCGTTTTTATTAAGAAAACCCGAATCGCATTAGACGAAAATGGCGAGATGGTGGTTTGGTCGAGAAATGCAAAATAATCCCTTATATTTTATGAAGATGAAAAAAAAAAGGAAAAAAATTAAAGTTTCTAAAAAAGATGATGGTTTCTAGAGACTAGAGGAGGGAATTATTACTATCGTAACTTGTTATCCATGTCTCTAGTAATAATTTTAAAATAGTGTTTTAATTATATTGTTTTGAAAAATAAAACAAAATTGAATTATCTATTAAAAATTAACTTTCTTACAAAGAGAATAAAACAAGCGTTCAACATCACACTCCGCGAATTTATTTTATTAACCATCCAACAAATAATTAATAAACGAAAATCAATAATATTATTGTGGTCAAATATCTTATGCAAAGTTCGTAACGATGTGCAGAGATGATGGTTGAAAATTGGTATCGTTCATCTTTAATTTATTCTATAAAAATCAAATATCATTTGTCTGCTTCTCTATTGACCGCTTGTCGCCCCCTTCTTAGTACATATAATCGTTAAACCGGCAAAAAGGCAAACAAAATTAGACAAAGAATAGAATTTTATCTTGAAAAACATCTTCATCAAAATAGTATTCTATGATATTTGCAACTTTAATTCATATTTATAATTTAGAATATGACTGTCCTGTATTGTGTTATCTTATAAATTTACACATTTTTTTCATAATATTGATTAATTACAAATTTGATGTGAATATCTTTTCTATTCTATACAAATGGTGAAAGGGTGTGGTGCATTAGAGGCTCTAGACTTGAATCATTGTTAGAACATATAATACTACAACTGGGAGTAGTTTTATGTGATTTTTGGTCATTTTTATTTTTGTTATTTCCTATTTTTTGTTCTAATCACTCTGTATATATATATATATATATATATATATATATAAATTTTTTTTTTTCACGTGAATTTTGAAATTGTTATTTTTAATTATTTGTGTTAGTATAAATATCTAAATGGATGTTTCAGTTTAAGGTTATGTTTGGTTATTTAAAAGCACTAACAAAATAAAAAAATGGTAAAAAAAAAATGATTTTCTTACATTTTGTCATCCAATGAAAAATGTAAAACAAAATCAAATATAAATAAGATTACTTACAAACTTGCTTATGGTGTATTTAACCAACATTTTCTAGAACGGATTCATATTTTCCATAATAAGAGATAAAAACAATAATCCGGATTTATAAGGACACTGTCTTCTATTTTTTATTCTTAAAATAAAAAAATCCGGTATTTTCAGCGAATATCTTTTTATTTAATTTTTGAGGATTACTTTGAAGTTAATTATATAACATACACAATAATTAAAAATGAAACTAAAAGTATATAATTTATTCTTAAAATATATTTAAAAATATTAAAAAACTGTTGAAAGCAGTTCAAGTTTGTAAATTAACTTTTGTTACGTAGAACATCAATTTGAAAAGCAGTTAAAAGAAAAGAGCCTTCCTTCCTTTATTCAGAAAAAAGTAATATTTTAAAACAAGAAATACTAATATCCAATTGTAAAAAAATAAGCAACTTAATACTTAATACTATTAAATACTATTTAACTTTAAATTAAAAAAAAATTATATTCAACGTTAAGTAAAAAACAATCGTCACCTATATTTTTCATAAATTTACTAATAAGCTATTTGTTTATCCATAACAAGATAGCAACTTCACATTTCAAAACCTATCCTTGCTTTTAAGTGCTAAAAGTTAGGAATCTTAATCTAAAATTTTAATTTATATCAATTTCTTGCAACACCATTATTTCTAAATACAACCAAGACTAAACCTCTTATCACAACTAGAGCTAAGTGTCTTATCCTTTGTTCTAAAAACCAATCCTAACTTTATAGATAAGGTTAATCTAATTATAAGATAAGATTATGGATAAATGATTGTAAGGGTTAATATTAGTGGTATGATAAAAATGATTAAAAGCATGTATATAATAATACATCAATTATTATTGTACCTCGACTAATCCTATGGAATCCAATGTCAGGTAAATCCTCCAATGATTTTGAGGACACTCGAATTGATGACTATTGGAGAGCAAACCCATGATCGACTAATTATTCTAGCTGCCTTAAAGGGATTGAAGCCGGTGATAGTTAGGAATCAAACCCAAAGCCTAATCAACTAAGTAACGCTTTAAATAAATAATTAAATATATGCCAAAAATTGATATATATATATATATAGTTAAAATATTAAATGTGTTATGTAAGTCAATATGATCGTTTGTAAGACTATAAGATTATATTAAATGTGTTATGTAAGTCAATATGATCTTTTGTAAGACTATAAGATTATATTTGAACAAAATCTATTACTTTTTAGTGTCAACTTATCAAATTGGCTACCGTTGATATTCATTTTTCAATGTGTTCATAATATAATATATGGTAATAAATTTTGTCCATTTCTTAGTAGATTTGAATAGGATAAAACATAATCATTCTGATATGTTAAAGGCATATAAGTGAAACAATATCTATAATTTGTACCCATACTTCTTACAAATCATAAGAAAATCATTTCATTGATTAAAAAACCAAGGTTAAAGATAAAGACATTTTGGTGGTTTCAATGGTAACTAATAGATAAAGAAAAAAGAACATTGTTTTCTCTACTTTTAAATATTATATGAAAAAAAAAAACAATCTAAAATAGACATGATTTTGATTTGTTTTTGTTCTTGACAAATTTGAATGTCTTTTTGTAAGAACGAGAACAAAAAATCAAAATGTAAATAAATGGAAATTAGGAATGAAAATCATTAGGTCTTTTTGAATGTCTTTTTTTTTAAAAATTAGGAAATGTGTTTAGAATTCAAATAAATGGTTTCAAATGGGTTTAGAGCCTTTTTTTTTTATTGCCATTAGTTGTTATGTATAAAAAAATTAAATTAAATTGATTATAAATAATACATAATAAACTACTTTGAATAAAATAATTTATAAAAAATAATATCTTAATTATAATTAAAAATTTAAAACAAATAGCTCAAAAAAAATTAAAACAATTTATTTAAAGAAATTAAACTTTAAAAAGAAACAAAACAATTAAACAAGTAGGATGATAAAAACAAATTAAAAGGACAGGGCAGGGTTGGAATGGGAAATTTGGTCCTGAATTGAAATGAATGCCTATATTGACAGTTCGAGATTAATATTAAGAAAAGCTTTTAATTTTAAAAATGTTTTTGAAAAAAAAAGAGTTAATATATTGTGTTTTTTTATAAAAATCATATTTAAAACAATTCAAATAAAACATATATATATATATATATATATATATATATATATATATATATATATATATATATAAATATTCAACCTATGAAGATAATTAGAACAAAATATTATAACGTAATATACAAAGTAAATAGTATTAAAAAAAAAGACATACGGAGATGATTAAAATTCCCATTTTATTGTAAAACCAAACATGTAAAAATAATAAGGTTGATTCAAATTTAGTCAATACAATTCGAAGTGACTAAATTTCAAGAAAAAAAAATCACTATTGCTGTCTGTCTACATTATATTAATTAGACTCTTTTCGCTAAATAATATCAAAATTGCTAAGAAAGAAGATACCATGATAATAAAAAAATTAACTTTTAAGTAGGTGTTAAATGAAATCATTGTTATGTTCCATACCAACCTTTACACCTCATACCTAATTATTTGGTACATATTTGCGTAACCCTTTTAGCACATAGATGGATAGATAAGCAAGCACCTTAAAAAAGAAACAAAATATCTTCATTTTTATTCTTATTTTTAAAAAATTTTTGAATTTTTTATCAACTTGTTGAACACCTTCCTTTGCCGGTTTGCCCCCACTTCTTAAAGAATGTGTTTTGATCATTTTCCTTTTTCCTCCTTTCGTATATATGTAAATAAAATTTGTAATTATTTTCAATAAATTATTTAATTTTTATATTGAAAATATGTTTTTTTTTTACATCTAACTAATTTGGATTACATTTTGTTCCATAACTTGTTCATTTCAAACCTTATTTACAGAAAATATAGAGGATATTGTTAAGAATATTTGAAAAGTTAAATAGGAAAAAATATTTATTTGAAAAGGGGTTTCCAAAATAATAGAGAAGCATAAGTGGGAATTTAGAAAATGTGAATAATTTTTTGGGCGTGTGAATTGAAATGTGAAAGAAACTAAGTAAGTAGGAATGTTTAATTTCCATTCCACTTTGACAAGCGGTCCAAATATGAAGACTGGACAATTTAACCCATGGTATTTACATCATGGGACCATATTGTAAAAACCAAAGAGGAAATAAAAGCAGTGGTCATTTTGGTCATTTCAAGTGGCAGAATTCCACGCCTTTCAAAAGGCAAAATCATGAGATGCAATGAGGCCGGTTTGCCCATTCCGCAGACAGGAGGAAAAAAGAGGAGAGAGAAAATAAGAGAGAGAGAGAGAGAGAGAGCGGTCGGAAAGAAGAAGAGGAGAGGCGGAGATGGAAACAGAGATATAGAAGAGAAGAAGAGAAGGGAAGGGAGGACACGAGGGGAGGCGGCCATGTTTAGACAGCTGATTTATTCTGATCCACCAGTCGTTCACCATGCCATTTCTAACTCTTCTTCTCCGGCCACCACGTTAGGGTCTCCGACCACCGCTATGCGGCGAGGCAGAGCCACCGCGAGGGACGCCCCGCAGCAGCAAGAGGTCAGGAATCCGGGGAAAGATGTGAG
Organism: Tetrastigma voinierianum; assembly: GCA_016808115.1. Classification (NCBI taxonomy): domain Eukaryota; kingdom Viridiplantae; phylum Streptophyta; class Magnoliopsida; order Vitales; family Vitaceae; genus Tetrastigma; species Tetrastigma voinierianum. Next base: position 1,563,899 of record JAEQBH010000318.1, on the reverse strand, counting down.
GTTCAGAGGCGTGAGGAAGAGACCGTGGGGCCGTTTCGCCGCCGAGATCCGGGACCCGTGGAAGAAGACTCGGGTCTGGCTCGGCACCTTCGACTCAGCGGAGGACGCCGCCCGAGCCTACGACGCCGCCGCTCGATCCCTCCGCGGCCCCAAGGCCAAGACCAATTTTCCGTCGTCGTCTCCGGCGGTTCCGTACACGGTGCCGTTTCAACAACCACCGAGTCAATATCAGATTCAAGATCGGAATCATAGTCATCAGCCTCAGAGGCCGACCACAAGCGGTATGAGCAGCACCGTAGAGTCCTTCAGCGGGCCCAGGCTCTCAAACCCGCCGTCGGCGGCGCCTCCGCGGCCTCGCCTCCGGGCTCCTCCGGTAGACGATTGCCAGAGCGACTGCGACTCCTCGTCGTCGGTGATTGATGAGTGTGACGGCGATCTCACATCTTCTTTCCGCAAACCCCTGCCGTTCGATCTAAATCTGCTTCCCCCTTCGGAAGATGGTGATGATGATCTCGATGCCACGGCTCTGTGCCTGTGATGCGTTGTTGAATGGTGCCTCTTTTCTGTGATTTTGCTATTATCCGAGAAAATATAAAGAAAAATGAGTATTTGGGGTTCTGGATTCTTCTTCTTTGTTAGATTATATGTAGATTAGTGTTTGTACTCGATGATCTTCAACTTCATGGGCTTCAAATATTGTCTGCCTTATTGAAAACTTTGATCATATTACAAAGCAATTGATCTGATCTGATTCTCCTAATTTTATCTCTCCTCTTTCTCCCTCGTGTATACATCCATTAAAAAATAAAAATAAAATCTCCATTTTTCTTCTCATTTCTCTCATTCTGGACGTTGGATCTATAAACTGTTCAGTACCAGTTCTGGATTTGGTGATTGGAGTTAGTATTTTTAGATTTCCTGCTTTAACATTTTGGTGTTTTCAGATTTAAGTGATCTCTATATTTTACGTTCTTGTGTATTTTTGTTGGTGATAGGTAGTTGATGGGTTCTGGCTAACTTCATTTTTCTTGGTGGGTTTTTGGATGATTGTGGGTCTTGCTTGTGTTGGGGTTTTGGTGGGTTTTCATTTCTCACCTTTTTTTTTTTTTTTTTTTTCTTGTATTTTATTTTGGTGATTATACTTTGGTGGGTTTGGGTTCAATGAAATACAAACTTTTGGTTGTTGATTGATTGATTGAATGAATTTTTATGAGGTAGATTCAATGAAAAAGAAGCAAAAGGAATGGAAAATGGAGGATGGGTATTGTTTGGTGAGAGAGGGGATTGGGCAATGGGCATCAAATGTTGATAGGGTTTTTGATAAGAACCATTTATTGGGCATGTGATTGTTAGATTCTTTTGTGTATTATGTATGTATGGTGAGGGTCTTGTGGGAGTGAATTTGGAGGTGTGTCATGTGTGTGTCTACCCCTCCTCCCCCAATCCCACCAATACCCAAATCTCCATTCCCCATTCCCCATTTATTTATTTATAAAAAGGTCTACCTTTCATTATACATTATTCAATTCATCTAGCTCCCTTGCAATTTGACATTGCTGCCACATGCATTTTGTTGCCACTTTAAATGTATTTTCACTTTTATTAGAATGACTGAAAAAACACAATTTTGTCACTGTTCCTTTTATTTATTTATTTTTTGAATTGGATTAAGTTCAATTTCATATATTGGGTTATGTTTTTAATTATTTTCAAATTGATAAATTGCTTTCTCCTCATATTGGGTTTAATTTAAAAAAAACCTAAAAGTAGCAACCTTCTTAGCTGTAACGTTGCACCTACCAAGGTGTGGGCTGTTGGAGGGGATCTGACTCATCTCTATAAATATGTTTATAGTAAAATTTTATATAATTGCATTACCTTTTATTCTTTATTTTACACCTTTTGTTTCTTATTTTATATTTTGAATTTTTTTATTAATAGATTATTTTTTAAATAATTTAATTTTTATGAAAGTAAGATGCATGATTACTATGTCTAGCTCATGTGATAGATTTTTAAACCTATAAAAAAGGTTGGGTATAAAGAGGGGATGAGTTGAGTTCAAAATTCCTGTAGAATGGTTTTATTATATTTTAATTAAAGTATTTAACTATAAAAAAAAAAAATAAAGTACCATGCATTTTTTTTTTTTTTTTGCTTTTAAGTTTTTTTAAAAATAAAATCGTTAGGATAATAGTAAGTTGGTGGATGTCTTCAAAATAAAGCATTATTCAAAAAAGGAAACAATTATATAACTGAGTCCTAATCAAGAATCCGTGGACAAGATGGCCTGTTCGGTAAGCTGAGCCCAAGATTCTAGTCCAGGAAAATAATGGGCTAGGCAAAAAGACGAGGCCCAAGGCCCATGTCCCATGGCCCACTCTTTTACATCGTCCGAGCAAATTCAAGTGTCAAACAATCCAACGGACCACAGCCTTGGCTTCTTTCCAAAGCTGAATGGACGGTCCAAAATCATTGTAGAAACATTTTGAAGAGTGCGCAAGGGGTTAAGGGAGTTTCTGTTTGGATCCCTGGAATCTTTGCTTGATTCAGAAAACTCGAGAACTCTTTTGGACCTACTCCACTGGCTTTCAAGTAATATGCAGTATGCAGCGCTTAAGGCGTTCAGGGACCTCAATATTGGGTTCCTTCGCAGTGCCTCATCTGAAGAAGAAGGCTATGAACTCGTTGTCTGCGGTGCAAGACACTTATTATTCCACCAAGGTGCATTATTATTATTTTTAATTTTGTTTCATTTAGAGATTAAATTAATGGGGATCGATTATTCTTTTATGGGCTGATATGGATGTCTCTGCCCTTTGAGGGTTTTGCGGTTGATTTAATATATGTTATGAGTGATTTTGATGTTGTTCAGGACACTTTCGAGAGGCATAAGGTGGTATTTACGATCGGAACCTCGATAGCATCAGTTGCCACAGCATGGGGTGGTGAGTTCTGGCTGAATTCCCCTTTTGGCTATGTTTTTCAATAGTTTCAATTGATTTATATTCGAAATTTTGTTCAGTATGTTTGAACATATGATCGAATTTTCTTTAGAGAGTGGTGGAATTTTTCCAGGACATTGGTTTATTGGAACCATGTTTGATAAAGCCTGAAAATCAATTGAAAAAAATAGAGAATCTGAATTGTGATTAATGACATTTATATTTACTTGGTTTTGGATTTTGTGGCAAGATTTCGTTCGAACTTGGTTTTTTCTGATACTTATTCTTCCATCACTAATCAATAATCCATTCTTTCCCCAGATTTCTGTAGCATATCTAATAATGCTCTTGTAGGAAAAATTCTGTCTTTGAATGTTTAATGTTTTTATAGATGGCCTCTTGATTTGATAGAAAAAGGCACTAGATCTAAACTATTTATAACTACTCTAGCCATGAAATGAGAATATGGTATCCGTGAAATGATCCATATAAAGTGGGTGCTCTATAGGAAAGGAGTTATAAAAAATAATTATGAGGTTTGATTAAACCTCTAGTTATTCAAATAATCCAATTGGAGAACTAATTCACTTTTCAGTTGGATTGAAAGTGCCCAATGTGAAACAATCTAAATTGACATATAATGGGTTTCCAGAGAAGAAAAAGATGGAAACCCGTGAAATGTTGAACCATTTTGCATAGTGTATGCATACATGCTTTCAAGAGGTAGTGTTTGCTCATTGATTTATTTATCTGTACTGCTGCTGCTTAAAGTCTTAGGAGGGAACTTTTAACCATATTCATTAACTATGGTGTGTGCAGGTTATACCATTCGCCATCTCCGTGAAGAAAAAGTTGATAAAAGGCTTGCCGCAATTGAAGATGCTGTAATTACTCGCTGCATAATATTCTCATGCATAAAATATTGCTTGGTTTTGTGATTTGCTCATGATCACTAAAAATATTCTAATCATAGTGCTTTGGTGTCAATCCAACTTAAAACGCATAGAACAACAATGTTGGTTGAGAATCCGTTAAGTTGGATTCCTTGTTCATTAATGGAGTCCTTATGGGCTTCTTGGCTAGTTGATAAAATTAAATCTAATTAGATGGAAAAGAAAGCATTATCGATTTTCTCTTCCAAATTCAATAAAAGCCTATTCTCTGTAGATCAATGTCCATTTCAGGGTTGCATAATAATTCTATGGCATCAACTGTTTTGTAAGTCATGGTTGAGAAAAGTGGGTTTTGTTTTGTTCCTTCACTTGCTTGAATTTTATGTTGTTCATAAGATTTTTGGTCTATTTTTTTTAAAAGATATTTAGTTTTAAAAAATTATTCTAGCATGCATACCTGTGACTTTAGGTACCTTAGAACTATGTTGAAAGTGTGTTGAAAGTGAGACGTGTCTACTTTTCCTGGCAATAAAACTTATCCACATTGCATGGTGGGATTTCTACTTATAATTGTCACGAGTTTAGTAATATCCATACCTGATATCTAGCTAATGTTTATAATATTCTTAAAAAAAAAACTCTTTTTAGTACTGCAGTTTTTGATGTGAAAAGATCTTGAACGTTAATTTTAAGTTCTATTCTGGGGACTATTTTCCACTTTTTTTCCATCTGTTTGCTCCTGTGGTTTGTGTTTGAGATCTGAGACAATTTTTTTTTTCTTTTTTGTGTTAGATGAAAAACAATCATCATCTGGATCATAATGAAGTTAAGAAGATTTACGATAATGGATCTTCCAGGACTGCAGCTTGGATTGCTACTGCTGGAGTCACTTTAGTTATTGGGTATGCTTCTTAATGTTTATTTCATGTGAAAGCATTATTGTGTTGTTTCTTTTCAGTTGAGAGAGTTGGGACTGTGTCATCAAGTTTGTCACTTCATAAATTATACTAAGGCTATGTTGGGTTCCCGGAAAATCTTGGGAAAGAAAATTGAAAGGAAAAACGGAAGGAAAGAAAAAGGTAAGAAAAGACATAAAAATTTTCTTTTGTTTGGTTATCCTTGAAAAATTTAAAGGAAAAAAAAAAAAAGGAATCTATTTTTTATTTTCTCATTTCCATGAATTAGATAAATGTTTGTTCTTTCTTATTTCATATTCTATAAGGATAGAAAAATATAAAAAAAATATATGCATGTTTGGGAACCAAATATCGTATAGATATAGTGTAAAACAAATTTTCCTTTCCCTTTCCCTCTCATTTTCCTCATTAATTTTTGACAAATGTAGTGGGGAAAATATTACCCTATTTTCCTTAGCATTTTCTTTTAAATTTGTTGTCCTTCATATTTCCATGTCATCCAAATTTAGCAAAATGATTTCTCTCAGTAATTCTTTTCCTTTCCCTAGTATTCTTTGGGAACCAAACATAGTCTAATCCTAGCAGTTCCTGAAGTGAGGTGTGCTTTCACTTCCAAATCCTACTTGCACTCCACCATCACATGAAACCGTGTAATGCAGTAAATGAAGCTTATTCCATGTAACTCTACTGCTATTCTCTTCTGTTTACCACTCCATTTTCTATTAGGAATTTGGCCCCAAAAAGGCAAGCTCTGGAAATTTGAGTTAGTTCTGATGGAAACACCCGAAAGTAGCTTCCTCGTGAACTCCATTAATGTTTTTAACTGTCTCTATACTATGGTAAAATCTTATGTATAGGACCCCAAAACATTTATTTGAGCATCCGTAAGAAGTGAAAATTGAAACAATTTATCCTCTAAAATCATGGTGGGTTGAGAGAAGGTCACTTGCATAGGCTTTATATAATTATCAATCATATGATTAATACTGTACATTCTGCCTGATGCCTGGATATTTTCCACTAGATACGGATAACACCTGTTCAACAAAAAGGGTAATGAATGACATGTTAGAAGAAAGTGCCATAGCTAATTGTTTGCATCTTCTTTTAGGTTCAGCCTGTAAATTTCTAATGCAATTGACAGAAAGAAATGTGGAAAAGGAACAAAATTAGTATTTTCTTTTTCTTGACTTGACTTGTTGCTTGTGTTACTATTTAAGTTGCTACTTCTATTTGCAAAAACCGGGCTTTCATATTAAAACTGTTATTTATCTTCTCAATCTCTTATCTTCCTGCTGGATCGCAGATATGGGTTGGGGTGGCGAGGTGGAGTATGGTATGCAAATAGGAAGTTCAGAAGGGAGCAAATGAAATTGCTAGGGCAGATAAAACCCAAAAGGTCGCCATTTCAGTTCCTTAGAAGACTAAGAAGACAGAAGAACCCAGAGACCTCAACCAAAACATTGCCAACCTTGCAAAAGGATGCTCCCTCCAAGAATGATTCTTTAGAAACACACAGACAGCAGTTGCTGTAGTTTTACTTACTAACCATATCATATGAAAAATGCTATCATATAGTTTCATTCTCATTCAAGACTTTTTTTATGAATTAGTTTATCCCTCCTCCAAGCTCGGGGGGTAGTTCTTGGTTTCTTGTCCCAAATCTGGGGATAAGTGTAATAAAAAAAAATATATTTTTTTACATCTATTCACTTTGCATATTGCATATTACATTGTATATACGGAGAATTGCATATTACATTGTATATGCTCCGTATGCCCATCCCACCCGTCTCAAGTGCAATAAAATAATCATTTTTTTTCCTTTAACATTGTAAAATTAGTTCAGATTACTTGCCAGGCTGGCAGGCTCATGTTCAAATTATTCTAGATATGTTTGAGAAGGTTTGTTTTCTAATTACAGTTTTAGAGGAATTCCTGATTGTGGCACACCTTTTCTTTACAGGAGGCCTTTTGAAAACCACAATGCCCCAAAAAGAATGATAGACCATATTAATGTTCATTTCAATTTTTTTTTATACATTCTAGTTTTAAGGTAGTAAATTGCCATATTTTCAATGAGACTCGAATCTGAAAACCCCCTTCTTTACCCTTTTACCTGTTTTAACGGTGAATATTCTGCTATTTAAGCTAAACATGATGGGTTATTAATGTTCATTTTTACTTGTATAAAAAATCATACTAATATTTATTTCTGGTGTGGTTGAGTGACATTCTTTTTTTTTTTTTGAAAAAAGTTGAGTGACATTCTTATTACCGTATGGCACAAGTTTTGCATGAAGGGGCCATTAAATTGAGTGATGTTCAAAATAATCTTATTTTTAAAAATAATTTTTTAAGTAATACATGTTTTCAAAATAAATATCAAACTAATGTGTTTTTTTTTTGTTAGATCATGAGATGTGTTTTGAAACGGATCCAAACATACATGGAAGATACATCTTTAAACTATATCACATCAGACTAATCCCCATATAATTGGGGAAAGATTATAAGGATGGTAAAACTTTATCATATAACACTTAAATTTTGATGATGAATATGATTTTGTAGACTAATTTGATGATTAATTTGAAATATGTATTGCTTAAGAAATTATTTTTCTTACAAGTTCGGGCCATTAAATTTCTAGTGATAGTGATTGAGTATTGGATTTTAATAAGATATGGATCAATGCAGATTGCAGAGCTTATTAAAAAACTAAAAAATCATTGAGTTCTGTGCAAAGAAAGATCATTTATAACAGGGCACAGAATTCTGTGACAAGATCGCACTTCTCTTTGCCTTTTTTTTATTATCAGTTATGTAAGGGCGATTTTGTTAGAATTACGATTTTTTGGGGCGTCGGCTACGCGTGTGAATCTACGAGGCGTCCAGGGTGATGGTGTGCCGGCCTCCTCTCCGATGATTAAGTCTGTAATGAAGAGGAAGAAGAAGGATGTTGAGATAGTTGAATTGCAAACCTTCTTCTGTGGGGATCTTTCCAATTTATAGGGTTTGGTTCCCAAATCTCGGTTCTTATTTTAGGAATAATATGTTTTTCGCGTGGGATAATCCGCTTTTATGGGATAAAATCATTTTTCTTGCTCAGATTATCTTTTAAGGGATAATATATGTTTTCGCTATTAAGGATTATTTTGAAATAAATGATTTAGAAATTAGGGGTAGGGATGTCTCATGAGTATTTCATGCTAAATTTCAAATGCGGTGAGATGGCCATTTGGGGGTGCCGGGGCTCGAGACGGATTTTAGGGCTGCGTACGTCGATGGGTTAAAGTATGGTTTTATCTGGGTTGGCGCGCTGGCGGCTCATGTGTGAGCAGGGGGTAGGCGGTGAGCCTCTGTGAGCGTCAGGCTGATAAGCCGATTAGATGCAGGCGTAAAAACGATAAGTGCCTTAAGTTATACCAGGTCAAATATTGATATTGTACAGGCCATGCATTAAAAGTCTGAAAATGAGGATATGGGTCTTTTTTGTTTTTGTTTTTGTTTTTTGCTACCCATACGATGGAGCTACGATATCGGTTATTACACTTGGTACAAAAGGAGATCAGTAGTATAATAATAATACATTTTGGTTTGGAGGTGACAGACAGGGCCAATCACCATCTCCTAGAATTTCATTGTTTGGGAATGGTGGCAGATAACAAGAACAAAAGCCCACCAGTTTGATGATGGGCAATGGCAAGGAAAGAGGCCCATGATATGCCTTGTTTGAACTTTGAATCACAAGAGCCATTGAAGGCTTTTTATGAGCTTTTCATATAATATCTTCCCTTTTGTCTCTATCTGCAATTCTTCTCCTATAAACAATGCTGGAAATTTGAGGGTTGTTGGAACAGTGAACAAATCATCCATCCGAAGATGATGGCCAATACACTAACCTCAATTATTCTAGTGATGCTTTTCTGTGGGTCGGCAGTTGGGTCGAGAACAAAGCTGTTTTCGGACAAAGATTGGGTTCTGGATTCAGATGAGGGCATTTGTAAATTGATGGTGGAGATTCAAGGATATGCCTGCGAAGAACATATGGTAATCTCACTGCATTCGCTCACTGTTCCGTTTCTCAAATTTCTTAGTCTATTTCATCTATGGATTGATTCAATGAGATGGGTATATCAGGTAACAACACAGGATGGTTATATTCTCAGTATGCAGAGAATTCCAATGGGCCGGTCTGGTGAGGCTTCATCTGAGAGGGCACCTGTACTGTTGCAGCACGGGCTCCTGATGGTTAGTAATTTTGATACCAAGTTTCCATTTGGAAAACCGGAAAGTTCTTAAGTAAGAGACTAAGAAATTTAAAAATATGTAAAATTTTGATTATATTTGATCAAGAAAATAATTTTTCTTAGGATTTTTTTTTCTTTTCCTAGTAATTTCCGGGTTCGAAAGGGAGCCTTAAAGTTTAGTTTTCTGGTAATGTGAGTTGCTGATGATCTTGCTGTAAGTTATTGTGATGTTGCAGGATGGGATAACATGGTTGCTCTTACCTCCAGACCAGTCTTTGGCATTCATGTTGGCAGATAGTGGGTATGATGTCTGGATTGGTAACACTCGTGGAACCAAGTATAGCCGTCGGCATACATTGTTGGATCCTCAGGACAGAGTATGATTCTTGCTTACAATTTGTATATCTCTTTTATTTTCCAATTTGTGATGAGTTCACTGATTATGTGAATGTTTTTAATTAGGCATTCTGGGATTGGTCATGGGATGAGTTGGTAGCATATGACCTTCCTGCTAGCTTCCAGTATGTACATGACAAAACAGGGCAGAAACTTCACTATGTTGGGCATTCCCTGGTGAATTATTTCTTTATTTCTTCCGGGATTTCTTTGTGAAGTTTAATGGGGATCCTGAGTTTGGAAATTCTTTGCAGGGTACTCTGGTTGCTTTAGCTGCCTTTTCCCAGAATCAGCTGTTGAGCATGTCAAGATCAGCTGTCTTGCTTAGCCCAATTGCTTATGTGGGTCAAATGACATCCCCACTTGCAAGAAATGCTGCTGAGAATTTTATAGCTGAAGTAAAAGACTTATTCTCTTCTATCTGTGGTAGATTTTCAGTGAAATAAAATTCTCAGACTATATATTTATTTTTATTGGCAGACCTTGTACTGGCTGGGTCTTGATGAATTTGATCCAAGAGGGTGAGAAAACAAAACAACTCTTTTTACTTCCAGCAAACAATTTTATTTCTGCTGCTAGTATCATATACATATTGGGACTCTTGATGTTGATTTGATCTTGTGATAGTGAAAAATGCATCTCTTTTTTCCTTGCCCCCTACTATAGGTGGGCTGATGGACTAAGAAAAATAAACTTATGTCCATAAAATCTTTTATAAGACTTCTGAGCTTCAAAATTTTCGATTTAAGTGTGAAATCCTTATAAATTTTTCTTGCTGAAAGGTTCCTAACCATGACACAAGGACTTGAACAACTGATATAAAGGGAATTGTAGAAGTTTCAATGTCACATACATCTGTTTTGCTTGGTTTTCTCTGACTAGTATGGTCAGAGTTGCAATACACCTGGTGTATTCCCTTAATTGACTAGATGATTTGCCCTATGACTGATATCTTAATTTTCCTCCCATCGCTACCCAAGTGAACAGGGAGGCTGCAGTTAATCTTCTAAAAGTCTTATGCAAGAAACCCGATGTTGACTGCACTGACTTGTTGACCTCTTTCACAGGTAACATCCATGTTCTGGATCTTCTAATCACCACTGTCCTTTGAAAAAACGTCGTCTTCCATTACTGACTTAGCTTGGTGTTTATATCTGCAGGCCAAAACTGCTGCCTCAACTCTTCCATTGTAGATATTTTTCTAGAGCATGAGCCTCAATCAACAGCAACAAAGAACACAATCCATCTATCTCAGAGTAAGTATAGCCCCTATTTCAAAAACATAATATGAGCATCTAATCTACTGAATAAAATAAAACATATCTTTTGTTATGACTTAAGAGTTGGTGTCTGAAATTCAACAGTGATCAGAGAAGGAACGTTAGCCATGTACGACTATGAGGATGTGTTTGAGAACATGAAACACTATGGGCAGCCAACTCCTCCCATGTACAACATGACAACCATTCCAAATGACCTTCCTCTGTTCCTCAGCTATGGTGGGCAGGATGCACTTTCTGATGTTAATGATGTGCACCTCTTGCTGGAAAGCCTCAAAGATCATGATGGAGATAAGCTTGTGGTGCATTACAGAGAAGACTATGCACATGCAGATTATGTTATGTCTTCCAATGCTAAGCAATCTGTGTATGATCCTCTCATTGCTTTCTTCAAGCTTCAATAAACTCAGAAAATGTTTTTTCTACTCTAGTCTGATTTTGTTGTACATTAACCTTGGTGTGAAAATTTGTCTTATGACAGTTTTTATTCTAATACAGCTATTTTTTGAGTAATCGAAACTTAGAAATTAACTTAATTAACCTTCAAATTAACAATATATAGATAAGAGCAATCTTCATCTTCTCTATATTCAATATCAGCAAGAAATGCATTAGCACACATACATCTGTTTCTAGTTCATCTTTACCATACTCAAAATAGAAAGTAGGGAAAATGGAAAGTGCATATCTTAATTTTCTTTTTTCTTTTATTTTTTATTTTTATTTCTCTCAAACCTTTCAAGAAACAAACATCAAAAGAAAAGAAAAAAAATCTATAAAGAATTCAGCTTCGTTTTACTTTGGAAAAACATGATAAAAGTTGGAAATTTTGGATTTATAAGAATTTAATTTATTTCTCATCATTTCCAAAAATTATCAAATAGAGAAAATAGTCTACAAATTTTTATTTTTTATACTTTTTTTTCTTCTTCCAAAGTATTTTTATTACACTACATAAATTGAAAAATCATTTTTAATAAAGATTTATCTAATTATATATGTAAAACATATTTTTAAGGGCTACCTGATAACTTTTTTTTTTTAGAATTATTCTTTATTATTTATAATAAAAATTAGAAAAATATATGATAGATAAAATTGGCACTATGTTCTTCTTAGAATAAAAAAAACAGTGTTTTAAATTTTTTAACTTCATGCTATTTTCAGTTGGTTAAAAAATAATTACATAAATAACTAAAATGATAAAAAAAATAAATACTGGACATTAAAATTATTTAAAAATATTAAAAAAATTTTTTAATTTTTTTTCGTTTTGATTAAAAAGAAGTATGTTTTTTCGTTCTACAAAATATAACAATAATTATTTGAAAAGACGGTTACCAAGCTTGCCTAAATTCTCCCATGGAAATGAAAGGGAGAAAGCGGAGCGAATGAAACGGTGTCGTTTGAGCGCAGTAATGCCAATAAGTACCAAAACAAAAAACAAAAAAGGGCGTTTAGAAGACGATATGTGGCGTTTGGAAGACGGTAGGCGTTCCACAATTTTACCATCTGTGCTGCCCGTCACCTGAGACTAAAGTCAACAAGAAGAAGAAGAAAAAGCTGAATCAATAATGGGAAAAAAATTTTCTATCTGGCACAGAGTTGCTGCTGTCTTTGGTAAACCCACATTTTAGCTTTTCTTCTCTTTCTGTATTCATATGTATAATGTATGCATGAATCTGAAGAATCCCATTTGTGAAAATCATTGAAACAGGAGCTGCAGGTATTGGTTTGGGAGCCTATGGTGCCCATGTCTTCAAACCCCAAAACCCCATTTACAAAGAGGTATATTTTTATCCTTTTTAATTTTTTGACTGTTTATCCCTATGTTTGGCTGCTCAGAAAAAGGAGGAAAGATTACAAAGAAGCTGAATTTGAGTCTTACCCATCTCAGTTAGGCTCATTTTATGTCGGTATGTTAAAGTTTGTATGTGTATTTTATGTTAATTTGATGGTTCCTTTTTGTGAATAAATTGAAGGTTTGGCAAACGGCATCTTTGTACCATTTGGTTCATTCGGCAGCTTTGCTTGCTTCCCCTGTTATGAAGCACCCCAATATTGTGAGCTCCCCTTCTCAGTTTATTCCAAAATTCCCACTAGTTTAAAGTTTATTTTTTGTGAATTTTGTGATGGGTCTGGATCATAATTTCCTTTTCATTTTTCTTGTTGTAGTTTGGAGTTCTTGTGACGGCTGGAATTGTCGCATTTTCTGGAACGTAAGCACAATCTTCTCTTCTTAGATATATGTGATGTTTGGTCAATTGTCCTGCATCCATTGAAAACAATTCGAGATTTTGATGTCCAGCTGCAAAACTAGGCGGTAGAAAAATCTTCTTCTGATATCTAGTGAGTTTAGTAGTGAAATGAAACTGAAATTATGATGAGAATTGGTTTAAGGGTCATAAACAGTTGACATAGAAAATTAGGGGGGATTTAGATTTAGCCAGTTGCCCCAAAGCATAGACGAAAATCGTAGACAGGGAATGGGAATTTCGTTCTACTAAATTGTAAAAGTGGGGTATTAACTTGGTAATCGAGATGAAAATGCCCATCTCTTAACGGCTCTTCTGGGACTGACCAATCTATTTATGCCCCTTATGAGACGTTCATAGGTAAACAAACTTCATCTGAATCAATGTCTTGTTCTCAGACTTGTATAAATGAGCTTGTAATTTCAAACTGATTCACGTCTGTAGTATGTAGAGTTCAATCTGGTCTAAAAAAATATAGATCTTTGTTCCGGAATGATAGTATCATAGTTTAACCATCCAATCAGAGACTCCTGTCTATTGAAAATTGTAAAGTTCATCCTTGTCTTTTAATGTGGAGCATGTTATCTGCTTTCTGCAATGAAATTTGCTTCATGGCTACCAGTTAATTTGATATTTAGTTAAACTCTTGATAATGATATTGAAGATCAGAGCTCCTAACTTTGTTGTCTGTCCTGCTAAATGAGTTTAGGATTTCATGAGAGGGAGAGGTAAATCATTCATTCCAACCGAGGAGAGGGGTTTTTGTACTATGGATGATTTCAATGAAAGCCATCAATGAAATAAGATGTTTTTCTGTGGAGAATTTCACTAACATTTTATGGAAACCATGGGTGTCTTTCTTTGTGTTTAAGTAAGTCCCACTGGGAGTCTGGGATTGATGGTGAAACTCCAGCTTAGGCGAATAGTCGTTTACTGATTGAGTTGAGTAGCAGGCTGGTTAGATTTATTTTCAACTTGGCTTTTGTTTGGACAGTCGCACTACTGAATATATTCATAGGGCTGATGTATGAAATTATTGCGTAGATTGTTGTTCCTTACTTCTATGGATAGAAGAGATTTACAATTTCACTGACTGCTGGAGCAACACTTTTATTGGATAAATCATGAATCTTCATGGAAATATTCGATTTCAAGAAACAATTTTCTCTTATCCATGTGAAATAATTAAGGTGAATCTTGATGGAAATGCTGCAACTTTGCAGGTGTTATACAGTGGCATACCTTGAAGACAGAAGGTACGGTCGCTTGGCACCATTAGGCGGCCTATCCTTTGTTGCTGCTTGGGGAAGCTTGCTTTTCTAAGGATTTCAACTTCCTCATCCAGAAACACCAATCCTGGTTTCTGGGTTTGTGAATTCAATAAGGCAACTTTGGTGAAATCTTGAGGAATTATACCAAGAATACTTGAATTTTTTGGATTCCAACAGTGGTTGGAATCTCTTGTCATGCATCTTTATTAAGAATGTTATCGTCATTAAAAGCTGCTTCTTCTGTTTCTATACAATAATCTTGTCAAAGATACAGATGGAATGATTGAAATCATAAGTCTATACTATATATTTGCGACGATCGTGTTCTTTCTTGTCTTCTGATTCATCTGGAAAGAATGTAGGATGAGTAATCGTATGGGGCTGATGGGCTAAAGCAAAATGATCTTATTTCTATTGCTTGTATGATTGTATCATATCCATAAAATCTCTGGGCATGGACTGATTTGAACAAACCTTTAGGATCCATTTGAAACCTGGAAAGTAATAAGATAAGGAAAGAGCAAAAAATACTGAGGAAACTGATTTTTTCATGTTTGGTTTTTCATCGTGTAAAATATAAAATAAAATATAATCAAATTTTTTTAAAATTTTTACATATTTTTAAATTTCTTAATTTTTATATAATAAAGAGAAACAAATAAAATTAATTTGAATAACATATATAATTAATTTATTAAGTTTAAACTTATTTTTATTTTCTTCCAAATTTTATTTGGAAGTTGTAAAAGAGCAAGGCTAGTGCCCGAATGCACATCATCTAAAAACATTCAATAACATTTAAAAGCTCTCTCTCAAACTTAAAAAAAAAAATAAACAGTAAGAAAAATCTTCAAAAGAATTTGAGCTTCATTTTACTTAGAAAAAACATGATAAAGGTTGGAAAAAGTGGATAAATATGTACTTAATTTATTTCTCAACGTTTCCAGAAATAATCAAATAGGGAAAATGTTTCATAAATTTTTATTTTTTGTCATTTTCTCTTATATCATAGTATTTTTATCACACAATTTCTATTGAAAATTATTTTTTAGTAAAGATTAATGATCTAATTATTTATATAAAATATATTTGTAAGGCTTATTTGACATCTCTTTTTGAGAATTATGTTATATTATTTAGAATAAAAAAAAATAGGAAATACAATAAATAAGAATTATTTCCTATTTTCTCTTCCTTTTTTTTCGAACCACCTATTTTCTCTTCTTAAGAACAAAAAAAGTTTTTAAAAAGTATTTTCTATTTTGTACAATTTTCAATTGTATAAAAAATAATCACGGAAATAACTAAAATGATTAAAAGTGAAGTACTTGACATTAAGGTTATTTTAAAAAATAATAATAATTTTCAAAAACTGTTGTGAGAAAATATAGACATCAATATACCTAAGATCACTAGTTCGAATCCTTCAAAGCCCTTGAATGTTTACGGTTTACTTAACTTCAGGATGCACACATTTTGAAAATATAGCTCTTCATCAATTTTTGACTTTATTTCGATAAAAATTCCCTTATTATATTTTATTATTATTTTTGTGAAAATAACATTTTCTTTTATAAGATACATGTAGTAAATACATGAAAAGCTCGTTTAATTAAAAGGCCATTTGAAAACCAAATTTACGAAATGTAA
This sequence comes from Tetrastigma voinierianum, assembly GCA_016808115.1. Lineage (NCBI taxonomy): Eukaryota > Viridiplantae > Streptophyta > Magnoliopsida > Vitales > Vitaceae > Tetrastigma > Tetrastigma voinierianum. Next base: position 1,548,039 of record JAEQBH010000318.1, on the reverse strand, counting down.
TTCTACATCAATTTTTCCTACATTTTTGACAAAAATACCCCTATTATTCTTTTATAAAAATAACAATTTCTTATTACAGAAATATGTAAATTTATAAGATGATAAAAAGAGGATGTTTTCAAGAAGAATTATGAAAAGGGTTAAAAGTTTACAAAAATATTAGATTATTTGAGGTTATTTAGCCAAATATTTTTACATGAAATGAGAAAAAAAAAACATTTTTGTCCTAACATGTTATTTTTCAAGACAAACTATGAGAAATGTTATAGATTTACAAATTTTTGAGTATTTGTGGTGTTTTAACCAGATATTAAGAAAGCAAAAGTGTTTAAGAGGAAGGGTCTATCTGCTGCCCGTGACTAAAGTCAACAAGACGGAAGAAGCAGAAGAAAAAGAAGAAGAAGAAGAAGAAGAAGAAGAAGGAGGAGGAGGAGGTGAACAATGATGGCGGATCCCTACATCTGGCACAAAATTGCTGCTGTCACTGGTAAACCCCCATTTTAGCGTTCCCTTCTCTGTCTATAATCTGTATTCTATACATGAATGAATCTAAAGAAGGCCATTTGTGAAAATCATTGAAACAGGAGCTGCAGGAATTGGTTTGGGAGCCTTCGGTGCCCATGCCTTCAAGCCCCAAAACCCTATCTACAAACAGGTATATTTTTGTCCTTTTGAAAATTTTAACTGTTATCCCTGCGTTTGGCTGCTCAGAAAAAGAAGGAAATATCATATAGTGCTTACTAGGCCTGCTTTATGCCAGTATGTTAATGGTAAAGTTATAATTCAAAACTCTAATTTATTTATTTACCTCTGTGATCAAACGAAGGCTGTATCATTTTAATCCATTAATTTCTTGATCCCTTTTTGTAAATAAATTGAAGGTCTGGCAAACGGCATCTTTGTACCATTTGGTTCATTCGACAGCTTTGCTTGCTGCCCCTATTACCAAGCACCCCAATATTGTGAGCACCCCTTCTCAATTTATTCCCAAATTCCCTTTAGTTTCAAGTTTATATTTTGTGAATTTTGTGATGAGTCTGGATCATAATTTATAAATAATTAAGAGTTCTTTTTCATGTATCTTGTTGTAGTTTGGAGGTCTTCTGACAGCTGGAATTCTTGCATTTTCTGGATCGTAAGCACAATATTCTCTTCTTATGTATATATATATATATATATATATATATATATATATATGATGTTAAGTCAATTGTCCTGCATCCACAGTAACTGAGATTTAAGTCCACACACATTTAGTGGTAGAAAAGCTTGATTCGTTATCTACTGAGTCAGGAGTCAAATGAAGCTGAAAGTCATGAGGAGAAAGATATTATGCATTCTACCATTGGTTTAAGGGTTGTAAACTTTGGAGGTAGAAACTGAGGGCGATAAATCGGAGAAGTGGTGCGTTAAGTTGGTAATTGAGATGACAATGCCCAGCTCTTAATTTATCTTATGGGACTGAAAAATCTATTTATACCCTTTACGAGGAGCTCGGGGATGTGGGTTTCAACTTTCTAAACTTCAATTACTTCATTAATATTTTGTTTTCACTCTTCCATGAACCAGCATGAGATTTCACATATTAATTTGCATTTGCAGTGACCATAGTTTGATCTAAAGTAAGCATAATAATCTTTGTTGCAGAATGATAATACCATGGTTTAACCTTCCAATCAGATACTTGTATCTATTGAAAATGTCAAGGTGCATTCGTGTCTTTTAATGTGGAAAGGGTTATCTGCATTTGCAATTTGCTTTATAAATACTGTTGGATTTGATATTCAATTCAATTCTTGGTGATGATGTTGAAGATCAGAGTACTAACTTAGTTGACCGCCCTGCTAAATGAGGGTGGAATTTCACAAGAGGGAGAGGCAAGAGGGGGTTTTGTCCAATAAATAATTGCAATGAGAGCAATCAATGAAATAAGATGTAATGCTGTCCTGAAAAATTCACCAACATTTTATGGAAATCATGGGATCTTTCTTTGTGCATTGAAGGCACTGGAATTGGTCATGAAATACCAGCCTAGGCGAATGGTCGTTATAATCCTCCTTGATTGAGTCAAATAGTAAGCCGGTTAGATTTATTTAAAGCTGGTTTTGGTTTGGACAGACCCGATATTGGATGGTATACATAACACTGACATATGAAATTCTTGTGTAAATTGTTGTTCTTGTAACTTGTTTACTTCTATGGTTACAAACAGATGCTTGGATGCATCAACAGACCCAACTTTTTCTTCAATTACAATTTCACTGACTGTTAGAGCTAAGCTGTTATTGAAGAAATTTTCATGGAAATATTAGCTTTGAAGAAACCATTTTCTCTTAACCATATGAAATTTATGTGAATTAATTGAAGGCGAATTTTGATGAAAATACTGCGATTTTTCAGGTGTTATGCTGTGGCATATCTTGAAGACAGAAAGTACGGTTCCTTGGCACCATTTGGCGGCCTCGCGTTTATTGCCGCTTGGGGGAGCTTGCTTTTCTAAGGATCTCAACTTCCTCATACAGAAAGCACCAATCCTTGTTTCTGAGTTTGTGAATTCAATAAGAAATCTTGAGGAATTATACCAAGAATGCTTGTATTTTTTGGATTCCAACAGTAGCTGGAATCTCTTGTCATGCCATCTCTATTAAGAATGTTGTCGTCTTTACAACCTGCTTCTTCTGTTTCCATACAATAATCTTGTCAAAGATGCATATATATATATATGTTTCAAATCATAAGTTTATACTATATATTTGTGAAGTTCTTCCTTGTCTTATGTTTTTTTTTAAAGGAGAATAATTTTATTGATTTAAACTAGTCATATATTCGATAGAAATTTGCAGAATAAAATCAATGCAAAAACCCCAGCCGACGATTTAATATTCAAAGTTAATAGCACACGACCTACTTGTTTCCACACATTTGATAATTTTACGACGATCGAATAAATACACCGTTTCTATAACATATCACGATCATGACTGATTCGACGTTTCGATTCGATCGACATGCTTGTTGTTCAATCACCTACATCGCATTAAAGGAAAGGCTGGTAACAAGACGACGAAGCTAAATCGTCAGACAAGACGACATAAACCTCACGCTACATAAAACAACGATAAAAACAAATAAAAAATTTAAATTTTTGTGGAAAAAACCATTTTATTGGGAAAAAAAAGAAATATAGAGGGATAGATTTCAAGCCGAAAATGGTAAAAAAAATCACGTATTATTGTTTAAGAAAAATGAGCTATAAAAAACAAGGCGAGAGAAAGGCAGAGGCGACTTCTTTGTCTTATGATTCATCTGGAAAGAATGTAAGATGAGCAATAATGGTCTAGAGCTAATGGGCTAAAGTAAAATGATCTTATTTCTATTGGTAGTATCATATCCATAAAATCTATGGGCATGGACTGATTAGAACAAACTTTTTGTTAGATGTTGGTGTCTCAAGTTCAACGGTCATCAGAGATGGAAAGCCAGCCAAGAGATGTTATGTCACGTCTCGAAACCCACCCTAGCAGATGATCACACCATACCCTCGTTGTCGATGGCTGCCGAAATGACACTGGGACTTCCTCAGAATCGGATTTTTATCCAATTACCAAACACTGCTCGTAGTGAATGCCAAGAATCTTCTAAATTCATCAATTCTCCAAATCCAAAATTCTGGGCGCCACAAAATTACTTAAATATCCATATCTCACCATGAACGCCATATAAACTGCGTTAATATAACAATATTTGAAATCTCCCAAATCCAACTGTGTACTAATATAAAAAAGAATGCTATTATCCAAGTGACTTTCTCAATTAACTTTTAAAACACCACATTTCACATAAACAAGAACTTATTAGTTCAACATGATCCAACATAAAGTTCTAATCAAATCCTAATGATGACGTATCCCCAACCTAGCCATCACTCATCATAAAACTAAAAGCATCTAAAAATATGTTAACGATCGGTTGTTCTTTAAAGCTCAATAATAAAATACTAATACATTTTCATGGATAAAAGTTTCAATCTATAACAATAGGAGATGTTTTTCATCAAAACTTTGATTCAAAAATGTTTAACATTAACAAAATTTACTTCCAAAACATCTTTACATCCATTTCAAATCGCTTCATATCAAACGCGATCCAAACAATTTCATATCAAATTTCCGATTCAAATACTTTTTACATCAAATCCAAAATCAAATACATTTCAAATATATTTTTCTCTCTGGCCATCAAATATCAAATTATGCCTACCACGCTGATCTTTCAACTAGCAAGAATGCAAATTGTTCATTTTATGCGACAAACCAAACACTACTAAGACAGAACCCTAACCTAACCCCCAGAAAATGCGTGTTTCAAACTCTGATTATATTCCCCACTGTTAAAACAGCTGCCAACTATTATATTCCGGTCGACAAGCGCCAAATAGCCGCCAACTATTATTCCCGGCGAGTCAACCAACTAGAATAAATATTTCATTCAAAAGCTTCAAATTACAAACATCTTATCTCCACATTTTCTTTCGTAAACAAACAAATCTCAAAAGCATAATCATACAAAGTCGCTTTTGATCCATGGATAATCAACAAATAAAACAAGTAAAACTTTTCATAAAACCAAGATTATATATGTAATTCAGTTAAACACTTTTCATCTTCAAATGAAGTAAAACAAAATGCTTTTCTTTTAAAGATCTCGTGATTAATATCCCTTACACGCATATATATATATAAATAATAATTTCGAAAAGTCAGATAGAATCTCCTTACCTCAAAGGAGTACTTAAAATATTTGAAAGAGCTTAATCCTGAAGAATTTCACCAACGAAATATTTCTCCTAAAATAATATGAAGAAACTATCATCAATATTTATTTATTCTAAACTTTCCTAAATCTGATATTCTTAACAATGATATTATTTTTGTTCACCTCAAACATATTGACAACTGTTTAAATGATAACTATTTGAATTAGGTAGTTTTACAAATTTTATAAAACTCATATTTCTTTCGGATCTTATTTTCATAATTTATTTATTTTTATGCTCTTAATCCGAACTAAATCTTTTACTAGAAAGAAATAATATTAATACTATTTTACAAATTATATTATTACATAATACTCATATAGTCTTTTTACCTAACAATTATCATACTTGACAACAAGTATTATTAACGGATCTTATTTCCTATAATTGCTAAATAATTATTCTAATCATATTCCTTATAAATTCTAAATCCTTAATAAAATATTTACTTGTCAAAATACATATATATTTAAATACTTATCAAATAATATATATTTATACAAAATTCAAAGATTTTCAAATTTATCTTATTTGTTTATTATTATTTTCTTTCAAAATTCCTCTTTAAATACTTTTTTTTCTAACATAAAATCTTGAATATCTAACATTTTTTTCAAGCATCCACATGAATCAAATTTCCAGTTTTCTTATACCTAAGTTTTCAAGACTTATTTCATAACAAAAACTTTTTGGTTTTTTTTACCACATTCCCCTTTTGTCTTTTCACTTATACCAATCAAAATCATGCAAATATATCATTTTGACTTTTCAACCCACTTACCATATACTACTGTTCATCACTACAATTCCCACTTATGTTTTTTTTTTCTTTTACTTTTTCATTCTCATAATCAAAGCAATTCAGTACGACACCATAAATTCTTATTTTATTTCATTTTTTTTTTTAAAGAACGAGAGTGAAATCTAAATCTAACTTCTTCAGGGTTCATCTAAATTGAAAGAAAATTAAAAAATCTACATCAAAGAAATCTAAAAAAATAAAATAAGGAAAATCTTTCCTAAAGAAATTTGTTCTTCAAACCCTAGATCCGAAAACCGTACGTCCTCTGGAATTTTATCAGAGAGAAATTCAAAGAAGAATAGAAAGAATTTTCTTTTCTTACTCCAATTTATACCTAGGGTATATATTAGGAAAATTACATTTTTACCCCTCTTTCATTAAATTAATTAATTTAATTACTAATCAATTATCATTATTATTTTCATAACGTCTAATCACTATCATTATTATTTCATAACTGCCCAATTGAATTATCATTATTATTTTCATAACGTATGCCTATAAAAATTCATGTTATTATTATTTTTCCTAATTTATACTTATACAAATTCCTGTCATTATTATTTTCCCTAACTTATTCTTATACAAATTCCTGGGTGTTACATGTTATGAAAGGGAAAAACCTAATTTTATTTCTTATTCTTGGAAGGACGCTAGGAAAAGCAATATGAAAACATAGGGTCTAGTTCTTATTTTTGAATTTTTGTTCTATTTTCAAAACAATGAGAATAAAGAAACAGAAAAAATATATTTGGTTCACTTTTTTTTTTGTTTTGTTTTGAAAACACAAATAACACAAAAAAACATTAAATTAAGAGAACACTAAAATCATGTTCCCTGTATTTTCAAAAAACCACATGCAAACAATTTTCAAAAATGTTAATCAAAACAAATTTTCTATGCTTCTGAGACAAGATAAAAACTAGGAGAAAAAAATACTAGAAAAAAAAAATACTAAGGGCATGTTTATCAATTATTTGGTTATTTCTTCGATTAAAAACTATAAAACAATATATAAAATAATATGCATTTTTTTTTTTCAAAAAATAATAATACACAAAAAATAATATAATTAAAATAGCGAAATATTCTTTAAATTATAAAATGATATAATATGTTAACTTTTAATATGTTGATAAAATAAAATAATAAAAATTTCCTTCAATTTTCAATATATATTTTCACTTCTGAATTTTTTTCAATACTTCCAACAGTTGCCGGAATGCCCTTGTCATTCGTATATGAAAAACAAAGAATCGTGGCAGCAACGAAATCTAAATGAGAAAAAAATCATTGGATATGACCAGATGGCTTTGATTAAACAATTAGGTTAATGAGTTCAAACGTTAAACCTAAGACCTTAGCATAGAACACTAACTTGTTCTGTTTCTAACGTAGATTTCTTGTTCCGGCCTGCTATAAAATGCATGAACAATGGAGGTTGTTGCAGTAAGTATAGACGAAGCCATAGATGGCTAAGATTTTACATTCTTCACTTCTGTTGATTCTATTATTTGTCTCAGCAGCTGCATCAAGAACAAAGATACATTCCATCAACTATGAAGATCTCCATACCAGTGATGGTATCTGCAAAACAATGGTGGAGAAGCAAGGCTATGCTTGCCAAGAACACCTGGTACCATTTACTTCTGTACTGTATGCTCTATAGAGTTAGTTTATCATGTTTTATTGCTCTTATCATCTCTAGATTATTGATCATTGATTTTGTTTTAGGTAACAACAGAAGATGGTTATATTCTTAGTATGCAGAGGATTCCAAAGGCTCGTTCCGGGGAGACCCCAGATCAGCCGCCTGTGCTGTTGCAACATGGCCTCTTCATGGTTAGCTAGCTTTCTATGCAACTGTTATGATCCCACATCGGTTCTACATGAAATTGTGGAGTGGTACTTAAGCTTAAGCTTGAGAGTTTCTCCGACGGATAAGACCGGTCTTTTGGGTTGGACTCTCTTATTGGGCTTAAGTACTTATTAGCAACATTATAGGAAGGTTTTCCTTTTTCGGGTTTTTTTGGCGGGGTTATATTGATGATTAACCACAAATTTTGGTCTGTGGCAGGATGGGATAACATGGCTGTTGAATTCTCCAGACCAGTCTTTGGCATTTATTTTAGCAGACAATGGCTATGATGTGTGGCTTGCAAACACCCGTGGCACTAAATATAGCCGTGGACATACAACACTTAATCCCAACGAATCGGTATAGTTGTAGTTCTTATATTTTATTTTTTTTAATTAATTGAAGGGTTTTGATTAAATTTACAATCCTTTTTCTTGTAGGCCTACTGGGATTGGTCATGGGATGAATTAGTTGCATATGATCTTCCTGCTACACTCCAGTATGTGAGTGATCAGACAGGACAGAAACCACATTATGTTGGGCATTCCTTGGTAATTTTTTTATTACTATCTCTCTGTTTATCCATCATTCATCATGTTTTGGGATTTTGAGCATCTAATTGAAGATTCTAACACTGAAATTATTTTCCAATTTTAGGGGACTTTGATTGCTTTAGCTGCCTTTTCTGAGGAGAAGCTGGTGAACATGTTCAGATCAGCAGCTCTGCTTAGTCCAATTGCTCATCTGAATCAGATATCATCACTGCTTGCAAGAGCAGCTGTTGACATTTTCCTAGCCGAAGTAGTAAATTTTTTTGAGCTTTTCTTGGCTAAATCTGAACCCCATTTTTCAGTTTTGTTAAACAAGTTCACTTTCCTTCTTTTTTTTTTTCCCATTATTAAACAGGACTTCTACTGGTTAGGCGTCAGTGAATTTAATCCAAAAGGGTGAGAAAATAACTTTAGAACAATTTCAATTTAGTAGTACCATGCATATGAATAGAATTATGAAACTTTCCTCTTCCTAAAAGAATGAAAAAGATGCAAAATAAGGGATGCTTTCAATAAGATGACATTTCTGTAATTCACAGGGCGGCTGTAGCCAAACTTCTTGAAGCTATTTGTAATAATCCGGGCATAGACTGCAACAACTTGATGACATCTTTCACAGGTGGCTTCCATGTTCTAGCCTGCTTATTCATGATCAGAGAAAAGTGTATTTTTCTCATTTTCTGATTTATTGATTTGCATGTTTTGTCACTGATTATAGGCCAGAATTGCTGCTTGAATTCGTCGAGTTCAGATGTTTTTTTGAAGCATGAACCTCAATCAACAGCAACAAAGAATTTGGTCCATATAGCTCAGAGTAAGTCTCTCTGAATTCCTTGCAAACTGTGATGGTTTAGACAACAGAAGCACAAAAAGAGTAGTTTCTTCTTGCTTTTTGATGGGCTTTGCTGCTTTCACAGTGGTCAGGAATGGAAACATAGCGATGTTCGATTATGATGACAAAGATGAGAACAAGAAACACTACGGACAGCCCACGCCGCCTGCATACAACATGACAAAAATCCCGAATGATCTTCCTCTTTTCCTCAGTTATGGAGGGCAGGACATGCTTTCTGATGTAAATGACGTGCAGGTCTTGCTAGGCAGTCTCAAAGGCCATGATGTTAATAAGCTGGTGGTGCAGTACATAGATGATTATGCTCATGCTGATTTTGTCATGGCAGTGAATGCAAAACAAGTTGTGTATGATCCTCTCATGGCCTTCTTCAAGCTCCAGTGATAACGTTGATACTATGGCACAGAACAGAAAGAGAAATTTTTGTATCTGATCATTGTGTGTTCTAGAATTCTTATCTCTTTTGAGAATATTCCCTCCACTCTAATCATAGAACACAAAGATCATTCTGTTCAAACACCACCCTCGCCAATGAATTTGCCTTTTTTAAAAAAAAATTAAAAATTTGTTTGTTTGAATGTCTGATCATTGATGGGGTAGGTTGAGCATGCTTTCTATTCCATTTCATAGTAGAATTAGGTAAGGTGACTTGCAGGAACAGCGACAAAAAACTGAATTTTTGTGAATCATGTTTTTTGGCTTGTTCATGATCTGCTATGAATGAAGCCACAGAGGCCTGGCTCAATGGTTAAGGATTTGAGTCGGCATAGAGAGGGGATGAGGTTCGAATTTCAGTGGGGATAAAGAACGAAAGAAAAAAAATTACCTATCAAAAGAAAAAAAAAAATCTGCTATGAATGAGTAGGAACAGAAGACCAAAAGCATGAGCTTAATTTCATTTTACTTTTTCCTTTTAGCCCAATTGTGAGTTCCAGTACTATCTTTGAATCATGTCGTCTACTAAACATGGACATCAGAAACAACCCCATGAAAGAAAGTTACAACAGCAATCTCTACCTATATCTCAAATATAGATGTTTGGCCTGAGAGAAAAATGATTCTGAGCAGCAATATGAGCAGCAACAACAGCACTAACATTAGCATCAATATCCTTAGTGCAGTGACCCCTTTTCCCTTCTGATGCATGAAAGAGCTCATCACAGCGAACAGGACGAGGAGGTTGGACTACACTTGATTTCTCAGAGCTCTTAACAGGGAACATCACCATCTTCTTCAACTTCTTACCATACTTTGTGAGCTTCTCCACTTTCTTAGGCTTCTCCCCTGGATTCTCCATGACCTACCCTTCTCTCTCTAGATCTGCAACTCTCCAATGATATTGCTCTCTATCTCTCATATATATAAATTGGAATGCAGGGGAAATGGAAGAAGGGTTGATTTCAATTTTCACATGGAGAATGTGAGGTTTGCTTGTATGATGAGGAGATAGAAGATAACTGACGAGAGGAGGGGGTTTGTCTTTTAATTGCTTTTTGGCCTGAGATTGGGGATTTTGCAAAGCTGTGTATACATATTATATATTATGATTAGAGAGAATAGATGAGCATGAGAAAAAGGCAAAACTGAAAGCAGAAAGCATGGATGGGGGGCAAGAGTCGAGACAAGTTCAGGTTCCAAACGTAAATCAGCCGTTACCCCGATACCGGAATTTCAAAAAGCAAAACATTGAAGGAAAAGTGTGTTTGTCTCCATTAATATGCAAACATTATAAAAACCGGAATAGAGAATTCAAATTGCATAACTTAGTACGTTACGTCAAAAAGTAATTGTTATTTAGTAACAAAAGTGATGATTGCAAAAAAGTTACCTCAAACTACCCATATGGCCTGTTATCCCTACGGTAACACACAAGTAAAAAAAAAAAAATGAAGAATTATCTTCTTTTTCGTCTTTGGTCGCTTGATCGATCACGACGCCCTAGCCACATTTCTTCATCTTCCTCCAGGCCAAGTTTGCTTGAACCATCTTCTTTTTCCTCTTTGGATCATGACGTTGTTACAGGTTCCTCCTCGTCCCGTCGACTCCTTTGAAGCATCTATAGGTAAGGTATTCCCAATACCCTAACATATTCTTTTTATTCTTCTTCTTCTTCTAAACACACATTGTTGGATTTGTGTGGGTAGGAAAGAAAGCACACCTATCACTAACAATTTTTTGTGAGATTTGTATGGCACCCGATATCATTGAAACTTATTTCCAAAACCCTAACATATTCTTCTTCTTCTTTATATGAACACTCATTGTTCAATTTCTATGAGAACGAAGAAAACAAATTTTCTATGTAGGTTAATTTTTTTTTCTATTTTTTCCTTAGTAATAAGTCAAAGCATTGGTTAAATCCTATGAGTTAGCATCCTTGAAGCTAGTGAATTGGTATGAATAAGTTAGGCCACTGTTTGGTATCACCTGTTGCAAAACCCAATATCACTAACTTTTTTCCAAAACCCTAACATATTCTTCTTCTTCTTCTTCTTTTTTTGAACACTTATTGTTCAATTTCTATGGGAACGAAGAAAACAATTTTTCATTGTAGATTACATTTTGTTTTCCATTTTTTTCTAGTAATAAGTTAGAGCATTGGTTAAATCCCATGAGTTAGCATCCTTTAAGCTAGTGAATTGGTTTGAATAAATTAGGTTACTGTTTGGGTATCACTAGTTGCATTGGTACTACCATTATATATTGGGTTATTACCATAATACACTAGGGGTACTACATGGTACTACCATGTGGGAATAATCCCAACTTGAGCCCCCATCTCCCATTAATAATAGATATTTCTTGTTTTGTTTGATCCAGTTGAATGTCAAATGTGTCTCGGTGTGGCTCTTCTTCAACTCGTAGCGAAGTTGAAGTAAAGTGTCGCCATCAAATTGATTCAAAGCCATATATCAGAGGTTCCAACTTCAAAGAAGTTCTGCGGTGCCTACATGGCCTGTAAGTGGGTAAAATCAAACATGGGTAACTAATATAGGATGCCTTTCAATTGCTTCTCTGATTTTGTTTGTCTCATTTCCAAAGACTACAAACTACAGTTTTTATAGATGGGTAGAAGATGTTGGGAAAACCAATGTTGGTGAGTGAGAAGAATTGGAAGGGAAGCTGTTAGAGAAAGAGATAGTTATTACTTAGTTGGAAGCGGAGAAGAAAATCTTGGAAGAAAAAATTAAGAAGTTGAAAATGAAAAGAGACATACTACAGGAGGCCATGCAAGACATGAAACGAGTTGTGCTAGTTGCATGGTGCTATGTGCAAGTATGCAAGAGGGAAGAAGTATACTCTAATTGCCTTTGTCATGTCATGACTTATTTTTGCCATTGTTGTAATGGTTAGAAATTAGGTAATTGTTGGTGGCATTACAATACTAAATTGGCCATGGATTATGAAGTTACGATATCTTTATTAATCTTACCACTTGATATGAAATGATAATTCATAATTTTGCTTTATTTATTATGGATAATAATTCATAATATTACTTCATGAGCATTTCTTCCTTAATCACTACTTTATTTGATTCCTTCATTTTTAATAAGTCAGGCAAATGGTATGAATCAATTAGGTCACATGGGGGTGCTACCTGGTACTACCTTAATGAAAAATGAGCATTTTTAGAAAACAGTTAGGTCACATGTTGCATTGGTACTACAAAACATCTATTATACGTTTATAGTTGTAATAAGACTGGAGATTGGTTAATTAGCTACATATTTAGAAATAGTGGTGGTATTACCATAACATGTTGGGGGTATGGGGGTACTACCAGAACATACTGGGGGTACTACCTGGTACAACCATAACTTATTTGAAAATACCATAATTATGGTACCCCCACCAAACATCTACTATGCATTTATAGTTGTAATGAGACAGAAAATTGGTTAGTTAACTACATGTTGTTGTTCCAAGTTGATACTCTTTTTACTTTTAAACTATTTAAACTTCAACTTGGCATTTTTTACTGCAAGTGCACAGATCAACAAGTAGTAAAGTGGATTTTTAAGTCCAGATATTAAAATTCTTCACAAAGGATATGAAATTTCGTAGATTAAGTAATTAAACTACTCAAGGACACTTCATTATTTGAATCTCAGCTTTTAAGATCTAAACAACTAGAAATTCTCCGAGATTGAGTAAAACACTAGGAATGGAATTAGTAATGACTATTAGTTGCATTTTGTTCATAAACGAAATTGTTATGGGTTGAATCCTGAACTTGTCCAAGGGTATTTTAGTACAATCTTAAAAAACCTTCAACCACCATACATTTCACAATTTAGACCACCATGTTCCTAAGCTAGGATTGCATGTGTCTAAAAAGCTACTTATAGGATATGATTCCCTTTAAACCTTGGATGACTTCCCAAACCAGGACTCTTCAACCAATTCTTAGGACTGAAATTAACTTGCTCCCAAAATTAGGGTAACACAAGCTTCCTCTAACATAATTAGTCTGTCACTTTGGCAAATTAACCAATATATCCACTTCTATTAACAGAAACAAAGTATTTTGATTAAAATGAGACAAGTTCTCAACATATTCATTTCATATACCAAGAGATCACTATCCTTAACTCCGGGAACACACCTTAGTTGTCACTTGAGGGGATCCTTGAAAGCAAGGGTTTAGAACAACTCCTTTGGTTCATAGAATTAATAAATCAAACATAAGAAAATACACTTCTAAACCAATTATGTCAATTCAGGGTTCAAAGCTACAACCTACATTAAATCCTTGTGAACATAATAATCACATAACCAATCCCTTCCCAGAAGGTGCTTAGCCTTCCATCACCAGATTACACATAACAAGGACAGGTCGTTTAAACAAGTTCATTATGATTATAACCGAGAAAATGAGGAAAATGAATTCAAACAATGTTTTCTGCTTCTTTTCAAGTTTTGACAGTAATGGAGCTTAGATTTCAATATTCTCTCCCCAAACACTCAACTCAGATAAACTATTATAAAAAAATTGTAGTTTTGATCTACTTAAAACCTCTCAATAAGAAAAATACTCTACAAGAAATTTATTTTGCTCTCTCTATCCTTTCGCCTCCATTCTGTGTCTTATCGCTTCCTATTTATAGTCCAATCATTGTTGGACCAGAATTCTAGGTAGATTTTGTGGACTTTTATGCAAGCCCTTAAGATGATGTGTCGCGACATTCTAATCGTGTCGCCACATTGTCTCCTTTCATTTGTGTCTAGGGCATTGTCGTGATGTTGTTGCGACACTTAATTGATGATTTTTTCTTTGAGATTGAATTGAGACCGTCGCGACATATTTTGATTGGCGTGACCTTCCCTTCCAATCTTGTGTCATAAAGGTCTGTCGTGACACTACCCTCGTGATGTACAACTATCAACCTTTGGAATGAATATCGCGACACCAATACATTTATTGCGACACTATGAGTTGCTGGTTGGTCTTCAGTCGTGTCGTGATATTGTCATGACATTCTTGCTTGACACTCCTTTTGGATGAATGTCGTGATAAGTTTGTGAGTGTCATGATATTGTTTAGTTGTTTCTTCAGGAACTCTTCACGTTTGTGTCGCCACATAATGTGCAATGTAATGACACAACTTATGCCATATGGCCTTCTGTTATGTCTCGAGATATGTTGAGGTCGCATCTTAGACTGTTTTCTCTCTGATCCTTTCTGCTATTACAACAGTGATTGTGATGTCGCGACCTTCCTTGCTTCATGCCTTAGTCAATTAAGCACATTTTCTTGCTCTTTTTGCTTATTTTGATATTGATTCATGCAAAACAGTAATTTTGATGAAGATTCCATAATTTTGCATTAAATTAAGCATTAAGGCCCTCAAATATGCATGCAAAAATGGACTTAAAAGTTATATAAGTTTCATACTCATCACTACATATATAGAAATAGTGGTGGTATTACCATAACATATTGGGGGTACTACTTGGTACAACCATAATAAACCGTCGAACATAGTTTTCATATATGCTATTTAGAAATATACACTTTAGGTAAAAACTATGTCATAGTATTTACGTGTCGGAGATCTGCCTAATATATGATTTTATAAAACATTTCTAACTAACATGCATTCAAAATGAGACACAATTACATCAAATAACATTATTAAACATATACAATTGAAGGTTTGAACGTCACATAATGTCCGACAATCTAAACTTAACAACATTTGTTTGCAAGCCTTTGAAATTCGCTTCCATTCTGTATTGTCTTTATTTACGATCAAGGTGCAAATTGTCCTTATCCTATGATATTTCAGTTGTCTCCAAAATGAAAAGAAAAAAAGAATTAACCTTAACATCCAACAACCAACAATTATATCATGAATATAGACTAAGTAATTTTGATTGATAACTTTGAATAGCATGGGTAAAACATACCGCATCAATGGCATGTGTTAAAACCGTCCCATAGTCAAGCATGAGTTTTCCCTAATTTCTTGGGACTGAGACATCAATGTCCCATATGAAATCTCATAGGTCATGCATTCCCTCTGGTTTACTATTGGGTGCCAAAATAGTGGCACATGTGAATATGAGGAAATTTTTTGTAAATTCTTCACCAATAGGTAATGAATCCAATTGGGATTCCAAATATCGTATGTTATATATTTGGCCTTTCGTGACTCGCCTTCAATGAACGGGCACATTGAGGCCACGACATGGGATTCCCATGGCAGCCTCAACATCTGCTAATGTAACGTCTACAACAATTGAGTTTGCCATTCTGATACGATGGTATGGAACATCGTATGCAGAGATTAACCATTGGCATAACTCATATCTGATCGCCTTTGTTGCTAGCTGTAGCAACCCACCAAAGCCCATGACTACAATAGCTGCTACCTTAGCAACTAGCAAGCGTCTCACAGCCGCCAAGAACTTCATACCCGAACACCTAGATTTAGGTAGAGCCGCCTACATTGAAAATAGCAATAAGGGTCAATATGGCGTGGTAAATCAATACAAATGTGGTAAATAGTAATGTAAAATTTAATCACCTTTGTTCGATCTTCTGGGACATGCTGCTTTCTTTTATTTACCATATTCTCTTTAACATGCACATAGAATAACAATAGTCATTCTGTAATACGTTAGGGTAGAAGCACATAGAATAACATGCACATAACTCACCAAGTAGTACCAGGTAGTACCCCCAGTATGTTTGGGTAATACCCTTAGTATGTTCTGGTAATACAACCACTATTTCTAAATATGTAGCTAATCAACCAATCTCTTACATTATTACAACTATGAATGTAGAGTAGATGTTTGGTGAGGGTACTATAATTATGTTATTTTCAAATAAGATATGGTTGTACTAGGTAATACCCCCAGTATGTTCTGGTAGTACCCCCAGTATGTTCTAGTAGTACCCCCAACATGTTCTAGTAATACCACCACTATTTCTAAATATGTAGCTAACCAACCAATCTCCTGCCCCATTACAACTATAAACATATAGTAGATGTTTGGTGGGGTACTATAATTATGGTATTTTCATATAAGATATTGTATATTCTGGTAGTACCCCCAGTATGTTCTGGTAATATCATCACTATTTCTAAATATGTAACTAACCAACCAATCTCCTGCATCATTACAACTATAAACATATAATAGTTGTTTGGTAGGGGGTACTATAATTATGGTATTTTGAAATAAAGTATGCCAGACCGTAGTACTCCGCATGTCTTGAAGAGTATCTAAAATGTGTTGACAATATTACACTATGCCAAATAACATAATCATCTAATTAAGATTACAATGTAAGTAACTGTCCCCAAAGTTATCCAAATATTAGAAATGAAACATAAATGTCATGACACACATACATGCCGTATAACATAATCATCTAATTATGATTACGACATAAGTAACTATCCTAAATAGAAATGTTGTGACAATACTATAATATGCCAAATAACAAAATCATCTAATTAAGATTACAACATAAGTAATTGTCCTCAAAGTAGAATGGGATATGCAAAACAAACATTAATCAGGCAAGAGGATTTTTGCATGTTTTTCGATTATGCATGACCAGATTACAATGTGAACAATATAAGGTGCGTTTATCTTGAAATTGAGACTATACGCTTTTTCCTTGGTCTTCCAAGAGGCTGTTTTGAATATGGAGGATTTAGAGAGAAGTATCCATTCCCTAGGACATCTTGAACATCACCATTGACATCGACTTTTAGCATGTCGTGAGTCTTTGTACCTTGAAAAAAGCCTCGAGTATATCAAATATTGGGTTGACAACTTGAATTGATCATCAACAAAATCAGCCACATTTTGTCCATTAAATCCTATCACTACACATGCATGCTCGCAAGGCATGCTCGACATTTCCCAGGTCCGACAAGTGCAACTGTGCTCCTTGATGTTAACATTGAAGATTGAAGTACCAATAAATACACCAAATATAGACTCGTTGAATGGGCTAACTATGTAAACCTAGCCTTTAACAATATTAATTTTCACTTTCTCCTCTATTTTGGGCCCTATAGAACCCTTCCATTGATTGGATTTAGCTTTATGCTTAACAAGCATAGGACTCAACTTAGTCATGTGCTCGATTAAGAAGCTACAAATAAAGTGATGTCGTTCATTTCTTAACCAAGAATTAAACAACACTACAAGGTTTGTTGTCATTTTGTTCCATCGTTTATTCGGGAATTTTGACATGGCCTAGTGTTGAGATTCATTTTGCTCAATCCAGGTTGCTAACGAATCATTATATATACGTAATTCATTCAGGTTAGCATTGTAATCAATCTCCAATCGAGTATAGGCAATTTCATCAAGCCATTGCAATACATTTTCCTTCCCTTTGTTCCCCCTTGTGTTATACTTATTAAAAAAGCTACTGAAGTTCTCCTTCAAGTGACGATAACAATAGATATGGTTATTTCCTCCAAAAAGATCTGGTACACTATGTTGAAGACCCGAGTGTCTATCCGATAAAATGATTACATCCTTATCCCCAATGAGATTCTTTAAGTTTTGTAAGAACCAATTCCAATCCTCGTAATTCTTGAAGCTCATCACACCATACGCTATCGAATTGTTGCTGTCATTAGCATCACAAGATGTTGCTGTGCTGGGCACCATCGTATGACCCACTCATGTGAGATGAGTCAATAGCAAAGATTGGCTGACATCCGCTCAAAAACCCTATAATGGATACTTCAAGGGAAATAAAGAGTTGTTGAAAATGACCATCACTACAGTGTGTCAACTCTACAACTGATCTTAGATTACATGTTTTTATTCACTCACACATCCAAGACAATAATTTATAGAAATTCTTCAGTTCACCATATATTATCTCCTTAGCCTTCTCCTTAATATGCCAAGCTTGTACATAAGTCAAACGCATCCCATGTTCCTGAATGAAGTATTTACAAATTTTTTGTGGTATGTATTTGGGTGTAAATCGAATGACATTATAAACAATCTTCGAGGCTCGGTTACATCTAACTAATGGTTGAGCAGAAACTAGATCATCAATAATATTTCTATGCTCATTTACGAACGTGTGTACTTGTACAAGATGCGAAACACCCACAATACGACAAGTTATCTTACAAGGGCAATCATTCACCATGCATATAACAGTCATGTGTTTAAAGCAGTTTTTCTTGTAATAGTATCGAAATCTCTCTACTATAGACATCAAGTATACAGCATCATGAAATGCATCTGCATTTGGGAACGTTTGGCCACTAGCTATAATTTCATTTTTGAATCGCCTTGAATTATGTTGAACCACTTCCGCCACATGAGACTCAACAAATTGTGAGGCATTTTAAGCAATAACATTCATAGACGAACTCAGATTCAATGTTGCTACTTCTCGCCGGACGTGTCCGCACTGGAAGCAACAATAGGCGCTGAGGATAATCGGTAATGACGACATACGCCCAATTAATGAGTCCATGTTTCAGCAAATATTATGTGAAGTTGTATTATAATCACATTTTTAACTAAACTTAACATAGCTAAGAGGTGGTTGGATGACCTTAACCAAGACATAGGTATTCGAACTCGCGTACACTGGTATACGTAACAATAATTGTCATTGAATTTAAACATTTTCCTCATTTCTTCATCGTCTTTTAATAGTACCAACATTGATGGATCAAATTACATGTGTAGTACATTTTCAATGCAGTTGATTCAACCTTCAACCTATCACAAACTATTGAAACAAATTCGACATATGAAATATAATGCTCATGATTTATGCAAGTACTGCCACCCTTGTATTCACTGGGTTGAATCTATTATCTAATTCATTTCTCCACCGTAGCATACATAAACAAACATCTCGTTCTCCATCTTCATCTAATCTATAGATTTAGTTTCACACAATTAAATTATATAATTCATTAGCTACATATTTAATATGTTAACTCTTTATGTGTGTTGTAGTATACCAATAGCTTATTATGGTTGTCTAAATGCAATGCAACAAAGAATACAACTAGAGTGGTTATAACAAAGTTTTTTTTATGGTAGTACCGGGTGGTACACCTAGTTTATTATGGTAGTACACCCAATACAAAATGGTAGTACCTCTAGTATGTTATTCTAAAAACATTTATCTGACCAATCCACACGAATTGTTTGACTTATTAGGTACTACCAAAAATTGAAATACGATGCTAGTAAACTATCTAATTCATTCAAATTGAATGAATCTAACCTTAATAGAATAAAAACTTAGATATAAATATAGTGTTTTAAGGAATTGTATGTAATGGTAGTAACAAATTGACTTTAAGAAAGTTAACTCACTAACTGTTTTCACCAATGTTTTATTATGGTTGTACTGAGTAGTTCCCCAAATACCTTATGGTGGTACCCCCGGTATATTATGATAGTCTTGGTAGTACCACCATGATGTAATGATCCACATAATATTTGAGACCATATTAGGGGGTACCCTATGCTTTTTACGGGCCTACCTTCATCCGATAAAAGTAATACCTAAACCACGTGGTACGATTCTTGATCAAGCTAAACGATTGACTATTTTAGAGGTAGGACGCATAGCTTGCCATCGTATTTATCCATTTCATCAAAACATGGTCGATTACTAATAAAGGTAACACCTTTATTTACAAAAACCAATAAATAACAATCGAAAATGCCAAAACAAAGCTATATTTACAAAAACGAACAAAGAACAATCGAAAATGCCAAAACAAAACTATATTTATAAAAAAATAAAGAAATAATAGCCAAAAATACGAAACCGGAGCTATATTTACAAAAACGAAGAAAGAACAATCGAAAATGGCAAACGGTTGATAATAAAACTCACAATAAAATAAATAACTAGAGATACGTAGAATCGTCGGAAACTATAAGTGTGCTTACCTTTACTATGGTCGAAAGAGGGAAATATTGGAAAACAACAGAAAATGTAAAAAGCTTCCTTCCTTCATCTTCATCAGGAGTCAGAGCCGTAAAGATATGAAAATGGAAAAAAAAAAACTTTTACAAGCGAGGAGAATGGTTGTCAAACAGTTAGAGGAGAGGAGAGGAAGATGAAAAGTCGATGGGAAGGGAGGGGAGGGGAGGGGAGAAGACTGTAAATTGATTACCATAGGGTACCTGGGCATAGAGGTAGTTTGGGTAGCTTTTTTGCAATCATCACTTTTGTTACCAAATAACAATTACTTTTTGGCAAAATGTACTGATTAACACAATTTGAATTCTCCATTCCGATTTTTATAATATTTGCATATTAATGGAGACAAACACACTTTTCCCAAACATTAATGCATGCATGATAAGAGCATGTCATTAACGTGGTATAATTGAGTGTTATGACTCATGCAAAAGATGTTAGGACAAGACACACTACATGCGCGATGAATGCCATGATATGTAAAGCCAAAACAATTAATTGAAGAAAGTAGGGGCATGAATATTGATTTGTTTTAAAAACTGTTTCAGCGCTTAGTACACATCGAACACGAAAATGATGTTATCTAAATTTACTCATTGTTTTATGAATTTAGTGTTTTTTTTTTTTTGGTGTTTTTTGGGCAACCAAATGCTCTTCCTTTTGTTTTTTAGAACAAAATTTTTTAAAAAAATTGTAACCAAATAATAGACTCTAATGCTTCTTTGGTTTTTGTTTTTGAAAACACTAAGAACATCATTTTAGGATTATCTAAAAACTGTTCTTGTTATCTAAATTTAATGTTTTTTTGTGTTCTCCTGGTTTTTCATAATTAAAAAAAAACATTTTTATAAAACTATAACAAAACAACCATAATTTTATCATAATGATTTATCACATAAAATATAAAATAATTGAATTTTTTAGGATAATAAAATGGAATTGTTAGAATAGGTGATTCAAAATGTATAGTCTTGAGTTGAAAAGTTCACGGCTAAATTTATCCTTGTCATAATTTATCTCTTTAAGGTCAAGAGGCTTAGACCCTTTGATATGAACTTCTTCTACTCTTGCGTTTTTATTTCTATCTATATGTAAATATATAATGTAATATTTAAAAAATATGACGCATTATAACCCCTTTTTGTATTGATTTTCATATAGTAGATTTGGATGTAAATCAGTGTTCTTTTTTTTTCTTTTTATTTTATTTTTCTAATCAAACATGGTTAAGATTAAGAGTTCTTATATTAAGAATATGATTTTCTTTATATATTAAATACACTTACATGCCCATCATGGGTGAGTACCATGGGTTTTAAACCCACTACTTGATGGGCCTAAGTCTCGGTCGGCCCGATCCATATCCACCCAGCCCACGATGTAGCGGTCCAAGCCCTCCTTCCATATCAAAACCCGGTAGCAAGACTACCTAAACGAAATCTGTGACACCCATCCGCGAAGCCGGTGATCCCTCCAGCAGCCAGCCTCGTGGCAACCCGTATGTAGCCTGTCCCCAACCTGGGCCGTCTCTCCGTTTATGGCAAGTTCGCTATGAACGAACGGATAAAGGTGGGAGATACGCAAAATGTATTTATCCCTGAATTTTCTAACTTCCAAATCCCTTACTTCTCGGAAGATTAATCCCGGAGCACAAGCACTACTATAAGCGAAAAGAGATTTCGTTCCAAAAAAGGGAGAATTTTTTTCGAGAAAAGGGAGGGATTCTCCAAACCACCCCTCTATAAATTGGGGGAGGATTCCACGATGAGAAGGTGGCGTAATCCTAACCGTATGAATCTCTTTCTTCTTCCTTTCCATGTTTTTTCGATGACCATCTGAGAGAAGGTCGACCACCGCCGCTCGCCCTTAGTCGACATTACACAAGCGATGCCCCGTGAGGTCGGGACGACAGAAACAACCATCAAGCACTCGTCCGTGGGAATCGAATAAAAAGTCTTGTTTACAGGTTGTAAGAGCTTGGCTTCAACGGTTGTCAAGTAGCCCTTCATCACTTGGAGCTCTATCGATCCCCCATTCTACGTCTGATTCTCCCGAGGCAGTCGCAATGATAAGCATTTCGATGAACCAATCGCTAGAAGACCAATTCCTCCATTGGTGTCAGGACATGGAGAGAAATCAAGAGGAACAAGTAAGACAGATGAAAGAGTTGCAGGATCAGGCCTAGCATTTACGACATGAGAATGACCAGTTGCGAGCCTAGATTGAAAAAGTCGCGGATCTCCGGAAAGATGCACCTGAGAGCCGGCCGCGATGCGAACTCGATTTCCTCGCACAAAGGAAGGGGCCGATTCCTCCGCAGACGACGACGATAATTCCCTAGCGGATCGATGAACAACCCTCAAGTATTCCCATCCTGAACCTCTCGAAATGACAAAGACTCCGCTTCTTTACGCTACTAGATCACGTAAAAGGTCTTCACCTCACCCTGCCTTTAGTGACCCTGTTAGTGGTGCATCTCGTAGGGCAAGGAGAGAGGCAAGTAGAAGACCGTACCGGTCAGGTCAAGCCTTGGGGAACCCGCCAGTGTTGCCCCAAGGCACGTTGCCACCAGTGTTGCCCGCGCAGCCGGCCTTTGGTACAACGCAACCGTTTTACATACCGCCAGCGTCCCTAATTCGGAGACTCGATGACATGCTCTCTTCACCCTTAGGGAAACACATCCTTGATTACGAGCTGCTCGTGGGTTTGCCATTCCAGCTTTCACCACGTTCGATGCCCCAATTGATCCCTATGACCATATGCTCCATTATAACCAAGCAATGACTCTAAATGCTGGTAACTAATTTAATCGCTATACAAAGTGACTCTCGCCAGTTTACTTCGGCTCCGCTGGCTTGCTTTCACAAGCTCGCGGCGCTCAATAAATTCGTTTCACTAATCCATGTGGGCCGAACACTTCTTACAAACCATTCTCAAACAAGAAGAAGAATAAATTCGTGACTTCACAAGGAGGTTCGGGCAAGCCGTCTAGCAAATAGAGTCCTATAGCATGGATGCAATCCTCCAAAACTTTAGGAGAAGCTTTGCGCCATCTATCCCTTTCTTCGAATCACTATCCTTAGACTCGCCAACAACGATGGAAGAATTATATAGACGGGCTGATAAGTACTCAATGCTAGAGGAAAATATCCGTGTAGCTACCTAGACTATCATGATTACGAGCCAGCTGGCCTAAGGAAATGATTCGTCTGGGAAACAGCCCTCCAAATCAAAGGAGGGTCAGAATAGAGATTGGAAGCGATCCCGTGACCAATCACAAAAGAAGAGAGAACCCCGCATCCAACCCCCCCCATTAATGGAGACAAACACACTTTTCCCAAACATTAATGCATGCATGATAAGAGCATGTCATTAACGTGGTATAATTGAGTGTTATGACTCATGCAAAAGATGTTAGGACAAGACACATGACATGCGGTGTGATGAATGCCATATGATATGTAATAAAAAACAATTAATTGAAGAAAGTAGGGGCATGAATATTGATTCTTGTTTTTGAAAACTGTTCTTAAGAACAGTTTTTAAAAGCACATCGAACATCGAAATGATGTTATCTAAATTTACTCATTGTTTTATGAATTTAGTGTTTTTTTTTTTTTGGGTGTTTTCAAAGGGAACCAAATGTGTTCTCCTTGTTTTTTAGAACAAAATTTTTTTAAAAAAAATTGTAACCAAATAGACTCTAATGCTTCTTTGGTTTTTGTTTTTGAAAACACTAAGAACATCATTTTAGGATTATCTAAAAACTGTTCTTGTTATCTAAATTTAATGTTTTTTTGTGTTCTCCTGGTTTTTCATAATTAAAAAAAAAACATTTTTATAAAACTATAACAAAACAACCATAATTTTATCATACTTGATTTATCACATAAAATATAAAATAATTGAATTTTTAGATAATAAATGGAATTGTTAGAATAGGGTGATTCAAAATGTATAGTCTTGAGTTGAAAAGTTCACGAAGCAATTTTATCCTTGTCATAATTTATCTCTTTAAGGTTGAGAGGCTTAGACCCTTTGATATGAACTTCTTCTACTCTTGCTTCTTGCTTTTTGCTCTCTATCTATATGTAAATATATAATGTAATATTTAAAAAATATGACGCATTATAACCCCTTTTTGTATTGATTTTCATATAGTAGATTTGGATGTAAATCAGTGTTCTTTTTTTTTCTTTTTATTTTATTTTTCTAATCAAACATGGTTAAGATTAAGAAAACTCCTTATATTAAGAATATGATTTTCTTATATATTAAATACAATTTACATGCCCATCATGTGAGTACCATGGGTTTTAAAACCCACTACTTGATGGGCCTAAGTCTCGGTCGGCCTGATCCATGGTCCACCTAGCCCACGATGTAAAGTGGTCCAAGCCCTCCTTCCATATCAAAACTGGTAGGCACTACCTAAACGGGAAATCTAGATACCCATCTGTGAAAGTCGAAGTATCCTCCTAGAGGTCAGCCTCAGGGCAACCCGTATAGAGTTCCAAGTCCCCCAACCGGTCGTCCTCCCGTTTATGGCAAGTTCGCTATGAACGAATGGATAAAGGTGGGAGATACGCAAAATGTATTTATCCCTGAATTTTCTAACTTCCAAATCCCTTACTTCTCGGAAGATTAATCCCTGATAAGGAAGAATTAGTCTTTGATAAGGAAAAAGAGATTTCGTTCCTAAAAAAAAGGGAGATTCTTTTCAGAGAAAAAGGGAGGGATTCTCCAAACCACCCTCTATAAATTAGGAGGATCTCCACGATGAGAAGGTATGCAATCCCAACCGTATGAATCTCTTCTTCTTCCTTTCCATGTTTTTCCTGATTTAATCATCGGAGAGAAGGCTCCACTCACCATCGCGGCCTTTTCGGGCTCCTTGCAGTCGATATCATGGCCGTTGATGCCCCAGAGGTCGCACGACATGAAAACAACCATTGGCGCCGTCTGTGGGAATCGAATAAAAAGTCTTGTTTACAAAAGTTGTAAGAGTCGTCACCCGCTGTCAAGTAGTTCTTCATCACTGGAGCTCTATCGATCCCCCTGATTCTCAGGGCGATGTGATGATAAGCATTCCGATGAACCAATCGCTAAGACCAATTCCATTGGTGTCTCGAGGACATGGAGAAATCGAGAGGAACAAGTAAGGCGGATGAAGAGTTGCGGGATCGGGCCTAGCATTTCGACGGAATGACCGGGTGCGAACTTTGGGTGAAAATTGGTGATCTGGGAAGGATGCCGCGGGAGGCGTTGCGATGCGCAGATTTCGCGATAAAGGGAAGGGCGATTCCTCCGGGCAGCAGCGACCTGCAGCGGACGATGTGACGAGTCCTCAGTAGCTCCCATCCTTGAACCTCTACGCAGAAATGATGCTTCGGGAAAGCCTGAAGTACTAGATCACGTAAAGGTCTTCACCTCGCACACCTTTAGTGATACTGTTGGTGGTGCATCTCGTAGAGAGCGGAGAGAGAAGAGTAGAGAGACCGTGCAGGTCGGAATCGAGCCCAGCAGGGGAACCGCGGTGTTGCCCCCGAGGCACGTTGCCACAGTGTTGCCAGCCCAGCGACTTTGCGCTGGTCTGGCGCCAGCGGATTTATCGTGATCTCACTGGTCGGAGACTCGATGACATGCTCTCTTCACCCTTAGGGAAACACATCCTTGATTACGAGCTGCTCGTGGGTTTGCCATTCCAGCTTTCACCACGTTCGATGCCCCAATTGATCCCTATGACCATATGCTCCCGCTATAACCAAAAGCGATGACTCCTAATCTTTGGTAACGGCCGTGTTATCTGAAGTATTCCCGGCGGTTACGGGGTCGGTGTTGGCTTGCTGGCTCTCGTCTTTACTCAATAAATTCGTTCTACGAACTATGGGCCAGAAACATCACCTTCTTACAAACCATTCTCAAGCGAAGAAAGAATAAATTGACTTCACGGGAGGTTCGGAGCGAGCCGTCTAGCGAATAGAGGTCACATAGCATGGATACGATCCTCGAAACTTTAGGAGAAGCTTTAGCCATCTATCCCTTTCTTGAATCCACATCATAGACTACGCCCGACAACGATGGAAGAATTATATAGACGGGTGATAAGTGCTCAATGCTGAGAGGGAAAACAATAAAGTGTAGCTACTAGACTATCTGATTCACGAGCGGTGGCCTAAGGAAATGATTAGATGCAGAAACGACCCTCCCAATAAGGAGGTGAGAATAGAGATTGGAGACGATCCGTGACCAATCTGAAAAGAAGAAGAACCCACTTAATTCAACCCATCTCTTATGAGAGGCTATTGCCAATCATTCGCGACTTGTAAAAGTTTAAATGGCTTGCCACAGGTGACGAATCCTTCCCCGAAAGCAGTCCTTTGCGGTGCGATTATCATAGAGATCATGGGCATGGGAGACGGATAATGCTGAAGTCAAAGTTCTGGTGAAATTGATAAATGACTCACCAGTTATATCAGTATTGGGACGGCAGATCTGAACAAAATGTGACATCGCCTCGCGAACCTGATTAACCGCAAACTATATCTTTGGGGCGGTTCTTCTGACGACCAGTATTCAAACAAAGCGCCAACAGAAGAAACTCTTGAGAGTAACCAGGATTAAGGCCAGGGTGAACGCCATCCATATGGGGAGAAGTCGTGCAGAAACTGAGCTAATAGATGGCCTCATATCCTTTCCTCCGGTCAACCCTAATAGGGTCATTGTGACTCACTATGATGCACTAGTGCTCACTCTCTGTATTAATGGTTTTGATGTACACCTTGAGGAGTCTTAGTGTGGACCTAGTAGTCTGTGATTTATTAACTACCGTGCCCGGTGGAATGAAGCTTTCCTCGTAAATGTTGGAACTACGGTCGGACAGATCTTCTACGGCTTTCCCAGCAGGCGACCTCACAGTAACATTAGGGGATATCGCACTCCTTGTAACAACAGGACTAGTAACTCAACAACTTTTGTTCTCAATTGTTGAAGATTTAGGGCCTTACAATGCCAAAGTGGGGCAGACTTGGCTGCACTCAATGAAAGTTATCCCCTCAACCTACCATCAAACGGTAAGCTATTTGACTAATGCTAGGTAGGTTGACCTTTTAAGCAGTAGTTTGCTACATGGCAGTGTTATCAATTGTCTATGTAGGTGCAAAGAGGGGCGAGCAATTATGAGAATCCTCATCTCGAAATCATACCCTCGCATAGCAATCACAAGTTGCCACCCAGATCAGGGTGATAGAGAGGGACCCATTGGTTGTGGATCCCTTGGAAATAGTAGTGTTGGACAGGCTAGAGAAGTTCACATACGTCAGTACTCTCCTATCTAGTAAAGAAAGGGAGCAGATACAAGGCGTGCTATTAAAAAACTTGGACGTGTTCACTTGGAGTCACTCAGATATGGTCGGAATCAACCAGGTATTGGCCTCCCACAAGTTGAACAACATCCACGTGGCTAAGCCTGTAAGATAGAAAGTGAGACGTTTCCACCTGGACCACCATCATATTATTCAGATAGAAGTAGACAACCTCCTGAATGCAGGTTTCATCAAAGAAATAAAGTACTTCGAAAGGCTTGCTAATGTGGTGGTGGATTCCCAAGAAGCGATGAGTGGAGTATGTATAGACTACCTGGACCTCGGCGAAGCATGCTTCGAAGGATGCTTCCCCTACTTGGCGTATGAACCAGTTGTTGATGTCTCAGAAGCGGGGATACTTCTCGACCTTTTACGGATACCACTAGATTCCAGTACCCACGATGTAGAAAACGATATTCATTACAGCCTTGAATTATACGATTTACAATGTAATGCCTTTTTGCTTGAAAAACGTCGGAGCGACTTATCAAAGGCTGGTAACCAAGATATTTCGACCGCTGATAGGCAAGACCATAGAGGTCTATATCAACGATATGCTCGTTAAGTCCAAAGATCGCCCCAACCACATGAAGCATCTACAAGAAACCTTTAAGCTATTGTGAGGGCACGACATGAAATTGAACCCTCTGAAATGTGCATTCATAGTCAATTCCGACAAGTTTTTGGGCTTTATGGTAACCCAGAGACGAATAAAGGCCAATCCCGTCCAGTTTAAAGTGATAATGGACTCTCAAGCTCCTACCACCCAAAGGGGAGTACAACAACTGACTAGCGAGTTGGCAGCTCTTGGTAGGTTTATATCCCGTTTTACAGACCGGTTGAGACCATTTTTTACGACCTTAGAAAGAGCTAAACGGACCGAGTGGAATGAGGAATGCGATTAAGCTTTCATGGATATCAAATAGTACCTCGGCGAACCACGATCTTAGTAGCCCCGGTGAGGACACACTCTATCTACACCCCCCAGCGGTGTCGAGAGTCTCGATAAGCACAACTTTGTTCAAAGAGACGAAAATCAGCAGTAGATATTCTTCATAAGAAATCTGGCGAGGAAACGAAACACGATATTCCCGTTTAGAACTGGCCGCCGCAGCCACATGTGTGGCGATTAGCTTTGCCCTAACCGGGCACACCTTATCGTCGTGCTGATCAATCTCCCTCAGAGAAACACTACATACAAACCTGACCTGTTAGGGAGGATGGCTCGATGGCCGATCGAACTAAGTGCGTTCGGTATTCAATATAAACCTCGCTTGGCATTGAAGGGGCATGTATTGACAGATTTCCTAGTAGAGCTACCCCAGCCTGATGTGGTCCAGGATAACGATGGTTGGTGGATCCTTAATGTGGAAGGAGCTTCTCGCCAAACGGAAGCTGGGGTCGGCTTGCAACTAAAAGCTCCAACTAGGGAGAGGTAGAAGCGGACTATCATTGGAGCACCTTGCGTCGAATGTGGGTGAGTATGGGAAACCCAATCTTGGCCAGGATCGATCTCGCTTAATTAGTTTCATTAGAGAAACTCTGTCTGTGACAACTCTTAGCGGTAGTAGGACGGGTAAGCAGGAGAATGCAAAATGCGAGACCGGCGTGGCGGTATATGGGCTGATCGGCCCAGCGACTAGGAATTTTCTTGGCAGGCTTAAGCGTATCCCGAGGGACTCTAATAGAAAGGGGCGGATGCTTTGGCCGGTGGTAAATTTGCATCCATCTCGATAAAGAAATATATTCCTCGATAGTAATAGCGGAGCATGGATTTATTACAGCGAATCGGAGTAAGTCGGATAGAATCGAGCTCCTCATGGTACGACCTATATTGCATTATCTATGCACGGGAGAATTCTTGGGAACAAAGCGAAGCCCCTTGAGTCCCGGAATTATAGGCTACCACGATTTTCCTTGGTAAGCAGTAGTTGTACAAGCGGTCACGAATGGTCATTATGTAAGTGTCTTACCACCCGGCGGGGAGTAATATATACTATTAGAACTTCATGAGGAGTGTGCGAAACCACTCGGGCGGTGGGAACTTTAGCTCCTGAGCCAATGCATAAGGGTATTGTGTGATCGCAGGAAGCGATGCGACTGCCTATGTCGTACGGCCCAGGCGCGATGGCAAGATCGAGTATCGAGGTGCCCGGCTTCGAGACCTAGCCTCCATTACAAGCCCTTGGCCATTTGTTGAGTGGGGAATTGATATAGTTGGTACGCAACCACTACCCCGGCTTCCCGAGGGAAAAAGGTTGATATTGGTTGCACATCTTACTTTTTGCTTAAAATGGATCGAAAGTGAAGCCTTCGCTTCCGTAAAGAACAAAACACGTCGCTGAGTTGTGTGGAAGAATATTGTTTGTCGGTTTGGAATACCTTAGTCGATCATAACTGATAATGGACCACAGTTTGATAGCAAAGTATACAGAAACTTCTGCCATGAGTTTGATTCGTGCCACAGTAGGTGTTCCGGAATCAACAAAATTTATATCCTAAATTCCTCCCCTCTACTATTAGCAAAGCTGCTGATATAGCGATTCTAGGAGTTAGGTCGAACTCAAGCATGGGTTTTCTTCGCACAAATGATTTACAGTGAAGGCCAAAATGGTGAATTTGGTTTGGATCTTTGGGTTTGGTAGAAACAGTGAGAATTGGTGGTTTGCAGGCTGAAAATAAAATAAGGAAAAAATGTAAAATAGAACCCCTTGAAGTGTTAGGTCATCGAAGGTTTGGATTAGAGCAGCGAGGGTTTCAAGTTTCACTCGCGTTGGGGAGGATGACCACCATAGTCATCTCGAGCCTTGGGATCTTCATTTAAATTTATAAAACCTAACCCTTAATAATTATCCTTTGAAAAATGGTATTCATTGAGCATCAATGGTCTACGACAGTGAAAAAACAATTCTTCCTGACTCACCTTACAATGATTAATAGAGGGTAACTAATAAATCTCAGTGGATCTAGCAATAAGCATCCACTGAACCCTAAAATATTACCAAATACAAGTCATTCAAGGTGAATCTAGGGGATTTAAACCTAGAGTTCTGAGGAAACACAAGGCGCCGGTGCGTACTGCGTGAAGGAAACATGAAACCTCAGTGTATAAGATCCAGTTGCCCAGCTGACCTTCCCTTTGCCCAAGGAGGAAAGGGTTTTAGCAGCTCATCCGCCAAGTTGTCATCCTTGGAGGGTGTTTGGCAACCAAGAAAGGGAGAGAAAATGAGAGAAAGTGGAGAGAAAAGGAGAAAGAGCGGGAAAGCTAAAAGCTTCCCGCTAATTTTTATTAATGAGCAAAAAGTTTCCCCCTCGTTTGATTACAGTGCATAGGAGCTTATATACGCGACCCAGTAGTGCAAAGAACCAAAATCAAAGCTATTACAAGGGACGAATTTGGAAGAAAACCAAAAGTGACAAAAGTCAAAAAAAAGGTAAAAGGTGCGAGGAAGGCGGGATGAATGAATAGTGGGCGCGGGGATGAAACGATGCGCGCGGGAAGGAAATTTTGCGGGATGAGCAGTGCAACCTACGAAATTTCTGTTTGCGAAAAATTTCTAGAAGCTCAATTTCTTGGCATTTCTGCTCTTCTTTACATACGATACCACGTCTATGTCTTGAGTTTGATTTGGTGCCGTTAGCTAGTTGACTCAATTTTGGCATAAATAGCTTATTAAGCGCAAAATTTGCCATAAAAATGCGACGGTAGTCGGGACCTTAATGTATGGTGGGTTAGTATCTTGATTAGTACACAAAAGTACTCAAAACACCTTTATAAACGAGGGTTAAATAGCACTTGCAGGCTAAAATCGAGTTGAAAATAAAAAACTTGTACTGACCACGTGGTACCGTGAAACAATAGCAGTGAAAGCATCTAACTCAAAACCTCTGTGGCCTTTGAAAAGCGTGCATTCGGCTAGTGGAAAATGGGTGGATGAGCTACAGGGAGTCATTTGGGCCTATAGAACAACTAGCCGGAAGCTATAACGCCTTTAAAATAACCTAGCAGTTTTATAACATGTTTAGGGTGGAAAATAAGTTAAATTGTATTTTTCCGGAATTTATATTGTTAAAGAACAAAAAAAATGATAAAACCCGAAAATTTTAAAAGAATTAAGGTTAGATTGGTAAAATGTCAAAATGAGGACCCAAGGGTCATAATGAGAAGTGTATGTGCCAAAATGGAAGAAGGGTAATAAGTTGAATAACAAATGAAAAAGAAAAGAAGGATTAAAATGAAAAAATGAGAAATGAGGAAATAATGTGCTAGCCAAACACGACCTAGTGAAGGTTTTGAGTTAAGACTAAAAATTGGTATTTGAATAACATTTCTCATTTGGGCATATATTCACATTGAGAACTAGAGCATGGTTGAGAGAGTGAGAGAGGAGACCAAGTTGGCTTTGTGCTCTCCAAGGATTTGAGTCAAACAAAGAAGAAGGAAGAAAAAGGAAGTGAAAATAAAGAGATTAAAGGTATAAAACTAAACCTAACCCCCTTTAATGTTGTGTTTGGGTTTGATGGAAACCCCAAATTAGAATAGAAATGTTTTAAATGGTTATAGATAAGTTTTGGGGTTATTTTGGGTTAAGTTTCAAAGTGCTTTTGGGTTAGGATTGGTTTTGAGGAATTTTTTTATAAAGGAAATGTTGGGGTTTTAGGGGAGATACTGTCAAAATTTTTTAAAACCCATGTTTTTGTTTTGGTCATAACTTGACCATCACTCATCCAAATTGAGTGATTCAAATTTCTAGATGGCCCAGACTTAGGAGAAACAAATATCCTTGAAATAAGTATATTCAAATTTAGATTACATTGGACCTTGAAATTTGTCGAAGTGAAGCTTTTGTTGTCGGGCAAGTCCCGGTTCGGAGTTTAGTGAGTTTGGTGTTTGGAATAGTTTTGATATTTAGGCTATACATTGAGTTTCACTCATCCAAATTGAGTGATTCAAATTTCTGGGTAAACTAGACTTCTAGGAGAAAAAACCTCATTGAAATAAGTGCATTCAAATTTAGACCCCCATTAGACCCAAAAATTCGTCAAAGTGAAGCTCTATTTTCGGGCAAATGCTGGTTCTGTTTTGAAAATAGAGTAGTCCCGGTTGTTTTGAACATATCTTGAGTTCAGTCTTGGTGGATGATTAGATTTCAAAATAAAATAGATTTATAGGGGAACAATGGACTTGAAGGAAGTTGGGTAAAATGTGGCTTATTTGTTCCCAGAAAATTTTACTTGAAGGAAGTTGGGTAGAAAACAACCCTAACTAGAAACCTAAATAAGCCAACTAATATTGTTCTCTAATTTTGATGGATTAGAGGTTGGTGACGAGGAAGCCTGATCCAAGAACGAGATTCCAAGGATAAGAATCGAGGAGCGACAACCTTTATGGGTTTGTTCTCCATACCTCTCTTCTTATTTCAAGTTTTGTGATTGTTGGTTGAAATGATTTTCAAGAAAACTACATATGTGATTTGTTTTAAGCGATTTGGGAAAATTGATTTCAAATGCATTGTTATAAAAATTGCATGAGCATCAAAATGTATTATTTGGGTATAAATGTATATACAACATTGTAAATTACTATGACCGAGTTTTAATGCCCTTAATAGAATGTTATCCGTCATATTCGAGTTAATGATAAATTGATATACCAATAAGAGATTCGAGCTAAACGGTACTATAGATGAAATGAAATATAGTGGAATCTGCGTCAGTAGTCGACGAGACGATATCGCTGAATGTACACACAATGATTTTTTAAATAACCGATCCGACCTGCCGGGACCCGTCTTGTGTTATAAAATGATATTTTCTCTTGATATGACGAAGCGGGATAAATGCCGTGTTAATTATCTGACAGAAGAAATGGATTAAGTCGTTTAAGGGCAAAATTATAAACAAATGTGTGAAATGCATGATTTGATTTTAGAATGAAATGTATTGCATGTAAGTGTATACTTTGAAGTGATCAAATGATTTGCAAATGAAAGTATTTGAAAAAGAAGCACATATATATAATGTATATTACCGTGGACTATTGAAATTGTGCCAAAACATTGTTTTGAAAAGCTACACATAACTTTGTGTTGTTGATAAAGAGAGAATTGCATAGAATCACTAAGCATGAAAATGCCTAGCATGTTGTTTTTATCATTGCGCGGTATCAGTGTTGGAGACAGACGAAGACCACGAGTTGAGTCATCGTAGCGTTGTGAGTATAAATTAAGCGCTCAGTCTCAGCCATACGGTATTTCATCCCATGACATTATTTGATCCTTTTTGTAATGAAACGAAAAATGTATAAGTTTTCATGGAAGAACATATTGATTTATTTGTGGAATTGAACTCACGATAATATTTGTAAATGGTAATGTTGAGTAACGCCTGTACACTGAGATAGAAGTATTAATTAATGGCTTGATGAGCCCTCTTTACTTGAAATGAATGTCGCGACATTTATTTCTACGATTATTAATGTATATGGTAAAGCCTGGTCGCGTCCTCGGATCGGTTTGGCACTGGGTTGGAGTTGGAGTACGGCGCGACATAAGCCGGGTGGAGTTTCATCATTTCCCTTTATGTTATGGAGGCCATTATTCCCTAGTCAAGGATGCCCACGGCTTTAAGTGAGTTCTGGAGCATTTAACTCACGAAGCCATCTCCAGGGACCTAGATATGGCAGACAAGCTCCGAGAAGTAGCTGATATACGTATAGCATCTTACCAACAAAGGATGGAAAACTTATACAACAAGCATGTAAAGTCGTGTGCATTCCGAGCCGGAGATTTAGCCTTGAGAAAAGTCTTTGAAAACACGGCTGACCAGAAGGCTGACTAATTCCAACTAAATTGAGAGGGGCCATACGTGATCATAAGAGTGATGGGGCTAGTAGTCGTGCATTAAATAAACTAGACGGGACGAATTAATACAGAATGTGGAATCTTTATGCACCTTAAAAGGTATTATCAATAAAGTTTTCTTTAAGGGGGTTATCAATAAAATTTCCTTTAGAATCTTTGGCATATGACAATTCAGGTGTTCTTTAAAGGCATTATTTACTTCAATTTTTGGAGTAATCCTCATCTCAAAAGACCATACTTGTGGCTCTAAGTTTACTGACACTTTCAAAAGACTAAACTTATGGCTTTAAGCCTACTGGTACTTTTAAAAGACCAAACTTGTGGCTCTAAGCTAGCTAACACTTTCAAAAGACTAGACTTGTGGTTATAAGCTTGCTGGCACTTTCAAAAGACCAGGCTTGAGGCTGTAAGCCTGCTAGCCTACTAGTCACACTACCAAGCTTTAACTTTATCTTTACACCTTGAAGCGACTAACCTAGCTAACCTTCATGGAATGGACCTCTCAATAGCTTAAGTAAGTTGAGATTTATAACTACGCCAATGGCTTTAGAATAAGAAACAGAAAGGTAGTGGAAGAAATAAAACCAAAAATGGTATTTTATTAAAGCACCAAAGGCGTAAAAAAAGTACATAAGTCCTAACGACCGAACAAGGCCCCTTACAAAAAAGAGGGAAGAATGAGGGATTAGAATCAGCTCTAGTCCCCGACGGGAGTGTTCTCCTCAAGTTCCTGGACCGCCTCGCTCAGATGAGGCTCAACCGTCGTATCCTCAATGGCTGTTGAGACTAGGGGGTACCTGGGATTCGCGAAGAACTCAGGAGGCAGTGGGACGGAGAAGTCGGGCATGCCGTTTGGGACCTTTGGAAGATCCCCACAGATGTTGTGCTTCGCGCTTCGCTGCCATGGCAAATGCAAATATCACTTCCCGGGGCCTTAAGTGAGAGGTCCTCCTCTATGGCCTCCTTGTCCTTGCCAGTCTGGGATTGAAGGGAGCAAACCTCATCAGCCAGCGCCACGATCTTTAATAGGAGGCGTCCAAAACCCGACCTCAGACGGGCGGTCTTAGCTGATATACACTTGGCTTCTTTCGCTCGTACCTTCACTTCACCAACAATAACGATAGCCAGCCGGGTAACCTAAGCTTACTCCTTAGTCCTATTCCTCTCCTCCTTAGCGCCCTTCATCTTCTGTGTACCCTCCCTGGTTCTCCATTCCCAATGTTTGGAGGCGAGACTTGGCGCTTTTTGTCACAGAGACTCTTACAGGGCACGATTGCTTAGGGTATCGGCGAAATAGAGCCGTAGCTTCTCGGCATCATCCAGCCAGTAGTGAAGTTCCCTATGCTACTGCACCATATTCCGGATGGTAGTGACAACCTGCTAAAAAAAAAAGTCAGAAGAAAATCATAACATGAAGCAAATATTCAAAACGATAGAAGTTCAGCCATACCAGTTCAACTGACTCGTTGAAGTCGTGGTTGTGGATGTACATCCCATCTTCAACCACCCGCTGGAAAGACTTTTGGTCTATCAAGCGGGGGAAGGGGATAGAGTACTCCTCGGTACGAGCCACCGCCGGGACTCGGAGAAAAGTGGGGTAGAGATCGCGCATGTACGCAACGGAGGTATCCCTCTAGTTGAAGGGAGCCCATCGGTCGATAATCGATTGAGCAGCCTCTAGACTAGGGACCAGTGTGTCCACGGATGGACGATCCCATTCCATTGGCTGAACATAAGAGCTCAACACCATCTTGTCAACCATCCTCGCCCTACACGAGCCGACCATAGCAAGTCTGGCCAAAAAGGCTTGGTCGGCAGCCTCCTCCGAATGAACCTCCCTTAAAACTTGGTCGGCGTTAAGAGATCCTTCGGTTAGAGCTCGGTCCTCCAGTGTTGCAGAGGCCTCGTTGAGAGCGCCCTGGGTGGAGCCTCCTAAAGCTAGCACGCCGTCGGGGGCTCATTCAGGAGAATCCATGGCAACTATCGCTCGGCTCTTCTGAGTCTCCTCTTTCGATTCAGATCGTCTTAAGCTTTTGCCATTTGGACCGCGGAGCGGGGGGTGACTCCCCACGAGTTGAGCGGCTTTCGCTTGCGCGCTCTGGCAGTAACAAACCCAGCTGACGAGGCTAAGACATTTCCAGCCTCCTTTCTTTGGATTGATTCGATTAGCGTAGGGATACATCGGTCGCGAGCCCACCAGAAAGCCCTCGCCGGTAGCCTTTACCCTCTCGACCTTCTTTTTCTTTTTCTTCGCCGCTTGGGGGGCAGGTTTGGGATCTTGCCGGATAAGAGTAGGCAGTCCGGTTGAACAAAGGTTTCTAGAGTGGAATCAACTTGCGAAGAACCCCCCAGTAGTAGCTTTAGGACATCCGAGAAAAAGAAGTGCTTGCCTTTAACAAGCTCGACGGGCAGCGGACGGGGAAGAATTGGCACTATGTATGGGAAAGGACTAGCGCCCAACTCCCGCAGATTCTTCACAGACATAAGGAGCTCGTGGTTGCGTTCCCTCTTTGTGATCTCAAGTAGCCGACTGATGCGGTCCAACCTTACCTTCTCCACCCAGTTGACCAATCGGCCTCTCCTACGCCTACCTACAAATCATCAAGAACACTGGGGCATGTCGATAAACAAGAACACCTAGGAACATATGAGCTACATCAAAACCAAAACAAACTTGGGAATAAGAGGGACTGGTTCATATCAAAAGGAAGCCCTAGAGAGCCAGGTGTCATGTGCCATGGGCCCTTAACCAAGATGACCCATTTCGCCTTCATTTTGGGGCAGCCGGGGAGCTGGTTACAAATTGTAGCCGGGGACTATGGGTCGACATAGACATGCGGCCTCTGGTCCCAAGCTTCAAAGTGTAAATAAAACAAATCTCCACCAACGAGATGTCCAACTGGTAGAGAGAATTCAACACACTACAACCCGTTAGAATCCCAAAAACATTCGGGTGTAAAAATTGTAGGATGCTTTCGGGTAAAGTCTGGCGCTTCACAGCGATGAGACGAGGAAGCGAAGCGCCTTAGCGAACTTCTCTTGGAGTGATAGATGAGTATTATCTACCTTCCACTACGGTTAAGGAGTGAACGGACAAATCACGACACCTCTATCACCCAGATTTCGGTAGGAACTTGTTTGTATAATTTAGTTCCTTCCATGAACATAGCAACAACTAGATTGCTTGCAGTAGGCATTTCTCGGGGAGTCACCCTCCGACACTCAACCTGACATCTAGAAACCTCTTTGTAACCCTTTGCCATTCTACAGGCAAGTAAAAAAAAAAAAAAACATAAGGGGTCAACTTAAGGTCCATTAAGCAAAGGTGGAAACGAAACCCTCGTAAGACAAAAGAAATCCACACCTCGGAGGTCTTACATCCCATCGGTGACAAAACCTAAGAAAATGCTAACCGAAAACCTTTGTAGAACCTAGTAGGACCCCCCAACCACAAAAACACTTAAACAAACCAGCGATAAAAATAATGTTTGAGATGCGAGAACTCACTAGAAAATCGACAGTCGTTGAAGAGTCAAGAGTCTCCGGTGGCTCCTTTGAAAGGAAAGTTCATGGAAGCATAGTAAAGGCAGAGTCGCAGGAGTTAGAAACCTCAGAGAAAACGTAAACAAAACCACTATCGCAACCCATACCCCTATTTATAGGGGTGAGTCATTTATGCACATTAAGTATCAACATCGGTACAAGATGCCTGGAGTATATTTTGGGAAGCGTCGTTTCCACTAGCTTTGAAACCCGCAGGCGTCATTACTCCCGATACATTCAGTCTCTAAATTGACATTTAATACTATAGTATTTTCTCCAACTAGAAAAACATAAAATTATAATAGGGAAAAATATAGGGCATTGTAGATATAATGGGTTTTAAAACATTCTTCTGATAGACCGGGGCGAGTGCCACTGTCAGCGAGTCTCACGGCCCATGATGTGAAGCGACTGAAGCCACCTTATATCAGCTGGTAGTGTTACACAGATGGGAAGTCGAATGCCGATACGTGAAAGTGAAATATCCTCGGGTGGAGTCTTGGGCGATCCATTACAGAGTTCCAGTCCCTTAATGAGCCTTCCTCCATAACATAAAACAAGTTCGCTATGGATGAATGGATAAAGGAGAGAAATACGCAAAAGGTATTTATCCCCGAATTTCCTAGCTTTCAAATCCCTTACTTCCCCAAAGATTAATCCCTTATAAGGAAGAATTAATCTTTGATAAGGAAAGAGAGATTTTGTTCCTAAAAAAATGGAGATTCTTTCCGAAGAAAAATGGAGGGATTTTCCAAACCATCTTCTATAAATCAGGAGGATCTCCACGATGAGAAAGTATGCAATCCCAACTATACAAACCTCTTCTTCTTCCTCTTCATGTTTTTCTTGAAAACATCGTAGGAGGGTGGCGTGTTGCATCTGTGATCGTCGGATCGTTGTCTTTTTGCGGAGTTGACATTGCGTCGATCTTACTGATGGTCGGATGATTAAAGAAGCAATGTATCTTAGTTTATATGGTAAAAGCAACCGGCCATTTTAAAAGGAGGATATAAGAAAGGGTTTCTTAAGTTTGGGTCTATGTGGGAACAGTTTATTATATTGAAACTAAAATGTTTAGCTATAAAAAAAACAATGTATATGGTATTTTAATATAGTAAATCCAATGACATGTTATGATATACTTTTATTTAGTTTGTAACCCAATAAAAAAAAGAAGAAAGAAGAATATATGTGAGATAACGATTATCTTTTTAATATTTGTGCTTAAAAAAATGAAATCTCTATCAAGTTTTACGATCTTTAAGAGTAAAATATTTACTTTTCAAACGAAAAGAGAGTAAAATATTTAAACTTTGTAAATAATATATTCCGTATTGTATAGTGCATATATCAGTACAACTTTATAAACATTTGTCTTAATTTTTCTTTTTAACCCACAATCTTTTCCAAAAATATTAAATATGCAAATATTATAATTTATAACAAAATTGTTTAGCCTTTCATAAAAATAAAAAAAAACAGAATGGTTGAGAAAATATTACATTATATTTCAATTTGGTTTATCCATAGCGGATACACGTGTTGTCAAAAGACGTAAAGAGCACAAAAAGTCCATCCCACAAACAAAGTTAACAAACCCCGTGAAGCTGACGTGTAGATCTCCAATTGGATGTAACACGTTCTTCAGGTCTTCTATTGGCCTTCCACGTATACATGTTGCTAAGTGCCCTCAAAGGCACCAAAAATCCGTGTTTTGGACTGATTTGTAAGAAAAATCCCTACCAAAGATGACGTGGCGATATCTAATTGGATATCACACGTAGCTTTCCCTACGCCCAAACGCCGAAGGGTTTTTCTTCTCCGCTTCCGGGTGTCTTTGTCCTGGTTTAGAGAGAGAAAGAGAGTGATCTAGAGAGAGAATGGCAAGAGTACCACCGTTGATCACAACACTTCCATTGCTGACCGTCTTCATAGTCCTCCAACTTTCTGCAACAGCAGATGGATTGTACGGCCCATCGTCGCCTGTGGTTCAGCTCAATCCTTCCAACTTCAAGTCTAAGGTCACCACCTACCTTTTTCTGTTTGTTTTCTTTTTCAATTTTAGTATTCGCTGGTAAATTAACGAACTTTGGCAAATATTTTGATGGAAAATCATTTTATTTATTTATTTACTTATTTTTTAATTTCCTTTCGTTGGCGCTTGCCGTTGAAGTTCTCGAGATCTGGTGATCGGCACTTGCATTTTTGGGTTTCATTCATAGAGGGACAAATGAATTGTAGATAATATTGATGTTAATATTAGATCGTGATCTTAAATGTATGGTTTAGCGCTTTGCGATTAAAAAAAAAAAGAAGCAAAACAAAAACAAAAATCTGTCCCAAAATGGTTTCAATTTTGAAGTGGGTTTTTCAACCCACATCGAAATGGCTAAATTACAGAATGTTGGTTTTGTCTCAGTCGGTTGAGTTTGGCGCTAAATTGATATTGCAATGCAAGAAAGAGTGAATTTGTATTGAATTTTGCTTATTAATTGAGATTCTGGATTGGTGGCAGGTTTTGAACTCAAATGGGGTTGTTTTGGTTGAGTTCTTTGCACCTTGGTGCGGTCATTGTAAAGCTCTGACACCCACATGGGAGAAGGCAGCTTCTGTTTTGAAAGGCGTTGCTACTGTTGCAGCTCTTGATGCAGATGCTAACCAGGCCCTCGCTCAGGTTTGTCCAGTTGCTATAGCTATCTCTTACCTGAATTTTTAATTAAAAACTTCATATCTATTCCAGCAATTTGAAATTGCAATTTTGGTGACAAGAAGATAGTTGATCAACAATGCTAGTTAAAGGTAGAGAACAATACAATTTTTGTTATACTCTTTCTGACTAGTGTTATCTTAAAATATCATGATGTATCCGTCATGTCTCTCACTTTTTTTGTAATTTATTCGTTGGTTTCTGGTTGTATGAGCTTTGCTTAAAAGTTAAATGGGAAACTGGTACTTGTTTAAAGGAAATGAAACCGTGCAGTTGGATATCCTCTCCGTCCTTTTTTTTGTCATTAAAACTCCCCTATTATTTGAAGAGGAGAAAAAAATGAATTCACCAGGATTGATATTAGTTACCAAATACATTATTGTCACGTAATTGTATGACCAAACAGGGTGTGGATATGTTTCCTATGTCATGTATTGTTAAGCCTTCTTTTGTTATTAGCTTTCTATTGGACATGGCATGTGTCTCATTTTTAGTGTTGTTTGGATGTTAACAGGAATATGGGATTAAAGGATTTCCAACCATAAAGGTCTTTGCGTCAGGGAAACCTCCAGCAGATTACCAAGGAGCTAGAGATGTCAAACCCATTGCCGAATTTGCACTCCAGCAGGTTCATTGTAATTTTAATGACTGAAACTTAAATATCCATTCTTTTCGTTTTCTGTTAATTCTTTCCTTTGATTGTATAAAGTGAGATGCAGTATTAACATTTAGAAAATTTTCAGTGTCTGCTTGCATGGTATACCTTGAAAGTTTTTCTGAAATAGACTTTATAGGGAATGGTTTTTGTTACTCAAAAGATTCATGCATATTCGCTTGTTAAAAGACTCCAAATCACCAAGTTATCCAGAAAGACATCTTTAAGATTTTGGCCACATTGTAAAATCCTGTAGTGTTACTTGTATCTCATTAATAAGTAATCTGAAAAGCATTTATTTTTTTTTGATCGGTAAAAGCAGTATAAATGTGTATATATGAAAAAGAGCACAAGGTGCTCAGAGAATACAAAAGAACTGAAAAGCATTTATCAATTTCCTGTATGTTGATCTAAGAACTTTGTGAGATGAGTTTGTATTTGGGGGATTTGCTTTAACTATAAAATGTCCTCTGTGCTCATATTAGACATTTGATGAATTACTTTCCTCAATATCAGTTTTATTGTCAGTGTGGTGTTAATTT
Organism: Tetrastigma voinierianum; assembly: GCA_016808115.1. NCBI lineage: Eukaryota > Viridiplantae > Streptophyta > Magnoliopsida > Vitales > Vitaceae > Tetrastigma > Tetrastigma voinierianum. The sequence goes on along the minus strand of JAEQBH010000318.1, from coordinate 1,506,027 downwards.
ATTGATTTGTTCTATACTGGGGATTTTTCTATAACAACTTACATTGGATGATTAGTATATGTGAAAAGGTGAAAAGGCTTAGGCTTTCAATCTTTTACAGATAAAGGCACTTCTGAAAGAACGGTTAAGTGGAAAGACAACTGGAGGATCAAATGAAAAATCTGAAATCAGTGCATCAGTAGAATTGAATTCTCTCAATTTTGATGAACTGGTGATTAAAAGTAAAGACCTTTGGATTGTCGAGTTCTTTGCACCTTGGTAAGTGTTCTTTATTGGCACTGATCTTGGTTTGTTTATCTGATTGCTATAGATGATTTAGGGTTCTCTTTTTGTATAGTCAGTAACGGTTAATAGATTAATGTGACTATTTGTTCTATCAACCTGCAAAATATTCTGAACTTTTGCGTTTTACATGTAAGGCTCTGGAGTGGATTCTTTGAAATTTGATGTTTGATATTAATATGGATGTGAAACTAATATAACACTCAAGAAATTGAGTTTCATTTATACTGGTGCATCCATGAAAAGGTCTAGGGATTATGCAAACTTCTTTTGATAGAAGGTTGTGTAAATATGCAAGCTGGTAAAGCATTGAAAATACCAAATTACGGGCTCAAAATCCAAGAGTTCTCTCATCAAGAAACAGGGAGCTGGCTAAAGATTCTTGTGTTCAAAATACGAAAATTATGACTGAAAAAACCATCAAATTAAGCAAATGTATATCCTTCAGTTTTTCATATGGAATAGACTTTGAATGGCAAGCACTGCTATTTGAGTTTAGATGTATGTTTGAACATTTCATTAGTCTAATAGACTTCATCATAGTCAATATTTTAATTTGTACTTTTAGTAATTGATATCCTCCATTTCCTCCTTGATTCTTCAAGGTGTGGACACTGTAAGAAGCTAGCTCCTGAGTGGAAGAAGGCTGCTAATAACTTAAAGGGGAAGGTGAAGCTGGGGCATGTTGACTGTGACTCAGAGAAGGTAATGTGAAATGAACTCATCTGATTTCATTGATTCATGAATCTTTCTTGTGCCTTTTTTTAGTTTTATAATGGACTCAGTTATCTTGAGTTTTTGCGATACCCTCTTTGGGGCAAACCAATTCACTGGATTAGTTTGACGTGTTTTTTTGAGTCATGCCTTCCATTCATCTTATATACCAGTGTTTCTGATTTATAGACTTGACATGCCAATTATGAACTTTAAGCGAAACTGTTATTGTTATCAGTACTATCTCCAGTTTTCCAGTTACTTTGGTCATAAGTTCACCGCTTTCTAATTGTTCGTAGTGCAAATGTAGCACATATCTTATACACAGTAACAGCTCCTCCACAGAGATTTGAAAATAGGATGTCTAGTTTAAATTTTTTAACTCGAGCTGCAGGCTTTAACCCTTAGGAGAGGTGTAATAAACTATTGCCTATAGTGTTTTGTCTGCTTTAGGTTGTTTAATATTATGGTTCTACTGTTCTAATGGAGTATGGTTACCAGTCTCTGATGAGCAGGTTTAATGTGCAAGGATTCCCCACTATCTTGGTGTTTGGTGTTGACAAAGATACTCCAGTACCTTTTGAGGGCGCAAGAACTGCCTCAGCAATTGAATCATTTGCTCTGGAGCAGCTCGAAACCAATGTTGCACCCCCTGAAGTGACTGAGCTGACTGGCGCAGTAAGCCTTTCTCCTTCCCTATAAGTTAATTTTTATATGGATTTATTATGCAGGAAGTATAACAGTATGTAAAATTTCCATGTAGGATGTCATGGAAGAGAAGTGTGGCTCAGCTGCCATTTGTTTTGTTGCTTTCCTTCCTGACATTTTGGACTCCAAGGCAGAAGGAAGGAACAAATACCTCGAGATGATGTTATCAGTTGCAGAGAAGTTCAAAAGGAGTCCCTACAGGCATGTGGATAATAATGATGTGGTTACAGTTTTTTTTTTTTTTAATTTTTTGTTACTATTTGTACATGCATCAAAGGCTTTGAAGAATGCTTTTGGTTGGAAAATTTTAACAGAGTGAAAATTTCATGTGTTGTAGCTATGTATGGGCAGCAGCGGGTAAGCAGGCAGATCTCGAGAAACAGGTAGGCGTTGGGGGATACGGGTATCCAGCTCTGGTAGCCTTAAATGTGAAGAAAGGTGCATATGCTCCACTTAAGAGCGCTTTTGAGTTAGAACATATCATGTAAGTCGATTTTCCTTCTTGCTTTTTCCTTGAATGCTATTTTGCAAATGAAAAGAAATTATGAACATGGAGCAATTTGGTTTCTCAGAGAGTTTGTGAGGGAAGCTGGACATGGAGGAAAAGGCATTCTACCTCTGGCAAGTACTCCTGTGGTCGTGAAGACGGAGCCATGGGATGGTAAAGACGGGGAGATCATCGAAGAGGATGAGTTCTCCCTTGAAGAACTCATGGGGGATGACTCTACTGCCATTTAGTGAGAGAGTAGTTGCTATCCTTGATGAGTTGAGTGACTACAAAAAATTTGAGGCTGTTACTGATTTCGATGTTACTGGAAATGTGTTGGTGGTGCCATGAATCATTTCTATTGTTAGTGTATTTATACAGACCTTTTTTCCTTAATGATAAAGATTTTCTAGCTTAGGCTGTTATGCAAGTGATTTTGGTACCTGAAACATTTATTCATTCACTTGTCTTCATCATCATCTTGAATTTTCACCTCCCTTATAAAAACAAAAAACCCTTTGTCAAGGATTTTATTCTCCATTGAATCCTTTTTCTGCCTTTGTTCTTATTCTGAGTTGGCCATTTTGCTCCTTTCAAGGCATCTATCTTTCTTGACCCTTGAGTAGAAATTTAGCAAGATTTAGCCAGATATAAAGTAGAAATATTTGGTTAAAAGATTTCATATATTGCCTATCTCTTTTCATGTTTTTTTTTTCTAAATAACCTATTTTCGAAAAAAAAAAAAAAAATCCTTAGCTGATGTATGCATTTTTATGTAACTTACAAAGATAGAGTTTTTTTTTACAAAATAATAATAATAATAATAACATTTTTCAAAATGAAGTCAAACTAATAAAGCTTAGATTTCCAAAATTGAATTTTCATTTCAGGTCTTTTAATCAAATCACTATGTGTATTTGTTTGATATATATTTAAAAAAAAAAAAAAAACTCTAACAAAATTTAGAAAACACTCTTAAAATTGAAAAAAAGAATCACTTACCATGTTTTTTTCTTTTAAATATTCAATGGATGACTCTATTGAAAACACTGCAAGAACATGCCGAGTAAAAACAAAACAGGACATTGTGATACAAACATTGTCCATGAATAGCTTTCTTCCAGATATTCATCAACCCTGCTAGTCATTCGTTAATGGTTAGGAAGGCATTCCAAGAGAGTAAAAATATCTGTTAATTAAAGGGCGTTTAGTTGCGAAAATTTTATTTATCGAAAATTCGAATATGAAATTTTTGATATATTCTATCTTTAGTTTTTAATTTCGAAAATCGTTTCGTGCTGAATTTGATTGAAAATAAAGAAGTGAAAATCGTTTTATAAGCCGATTTTGCGAAAATGAGATTAATAAACGATGAAAATGTGTTTAAAAATGCGAGGTTACTTGTTCATTTTGTAAAATTTGATTTTGTCTTGATTTTTACTGTTGCTTTACACTTTTTTTACTTTATAACGTTAGTTTTGCTTTACCTTTTGGTGCTATAATTGCAAACAACCTTGAAGCTTGTTCGGTTATATATAAAATGTTGAAAATAGTAAATTCATTTGCTGTTTGAAATTTGTTTAAATCTTATTCTTATGTGCCGCAGCGTTTTAAATTGTTTTGAAAAGTTTGAATAGAAAAAACGAGAAAATTTTACCTCTTAAGCAGGCTAAAGTTTGCCTTTTCTTTTTAATTTGTAAATGAACTAATAATCAGAATACCAACAAAACCGATTCAAAAATGAGCCATAATATCCTTAGGCTACGTTTGGTTCGGAAAAAATTGAGGGAAAATGTAAGGGAAAGAAAATGTAGAGGATAAGAAAAAATGAAAAAAAGTAAAGATATAATATAAAGATTAAATGATTTAAAAATATATAAGTTTTCAAATAATTTTATTTATATTTAACTATTTTAAGAGATTTTTTATTAGACAATCAAATATAAAAAAATAATTTTCCTTAATATTTTTTTTCAAGAACCAAACACAACCAAATAACAAAGTCATAATACTATTAAAGAGTATGCTTTATATCCATTAGACACTCCTGCATATTAAACCAATCACTAATCACAGTTCATCTCTGCCACACCTTTGTTTTGTTTATGAGAAAATTCGAACTTTCGACATAATTTTGTTTTTTCTTTTTAAAATTATTAAAATAATTTAAAAATGAAAATAATGCTCAAAACTAATAAGTGAACAATAATACCAGCCATTAGCTATAGTATTACTGTTTATACAATAGTTTGAACATTATTTTAATTTTCAAACTATTTTAGTAACTTAAAAAAAAAACTAGTTATGTACAAAACTCACAAAATTTAAGAAACTAACGTGGATCTTTCTAGAAAAACATATACCTCGCATTTTCATCAAATTGGGAACTGGAGATCACTCATTCCAAGATAATTTCCGTTTATCTATAAAACAAATCTGGTGTTTCCCCCCTTTTTTCCATGTATAGAAAACATGAATCCAGAATAAAGATTTTACAACAATCATACAGAAAAAAAAAAAAAAAAAAAAAAAAAGGAAAGAGATAATTCTATTAGAACTTAGAAGGTATCTTTGCTTATAACAGGATAGAAATGAACAAAAGGACTCAAAACTAGACTGCCTCTTTAGCTCTCTGTAGGTTAGATTGGATAAATAACTAATGGAACAGAGGAATCAACACCTTCTGGGGTGATGATTCCTTGTAGACTAAAAATTAGCAATTTCTATTCTCCATAAGCATTCTTTTCTCAGAGGAGAATCTGCAAATATGGCTTTGATGAAATCTTCCATCTGCAAATATTGATGGCTTGTAAATGTACAATCATATAAAAACACACACAGAAAATAAAATAAATCACAGATAAGTAGAGAGATTAAGTAAACAAATATAATTTTCGAGCCAACGACTAGAGAGGAATTATTTAAAAGTTAAACCTCTTAGATAACAATTTGACTTACTAAATCCTCAAGTCAGCAGAACACAGGTAATAACCGAATTTAAGAAGAAATAATTAACTGTTGTTCCCTAAAAATTTCATACTTCCTATGTCCAAGGGATAACAGTGCTAAAAGGTGCCAGACCATACCTCTGATGGTGTGAAACCACAACGAACCAATTCTCCACTCTCCCAAGCTATTGTAATGGATTTTAAAGGCATATCTAATAAATCTGATGATATTTAAACATGAAAAAAAAATGTCAGACTTTAGTTGGAAGTCATAACTTTTTCCTTCATCTATAGAAAAGTTAAGCATCATGACAGGAAAAGAAAAAAAATACCTGCCAATTTGCGGATTTTATTTAGAGACGGAATGAGATTATCAAGAGGATTTGTGAAGCCTTCTTGTGATGTCCCTTTTTGGTCAGCAACAATCAGGGACTCCAATAAAGAAGACAGACTTTCTAGCATTAAATGAATCAGCCTTTGTAGCTGGGGACATAAGATTAGGGAGAATTTGCAACATAAGCATTAGAAAGTTATGAAAGTTTTAAGAATGAGGACTCGACTGTACCTGTAATGTTTCTTCTGCTGCCAAATCGTCCAAAAGGAGTATATCTTTTGTCATTCGAGAAAAAACTGACTCTAAAACCATGGACATGCTTCTCTTGTAAGTTGAGGGCAGTAGTACAGGTTCCCATATAATATGTACTTTCTCAAGTATGAAAACAACCTGATCAAGAAACATCTAGCTCTAACCATGAGGAAAAACAAACGGGTAAACAAAAGTAAGCTCATTAAATTTAGATCAATGGTACCTGATCTATACTAAACTTTGCAGACTCATATTGCTGCATTTGATGGGTATTCTGGAATCCATCTGCCCCATCTATTGCCTGACAAACAAGATTTGGAATGAGTAATGAAGCAAAAGAAAGAAAGAAAAAAGGCTAGTTCATGGAAGTAGATAACATGAAAATTCTTAATAGGTTCATTAAAATTCCAGGGAGGCTGTACCTTTTTCAAGTTAAAGATAACAAGTTGAATTTGTCTCTGTAGTACTTCTCCTGCCATTAAATGGAATCTTGGAGCCATATCAAGAAACACTGCATGTTCCCTAATAGCACTTGGAAATTCTGAGCGGTACTGAGAAGAAAAGGAACAATTATAAGTTAGTACCTTTATGCTAAATTGAATGTATCAAACTATATATTCTCAACAAGATGTCTGCATGATATCCCAAGTGATTCTCAGTGTTACTGGTACACTCATGCTAACCACATTACCAAGAATGACAAACATGTCCCCACATTAGGACATTCTTTATAGCTCTACATGGTTTGGGAGTTTCTGGAAAAAGACAGATCATGTTTTTATCTAAGACAAGTGAATCCACAGTACCTGGTAGAACAGCTGAAGCTAACAAAGAATTAAATGAGTAGACACTGCAAAGACTTTCCAGATGCAATAGAAAACCAATTAACCACACTGAGTAAATTATTTCATGGTTTGGAAAACAGGCATTTGGCAACTAGAATATATTAAGATTGGATTTTTTTAACTAATCATAACCTGGACTCCAATCATACATCAAAACTCATTTAAATTTTTTAGGGCGAGAATTGTGCTCAGGTTGAGATGGTTGGAGAATTTTTGCGCAGGTTAAAAAATTTAAGAACACAAAATCCATCAAGCCATTGGCACATACCTTAAAAGCAAGCCCCAGAATCTCCTGAGACAGATAAAGACAGTCATTGTGAATGAGAACAGCAGCCTGGTTGATGCCGTCAAGCTGCCTTTCTAGCTTCAGAAGTAAAAAGAAAAGGTTACACATATAATCCTTTATCATATATTGTCTTGAAACTTTAGATATAAAATATTTAGATACCAAACTATCTTGTAAGGTTAAGAGAGATGTCACACAGCTATGGTGAAGGGTGAAGAAATTGAGGTGAATTTTTCAGAACACTGATTATTATTATTATTACTACTACTATTATTATTACTAGTACTAGTACTATTACTATTATTATTTTTTATCAAAAACACTGATTAATAATGATAACATAAATAGTGGGAGACAGAAATAGAAGTAATTTACGTAAGCCCTTAAGGCTTGGCTCAAGTGGTAAAGGGATAGGGGAGGGTTTGCAACAGGTTTTGGATTTAAGTCCCAATGCGGACAAAAATTTACCTATATAAAAAAACAAAAGTAATTTGAGTGAAAACAACTTTATAAAAGATAATTTAGGCAGGAAGAACAAAGAGAGGAAGAAAATTAGGGCTCTGATGAATTGGGGGTGTTCTTACATGGCATTTCTAAAACACCAGGTCAAAATAAGGATAACAGAGTCAAACATAATTTTAACAAAGCGGAGTGGGGAAAGGCAATCTAATACCAATCCCAACCACAACATAGTTAAAGTTTAGAATTCTTTCCAAAATATGCCATACCTGATTAAATTTATACAAATCCAAAATAATAGGGGTAGTCAAAGTTACCCTAATGACCAGAAAAAAATGACATCCCTACACGCTAATGAAAAGATAGTTCAGTACCCGTAGAAGCAGTAAAAGAAAAAAGGACTGAACTGCAAGTGATGTGGATAGAAAGAATGTGAAAAAAAGAGTGTCTAATGAACTCAGACTCTAAATGAAGAAGTTACTTTTTATAAAATAGGGTGATCATGAAGAAAAGAGAGCCACGTTACCACCAACAACAACAATAAACAATAAATAAATAAACAAATTAAATAAGTCATTATTATTATCTTCATCATCCAATGAAATTAAACATCTATGTTTACCATACTTTACAATTTTCACAAATTAACGGAGGAAAGAAAAGAAAAAGAAAGCATTTTCCTCAAAATCCAAACAATTGTTTAGCTAAATAATATTTCCAGGATAAAGCCCCAAAGAGTGACATTTTAAAAGGTTTAGCAGGTGAATGTTTTGCTCTATGGCCTATGCAACAGCCTTTCATACACTAACCTTGACAGGAACGACAGCTTCATAGAGAAGAATAGCATCCCTAGCAGCATGGTAGAATTCCAAAGCCACCTTGACAGAAGACAAGCAAACATCCTGCCCAGTATGCCATTAATCAAAATTACAACCTTAATGATTACTGTAAGAGAAGGATTTAGCATGTTGCCTTCATATTAGACCTCTAACATCTTTTTCTTACTACTATAACTCAACAATGTAAGCACTATAAAATTGCTACCTACTACTCGTTGCTCTCTACCACTGTTGTTTTGGAAATTAAGGGTCTGTTTGGTTCCTGTTTTTGAAAACTATTATTGAGAACAGTTTTTGAAAACATAGAGTTGGTGTTCTCTGAAAATTGTTCTTGTAATCTGAATTTAGTTTTTTCCATATTTTTCAGAACAAAAAAGGGAAACCGAACATGTTCTTTGTGTTTTCCTTGTTCTCCTTGTTTTTTAGAACAAAAAACAATTCTCAAAAACTGTAATGCCCTAACTTAGTTCAATAACATGGGAAAGGGTTGTGTCTTCCAAAGAGACGATAAACCATAACCATGTTTATCAAAGTTCTAAATGAATATCGTGAAGTACGAGAAGACTTAGGGGTCACAATGATCGGGGGCAAATGATTCTACATTTGCTGAAAATGATTGAACTGCAGAGAGTGAAACCGGTTCTTTACATTTTACACTAATAACTAAAGTTAATATGGATTCAAGTTGAAAGTGTGAGAACAAATCAAGAAGCTGATCAAGATGTCAGAGATTGGCGTAACCAATCTCTCTATTTAATGGAGGCTGTAAGCACTTAAGATTGTCAAATATACGTCAGTGAAACATAAATTTTGACTGACCTATAATCCTTGCTAACTTTATAAATCTAGTCAATTTTTTTTATAATTTTTGCTTAATAAAAAAATACCTTTAACCAATAAGTCTTAAATCATATTAAAGTGCAAGGATATTGAGGGAAATGAAAAGGGAAAAAAATGCAGTGTTCAGTCCCCCAAAGTTAGAAATCCCCATTTTCTTGAGACGCTAAAAAGTATGAATCAGGTCATAATAAGGTTGGTGTTGTTAGAGTAAGAATCTGAGGATATTAATTCACTCAGAACTGTAAAGGGAATCGATTGGTTTACTTACCTGAAGTGTTTGATGTACCAGTGCCATTAGTTGAGAGGCTGCTTCAGACACCACACATCTCTCAGACAAAAAAAGCAAATCAACAACATGATCTGAAGAATGCTCAGCAATCCCACTATACTTCAATTTAGGACTTGTCCTCATATACTCCTGTACAAAGATGCTTTATTTAAAAGCTAACGCTACTGAACAACTACAAACATATGGGATTCTGTTGTAGTAAACTCACCTGAGGAACAGCAAAGTCACATTGTAGGAGAAAATTTCTAGCCTTAGCTAATATCTCTGTCTTCTTCCTAGATGCAAAGTGAACCTCAACATTTTGGGCAAAATTGCTTAATCTTTCATCCTTGTTATCAGATGCTGAAATGAACATCATTTCCTTCAAAACAGTCTCAAATTCAGACGTACATTTTACGATCTTCTGAAAATCAGCAAGTTTTGAAGCATCATCGGGTACAACCTGAAGCAAGAATTAGGCCATTTTGGTTTACAGGTGCAATCAAGGGAAGTTCACTAAAAATATATAGATCTTCAGAACAACCCAAGAGCTCGGCACTGGATCGAAGGATACTAATAAATTCCTGATAAAACAAGCATAGGAATCAGGAGGAAATGTAGGCTTTTTTGTTGCTTTAAAAGGAATTCTTTTTTAAGGGAAAAATTTTCAACAGACGAAAGAAAGAATTCAAAACCTTCAATGGGCATAGAAAACCTTCACATGCAACCATTCTTCAGTTAAAGCAAGAGAACAGTTGTCATTAACACTTCAATTTAACCCAAGGACATCATAAGTTTTTGACCATGTTCGCCACATCAATCAAATATTCATGCAGAAGAAGAAATAGACGGTAAGTCCAATTCAAAGAGTTATAAGCCAAACCTTGGAAAGGAAGTTCAGAATAATTATCTCTGCTATCCTTGGCCATGTTAATCTTCCAAAACATCGCATCCAAGAACCATTTTGGAAGCATATAGATTTGTAGCAGAACTTAATAACCATAATAATCTTTGAATAGATAATATCAACATCATCCTTTTCAAGCTGCAAATAAACAAAGAAAATGCATATGAATATTCTTCTCTTCATGCCTATAAGCAAGCACCAGTTTCAGAATAACAATGTAAACTGAAGCAGGAGATGTTCAAAACAAAGTGGCAAACCGAACAAAATATTCAAACCACATACTGAATTTTTTTTTTTTCTTTTGGTGGGCAAATAAAGTAAGAATATCATACAAAAAGTGCAAACAAATACTAAATTTTTTTATAGCATTTCTACACCTTATTGTTGAAAAGATCTTGAAATCAATGTTTACATAAGTGAATATAACCCATACCCAAAGGAAATATATATTTCTCTACTAAAGCCTAGTATCGATGGATGCATTGCCAATATCCTTGAGATTACCAACATATTGATAACATCATAGATATGCCTCTATGAGATCTAACATTTTGTGAATTTATGTTGATAAGTTACGCTTACTTCAAAATTTTCATCTGCTACGAGAAGATTTTTCTGAGACCAACATTAGCATCGCTATAACTTGTTTAGGAAACTTAGCACATTCTTTGTCATCCACATTGAAACGCTTGCTTCTGATTTGCACAATGTTAAGCTCACTATAGAATTCCTTAAAAACCTCATATCACGGCCAAATTTTACACCTTCAGAGAGGACAGCTATGGAGGTTGAATTGACTAGACCAGATGTGCCATTCACTCCTTAGATGATAATGCCCATGGGAAAACAAATAGCATAACCTTTTAGCTAGCTTTGAAGGTTACATAACTTAATCTCATATTCACTGCCCCTTAACCTACATAAGTGAGCACTTAGACTAACCTTGGATCCAAGAAGTGACCAGAAAGGAGATCTATGTGTGTAAATAAATAAATATAGCTTTATGGGTGTTGCCTCACTGGTCCTGCTCCATATTGGAGCAGCTTTAAGTTGTCACTTTATACCAGGTTACCAGTTTTTGATAATTTAATATCTTATCAGGTCACACCCTTTGATCATAGTGGTTTCATGATAAAATGGTGAAATGCAGCACACAGTTCAACAATTTTAATCAAGCAGGAGAGTTACCTTAGGATCACAAGAGACTATTTTCAAAATCATCTCAGTCTTTTGACCTGAGTCTTGATTTGTTTCTTCTGTAAATGAAATAGGAGATCCACAATCTACTGCTGGAGTGATGACATGCTTAATCATTAAGTCAGCCACTTTAGCAAGCCCATAATCTAGAATTCCGACCATCTGCCAACACCCAAGGAAAAAGTTATTTATTTGATTGCAAAGCTTCCTTGAACAACCAATCATATGAAAATTTTTTGAATTTATGACAACAAACATTTAGTGGCAATTCACTACATCCCTGAAAATATTTTACGGAAAACTTAATGAGTACTTTCAATTCTTACGATATTAAGTCTCCATCTGGTTGTAAATAAGAATCATGGAGAGGAAAGATGCCCTAAGAGGACTTGCTTGAGGAACTATAAGCAATTTCCTACACTTTCCCCTCATACATCACAATAAACCAAACAGATAATAGAACTCCCACTTCAACAAGGCAAAAGAAACACAAGGAATTATATAAACTCACATCCATTGCTTCCATAATTGTATGAAGCTCAACTCCATGAGTACCACCATCAACACTCAGCCGAAGCTTCACCCGAAGCTTATTTGGTTCCCGCTCAAAACGTACAGCATTCTCCATGAACTTCACAAGAATTCCTTGAATCTACAATCAAATCCAAGACAACCAACCAACGTTCAATAAAAATCACAATAAATGAACAGCAATTCACCTGAAAAAATACACGAAAAAATCCTATTTGACTGCTGAGGAAGACAAAAGAAAAGTAAAACAATCGATTGGGTACTTCATAGCCTATGTTTGGTTCTGATGCAAAAGAAAAGAAGATTGTTCAGCCAATAAAGCAATTTTGTGCATTTTCCTTCCCTCCCCCCCTATTCTTTAACCAACAATCAGAAACTCAAGACCATAAAGGCATAAGTTAGTTTTCCTTCATTTCTTTTTCATCAACAGCCAAACACAGAATATTCTAATTCATTGAATTTTTGTATTTTTTTTGCCCAATTCTGACTAACCAAACATATGGCAAGACCTGACCTCCTCAAAGCATTCCGCCCATTCCTTCCTCAACAATCCATATACCACCGGTTCTCTCTCCCCGGCAACTGATCCAACCACCTTTTTTAAATCCCTAACTGCTTCCGCCGCCGATAGCAATCGTCCATTCTTCAGATCCTCCTGCACACTCTTCAACCTCTCACTCAATTGCACAATTACTTTAACCAAGCCTAGCAACTCCCTCTTCGCCTTCAACTCCTTCATTGTCTTCTCTATCTCCGACACCATATCTCGGATCTCGGCATCGACAGGATGATCGGAGATAAGAGCGAGGAGGTTGGAAACGGAGTCGGAGATTTGTTCACTCCTGGATGCGGATTCTGAACACCGAGAAAAGAGGTCAGAGAAGTCCGCATGGTGAGAGAGGAGGTAGGCTTGAACTTTAGACTTGATCTGGAGAGACTGGAACTGTAGGCGGTCGATGAGGAGGCGGAGATCAGGGGCGGACAGCGGCGATGACTCATCGAGGTCGTGGGAGGACAGGAGATCTCGGACGTTAATTGAGTTAAAGAGCACGTCCATTATCAGAGTCGTCACCTCAGAAGATTGAGGGAGAAGTGTAACCGGCGCCTTCTAGTCCCGGCGGCGGGAGCTAATGTGCGCCGGAGTGGAGGCTTAGACCAAAATAGATGGGCCACTACTATCCCCATTAAAGTACCTTGGGCCTTGGGGATTTACGAACTCTGCTTAGTTTGGGGCTTTACAAACTGGGCTAGTTATTTGGGCTTCTATTTGGTAATTTTATGTGAACATAAGGGCCTGGTTTGGGTTTTTTTTTTAAAAAATTTAAAATTTTTTTTTTAAAAAAAGCGCCATTTAAAAAAAATAATTCCAGAAATAACGAACTTTATGCTATAAAAATAAGGAATAATGCACCTTCTACTTTTTTTTTTTTTTTTTTTTTAAATTAATCACTTTTATTAATATAATAAATCATTTCAATCGAGACTACTCGATTTACGAACTCTGCTGCCTTGGCTTTACAAACCCATTGGGCTATTCGCCTATTCGTACTTCATGTGAACATATGGCCTGGTTTGCTTTTTTTAAAAAATTAAAAATTTTTTTAAAAAGTGCTGCCATTTAAAAAAATAATTCCAGAAATAATGAACTTTATGCTATAAAATAAGGAATAATGCACCTTCTATTTTTTTTTTTTTTTTTTTTTAAATAATCACTTTAATACAATATAATAAATCAGTTCTAATTATATACGAACTCCTGGGTCCTCCCTATGCTCCAAAAGATTTTAATATTGACGGAACTGAGTTAGGCTCGTGGACATCCTTCCAACTTTTTTGTTTTTTTTTACCTAGGACACCCTTCCAACCTAATAGCATGTCTATTTTTAATTTTTATTTAAAAATCAGATAAAAATTAAAATATTGATTTTTTAAAGTAATTTTTAGGTGGATAGGATAATTATTTTTATTTAAAAATTAATTTTCTCATATTTTAGATAAAAATTAAAATTTTTATAAATAATATATAAATTTAACATTCATAACTGAGGATGATTTTTATCTCATGGTGTTTTATTTTTCAAAAATAACTTAAGAAATAAATTATTTATCATAATGATTTTATTTTTACTTTTTACATTTTTTTTAGAATGTTATACAAATATTATATAAATTAAAAGATATGTTTTAAAAAAAATTGAGTAGATAAGAGAATCATTTTCATTTAAACATTAATTTTCTAAAAATTTAGATAATAATTAATTTTCTAAAAATTTAGATAACAATTTATTTTTTTGTAGATAATATATTAATTTTTGTATAATGAAAATGATGTAGGAGCTTCTTCAACAAAAATTGGGAATTCACCCAATCAAATTTAAAAGGTTGGAAAACTTTAAGATCATCAAAATGACATATTTGGACTTCAATTAAGACTTGAAAGGAGTTAAAGACGTTATTATGACTTGAATAAGAGTTTGAATAAGTTAATTATTGGGTTTTTATGTACTTTCTAAATTCTAGTTTGATTTTGAGTCATGTTTCTAATTTCGGAGTTGCTTATTCAATTTAGAAAGATTCGTTTTCCTAGTTAAAGTAGGAATTGTTTTATTCAATTTAGAAAGTTTTTTTTTTTTTTTTTTTTGTCAAAGTAGAAATTACTTTATTCAATTTATAAGTATACAACTCTATAAATACCCCTTAACGTAAATCATTGATTAATCAGCCAAGTTTAATAATATTTTCGCATATTTTTTTGGTTAGCTTATCTCTTTGGGTTTCTCTTATCTCCTACGCGATTCTTTAGTGATTTAGCCTTACTCAGGTTCCTTTATCTCTCTAGCGATTCATCGAAGCCACAAGAAGCATATATCCTTTTATAACATTTACTCATCTCATCATCTTATTTTTCACCTTTCCAAAACCATTTTTTCAAACTCAATCTAAAACTTTCAAAATATAGTTTCATACTTCTAAAACATTTTCAAATATTTTGTTTCACTTTATGAATAACAAAAATCATCATCCATAACCTTTGGAGTAACCAATTGTCCACAAACTTCTAAACATGTAAAAAACCCGAAAACCTTAAATTAGCTCAAAACAAGGCTGTTTTGCATCAAACCAAACCCGAACATTTCCAAACCTAAGATCCTTCATTCTGAACCTTAATTCCATCATATATAAACCTTAAAGTAGCCCTATAACCTTTGAAACAAGACATATCCTTTACCCATCAAAGTTCTATCCCATAACCCTAACTAACTTAAAGCCCTAAGATCATCCATCACAATATCATTCTTGCATCAAAAGATGATTTTTTCTTAAGATAATTTTTTTTTAAAATAACTTAAATTTTTTATTTTATTTTTATTTTATTTTACAAATTTATTAAAATCTATCTTTAATTTTTTCAATGTTTGTATAGTATTCCCAAAAGATTTCTAAAATAAAATAAAATAATTAAGATGAATAATTTTTGAAAATAAATACTATGAGAAAAAGTAGCATTCTTATTATAAATGTTAAATTTATATATTATTTATAAAAAAAATAAACTTTTGTCTTAATTTTGAGAAAATTAATTTTTAAATAAAAATAACTTTTAATTTTTATCTAATTTTTAAATAAAAATTAAAAGATTAAGTTGGAAGGGTAGATAATGATGTTCAAAGTATAGATAATGACAATTACCACAATATTTAGAAAATGACTTAATTTTCTGTTTTGATAGTGCAGAGGGTTAGTTTCAACATTTTAAAATGTAAGAATTCTTAAAAATAAATATAAGGTACATTGTGATATGTGATATGTTTCCGACTTTTAATTGAACATAATATATATATATATATATATATATATATATATATATATATATATATATATATATATATATATATATATATATATATATATATATATATATATTCCAAATTGATTCTAATTTTTACTTTAGTTTTTCAAGTGGCATTTCATTTAAATAGAAATTTAGTTCCAATTAACCAAAATGTATGTTCTTTTTATATCTATTCATTTGGCATTATAATATTGTAGTATTTGTCAGCACTGTCTGCCGATATTCGTGAGCATCAATGTAACGACGTGGAACTCCAAAAGGGAGGTGTGTCAGGGGCGCCTTCCGACGCTTAAGCTAGCAAAATGACGGAGAAGACGTTAAGATCTATGAAGTTAGAGCTACTCTACCTTTCCTCAGGAGGAGTTTATGTTTTATACTTGGATTTCTCCTTGATTCTTGGAAAGATAATTCATGATTTCTTAAGAATGTAATCTCTTTTTCCTTTATCGAACTAATTCTCCTTGATTTTTGAAAGATAATGTCAACTTAGCGATAAAATTTGTTTTTTCCTTTATCAAAGACCAAGCTTTTCCTTATTTAGATTATTGTTTGAGACGATCAATTACAGACTGGCGATAAACATCCCCTGTGTCGGTAAGACGATCTACTTAGGACTTCGACTTCGCACGGATGCGTGTCTTTCCCATTCGAATAGTTCGTATGGCTTTGATGTAATATGCTATTTTGAGCCATATTGGGGTTTGAATCAAACAATGGGTCGTGTGGCTGCTGGGCCGTGTGGTCGCCGGCTTATTAAGTAGTGTGTCTCAGTCTGTACACAGACTAACGCCCTTTACCCCACTCGTAATATCATTCTTATGAGCGAGAAAATACTCAGGTTTCGTGGTCCATAGTGTGGAAATCGGAGATTATCAAGGTATATGTTTTGATGCGCATGTTACCATAAAATACTGTGTTTCCAATAATGTATTTAATGCACCTTTAGGAATCTCACCCTTATATATATGATGGTGAATTTAGCGAAATCTATGGGATTTCTAACGACTTCCTCTTTCGTTAGCTTATCCCTCCATCGTGAATTCTTTGTTGGGATAGTGAAGGTGGAATAATGGTGGGTGGAGACTTTTGGAGGCCTCTGCAGCTACTTGTCGCTCATGGATGTTGTGTGTTTGAAGACAACATCTGTGTTGACCCATCAGATATCCTAGATGGGAGGCCTAACTATGCTAACATCGCCATAACCTCTTCACCATGCTGTGTGATCAGCCCAGGTCATGGACGAGGGGCCCGATTATACTACTCGCTCCTTCTTCGCAGTCTTGTGTTTGCCTGGTTCTCGTCGGGCACCTTTGGGTGGTCGTGGCGCCTAAGGCGCAGGAAATGGTATGGGCGGGAGAGATTTTAAGTGGGTAATGCAGATTTTTTTTTCTTCGATTTCCCTTCCTCTTCCTTTTCTGGCCCATCTCTTCCTTTCGATTCTCCTTTTCCTTTGTAATCAGATGGTACGCTACGTGGTATCCTTATAATGGATCCACCAAGGTTGCTTGGATATGTTTGTTTCGTCAGACAACTATGGATCCTCCAAGGTTGCTTGGATAGTCTTGGTTGTAATGTAACTACTGTTGTATTTTGGCATATTCTAATGAGATTGGGTTTTTGGGCATACTGATGCATTGGTTTTCTATTTCCCATTCTTTCTTCTTATCCCGTCTAGGGGAGCTAGCCATATGGGATTGGCTCCTGAGAAGCCTTTATTGGTCTTCGAAGATCGGGCTTTCACCTTCCCGTAATTATTTTCATATTTCCCATACAACGGTCGGGTCGCTTCGCTTACTGCTGGGTCTGAGCCATTTGGGTAGACAAGCCCAGGGGCCCACTAGCCAGACGGATTGAGGCCCATAAGGCTCATTTGTTTTTTTGTGCCTTAAAAGGCGAAACGCTATGGTCACTTCGCTAAGAGTCAGAAGGAACACGCCTCCGGGAGCACGTGGCTGATCCATCGCGCATTTAATACACCCATACTGGCTTTACCCTTATGTTCAAATCTTTCGCTTGTAAGCTTTTTTCAGACAAGCAAAGACTCAAGTTCTCGATGAAGGAGTCAAGCCAAGAATCTTTCAGGTGTTTCGCTTTTGCTTTCGATTTCGCTTGTGTGTTTTTTGTTTTGGTTGTTGGTTACTTTGCCTTACACGCGCTGCTCTTCGCCCTCGCAGGTTTCAGGGCTGACCACTGGGGTTTTGGGATGCACCCAAATTGGGGTATCCTAATGTGCGCTTGTAAAGCCTCGTGCTTTTGGCCTGTATCATCGAGCAGATTATCGAGTTGATCTACCATTTTTCTTCTTTTTTTTTGTCGTTTGCTTGTAGAATGGCGAGAGGTCAAGATGAGGCTTCCTCCACCAGGTCAGCAAGAAGAGGCCCATTCTGGGAGCTTCCTTCACAAGCAAAATTCTGCCTCTTCCATGTCCACGGTCGAGGCCGAGGTCCTCCTACCAAATTCCCGACAAATATTACGAATCGTCGTAATGGCCCGCATTGTCTCAATCAGAAGGCCGGTCAGAGCCGTTTAATTTACCCGGAGCATTTCTACACCGGGCTTTACTCGCTTCATCATCGTGAAGTAGTTTCTACATGTCTCCTGGGCACCCCCTGCGCTTATTCATCCGAACGCTATTCGGATTTTGATGGGTTGCAGTGTGCTCAACCTTCTCTATCGGTTGGAGAACTCCTTGGTGGAGATTTGTTTTGTTTACACGTTGAAGCTCGGGACTAGAGGCAACTTGTCGATGTCCGCCCACAACCCAAGGCTTCAATTTGTTACCGAGCTCCTTAACTCCCCCAAGACTGAAAAGCAAAGGTTATCTGGTCAGGCCCTGCACAGACACTCGGCTCTCGCTTCCTCGACGTGAATTAGTCCGGTGTTCCTGTGTTTGTTTTAGCTAGGTTGTAACCTCATGCTCGCAGTGAATTTTGTACCAACGATTCTTTCGACATGTCATCCACAAGCGCAGCAAGGCTTCGCTAGTAACCGGGATCTAAAAGGCTAAAGATGAGAACATTAGGCGATTGTCGAGATACCCGAGGCAGAGCACAATCGTGAGCTTTACTAATCTGGGTGAAGAATTTACGGAGTTTGCGCGAGACCCTTCCTCATATTATCCCCATCGCTCGCCGTCGCTTGTCGGGAGGCCTGGCAAGGAGCATTTCGTTTCGCGATCTTCTCAAGTTGGTCCCGAGTAGCTCATCTCAGGTGGTTCCTACTCAGGAGGGCCAAACATAGGTCGCTACAAGGAACTTAGCTAGAATCGCTGTCAGCTCACTTGGGGTCCACACTCCCTTTCTACAGCCAATAAAGACGAGGGGCACGACAAACAAAGACAATGGGCGTCTGGGTTAGAAGGTTTCAGAGATCGATCGGCGTCTACAGTGAGCTCCGCCGAGAGGAAGAAATGTTCAACCCGGGTCGTCAGCTCACGCATGGATGCTCATGCGGCTTCATGACCCTAGCGAGGCCACCTCTAGTTTTGAAGAAGTGACTCCAAAGTGCCTCCTTCGAAGAGGGGCCTCATAAGGACTGGGCCATAGTCTTGGTGGAATCCCCAGACCAAGCCTCCGATGACCAACCGGCCTTGGGAGATTGCCCCGCCGAGGCTAATCCACCACCAGAGGAGGGGGTTCCTGCTACGAGCTCTCTATATGTGGAAGAGGTTGGGGTAGATGCCTCATTAGGGGTAGTTATCAAGCCCAAAGAACAATAAGTCTATCGCGCCAACACGCAGCATAGCGCCATTGATCTGTGTGTTGGTAAGCACATATGTTTTGCCACTGGAGAGGGTTCATCCCTCGATGGATATGGTGGTTCCGGATCTTGAGGACATGCTGAAAATTGTCCACCGCTAGAATCCCCTCAACTGGGGGAGGACCTCCATACGCACATGCAACCTTTACCCGACCACTTCCGATGCCCCGTGGTCGGCCCGGCAGAGCAAAGATACCATTCCGCCTTGTTTATATGGAAAGAGGACGTACCGCGGGTCGATGATGGGATGCTCATC
Source organism: Tetrastigma voinierianum (assembly GCA_016808115.1). Taxonomy (NCBI): domain Eukaryota; kingdom Viridiplantae; phylum Streptophyta; class Magnoliopsida; order Vitales; family Vitaceae; genus Tetrastigma; species Tetrastigma voinierianum. Next base: position 1,486,262 of record JAEQBH010000318.1, on the reverse strand, counting down.
CGCAACCACAACTTCCATCGACGGCCAACTGCAAAAAGCCATTTCTACCAGACTACTGTACCAGGTGGTGATTTTCTTTTAACTCCTATTCCTTTTTAAGCTGTGACGGCCATCCAAAATATGGCCCACTAACATTGAGAGTTTCAGTCTCGCTTAGATGATGTTGAGAGACTGCGTCTTTATGCCTAGTCGGTCGCTTCACACCATCAGACTTTGAACACTTCTCTAGCCAAGGAGGAATCTTTGGCAAAACACTAGGAGAGGGAAGCCAAAGATGGTGCGACAAGCGTTATCCGTGCATAGAAAGAGAGAGACGAGACCAAGCAAGAAGCTAAGGCAACCCAGTTAATGGCTACGTCAATGGGAGATGCCAAAGCTAGGGTAGAAGTTGATCTAACTAAGGCCCTAAATTCTTTGGTAGTCAAGTGAGAAGGCGAAGTGTCGCTCGAGATCGCACACTTAAGGGCTTAGCTCACCTACTTGTAGGCTAAGCGAGCATCGTCATTGAGCTTGCAAGGCCCTAGTAGGAGGTGTCTTCCTTTCATGCCCCGGGAGACAAGGACAGGAAGATACGGTGGAAAGACTCCTGTGGATCTCTCGGGAGCTCATCTTTCTTGGCGTACTATGGTTACCGCGCTCAAGAACAACATCTACTCTGGATCTACTAAAGATCCCGACGAGGCGTTCGACTCGCCAACCCACTTCCTCCAGAATTTTTTGTCAACCCTAGGTGCCCCGTCCTGTGGGAGCTATCGAGGCCAAAGACGCGTGCGAGACCACATGTAGTAGGTCAAGACTCGTAGGGGGTCTTCACGCTAAGGAACAAGGCTTCCTTATGTTAGTTTCTGAATTATTTTGTGAAATTTCATACGGGCTGCTTTCGCCATCAATACATATATACTTTCTTTGTAATCTCTAGCGACACTTAGCGCATTTTAATGAGATTTGAGAATGTCAACAAATCATGAGCCATGTTTGTCACAAATTCTAGCAAGATAGCAACCATGTCTAGAGAATGCCAACCAGACAAGAACCGTATCTGACTTTAGATGCTAAATAATAACAACTGTGATCTGATATTAGACAACAAACGCAATAATCGCATCTCGTCTTTTTAGATGTCACCGACAACAATCGGACTGACTTTTAGATACCGGCTGACAATAAATCAGAGTATGGTCTTTAGATGCCACCGACAACAACCAGATTCGATATTGGGCATCAGTCGAACAATCAGACTGGTCTTTAGATGCCACCGACAACAATCGATTCGGACTTTAAACATAAGAAATTGTAGGTTTTAAGAAGAAATGTGTAAAGGATAATCTTTTATTGATGATAATTCCCTTAAAGAATACATTATTGATAATAGTTCTTTAGGTGCATGGCATTCCACATTCTAGGAACAACAGTCTCATCTGGTATGCTCAATGAGTAAGAACCGGTTGTCCCTACTCGAACCACCGTGTATGGTCCTTCTAGTTGGGTTGGAACTTCCCGTCCATTGGGTTAGACGTGTTTTCAAAACCCTTCTAGACAACTCCCTGCCAACGTATCACATGCCGGACAGCAAACTTGCCAACCTCAGCTGGTATGATGCTATGTGTACGATTGCCGCCTCCTGAAGTTCGTTAGCCTTGTCTAGGTATTTGATTATGGCTTCAGTGCTTGCTTGCTCAAGAATTTCTGTTCGAATGGTGGGCATCCCGATTTCCATGGGGATGATAGCCTCCATCCCATATGTGAGGGCGAATGGCGATTCCCCCGTTTACTTCGGGTCATTGTCCCAGAGGCCCATAACACTCATGGTACTCTACCCGCTTTTCCTTTGGCCGAAGGAAGCCAAAGCCGATTAATTTTGTTTTATTATATGCTTCTGCCTGGCCGTTGCTTTGTGGGTATCGTGGGGTGGAGTATAGGTTTTTGATTTTCAATTCACTGTAGAAGTTCCTATATACCTGGCTATCGAACTGTGGTCCATTGTCCTTTACAATTAATTTGGGTATCCCGAACCCACACACAATATTTTTCCACACGAACTGAACGAATTCCTTGTCTTTGATAGATGCAAAGGCTTCTGCCTCTATCCATTTTCTGAAGTGGTCGGTGGCAACTAACAACAACTTCTTCTGAGCCGAGGCGATAAGCAATGGCCTAACTACGTTAATACCCTACTGAGCGAAGGGCTAGGGGCTTGTTATGGTTGTTAAATCTTGAGACGGGAGCTTTGAGACGGGGGCCTGTCGCTGGTAGTGGTCACACTTTCTAACATAGGCAGCGGCATCCACTTGCATGGTCGACCAATATTAGCCTTGAGTGTGGGCTCTATGTGCCAATGTCATGTCGCCTAGATGATTTCTGCATATCCCATTGTGGAGTTCTGCCAAATATGTACTGTCCCTATTGTTGAGTGAGGCATTTAAGATAGGACCCACCTAGGGACCACTTATAGAACTGACCATTAATGAGGGAGAACCAGCAGCCCGACTTGGATTCATGGGCTTCACTCAGGAATCTAGCAGCTCTGCTTAAACAAATGGGTTAATGAGTCATCCATGAAGGACTTGTAATGTCATAATCTTGGTTCTTTATAACCCTAAAGAAAAAACTAAGTCATCCTAATTATAGAAAATTCAATTAACCACAAAACGTCACTTAGGGAAGTTACAACCTCATAATAGAAACATTAGGATTATTTTTTTTTAAAAAGCGTTAAAACTCAACCAAAACACTTGTATACACATTTTTCTTGTTCATAAACATGCCCCAAAAACAATTTTAGAGTAACTATATATACATTGACATATACAATCTAAAAAAAAAAGTCTCCTGTAATACATATAATCGGGTCATGATGAGAGAGAGGGAGAGGGAAGTCGCCAGTCGACCTATCATCATGACGCAAAGGAGCAAAGAAAACACAACTTATGCTTCTTGGACTCGTGGAACCTAAAAAATATTGCACTTTAATGAGATGCTACTCAATGAGGGATATAAAGATGATACCACGCCACACACACATTCACATCATCAATATAAGCCCATTCATTTTATCAAACCAGCACTTACATAATTCCTACATATTCATATACATTCATATCATCAAATGAGAGCACTTAATAATTCACACATCAAACATAGGCACATTCATACCTATATGTGTATTCTTATATCACAACATTGCATGTATCCGTTTCTTATCTACATGACTCCAAACACATTGCTATATCGCCCTGAACTTGTAAACTTGTAAACTTGATAACTTGTAACTTGTAAACTTGTGTTGTCAGGGTTAGCTTGTATATTTGTGCATTTGACCCATCTGTCCTTGTAATCAGAATCCTTGTATTTAAGGACATTTGACATGTCTGGCCATAACCTTATCCTCTTATCTTCCATGCATCACTGGATCTTCATATAACATGTACTCAGACATAATAACAACATTCAGTTTATCACATAGCTCGTAGACGCCCTCACCCGAACACCCGACCAAGGCGGATCCGAACCGAGTCCGGATGCCACTAAATCACTCAAAATCATATCTCATAAGCGACATACCAAGTAAGTCTGGCAACATTTACATTTAACAAAATCCATTTACAATGCAGTATCCAAAGCCTTCAAAATGATTTACAAAATAGATGTTCGGGTGATTCAAATCATGATACAAAAATATCCATATAAAAAAACACATGAAATGAGTACATGTCTGAGCATACCCGCATTTCTTCTTTATGACTCGACGCCTCCGATCTTGGGTCCGCTATCGATCACTATCTATCACTCGTCACCTGCGCATTGGTAAAACAATACGCTAAGCATTTTCATGCTTAGTGGTTCTATACAAATCCATTCCCCAGTTCCAGCTTAAATCAATTCATGCAATTTAATAATTCATAATCTTTAATCATTTGATGATCAATTCAAATACATTACATAGCATGTATATATATATACAATAAATTATAGTTCATTGATCATCCCATAAATACATTTTCATAATCACATTTCACAATCTTCAAATCAATTCAAATTTGCTCACAAATTCAATTTAATTCTCGACATTCAATTCAATTCTAAAAATCAATCTGCTTCCGAAAATAAATTCACGAGGTGCCAATCACCCGCTCGCTAATCACTTCATTATGCCAATCAATTCATTATGCCCTTAACGAATTTAACCTATGCGTCTTCGATATACGTATTGACAGTCACCGCACGGTCCTCCGGGCTGCGGTGTGCCTAAGATCAAATGGTTTTATAACACAAGACGGTCCTCCGGTCGTTGGATCGGTTATAAACATCAATAGTGAACACTACCGATACTAACACTACGGTCAGCTGATCGGAGTGACACATCAATAGTTCATAAAGACGCTTATTTGACCTTCATTTGTACCAATCTATCCTTAATGCGGCAAACTAACATTCTATTAAGGGATGCCTAAACTTTATAGCAAAATATAGTACAATATGTACAATAGATAAACAAGCTATTTTCAATAATCATGCAATTTTTATATGCAAACATTTCATTGACCACTTTTCTCAAATCAATTAAATCAATTCAATATGTTTTTAACAAACACAAAACTTGAAACTATGAATAGGAGCGAGAGAACAAACCCAAAATATTTGCACTTTGATTCCAATCCTGAATCTCAATCACGCTTGTCTTTTCTCCTCTTCGGCCCTGTCTAAACCATTAAAGAATAATATTATTCATGTGTACTAGTAGTTTTGTTTAGGATTGATTTTCGGAGTTTAATATGAGTTCCGATTTAAACATTCTATATGTAGATGGATTCTTGACTCAATGGGCTTTCCATATAGTGCAAGAACACTGAATCTAGAGTTCTGACGTAGGAGCTAGGACCTTCCGGTTGGAGGTCATACACGCCAAATCCTCGAACTCGACGAGCGTAATCTAACTCGGACGAGCTTGTCTACCACCTTGGTCAAACATCTCATACTCCTCAGAATACACGTATTCTCGACTCAACGGGATTTACACCTCGCTAACACCCAAATCGAGCTCAAACGGCGAGATATGACCTTCCTGCCGAGGTCATGTGTAGTCAATCTCTGACGAGTCGATCAACCGACGAAATGCATCAAGTGACGAGCTCAGTCAAACACCTCTGGCCTGACATCTAACATCCTCCTCAGGCATATGAATGTACTTTGACTCCAGCGGCTTTCCATAGAGTCCAAGAACACCTGCAAATCGAGTTCAAACGGCGAGATATGACATTCAAGTCGATACGCAGAATAACTCGACGAAATGACTAACTAACGAGCACCGCTTCGAATTAATCGCTTCGACGCACCACTGATTTACCACCGCTGCATTAATTAATCGCTTTGACGGCACCACCGCTTTCACCTTAATAATCGCTTCGATTTCCATCACCGCTTGATCTAATTAACGCTTGACGACATCGCTTGATCGACCACCTTCTGATCACCACCGCTTGACGACACCGCTTGATCACCTCAACGCTTTGATCCACCAACGCTTGACGACCTCGCTTGACGACCACCGACTCCATTTGACTGCTCGCAGTAAAAGACCATAATCTCTGGTCTACGTAGTCCGAATTAAGCAAATTCAAAAGTTCTCAACATCAAGTTCATTGATGTGCTACAATTTCACGTATGACTTACTACCAAATTCTCTTTATTTCTGATCCAAAAACCCGCTTCAAGGTAACGCTTAGTTAATTCAAACTCCATAAACTGACCCGACTAGATTTAGTTAATGAATTCCTCAAAAGGACTATAACTAGCTAGTCTACAGAGGTCCAAACGAAATCTGGGTGTTTAACATCAAGTAAATCGATGTGGATACAATTTACTAGAAGGACACACTACCAACCCCTTTCACTTCGTACCCAAAAATCAGCTCTAAGGTTCGCTAGGCTGCCCACTACCACAATGTATAGCCCCATGGTTTAAAAATGCAACCCACCTTTCCCCATACGATAACCACCCAACAACTCAGGTACATGACTGGCTAGGAGAAGACTCCACCTCATGGAGTTTGTCAAAAGTCCCTGCTCCTGGCCTCTACTTGTAGCTCTTGTCACACAGGGAAGGACTTCCGTGTTTCTCGCCGGAGACCTATGGTCCGATCGTCGGCACCCAGGCGGTAGAGCCTCTCTCCTCTAACTTTCCTATTCTCATTTTTCTTTTCTTATGGATCACTCTTAATCGTATTTTTTTTTAAAAGGAGGAAGCTTCCTCCCTCTTTCCTACATGCCACATGTCATTTCCTTGATTTTTTTCCTTTACTCATTTATTTCTCCTAATATCACTTGCATATATAAACTTATTTACAATTGACTCAAATCCCATTTTACAATTTCTATATTTTCTCTTTTCACTGTTCATTTCCTCGGATTCAACAATCATCTAATATATATAAAAAAATTTTTAAAATACCCAAGTCAGTTCAATATACTTAATATAAGGCACAATTTTTATTATAAAATTTTAGGGTATTTTCGGGGTGTTACATAATTTTGTCAAACTTTAACTTATATAGTTCATCAACACATTCTTGCACATAATAACCGGCATAGTCCAAGGTAACATATATCGTATGAACATTGAATCACTTCATTACAAAAACAAGTCATTCACATCAAATGACAAACAAGAACACATGGTATCAAACATTCACATCCACTCACAAAAATGATCGCTCCCGTATCACTCCTTAACGCGCCTAATGCCTCAGACGCCTACTCCTCGTGGTCTAAAACATATATTAATCTATACATAAGCTTCACATATCATGCATAAACTTCCAAAACCTCGAAATATATGAGAACATATAACCTAGGGCGCCTAACTCCTGTTTTACAACAGACCTTTGTCGACTCTTTAGCTATAACTCTCAACATATACATCCAAAAGACATGATTATTTTTGTTAGAAACTAGACTCATTCCTCTTAACATATGTAAAATCAGCTTCATATTCCATATATAGAATTTATACTGTGAGTTTTAAACTTTAATTGTTATCAGTCCTCGTTACGTAACGTACCTTAAACAAAACCACGTAACTCAAGATCGAGACTTGATCAAGCCCTAATATTTTTCTGCCAAGAACTAGACATATAAAAGAGAACATATCCGAAAATTGGTGGCAAAATACTCCACAAACACGGAGAAATGATAAGTTTAAATTTCATAGTAAATCTCATAAAGAATCAGGACATCATGAGCAATCGTTGTTCCACAGATCATAAATCGAGATAAATACAAACCAATTACCAAAGCCCTTTATAGAATCCTAGAAGAGACATAATCCAACAACTTTCATATTTACAACTTGTTCCAAAAAACAGAGCTTAAAGACCAGGAAAATAGAGGTAAAAAACAGACCTAAAACAGAGTTTACCTAAAAGTCACTAATTCGAAAATGATAGAGATTTTACTAGAAACCGCTTTTTCCTCTCTTCTATCGGGCTAATTTGATCGGAAACATAAAGTGAAAAGTGAGAAGCTAAGACAACTCTAAAGCTTTTATTTAGATATTTTGACAAAATTCCAAAATGGTCCTTCAATTTGCTTCGACTTTAACACTTAACTCCCTTAACTTTCAATTTTGTCACTTTAACCCCTTAATCACACAAAATACATAGTATATTATATGCATGTATGTTCGTGAAAATGTACAATGAATAGTTATGCCTTTAGGATGGGTTATTACAGGACTTGTTTCATCTATTTCATTTACTCGGTTGTTAGTGATCGATGACTCTGGTTGATAGTATACAGGAAGGAGCATTGTCTCTTTTATCGATAGGGATGCAACTACGGCAACTAAAGCATCCGCCTTTTCATTAGAGCTTCTCGAGACATGCTCCAATCTCCAAGCTGCAAAACTTCCCAACTGGAGGTTGATTAAACTCACATACTTGGCCATACGTTGATCTCTTATTTCATATTCTCCGTTTACCTGCTCGACCATCAATTGAGAGTCGCTTCTTATGATGATTTTTTCTGAGGACACGGTGATTGCTAGATCAAGCCCAGCTATGATCGCTTCATATTCAGCTTCATTGTTAGAAGCAGGGAAATTCAAACGTATGGCTTGCTCTATGAATTCTACGGTTGGGGCTTTAAGCTGCAACCCTAGGCCGGCTCCTGTCTGTCATGAAGCGCCATCCACATTCAAAGTCCACTAGCCGGAGCTGTCTGGTTCCATTTCTTGTTAAGGAATTTTTGCTAAGAAGTCAGCCAATACCTATCCCTTCAATGCCGATCGGGTTAAATCGTAACGTCGAACTACTAAGTTCGACACGATCGTGCCATTCCGCCCGACAGTCATTTATGTATGTTGGTTTCTGTGAGGAAGGTCAAGAGCACAAAGAATAGGTGCGCCTTCGTAAGCAGGGGCGGTTTTCGCGCCACCTCAGAGCCATCGCCATTCAAGACTAGCATATCGTGCTTCACCCTGACAAAGGACTCGCTTATAAAAAAATACGGCATCCACGCTGGTGCTCATCTTCAATAAAGCTGCACTTACCGAAACATCATAAACAACTATGTGCGTAGAGCTGCCAATTGCCTTAGGGTTAGCTAGAATCGGTCTCTGAGATACTTCGATTGTTATAAGTGGCCCGGTCGCATTCCCGCATCCTAGCTTCATTCGCCCCCGGCTCGAATGGTGAAAAACGGCTTCAATTGGTCTGTAAAATGAGAAATGAACCGCCCCAGAGTTGCCAACCGGCTAGTCAATTGTTGCACTCCTTTTCTGGTAGTAGGAGTCTAAGATTCCATAATGGCCCTGAGTTGAATAGGATTGACCTCAATCCCCCTCTGAGTCACCATGAAGCCTAGAAATTTACCCGAACTGACTCCGAAAGCACACTTTATGTAGCACCCCTTCTTCGATCCGACCCGATTGGCGGGTCCGAACCGAATTCGGGATGCTCTGATTCCACTAACTTTAGCGCCCCTAACCCGGAACCCGGTGTCGAGCGAAGGTATCATATATATATATTTATAAACTTTAAGCTTGTTCATTCATATAATGTTAAACATTTAACTTGTATCATATTCTGTAGCAGCGCATTACAAAATATATACAAGCTCCATATATAAAAGTGACATTTACAATATTTACATTGTTTACAAAATAAACAAAATTACATATACAAAATGTACTCAAAAGGTCTCTCTCCAAAGGCACCTAAAGACGCTTCGTCTTCGACTCACGATGTATCATTCCGTCCTCTCCTGGCTCCTCTTCTGTACCTACACGGATGAAAACACCCGTGCTAAGCTTTACACTTAGTGGGAATAAATACATATGGATGATCCGTAGCACGGATCATCACACTTCTATACACATACATATACTTATGGCAACTATAACATTTACATATATTTATCTATTTTTCATATCTACTTTTTCATAACATGTTTCATTCTTATCATAATTCATATACTTTTCATGTCATCTCTCACTTTATTTCTTGTTTTTGTAACTGTATACTATCATCGCATAGCAGTGCTATGCTTCTCATATCATATCATATCATATTCTTTACATATACTTATCATTTTCTTTTATGTTTTATGCCTGCAAAAACCTTAGAAGCGGATACTGAAAGAGAACCGTATAAAACTGGGCTGGTACTCATCATCAGCACGAGACTCGTTGATCTCTATCGTATTTACCCGAAGGTACTATCACCGCACGCAGCACGCTGATCTCATCCGTATGACCCACCCGGGCCGCTATAATGATCCAAACGGATCTATGTCATCAATTCCAAACGGGGCCTCGACACTGTGAACCATACGCCACAAAGAATCGTATCCCTATAGGCATGCCTATCTATCCCTCTACCAGGTTCTAAGTAGACAATCTATGTGTATTTTATGTTCAGTACATATCTCATATTCTCAAATAACTATTGTCATCCGGTAATCTTATGCGATATGTACAATCATTTATTCGTATTTTTTCATTTTTCATATCTCATTATAAGCATGAATAACTATGGTTACCATGTATGCTTATGAGCTATTTATGAGTTCATAATAGAAGTTCATAATATGAATAACTATGGTTACCAATAGAGCCTACTCTTTTTCATGATTTATGGACCCAATATGAGTTCCAATTTTAACAAGCTACATATAGATGGATTCTTGACTCAATGGGCTTTCCATAGAGTCCAAAGAACACCGAAACTAGCTCGGGACGAAGAAGCTATGACCTTTGAAGTCGAGGTCTCACACGGTAGCTCGCCACCGCCGTACCCCACCCGACCGCTCTCGATCGACCGCTCTTATCGACCGGGCCTCCAAGACCCATTGTCTCCACAGCACATATCGAATCTCGACTCGCGGCTATCCATGTAGTCCAAGAACACCCAAACTGAAATTCTGATGAAGTTAAGCTGGCGACCTCCAAAGTCGAGGTCACACAATGTTATTCAAACCTAACCGAATGACCTAACTCGGTCAGCCGATCGACCGTCGAAGCTAATCCTTGACTCGGGTCAGTTGACTGACATGGCTGAGCCGACCGGGCCGACAGATCAAGCTCAGTGGTAAACGAACCATAACTTGGTCTATAGAGGTCTGAATTAAGAAATTCAAAAGCCTAACATCAAGTTCACTAATGTGGCTACAATTTACCAGAATGACTCACTACCAAATTCCCTTTCTTTATCACCAAAAAACTAGTTCTAAAGTCCGCACGCGCATTGATATGCAAACAAGTGGTAATTTCCTCTGGGCAAACACCACCCCACAACCCTTAAAATGAAAAGGAACCCGAATAGAGAAACCCCTACACAATTAACGGTTGACGAATTTCTAAGTCTCAAAAAATTCGGGGGAATCCTCACTTAGTTTCCATACAACCCCAAATCAACTACAAAACCAACCCAAAACACATATATAGGAGTCTTAGAGTTCTTCTCAACTCAACCCTAACAAGAAATGAGTTTGGGAGTTTCCAAACCCAACCCATACACAAAATAGAGGGTTCCAAACCATGTATCTATACTTTTTATACCAAAACTAGACAAATACCATACTAAATTCCATACAAAAACACTAGACTTCCATACAAAACCATAAAGATTCCATACCTTCACCCGTCTATTCCTCCTCCTTTTCTTCTCCTTCTTCTTTCTTTCTCTTCTTCCTCTTCTCTCTCTTCTTTCCCTTTTCCTTTCTTATGGATCACTCTTAATTGTATTTTCAAATGAGGAAAACTTCTCCCCCTTCCTAAGCATGCCACGCCTTTCTCGATTTTTCTTCCTTTTCTTTATTTCTTTATTCCCTGCCTTTTCTCCCAATACCAAATGAGATATTTTACTTTGACTTTATCCTCCTTTTAGAGTTAAGGCCATGCTCAGGTTTACTCATTTTTGCTTTCTTTCATTTTTGCATTTAGATCCCTCCATTTCTCTATTATTCTTACTTTAACTTATACATATTCCTACTTTGGCATATGAACTTATTAAATTATGACCCTTGGGTCCTGAATTGGTAAATCATTAATTTACTCTTAACTTTTGTATTAATTCCGAGTTCTTGCTTATTTTATTTATTTTTTATCTTTATTTATTCTAAAATATAATTTTATTTTTATTATAAATTCTAAACATGTTATAAAAACCTGTTTCTACTAATTAGGGGTGTGTTACTTTAGGGGTTTGAGTTTCATACCGTTCGTGAGCAGCAACTCAAAAGTTTCTTGCAGATGCTTCGTATGATCGGGGCGTTCTTTGGTCTTGACAAGCATATCATCAATATATACTTTCATTGTTCTACCAATCAGTGGCCGAAATATCTTGGTCACTTGTAACACCCCGAATTAGAGCCTAGTAGTTTTATTACAGTTTTGTAGCATAAGAAAAGTAAAATTTGTTTTTTTCGGAATTTAAGTGCTAAGAGTGAAAAAGGATAAAGCCGAAATTAATCCAAGAGTCAAGGGTAAAATGGTAATTTTTCAGATTAAGGACTCAAAGGTCATAAAACAAGAAGAGGATATGTTATTGTAGAAATTGTGACAATTGGGTTTAAATAGATTGAAAAGAAATCACTCAAATAAAGAAAAATGGAAATTTCAAAGGGGACTGGGAGAAGACCAAACATGGTCTTAGAGACGGTGAATTTTTTCTCACTTTGCAGGCATTTATGAAGTTGGAGGAGAAGAGGAGATCAATTGGCTTGGTGCAATCCATTGTTTCGTTCAAGTAAAGAGAAGAAATCACAGATGGAACTATCACAAGCCTTACTACATGGGTCGTTAGGAAACCTAAGTTCCATTATGAAAGTGTTGTTGTTGGTTTCAGGGGCTTGGAAGGGTTTTGCTGGTTCAAGTCATCAAGCTCTAGCCGGTTTTCACTGTTGCTGTCTGAAAATTTCAGTGAAAACGCCATTTCTACTAAACTCATGTGAGCACCCACCCGCATATCGCAACAAAGGTGCCGTCCGCGAGATACCGGCGATCAGACGCAGAAAGCCGAGCACCCGCGACACCAAAAGCCAGCCTTTGGTCCCAGTGGTGGCGGATGCCCCGCATATTCGCCAGAGCCATGGCCTGGCGCCCGTCGCAACTCTCGTTGCTCGCTCTTCCGCGACACACGAGGCGTCGCGATACGCGGTACGATGTATAAAACGCTCATTCTCACCCGTATTTGAAAAATGATCATGTTGTTGGGCAAACATTGTTTATCACTCTTATTTACAATGTGACAAGAATAATATAATGTTTAGTAATATATATATATATATATATATATATATATATATGTATGTATGTATATATATGTATGTATAATTGTATGATTGCCTAAGACCAAATAACGAATGAATAGCAATATCCGGACGTTGTTGACGACACTCGCTTGCGGTTACTATTAATTCTCATGCAGCGCACACGTCTCGGCTCGCCGATTCAAAGACTTTCGCTAGTGCTACAACACTTCGCTACGTAAACACGCTCGCTCGCTGTTTCGACATTCCTACCAGCCACGACACTTCCGCCACGCACAGTACACGCCCTCGCTCACCGCATTGCGACCTTCGTACCCACGTGATGCGTCCCTATAAACTATCATACTCAGATATACAAGCAAACATTTATATGATAAGAATATGAATAATGAACAATAAGAAAGCATAAGAAATCGCCTCTACTTATTATGTATCAGGCCTACTTCGCACTTTATAAGATTTATGTTCAACTCCTACTGAGATAATGAAACCTAAGTATAAGAATTATGCTATATGAAAACTTTGTGATAAGAATCAGGTTATACGTAAACCTCGACATATGCATTATGTTATATGTATCCTGTAATTGTGGACCACTTAAAGTGGTCATATTTGTTATTTGTTTCCCACTAAGCTATAAGCTTAACACGGGTGTTTCATTCGTGTAGGTACTGAAAAGGACATCTGAGGCATTCCGCATACAATAGGGTCAACACCGCAATAGGAGTCCACCTGATGTAGGTTTTGATTTTTGGTTTTGGAATGTAAATATAAAAGTTTTTGTAATAGTGGGATTTGTTTAAGTACAAATAAATGGGCTCAGGCATGTATATACATGATAGTTTAAACACCACTACGGTGGTTGTATTACAAGTTGTATTTCACTATGAAATTATATATGAGATGGGCCCACCAATGTTCGAAAAGCGGGTTAAGGAGTCCTAGTCTCGTGCCGCGCCCCCTCTTTTCGCCCAAGCGGGGGTAGGGACGTGAAATCACCAGTCTTTGATAGGTTGCCCCGACATTCTTCAAACCAAAGGGCATAACGTTATAGCAGTATAGCTCATGTGGCGTAATGAAGGTCGTTTTCCTGATTAAAGTGTGCATCGAATTCGTGGATAGCCGAGAAGGCATCGTAAATGACAAGATCCCATGCCCGAAAAGGCATCAAACGATTTGATCTATTCGTAGGGGAAGTCATTTTTCGAGATTCATCGAGGTCCGTAGTCTAAGCACATACCAACATTTAATGCTTTTCTTCTCGACAACTGGCGCGATTCGCAAGCCATTTGGGATACTTGAACTCTCTGATAAAACTTGCACTCAGCAGGTTGTCCACCTCTGTTTGAATAATTTGATAGCGGTCCGGGTGGAAGCACCTTATCTTCTGCCTAACTGGCCTTGTCGTGGCAATCACGTTCAGTTTATGAGAGGCCCAACGTTGGGTCGATCCTGACCATATCTGAGTGACTCCAAGCAAATACATCCACGTTCGCCAACAATACGTGGTCGTGAGTCGCTCTTTTTCGCTTCTGATAACAGAGCGCTAACGCTGCGGAATTCCTCCGACTCCATCCAACGTTTATCGCTTCCAGAGATTCACACTAACAGATCCTTTCTTCCGCCTACTACTACGAGCTATACAGCATATGGAAATGTGATCCCCAAGAGGAAGACCATCTAAACCCTTTTCTTCTCTGCTCGCAGATGATAATCGTAGCATTGTCGTATCACAATAACCGCTTAAGATCGATTCGCCGTGACGTTAAATAATCACCATTTGATGATATGTCGATGGATGACTCATGAGCGCGATCCAAATTACGCCGCGGTAATCAGAGGCCCCAGCTTCTCGCCACCCGAGAATAAAACCCGCTGGACGATCGCCCGCCTGTATAGGAAGTGATATCTCCCGTTGTCGTGGTTGTCGCGGCCATTGAAACCGGAGAAGACGGTTTCACACCCGCGACAGCGAAAGCTTCATCCGTCGAAGGGCACGCACAAATCGACGCCAGATCTACCAACACGGCGCAATACCAAACCGCATCACAGCGGTGAGTACAAGTGCATCAGAATTCAGGCACAATAACCTGTTTAGGCTTACAGGAAAGGATACGGGCCGTTTCATAAAGCTTAGTCTCTTCCCGAAAGTACTACTCAGGGACATCGCTCACCCGGCTTTGATCGTGGTCGCCTCGTGAGCTTCTTTGTCACGCTTTGATTGGTATTGATCCTCGAATGGCCCTCCTAGTATATAGTTTATGGCAAGCCTAGGTTCGGGCGACGCGACTATGCTGGTTGTGATTCCCCCTACTGTAGGGGTGGATCCTTCGTCGCGATCAACTTCCCTGATGTATCTTCTGAGGTGCCCTGCTTTAATCAGTCTTTCTACTAGGAATTTTAGACTTCGGCACCTGTTGGTCTTATGCCCATGATCTATGTGATAATTGCATCGCATGGATGGGTTTCTTTGAGAGGGGTCCGTCTAGATTGGCGCAAGCCATCTGAAATCTGGAAAGTCGCAAATGAGGGGCAGCAGCCTCTCGTAAGTGATATTCAAAGGAGTGAATTGTGGGGGCTCCCTCTTCTTCGCTGCGGGTCGTCTAAGGTCGCCGTTGGGCCTTCGCCCTTCACGCTAAGGTGGCTTCTTCCTCCGCCATCGCTTCAGAGCGCCTTGTTTCGTGATCATGACAAATGAGTCGCTGCATGGTTATTGTCTTCTAAGGTGGAATATATATCTTCCCGTTTGTATAATTCTTCCATTGTAGTTGGCGGGTCTAACGATAATGAGTGGAAGAATAGAGTGGACGAGGCGAAGCTCTTCCTTAAGTTCTGATCCATGCTATAAACTTCTACTTGCTGGATGACTTGCCCGAATCTCCTAGTGAAGTCCCGTATGGTTTCCTCTTCTTGCTTTATTATGGTGTGCAAAGAACTAATATTCCTCCTTCACAAGACCGGAAAGGTGGTCAGACCGTAGAGAGCGAATACGATCCAAAGCTCGTTGAACGACCACCGACCAAAGTGAGCTCATAACCAAGCCAGCGCCGGCCCCAGAGACTAGCTTCCGGAAGACTTTGCATAGCAGATCGCTTTCCGGCATTCAAAGTTATCAGCTCGTCAGAATGGAAGATATATCATATGGCTGCCGTGAGCCGCGAACATAAAGAAAGGTCGGGCATGATGCACTCGTGGTGAGACTCATAATCGGGCGACGCTATGCCATGGGGAAGAGAGTACGTCATCGTAATTTCTGACCGCTGCGGGCGGCATAAAGCGGGCCCCGGCTTCGGGCCGCGCAGTAAACAAAGCTGCATGGGCGGCACGCCCGCAGTAAAGTAAATGCGCATCGAACGCCGCTTGGATGTGATTCCGACCAACCCGCTGTACGGCAACATACCACCGTTTGAAATTGGCAATGTAGCGTATGTGAGTGTTCCCACACGATCTACCTTTGCCGCTTGCTAGGAGGATTCGCGAGGGTGCTCGAGGACAAATTTCATCGCCTCACGATATCTACATCAGCCAAGGATGACGTGGCTTTCCTTATCATAACGACGGATGCCTTGCTTCGACCATCTCGCACGCCTCTTTAAGATCGCTATTTTTCTCTCTACTCGAGCCCGTGGTCGATCGCTTTCACGCCGCAGTGCCTCGCTCCTCGTCGTTTTTCCCCTTCATCCTGCCTTCGCTTGTTTCTCCCCGCTTCTTCTCCATATCTTTGATGCCTAGTGAAGAAATTCGACCTTCATGACCGAATCTCATCGTTGTTAGTCATCGCATTTTTGTATCGCATTTAATCAAAGCAGGAATGGGAATCATCGAGCTAATAAAGGGCGAGGCTATTAGAAAGTCAGCTGAGCCAAGCTCGCACGCCGCCGATGAAACTCTTTATTCGATTCCCAATGCACTACGGCCCAATCATAGTATCTAGCCGTCAGATTCTTCTGGCATCACAGAGCGACGTGAACCTCGCAAAGAGATCCGATATGCAGGTCGGGTCAGCTTCTTTAATGCTTAAGATAGCAAAAGGATGGAGAAGATGAAGGTCTGTGCAGTTAGAGTTGCCTACCTTTCCGGGGAGTTTATGTTTTATACTTGGATTTTTCCTTGATTCTTAGAAATATAATCTTGTGATCTTGGCGATAAAATCTCTCTTTCCGTATCAGAAACCAATTCTCCTTGATTTTTGGAAAGATAATATCACGAATTTAGCGATAAAATTTGTCTTTCCTTATCAAAGACCGATTCTCCCTTATATAGGATTATTGTTTTGAAATGTACTGAATTAAGAGATCCGTGGATAAATATTTTGTTTGATGTGACGCACTAACTGGTGTTTTAGGACTCCGACTGAAGCGTGTTTTTCCGGCTCGACGCTCCCAGATTACATGGCGTAACATGCTATTTGCGCTATATCGTGTATTAATCAAGAACAGACCGCGAACGCCGCCTATTGAAGACGGTCTCAGTCTAAAAGCTACAGACCTACAGATTGTTCTAAGGAAATTCGAATCTAGTTTTTTTTTTGTGCTATATCCAATCCTTAACCATTGAATCGGACCTTATTGACATCAAAATCCATGTTGGGAGTTAAGTTGTCATTTTAATTTAAGATAACTAAAAGGATAATATTTAGCATATTATGTCTCTTAATTCAAAAGAATTAAAAGAAATAATATTTAGGATAAGGTCTAATGATATTATCTACTTCGGGTGGGAGAGGATTTGATATCTACATTTTACCCTTATCCAATGTAGATATAATATCATATTATTTATCAAACCATGTTAATTTTAATATCATACTTATCTTTATTTTCGATTCATATATTTTGTTTTTTATTCACGTGGATACGTGATTAGATTAACAACCAATTACTTATCATAATATTGGATGAATAAACAAGTAATACCTATGGACAAAAAATAAAAGATAAAAAAAAGAACTTACAAACAAAAGATAAGAATTCACAATCCGTATCATCAATACCATCACTACTTGATATACATTGTTGCATAAAAAAAATGAGAAAATCATGATTTATAGCCTTTAGAGATGGGAATATGTCACAGTCATACACTAATAAAATTAATTCAACTCAAATGCAGTTCATTTATGTTTTGAATTGGTATGCCTTGTCTTTCATCCATAATTAATAGAAATAACATTCACTTATCAAATCAATATATATAACTTTGGCTTTAGTGTGTTAATCAACTACAATTTTAATTTTAATGTTTATTCATCACTAATCCGAAGGTTAGCTCAACCGGTTTAAAGCCTTGAGGTTCATTAAATGATTATCCTTTCAAGTCTTCTTAGGGTCATTATAAGATTAATTGAGGTGGGGTTTATCCAATAATCATTGTTTGAGTCCCCCTTAAGGTTACTAGAGTTTATCCAATAATCAATAGTTTGAATCATCTCAAGACCATTAGGGTTTACCTAATGATCACCAATTTGAGTCCACTCAAAACCATGTCTTCATAGAATTAGTTGAGATGGTGCAAACCCGATTACATCCAAAGTTATAAAAAAAAATATTTATTACTAAAAATTCAAAATTTCATCTCAAGAAAGAGTCAAAGTCTCTAGGTCGGAACTTTCTTGTCTTGGGTTCAAATGGTGGTTGATCAAAGCTGAAGAATATTGACCTTTGACACCTTCATATCATCAAATGTCCTACCCAGAATCAACACGATCTGGCATCAAGTCAACTACCAACGGCAACTCCAATTTCATTGCAGAAAAAATATTGGAGAAGTGAAAGATTGAATCTGTTTGTTTCCTGGGAAAAACTGAGCCCTAAACTACAGCTTGGTGATGTTACAAGGAAAACAAAATTGAACTTTAAGCCAAACCAATGAACTGGATCAGAAGATTCAAGAAACAGACTTTGATTTAATTTCTCCAGAGGAGAAAAACAAAACCCTTGAACTGCATATCTTACACAGATTACAAAAAGGGGGTAATCATGTACATAGAGAAATAGAAATGAAAGAGAACTAGACAGAAAGAAAGAAAGACCAAGAAAATTTTCTCTTTTGAAGAGAAAATTAAACTAAACCAACTAATTTATCATCCCGTGATTTTTATTTGCTCCAAACACCCCAAAACCTCTCTCCAATGAAACTCACAAGCCTCCGCACCGACCCCTTCTCCAATCCCATCTCTCCTTCACCGCCGGAAACCTCACCACCACCTCCGACCACACGGCCGGCACTACCGCTGCAACTCGTTTCCACCGATTCCGACTCACCCGACCGGCCTTCTCCCCCAAAACCCCCATCATCGTTCAACTCTTGAGCAGCTCTGGTTTTTCTTTTCCCGTAGGCCCTCTTCGTCTTCCCGCCCTTGTTCTTCTTATTCTTCTCCTGAAACAGCCCATCCTCATAAGCATCGATGATTTCGTGTATCAGCTGACGGTTAGGGGAACTGTCCCAACGGGCCCAGTAGCTCATATAACACCTGAAACAGTCGCAGTTGAAGATAGGATGGTGGTCGCCACCGGCGCCTGCGGCGGAGACGCCGGTTTTCTGGGTGGGGTTAGGGTAGGTGGAGGCGGCGGAGCAAGAGATGAGGTATGCCAAGACTTGCTTGTCTTCAGGGGAGAGAGCGGCGGCGAGGGTGAGGATGGTGGCGGGGAGCAAGGAGAGGTGGTCGGAGATGGGCGGCGGCGGAGATGGGTGGACTTTGCCTATTCTGTAGAGCTTCTTCATGGTAGGGTTTTTGACGATTTGGGGGGGAATGAAATTTGATTCCTCACGGTTTGGTTTTGATTGAGAACAGAGTTTGAAGTTGGAAGTTTGACGTTTCAAGTCAGGCTCTTCATATTCTATTCTTCTCTGTGTTTTTTTTTCAAATTGCTGTACAGTTGGAAGATGTTTCAATCGCGTCTTGGAGCGTGTTGAACACTCGCCAACATTTTTTTGGAAAAAACTTAAAATTATTATATTTTAAATCTTAAAAAAATCGATGCAATTTTTTTGACATGTAATTACGGTATGTAGTAGTATTTTATTTTTATAGGAACTTGTATCAACAACCTTCCATATACTTATCCCCTTTACCATTTGACATAGGCCGCAAGGGTAATAAAAAATAAATAAATGATGTTTTTTTTTTTCACTTTTATTAACTTTACATTATATCATTGTAGTATTCTAATCTTAATTTCGAACCTTGGATTTTTCGTAAACCCATTTTATCCTTTTATCATTTGAACAAAGTCTTAAGGGCAAATAATTCTTTGATATGAAAGGAATTAAACAAAAAAAAAAAAATACAAATTGTTACTAAAGAAGGTTGCAAAAAAAAAAAAAAAAAAAAAAAATATATATATATATATATATATAGTATATATATATATATATATATATAAAGATATGGTTGGAAATGAATGATGTCCCAAGATTTTTATTTCTCTGAAATTGCATAAAATAAAATTACATGCCTTACACATCTACGAATGAGGTGTTTTATACCACTAAAGTTTGCCATGTGTTGCCTTCTGATCCAACATGGTAGCGGGCCACGTAGAAGCAAGTGCATAGTGGATAGTGGTGGGAAAACGAAGCGTGAACGATCTACGTGGAGGTGATCGTGGCTGGTAGTTTGACTGAGTGCTTTTACTCGTGGGAGATAGGGTCTTAGTTCGCACATCTAATTGAGGTTGGATTCTACCAGTCGTTTTCGAGGAGTGATATGCCTAGGGTAGTGTGAGTGTGTATAAGCCTGAATCAGATTGTCCTTAGTGTCGAGTGAGGTGATTCCCCGAGGTGCTAGGCTCGATGAAGGATTCGATGTGCTAGGCTAAGGTTTACTCGAGATGGGCCCCAAGGCCTATTGCATGTTGGGTCCCTAAAGGGCTCAATTGGGCTCTAGCGTATCCCATTCCACTAGCCCCCAAATGCTGATGCGAACTAGGGAGTTTGGAGTGGTGCTTCTAGGTATTAGCTTTAGCGCTAATAGTTTATAGTTATGGTTGCGTGTTCTATCGCTTACTTCTCTATTAGACAGGTGGAGGTAAAGGGGTGGCCTTCGTAGGTCGTGCGTCGTCTAGTATGACTCAGATCGTATGCAAACCCTGGTGAATGTGGACAAAGTCATTACGTGGCTCAAGCTTATTGGGGACGCTCGAGGTGAAAGGTTTTGGGAGAAATACTCATTTTCGCCCAACATTAGGGTGAGATTTCTACCATTCGACCGCAAATCGGCCGAATGCATCGAAGAGGACCAGGAGGAGCTTAATTTCGCCTATTAGCCCGAGGTGCATTTCATTAACGGGCTTCGACTTACCCACCCAACCTTGGTGCATCAATTCCTGCACTATACTCGACTGCATTTGGTGCACGTTCACATAAATATAATACACGTTCTTCTCAGGGTCTGTGTATTGAATTGGTAATAT
Source organism: Tetrastigma voinierianum (assembly GCA_016808115.1). Classification (NCBI taxonomy): domain Eukaryota; kingdom Viridiplantae; phylum Streptophyta; class Magnoliopsida; order Vitales; family Vitaceae; genus Tetrastigma; species Tetrastigma voinierianum. The sequence continues at coordinate 1,465,084 of JAEQBH010000318.1, read as the reverse complement.
GGGATTCATCTCAGGCTGGAGGAGGTCCTATATGTCTATACCATAAAGAGTCACAATGTCGATAGATATTACTTCGTGGCGGACGATAAGTCGTTGTAGCTCTTGGTTAACTTGCTCGACACGAGCAAAAACAAGCCTCAAGGCAATGTAATGATTTCTGGGGCTTGGGGTTGCCCCACGGACTCGATGCTTCGAGAGTTCATGCTTAATATGGACCTAGGGTTAGGTTGGTCCAATGGGTGCTCTCTTCTCCTTGTTTTTCTTCTTTGCTCTTCTTATTGCGGTTTTTGTGGTGATTGACTGTCACAATGTTTCGCTGTGCATATAACTGTGGACTCGGGAAGTTAGTGGTTAATTGATGAGTCTTAAACTCATCTATTTTTAATCCATTTTTCTGGCTTATTTTTAGTACAATAAGATCTGTTTTAATGCCAAATTATGAAATATTCACCAACTTTGTGTTTTGCAGGTTTTAATTTAGAAATGAGAAAATTCCAGCAAGAAAGAAAAGAAAAAGAGCAATTGCAGTAGTCTATATCATGACAGAATTTTCTATGTCGCGACAAACATCTAAGCTAATAGCAAAGGAGCTGTGTCGTGACAAAAGACAGTGTGTCGAGACACAAAATGGGAAGAATCTAACAATTTAGCTAAGATAAAGAAAGTTTATGTTGCGACAAGGATTTTCGGCAGGATGTCAACAAAGAAGCTCCTGTCGCGACAAATTAAACAGGCAAAAAACATAAACTATGTCGCGACAAGAGATAGTCTGTCATGACATTGATTATTGCAACATGGAAAAACTTGTTGAGATAGAAGAAGAGCTTCAGAGAAAGACCTCTATCGCGACATGGTATTGTATGTCGTGACATGTGATGCTTGCTTAATGAATTGATCTGGTCGCAATAAAAGAATCCAATGTTGCTATTATTACTCTTAAGTCGGGAAGATATGTTTCTATGTCACGATGTGATCTTAAGGTTATACACAAAGATAAGCTGAACATTGATAAACAAGGTCGCAACAGACTTTCCTATGTCACAACAAAGATTCCAACACAAGGAAGAGAGGTCTTGTCGTGACATAACAAACTGGGTCGCGACACAAAGATAAGTTGAATACAGAAAAGTCCTGTCGCGACATAAAAACTGGGTCGCGACAGAAAACATCAACAGCATCGAGAGACTATGTCGCAAGATCAAAAGGAAGCTACAACAAGAAATCAGGTTAAGTGGCGATAAGATACTCACGCGATAGACTTTCCGGTCTGGCAATGTCAGATACCATAAAACGTAAATGCTATCACGTACATAAAAATCGGAAATACGAAACCAATTTGAAAAAGCCGCATAAATACTATCACGAAGATATTCGTCGCATGTCACAACATAATTATCTAAGAACTACCATGAGATTGTTGCGACATAGAACGGATAAAATGACAAACCTTGCAAGACAGATTGTTAAAGAGCTAAAGAAAGATCTGTCGCGACAAAGGAAACTCTATCGCGACAAAATGAATATGCTGAAGAAAAGAATACTGTTGCGACCAAGGAAACTTTGTCGCGACTGAATCCAAGAAGGATACACAGGGAGCAGGTCGCGACAAACTATTGCTTGCTACAACAGAGACCTGCGATAAAGAAGTAAAACTTTGTCGCAACAACACTTTCAGGTCACAACAGAGAATGCAATCTAGGCCAAAATTTTTAGGATCCACAATGTAGCCTCGAATTTAGGGCCCAAACTTCTAGGGCTTTATAAATAGAAACAATTTGAGGAAAGAGAAGGGCCAATAATGAAAAACCAGAGCATCTGGGGAGCTGAGAACTCTTTTGTAATATATTTTTCTTTTCTTCGTAGGACAGATTAATGCGACTTCAATTATTACCCGACCAAAACAGCTGTCTAAAGTTTAAGTCGAGCTAAATTGTTGAAGATCAATTCCCGATTACCGCTTGAATCTAATGTTCCAGATAAAAGTCGGGAATTCATTTCTTTCAGTTGATTACAGTTACATTGGAAATTTCTTAATCAGTATTCGGTGTTCACTGTGATTCAATTTTCGAGAAACACAACTTCCGCAGGGAAATATCTGATGTTAGTTATGGTCTTTCCTGCATAATTAGAAAGAGATCTCTTGGATTTAGAATTTTGAGTTTATTTGAATGGTGTTGTTCATGAAATGAATTGTTCCCACATTAAGAATCTTATACCCACCATGACCGTTGTCCGGTTCTCATTTTCAGAGCCCCTTGATGATACATAGACGGAGATTCCGAGAGCATGGCCTTCTAGTGTGGTTATGCTAGACTAATATATTGAAGAACTAATGAGCTCAAATATTACTTAGATAAATCATTAATTTACTCATGGTTTGAGAATTAGTTTGGTGGATCTATCAATTTAATCAATTAGAGATCTCCGTCTTCGAAATGTCTGATCCTCGTATGCCAATTTTTCGATCTAATCAAGGAAAGGAAGAACTCTCAAGGATCTTGGCTGATGCGACATCATTCATCTTATAGAAATCGCAACGGCCTTGTCTCTAAGCAAAATCATACTATAAAAATAGATAATATATTGGAAAAGAAAATACCTAGATCTTATAAAGAAAATCTTATTACAAGTAATCAAGTTAGTCACATGTTTCGAAATGAACATTTACTTTCTAATCATTTAAATTGACATAAGTGGAGAAATCCAAACTAGTTGTCTCCATTCTCTCTCATTTGATTTATCTCCACCAAGATAGAATGGAATAGATTATAATATATGATAACTGATATGTCTCATAGTGGAAACCCTGTCTACTTCTCAAAGAATAATCCTGCCTGGGGCCCACTTTAGGTCTAGGATTTTAAATCTTCTTCATTATGTATGCGTAAATTCAAATAAGTAGACTCATAGTTATCAAAATTTTATGAAATTTAAGTTCAAATAGTGTGGAACTTGGAGTAGTCGGAAGAATAACTTTAAATTCTTTCAATATTCATGAACGATATCCTGACTTACAGTCCACTTTTATTACTATGATTTAATTCGCATCTGCAAGATTATGACCAACCACCTTCAATAAATTAATTGACAAATCCATTTTATTTGAGCAAGTTTTATTCCTGGCGAAACAAGTTTTTTGCATTTTTATTTAATTAGGTATTAGTCAATTTGGTAAGAATAACATAAATTTAATCTTTATACAAAAATTGGTGAGAATTAGGTAATAGTCAATTTGGTAAGAATAACATAAATTTAATCTTTATACAAAAATTGGTCAACATTAACCAATCCTCGTCCCAATTCGATTTGTTTGTTGGTTTCCTTCGTCATCATGTTGCCTAGCGAGATTTCAAGGCACTGTTGGCACCAAACAACATCCGGGACGTTATTAAGAACCCCGAAGACTTTGTTCCCTGAGAAGTTCTAAGGGTTAAATTTCCCAGATCGGCTAACTCCCGTGCCTGGGAATGAGTGCTTTTTCACTTGATCAAACGCGTCGCGACGGGGACCACCGAGGATAAGCAAGATTGTGGAGAGATGGGCACTAGAGGTGATATGTCATCAAGGTTTCCCCTCATACCCTTGACTAACAGGCGAAGGGGAGGCAGCCTAGAGTCGAACGTCCCGATGACGAGTCAATGGCTTGGCCTCAAAAGAGGGCGCGAGAGTCGAACCATGTTGGCAGGGAGGATCCACAGGGGGCTCGTAGCCCAACCCCAATGATAGGTGCCCTAATTGACCATCGGGCTTTTTGGACGCATCGCCAAGGTTTGGTCATCTCGCTTAAGCCTCGGGGTGCCCTTGCCTCCACCAAGGAGACTACGCGATCCAAGGGGAAGGGCAAAGTCGGTGTGCACACCGAGCTTTTGTTGGACAAGCCAACATCGCCTCTGTTACTCAAATCCTTCCTTGTTGACCCAAGCTTGTACAAAGAGACCAAAATGGAGGTGTCGGCGACGGGGGTCTTCTCCGCATTGGAGAACCTGTTTGGTGGTGAGACGATTCAGGAGGCCAAGGAGGCAATGGCGGGCGTCACTACTTTCAAAATGGCTGCAACGGTACTTGTTTTGTTTTTTTTTTTGTTCCATACTTACTTGTCTCTATGGTGTTGTACAACATTCACTTGGTGTGTACAACCAAGTGCAAGCAGAGTCTTGGGTGCCTAAACTTCAAGCAGAGTTGGAGAAGGTGAGGGCCGAGAAAGCTTCTTTGAAGTTGGAACAGGAGCTAATGAAAAGAAGCTGGAGACCGATCTCGCCAAGGCAGAGAAGGTCGAAATCCAACTTCAAAAGGAGTTGGAGCACAAGGATGTTTTTTGCGAGGCTGAGAAGGACCGGGTGGCAAGCCTATAACAGCATGCTTCCGGCTAGGGATCGGTCACAATTTAATGTGAGATCAGCTTGGGTACCCGTAGGTCTTGGAGGAGCATGGACAGGTAAGCATCCTGGAAAAAAACACTGCGGTCGATGTCCGAGAGAGAGGTGACGCAGAGTCCAGCCGAGTTAGCGAGCAGCGTGCGTGAACGATGCCCCGAAGCAAAGGCTTGGAGGCGCCCGTACACACCAACTTTGCCCTTCCCCTTAGACTGCGTGGTCTTCTTAGTAATGGCATAGGCACCCCGAGGCTAGAGCGAGATGCTTGAACCTCGACGATGGATCCGAGCAACCCGAGGGTCAATTGGGGCACCTGGTGCGGGGCTGGGCTACGAGCCCCGTACGAATCCTCCTTGCCAACATGGTCCGACTCCCGCACCCTCTTTTGAGGCTGAGCTGTTGATTCGTCCCAACACGTGGCAGACTTTAGTAGTATAAAACACCTCGCTCGTAGTCATGTTAGGTAAGTAATTTTCTTGTATGTAAAGAAAAATACAAATCTATTTTGGACGTCATTCGTTTCCAATAGTATTTTTCATTTGTCCGTAAAATTTGATTTAAATGATAGGATAAGATTGCAACGTAGTAACATGCATTTCTCACTTACATAAGAGTAAATCACTATAGTGTAAGCTTTTAATGCCTAACTCGAGTGGTAAAAAGATGGGTGCGCATACGGAACAACATTCTACAAAGCAATACAATGCAAATTCTCATTTCTCATTTGATTCAGTTTTCTCTCATATATATATATATATATATATATTTTTAATATACATTTTAATTTCAAAATAGTAAACTATTTTCGTTAGAACTCAAATCTAGAACTCCCTCTTTATAACCTTTTTTGAAACGGTGAACACTTAAACTATTTGAGCTAGACATGATAATCTTCTCAGAAGACCGGTAAAAATTCCACTTTCTAAAAAGCCAGAAAACTTATTTTGTAAAAATCAAATTTTTCAGATTCGACGACGAAACCACTTCACCGTCGAATCAATCATTCGTTAAATCTGGGCCTATCACGCCGACCCGGCATCAATCCCATCGCCGAGGCACCGAGTATCTGTGGCCGTAAAACGACATGTGATGTGACAAATGCTCAAATCTTATAACATGTACCCAAGTGACACATATCAGGATGCAGTTAGGAGTAAGATAAAATTGACGGTCGAGATAAGATAAAACGGTCGAAAATCCAGTTCGGACATGATTTATTATTTCAATGTTAAATTATAAATTCCACAAAACACGAATACGACCTTCTCCCTCGTTATTCAAAGATGCGTGGCTGAGGGTGGACGGCAAAGGGTCGAATGGTGGTTTTTAGAGAAATGCCAGTTCCTTATCTCAAAGATCCCTGACAATCTGATCGGCTTCGATTCCTTCTGGTTAGTTAGCGAAAGTCGCTTTTACGCTACGAGGGCAACCGTAGGTACTCTGTTTTAAGTGTGGGAGCTTCAATAAACTCCGTGAGGTGGTGGGTTTTATCCTACTTGAGTTACACTTGTTTAAATGTTTTGTTGATGATTCGGTTGGTTTAAGGCCTGAACGGAACTTGATCGTCCCAAATTGGAACCGAGGTGGGAAGTTTTAGAAATTGCCGTAGCGCCGCGGATCGCCCATTGGACTGCTTGGGTTGTTAATGGTATAATTTATGCCAAATTCAGCTTATGGTGTGTATGCGAGGCCTGAACACGATCATTAAAATTCGGCTACTAAGTGGAAATCGATGTTGGAGTGATTAAAGCACAAGAACCCCCGATGTTTCATTGTTCACGTGAATACATAAGAGAAAATGTACGGTCAGAATTCAAATTTAATCATGCAGATTGCACTAAATTCTATCCTCGAGCCGAATTTTTCGCAGAATTGACAGACTACATAACATGCTTTATGCTGATGAATTTCCCATGTCTATATGCATGATGACAATCGCACGGTTGTACTTAATATGGTTGAAATGGCATACTGCATTCATACGCACCGAAAGAACCCAGACAGCACACAATATACGATACTTAAAATCGAAAAGAAAACGAACACGACGGTGTTTAATTTCACATGACGATATTCCTGATAACGTGGGCCAGAGATTAATCCAACAAATCATTTCGATGATGACCACGACCGTTCAAGCCTCCAACACATTCGCCTTGAGTTAGGTCCTTTCTTTATCGAACTCGGTGAAATAGATTTTCGCAACAAATGCTTTTGTTTTGAAATGGTATTTTTCTTCATACACGCTAGACAAGTCACGAGTGACCCACGAGACTCAAGACATCATGATCGAAGATGTAGACATTCAAGTGATCAATGACCTCGTTGAATCTGCCATACACAGATCATCAGATATACACTTATAGCTGAGAGTAACCCATTTGGGGAGCCGATTCCACCATCGCATTACCACCTCGTCGGCGAATATATTATTTCAGACAGAAATACATGGCGACCGTTTCATCTTATAGTTAGATTTCAAGAAAGTTCCTAAGCCACATTGATTGGCTTTTAATACGATGTAGATATGTGGTCATAATTTCAAATTTTAATATATTACTAGATAAGAAGAATTTCTTAACTCTTTAAACTATTATATATGGGGATATATGTCATAGATAATGTGAGTGCCTGGTCATTATTTTTACTCATTATAATTATATACGGCACTCGCGCTTGGCCATTGCTGATGCTACATTAAATAGATTACGGAAATCTCCGTACAAAGCGAGATTTCGTCTGATTATAATGGGCCGGATACCCGACATTCACGGAAGATATTCACGGGCTGACAGACAATAATCCACCCTACTGTACGCCACATTCCCCATATTTTGCTAACAAATATATATATATAAAATCATTTTTTTAAAAATTAAATAAAAATCATCTTTTAACTAACACAATAAATATATTTTATGATTTTTTAAACTTAATTTTGAATCGTACTTTTTTAGTTTATAAAGAATATAATAAAAGTAAATTTATAATACAAGAAATTAATCATAGAATTGATTTTTATTGTTATTTTATAAATTAATTAAAAATAATAAAAAATGAATTTGTAATAAATGAAATATCAAATATGTAATGCCTCAATCATAGGGGTTGGAAAGTGTAACTCACCGTCTTCAGATGAGAGTGTGCTTTGTTGGAAAGAACACCAAGATGTTGAAAAGGCCTAGTCCCCCCTGCTGTTTACGGTGAAGATTCTTCCAGGCTCAATTTTCCGGTTTATTATCATATTAAAAATAATCAATAAAAAGCTTTGATATTCTAAAATATTACCGATTGAAATATTCCTTGGAATTTCTGGTTGTTTGTCTAGTAGGAAAATTTGAGCTATATTTTAAGCTTTCATCTCTTTCATCTAAAAACATAAGCTTAAGGGCAGGCAAGACAAAACTTAAGATGATAATGTTTGAGTTCTCCTAGAAAAAGGTTTGTACTCTTGTTCTAATTTTCTTGGTTTTCTCAACTGCCAAACAGAAAGATGTCTCACCAGTCACCAGTACTGTGGAAATGAACATTAATTAATTAATTAATTAATGTAACTAACTGCATGTGGGTGTGGTTCATTATTGATCATCTGTACTTGGAAATTTTTGTTGGGTCCATCCAATTGAATGATGACAAGTAGGGAGGATGGTGACCGGTGAGAATCGTTTCTGTGTTTTCAAATTAGCGATCACGTGAAATATGCTGTTCAGTTCTAAAGAACTGGTTTGCTATATTTAATTTTATTTACTGAAATTTGAGTTTTTTCATATATATATATATATATATATATATATATATATATATATTAAAGATGTATTATAAATTAAAATTTTATCATGAAAAAACTCAAATTTTAAAAACTAAAATTGAATTTAGTGGTGTAAAACTGGTTCACATTACGGTTGAACCTTACCCGAATCACATAAAAAGTAAAAACACAATCAGAAAAATTAAGAGATAAGAGACAAGCCGGGTTACAAATTTTTGCTTTCAAATTATAACAAAAAAAAAGTGAAAACACAAGCCAGGCTTATCGATTTTTTTTCTTGAAAACATGTTATAAAAACATTAAATACAAAGAACAAAAATAATTTTCAAAAAATAAGAAAATAATGTTTCTTTGTTTCCAAAAAACTGTTCTCAAAAAGTAATTTTTAGAAACAAGAATCAATCAATCCTAAGATTTTTAAAGTAGTTTAATAATCAATGTGATCCTTATGTAATGGACTAACAACAATCCACCAATCAAGATGAATGGCAAGGTATGGTGAAACTCTCCTCTCAAATTTTTTTTTTTGACATCTATTTTTAAAGCCTAAAAATAAGAGTAGGCATTAAATGCATATAAAATAGAGCAGATTGGTCAATCATCACATAAAAAAAAAAAAAAAAACTCCAAATGATGCTATAGCTTGACTCTCACGTAATTGATTAGACTATAAATTCTCCTAAAAGTTTAAATTTGTTGGGATTTAAGTTTAATATTAAATATCATGTTTCATACCCTCTCTTATATGTGCCCCATATCCATACATGTAGAGTCAAACAAATTAAATGAAATCCTTTGTAGACTTTAAATACACAAATGATGATCAAATATTAAATTACAAATAGGATTCAAATCTGAAACTTTTTGTCAAACTAAGTTTTGATGTCATATTAAACTACCAACTCTTTCAAAAGCTCAAACTTATATAATTTGAGTTTTTAATATAAATATCATACTTCACAAAACTCTTAACTCGACTTTCCTAGAGCATGTGAGCTGACTACGCAGCTGAATCCCAGACATCTCAAGTGAAACACAACAAAATTGATTTCAAACTTCACAATTCATTACAAATCTTGGCTTGGACCTAGTATTAGAATATTAATGATTTTTTGCAACAAAATTAAGGAACAAACAACAAATACTACTAAAAAATGGATCAAATAATAAGTAAATTTATATAGATTGAGAGACATTAAGATATGACAAGGATGATGCTAACATAACATTACAAATAAATGACCCCAACAAGTATAAATATGTCTTACAACAAGATACTATTAAATATTAATTGGAGGGATGATTGATCAAAGAAATTGAGCTAAAAATTTCTTAACGACGTAGGAGGCAATGATGGAATTGGTTTTCTGGGTGGGATGAAAAGCATCCCAAAACACATATTTGTCTGCATCGTAGCATGTAAATGGATTTAATTGGTTGCAAGAATAGCCCATCTCAAACATCCCGGTCGAGCAACATGCTACTGCTGCATTCTCAAATCCTGCATCTCACCCAAATCAACAACAAATATCATACTATATAGCAAACATATTAATACTTCATATATATATATATATATATATATATATATATATATATATATATATATAAATATTTATAAGCATCATTATGATCTTGTTGAACATATATGTCACATGCATGTTGGTATTTTTATGACTTCAATCCAAAGCCTTTTGACCGGCTATAATTAAGTATATGCTAATTGTCGGTCTTGGATAGGATAGAATGAAGAACCTTAGTTGGTGTGGTACAAAGAAATTACATAGGTTCTGGGTGGTTCGTGTTCTTGAAAACAGTTTTTAGGAAAATAGATAACACCAAAAAGGTGTTCTCTAAAAATATGGGTTATGGAAACACAGATAACACAAAAAATAAGGATGATGACTCACTTTTTACCAAAAAAAAGTTCATAATGCTTTGTTTTATGCTTCAACAGAAAAGCTCGTCGCATACGCCAACGCAGCCTTTACAGAATCATAGATTCACTTTTATTTCGATATCCGGTGTTTCTTGCATGTGACGCCATATGCATTAAAAATTTTATTCGTTAAAACCCATTTCAAAAATAAATCAATATAATCCACAGAAACTCGCTCGCATATACGAACTAGCTTTTTACAGCTGAATCCTTTTGTTTTAAACTTTTCGGAACAAAATACTATTCTTGAAAATATGAACCAAACTGCTCCTTAAGGATTTCTTTTAAAGAACTATTTTTTTTTTCTTTTCTTTATTTAAAGGTGAATTACTATTTTTGAAAACAGTTTTAAAAATAACAACTTTGAGAACAGTTTTTTTATACTTGTTTTCTTATATAATAAAATCTGTTTAAAAACTTAACGTGTTTTTAATAATTTTATATATGTTTTGAAAATAATTTTTTATGTTTAGTGTTTTATTTTTAATCATTTTACCTGTTTGTATTGTTATATATGCCTTTAAAATGATAAAAAAATTAGTGAAAATAATAGAAAATTATTAAAAGATATTTTCTAATTGTCAAAAATAGAAAGCAATAAACATTTTTTTTTTGTAAAATATATTTTCCTTTCCTATGAAAGAGATGGTTCGAACCAAGACCTCTTGCTAAACTAGGCTCTAATACCATATTAAACCACAAACTCTCTTAAAAACTCAAACTTTTAGGATTCATATTTAATATGAATATTACGCCTTTAACAAACAAAAAGAAAGACTAACGGAAATATTAAGTATACAAAGTGAAAGGTAAAGCTATGACTTACCATACGCCATAGGCCTTTGAACAATGCTCATGAGAATGTAGTAAGGGTTTGACAACACAATTTTGGCCCCAAGAAGCTCCTTGTTCAGTTTCGTGACCAAAGTCTTCAATTTGAAGTTAAATTTTAGTGCCACATTGTTGTATTCCTCCACACATTCACCATTGTTCATATAATTTGTAGTTCTTTCCAATGGCATACACCCCATTGGAGGCAAACCCCCAACTGATATTTTTCTTGCACCAAGTCTATGAAGTTGTTTAACAAAATTTCCTGCGATTCCTATAAGAAAATCCTCGTACTGTTTAATGTTAAATTGCGATGATCGATTAGGAAATGTATAGTAATTCTCGAGAAAATCGTTGGTTCCCAAGCTCATCACGTATAAGGCTTCACTTAATACTTCATTAGCCTTCTTCGTACCTAGATATGCTCTTAGTTTTGTCTGATAATGCTTGTAGTACTCTAATTCTGTCCATAGTGGTATCACAGACTGCAATGGACAACACATGAAATAATGTTTCAAGCCTCACAAATAGAAAGAAATATATATAATTTTTCCCTTGTTTTTAATTCTCCTATGTATTCAATCACATGGAATATATTAAATATGTAGATGATATTACTGTGGTAGGAATCAGGGAAATAGCTAGGATTTTGTTTTCAAGGGCATGTTTAAGTAATATAAGTTTAACAAAGATTAATAAATAAGAGTTGTACTTCAATGATAAAGTTTAGATAAATGGCGGATCTAAAAAATAAAGTCACGAGGCATAACTTCTTTTAAGGGGACATGATAGCATATTTTCCTTGTGAATATCTTGGTCGCATGTTCCTTTCATGGGGGTTTCCCTTGTGAATATCTTGGTCCCATGTTCCATTCGAGGTGGCTCCACCACTAGTTCTAATAGATTTTCAATGAGGGCATAACCTTACTTTAAGTTGGAGTCTCCTTAGGTGTAAGTGGAATTGCCCATGGTAACAATTCAACAATGGTGTTTCATGAGAAAATTAGATGGATGTCTTAAAGTTAAAGATAATTAATTTGATTCCATGGATAATTGGTTAACTTTTGGATGAGGTAGTTGAGTCCAATTAGAAGTATTAAGTCTCAATTAAATAGATGTGATGTGTAGATAAATCAAAACCTAATATGCACCTAATAGAGGAAAATTTAATCTTTAAACATTTAACATGTGTAATGTTAGCCCAAATTTAGAAAGAGAAAGAAGTTTGAAGAAGAAAAACAAGGATAAAAAGGTATGAAGTCACTTAGACAATAATTTTTACCCATTAACTTCAAACCAATCAATTGAAAATTGATTAATATATATGGAATCAATCAAAGTCTTTCTTGGACCAAAATGTTTAGAAATTCTTAATTTCATAGGACTATTTGCATCTATATACGCAGCCGATAATCAAATTGATTTTTAAACGAAAGAATTAAGTACTCTTACTATTAATAATTGTTAGAACCCAAATTAAATTTTGGAGGGATTATTAAAAAATTCTCCGACAATAAAATAACAAATACTTATGCGTTAGAATATATACTTACTAGCACATCAGAAGTAGCATTGTCATAGCCACTTCCGGCGGAAGCAAAGGAAACTCCGGTGGCGAAATCCTTTATGCTATACATTGGATCCAAGTAGGCCGGAACAGTCGGCTTGAGCCCGAAAGCCTCCGATATGAAGTCCGTCGGAATCCGGCCATTCGAGAACCGTCCGGTGGCCTTACCACCGGGGAAATTGCAGCCATAAGGTGCAAAATTACTCCTGGCAACAGTTGAAATCTGGTTATTGTTGCCTGCATCAACAGAGGAGTCTCCGAAGACGATGAGAGCCGGAACTTTGGCTTGGACAATTGCAGATTGCAGAAGCAAGTTGGCTAAGAAGAGCAGAGAAATGTGCATGTAGGCTAATGCCATTTTTGAAGTTGCAGACTTGCAGGGAGAGATTGATTGAGGTGCATGTATGGGAAAGGGAGCTTGTGATGATGATTAAATACTGAGTTGGAGAACATAAGATATCTACTGCAAATTGTTGTTGAAAAAATTAGGTGGATTAACTTGTTGCGCTTTAATTGTTACATCCGAAAGAAGGACCCTTTAGCCAGTTCATCCACGTAATAATAAAACATGTACGATTTTTTTTCTTTGCGAAAATCCTACGTGTTCTGGAATCCCTTGGTTAGACTATCTTTTAGACACGAAGGAATATGGGAAAATTGTACGTCCAGGGTAGGTTTTTTGTTTTTATTTTGACAAACCCAAGACCGTATATGTTAAAGGTACTTGACTCTCAAAATTTTATAAACTGTTCATATAACTCCAAAATTCTTATAAAGATATAAATTTAAACAAAATGAGGAATTTATATATATATATATATATATATATATATATATATATATATATAGTATTGGAATAAAAGAGGTATTAATATTTAAAAAAGTTTTCATATGATATTTAAACAAAATGATGAATTTCTTATGTGACAATAATTTGGAATATATATTTTAAATAATGTAAATATAAAAAATGATTAAAATTAAAGTATTATTTTCACTTCGTTTTTAGATTTCTTTTAAAAACAATAACAAAAAAATATAAAATGATAAAAATGATAGTATTATGAATTAAAAAGTTATTGCTATAAACATATTTTAAAATGTAAATAATAAATTAGAAATTGAGAAATTTTCATGTTACAAACAAATTTTTATTCTATTAAATATGAATTATTTAAAATTTTAAAAATATAATTTTTAAACAAAACCTTAATCTTTTTATAAATTTATTTTAAATTATCACATAACTATAATAGAAAAAATAGATGTGAAATTAAAGGAATGAGTATAATGTCATATTTTTAATTAAATTCTCAATTTGACTAAGATTATTTGGATGTTTTAAAATATTAATATCCTCTATTAGTTTTGAAAATTATTGGTGGGTATTTTAAAAGTTATGTGGTAACATAATTATTGTTTTTATATTTGTTTACTTTCTATTACATTATTATAGTATTTTGTTCTCGAATCTGAAACCTCTATCCCCTTTATCACTTGAATGAGACTTCAAAAGCACAAGAAAATATAATTATGAATACAGGATGAATATTAGAAGTTTTATAATTTATTTTGAACTAGTAATTTGGCAGCAAAAAGTATCTTGAATATAATGTAGCATCAATAATGAAATAGACATGCATTTTCAATACAATGCGCTTTTAATTTGTTTATTTTTACATTTATTATTATCACTTTAAAATAAAATATGAATAACATAAATTTTTTTAAAATATATATTATTTATAAAAACATAAAATATCAGTCTTTTTTGAAGATCGTTTACAGGGTGTTGTCCAATCGTCGTTAAATGCTAATTGGGAATAAACTTAATTTGTTACATTAGATTTATGCTGTACATGTTAAATGAAAATAGCTGTTTACTTTAACATTTAAAGACAATTTAGTAATTTTAACTTTTAATAAATAGATTGTAATATTTTCAGAAGAAACTCTCTTACTAATATAATATTTAAATAAAAAAACCTCAAAACCTATGTCTAAATTAAGAATTTTTATTATCATAATCTAATTTGAAAAAATATATATATATTTTTTAAAATGAAATTTATTAAAATTCAAAATTTAATTATAATAATTAAATAATCACTTATAATTTTTTTTCAAAAATTATGGAAATATTTAAAAAAAAATACTTAAAATAATTTTACTAAAAATAGTTTAACTTATACTTTGATTTATTTAGATTTAAATTTTATGTTAAAATTACTAAGTTAAATTTCTTAATCCAAAATAGAATTAATGAATTTTAAAATTAATGGTAATTATTTTAAATTTGATCGAAATCAAACCAATTTTATTTATCCAATTTTCACTTAATCGATTAAATTTAAATCAAACCAATTTTGTAAATCTTTAATCCTTTATCCTATGTAATCACTTAATATTTAATAAATAAAATAAATTATATTATAGCAATTAGATCCTATTTTCAAATTAATTATAAAACTCATTAATTCTATTTTGGATTAATAAATTTAACTATTATTTGAATATGAAATCCGAATTAATGGTAATTATTTTAAATCTAAATGAAACATAGTATTTTTTTTTAAATCTAAATGAAATAACTTTTTGAATTTGATCAAATATCTATTTAAAAAAAATTATTTTTACATTAAAATTATGTGATAATGAGTAAAAAATTATTAATTTAGAATATATTTGAAGGTTTTTTTATTGAAACATTATTTTTGTATATTCCATTTTTCAATAAATATAAAGATATGTTTAGTTTGAAGGTTCGTAATATGAGTTGTATTTTATCCAATTTACATTTATCTAGATTGAATTTTATTAAATCTCTTTTAAAAAAAATATATTTTCAGATTAAAATTGTGATAATAAAAAAATCTTAATTTATTTCAAGGTTTTTTTATTTTTATTAAATGAGAACCGAAGAATATTTGCAATTGGCATAATTTTTTATTAAAGCAAAATGACTAAATGATCTTTTAAATACTAAAATAAATATTATTTTTTACTTTCCCAGGTGACCGACCACACAAATTAAATATAACAAATGAATTTTATTCCCGTAGCATTTAACGACGTTTGAACATCACGCAAATAGTCTTTAAAAAAAGACTTATATTTTATATTTTATATAGTGTAGGGGGTTCATTTTAATATTTTCAAATACAAAAAATAAATGTAAAAAAAGAAGGTGAAAAGACTTATATTTTATATTTTATATAATGTAGGGGTTCATTTTAATATTTTAAAATACAAAAAATAAATGTAAAAATTGGTGAAAGTGCTAGGGGTTGAAACTTGAAAATGGATGTTCCATCAAAAAAAAAAAAACAAGGATCCAAAAAGTCGAGGCATATGCACGTGAATGGATTGGGGATTCATTAGTTCTTGATTCGCGAAAATCTAAAGAAGTCTTGGTGGAACTAGGTCAGAGGAGCGTATCTTAATAAAAAAATCAAGACTTTTATAAGGTCTTTGGTAAAGGTTGTAATCAATTTCTTGATAAAAAAATTTCTAATTGTAGTTTTAAAATCTTCTTATGAAAATATTCAAAATTCAATTTTTCTAATTTTGATCCGCTCCTATTTTTATTCAATGGAATGACATCCTATGGTTTTTTTTCCTTGGGTGTTTGCTTCATGATAAAACAAAATTATCTATTAAAAAGGAATAATAATTTTTTTAAATAAAAATATTATTTTATCAACTTTTAATTCCTAATTCATCTCAAATTATAGTTTCAATCAATAAACAAAAGGAAGAAAAATATCAAAATAAAATATTGGTCTTTACATAAATTTTAAAATTTAAAATTTTTTGTTTTTATTTTACTATAATTTATTTTTGTTATAAACCTAAAAAGACTATCCATATTTTTAGAATTAAAGATTATCTATTTTAAAAAATGAGAAATATTAAAGATTAAAAAAAAACATGTAACTTAATAATTTTTTAAAGTAAAAAGTTCTTTTAACACCTCTATCATTCCTTTTTATTTTTTTATCTCCAAGTATTTTAAATAAATAAAGAATGATAATTCAAATAACATTATATATATATATATATCTTTGATGTCCCTTATATTTACTTTTAGAATTCAATTATTCTTCAAATGTATAGTTAGAATCATATTTTTTTTCTTTTGTTTATTGTTATAATTTTTATAATTTCATATTTTAGTAATTTATTTGTGGTCATTTTTTTATATATATGCATTATTTTTATATCTTTCGATGATGTCTATTGATAAATTAACTTTCAATCATTTACTTATAATTATTTACTTTATCAAGTAGTAATTAATAATTAATTATCAACTATCAGCTATCAGCTATCAGCATCAATTATTAGTTATCAACTGAATCAAATAAGGTCTAAACAATAGTTTGAAGTATCATATGGAAAGGTGGGTGCATGTTGCATAATGTTCAACAACCTCACCCAAAAGACGGAGAGATGGAGGTGGAGGTGTTGTGGCTAGCTACAACCATCGTTCTCAAATTAATGCATTAAAGCATTTCCCAACAGAAATGGAGGTGTGATGGTTGTATGCCTCTTTCACCTATTAATGTTCCCGTTGTGTGGTATACCTCTATTTCTGTTCATGTTACTTACACCAATCATTTTCATTTTCTTCAGACATAATATATAAAGTGAATAGACGTTTAAAACAACATTTAAAAAAAGAGAGCTAACGTTTTAGTGATGTGATATGCTTCAACTGTAAGACACACAAAGCTCTCAGACCTCTATCATGCTCTATCAAATAAAGACAGTGGATTGAGATACGTAACTACTAAATTTTTTTTTCTTCATTTTTTGCTAGAATGAGTCTCAAATTTCTTATTGTAACTTCCTTTGTTGAAAATAATATTGTATACAGAATAAAAAAATTGGTTAGAGTTATGAAATAGAGATTGATTTGTAAATACTTTTCAGTTTGTGTAGAGATGTGAGGAAGGGTAAGAGATATCCGATGGAGCGAAAAAGTTCATGATTTAGGGTTTGGACACAAGACAGGGATACATGAAATGTTTCATGAACCTAATTATATGTATTTTTATCCTTTCTATATAATATGCTCTAGAGTATTTTATATGTGTGTTTTTAAATTAAAATTATTTACATCAAAGCTTCCGTTAGCACAATACTCTTCAATATGAAACCCCTAAAAACACTTACACCACACCAACACCCTACCAAGTCCGGTTATCTATTTTACTTCATTTCTTTTTTATGTATAACTCGCTCCCGACATTTTTAGGAAGCTACAAGCCTATAAGTAGGAATAGCAACATGATAGGGCGATCTCAACCTAACCTTGTCCCATTAACTTAAACCATTTCTCATACCACCCTATTTCAGAAAATAAATGAAGCAGATTTGGAGTAGAACGATCCCATCCCAACCCCGCCCTATTAAATTAAACCATTTCTCATGCCTGTCCATTTTAAAAAAATAGCGGAATGATAGCGAGTTGGACAGAATGAGTAGTTTTGCAATATTTAATTTTATTTTTAATATTTATTTTAATTTTATTATATTACAATTAATATGTTATAAAAAAATATGATATTATAGTTTTTAATTATTTTATTTTATTAAAAAATTATTATTATAATTATATATTAAAATATAAAATAAAATAAAAATTATTTGTTAAAAATATTATTGGAACAGGATGAGACTAAACCTTTACTTGAATCTCTTATAAAAAATAGATTATATTGATACCGAAACATCCAAGCAATAAACATAATCTTAAATCCATCAGGTCTAAAAATAAGATAAACGCGAAAAAAGCACTGTCACGTTATAAATGTATTCTGATAAACTCATTAACTTAGCATATAACCATCGCTTCTTATGTCAAAGCATGCCTTGTACGTTTGGCAAGTGTGATCGAAGTGTTTGAAACAAAGTATTTTTTTTTTTTGGATACATGAATCCGGATGAGACTATTCAACTTTATATGATCACTACACCCACAAATTCTACCCAAATTTAAACCAATATTTGAATCAAGATTAAAAAAACAGTAATTAATTTTCTAACTCTATAGAAGTTCTGTAATTTCAAGCAAAGTATTGTTTTTAGTACGTTTAGGAAGCAAAACATCGGATTTTAAATATAAGATGATAAAATATAAAATATTTGATCTTAGACGCAAACATTGGATAACTTAAATATTTCACAAATTTTTTTTAAATGATTCTTCAAATAAAAACAATACAAATTCTCAATAATTTTTAAAAAAATGATGATAATGTCCGACTTTTATATTGCTTTCCATTATTAGAAAAATAAGTAGGGTTGATCTCAATATTAAAGAGGATATCATCCAACTTCCTTGTCCATTTAATAAAAGCCGGCTGGTAGGTGGAAGACCGGCTGGTAAGGTTAACTTAAGTTAAGGTCACCGACCTAAGAGTACCACGTGTCTGACAAAGACATATCTTTTTTCAAAGTCACATAATTCTTAATTAAATTTGTTATATGTCCATTTCATTTCATGCCATATACAAAAAAATTAATGAATGAACTTCTTGTCATGTCATAAATGGGTTTTGCTTTGTACCATCGAACATGTAGATGAGATGATTGAAGTCTCTTTTAACTTAATCAAAAATCTCGAATTTGAGATATGAAATCTATTGTATTATGTAGTAGAGAGCTTTCTGTAGCGATCTATCATATTTCGAATAAAATTAGTTGCAGTGTAATATGATTTAAAGATGTCTTTTATTATACTTGAGGCCATTTCGAGAATGGCTTTATGGCCTAATAAAAAAAAAAAAAAGGAAAAAAAAAAAGAAATGGGTTTTGCAAGTGAATGGATTGAACTTATTATGATGTGTGTATTAACAACAACCTACATTGTGTTGGTTAATGGGAGGAGGTGGGTGATGAGTGTCAAAAAATACTCATTACATATATGGGATTTAGCATGTTTGTGTTCAGTTTCGTATTTAAATAACCGCTATTTTTGTTATTTCGCTAATATTTAGTTTTATATTTGTTCACATAGGTAAATTGGTGCAACTAAAGGCTTATTGGAGACTTGAAGAAGGAGATTTCAAACCCCGCTCCAACGTCGCGATGTGGAGGTCAACAACGTTAGACCAGTCTTCAATACCTAATGTCGCGACGTTGCAATGTCGTGAGACTTATGTGCCAAGGGTATAAAAAAAAGATGACAATGATTTGGAAGGGGTTCGAACGGGATTGGTTGCTAGGGCTTGGAAAGGTCGTCTCTTGCACCTTGTAGAGGAGAATTGAAGGCTTTTTGAGGGAGAAATTTGAAGATCTTTGAAGATCCATCATCCTCGTGATCATTAGAGTTTTCCTTCTCTTTGCTCTCATGTTTACTTTAAAAATTGTAATGGATCAAACTTACATTATGTTCTAATTTCGTGATCTGGGGTGTTGGTTATACATTGGACATGAATATTATGTTTCATTGTTAATTTTCATATTTCTATTATATTTTAGTAATTGTTTTTTTTCCAGTAATTCATGCTTGGTTGAATTTGACATATTAATTTATGATCAATCTTAATATGATAATTGATTCTTTGTGAGATCTAAGAAGTGAATGAAGAATTAGACGTAGATGAGTTAACCTAATTAATTGGATAATATGGAAATTACCAATAATTAGGAGGCTTAGCGGCTCTTTGATCTTAATGCACCTTTAACACTTGGGGTTGAGCTAAGAAGTAAAAACCTAGTGTAAAACGGTAGGTTATTTGACCTTGAGAAAGGCTTATGATGACTTGAAGATAAGGACCGTCTTGGAAGACAATTGCAAGAGATTGTAGAATGGAATTTTAGAATTAACATGATAGGATTGTCCAATAATATCAACACCCTAGACTTTATATCCCTTTGGTAATTCCTAGTTGCGAAACTCAGATGTTACTTAGAAAGTAGTTGTTAACTTAGTTTTACTTTTGATTGAACATTCTGATCATTAATTTGAATATTGAAGAAATATTGTAATTTTGGTACTTAGCATCCCACATCCTCCCCGTGGATCGAAATCTATATATTAAGTACACTATATAACTTGATGAGTGTACACTTATGTGATTAGGCACTCTTTGCACACTTTAGGGCACATTTAGATACACAATCACACAAAACACCTATCAAGTTTTTGGCGCCGTTGCCGGGGAGATTGCGGTGTATATGCTAATATCAATACTAAGTACTTTTTTGGTACTTCAGACATTTTCGTTTTTATTGAGTTTTTGATATTATTTATTTTCTTTTTACATAACACTTTTAGGTACAGTAGGTTATATGCGAAGATTGGTTGTTGAAGATCTTATACCTTCGGATTGGAAAATAGAGAAGACTTTGAAAAGAATTCGAAATGGTAAAAGAGAAGCCACTAATATGGAATAGCAATCTTTGGAACATATAGAAGGATTCGAGGAAGAAGAAGTTAGATCTAGGAGGGGAGGTAGTGTGCACCCTGACGTAGCAACTATGGACACTCATTTGAGACCTATTAGGGATTATGCCCTTCCACCTTCTGTTACTCCACCGGTGATTAGGAGACCGACGATACAAGCAAACAACTTCAAGCTCAAGTCCATCACTCTCAGATTATTTTTAACAATTTCAATTCCATGGTCTTACATAGAGATTAGTATATATCTGTTTTTCTTGGAGGTGTGTGTCTGAGTAAATATAATGGTGCTGTAAGTGATGAAGCCATTCTCCCTTCTGATTGTTCCATTTCATTGAAAGAAAAGGCTAAGCATTGGCTTATTTTAGAACCTTCGGATTCCATAACATCATGGGATGAATTGGTGAACAAGTTTCTAGCTCGATTCTTCCCACCAGCAAAAGCAGCAAAGTTGAGAATTGACATCAGTAATTTTTCTCAATATGAAGGAAAAACTTTTTATGAAGCATGGGAAATATTCAATGACTTGTTGAGAAAATGTCCTCATCATAGTTTCACTAAATGGATGCAAGTCCATCATTTCTACAATGGTTTGAGTGCACCTACGAGGACGCTTATTGATGCTTCAGCTGGAGGAGCAATTATGGGAAGGAATGAAGTGGAGGTATATCAAATTCTTGAGAACATAGCTTTGAACAATTGTCAGTGGCAAGTTGAAAGAGTAGCGCCAAAGAAACAAGCTGGGCGTATGACTTAGATGTGTTTACAAACTTGGCCGCTCAAGTATCTACACTCTTTAAGCAATTGCAAGCTGTCCAACAAAAAGGTTCTCAAGTATCTGCACATATGGTTGAAGAAAGTCCACCTTCATATGATCATTATCATGGAGCTCATCCCACTTCTCAATGTCTTATGATGGTCCATGGAAAGTGACAATTGAAGTAGACAATTTTGTTAAGTTCTAGTAAATTTCAATAGTATGATAGTGTCAAGGTGGAAGAACCATCCTAATTTTCATGGAGAAATCGAATCTGATCAATCCTGGAGCAAGTGAAGACCATCTCACCACCTCGAGAAGAAGTCACAAAAGCTTAGATCTAAAGATTAGACGATTCATTGATTTATGATAGATATGAGAAAATCTCAAACACAGTTTGAAAATGAGAGTAGAACTTATTTGAACAATCAAGCAGCTTAGCTCATAAATCTAGAAGTAAAAATGGGTCAAATGGCTTCATTATTTAGTAAGAGCCAACAAGGAAGTTTGCCTAGTACTTTGGAGGTCAACCCAAGAAGAGAGGGAAAAGAGCGGTGCAAAGCTATAACTCTTAGAAGTGGGAGGACTTTAGAAAAATCAACTGAGGCCCATGAAGATGCTGAAATTCTTACAGGAGATGAGAAAAATGGTGCAGAAATTGTGAAAAATGCTGAAAAGTTGTTGATGAAATCAGCTCCAAGAACACCAAAGCAAGTGGAAAGGAAGGAATCTTCAATTGAAGAGAAGCTTATTGTACCGTATCCGCAAAGATTAAGGAAGAACAAGTTGGATAACCAATTTGGCAAGTTTATGGGAATCTTTAAAAAGCTCCACATAAACATTCCATTCTGCTGCCAGACAAATGCCGGAGATCACGTGAAATTCATGAAGGATATCCTTTTCAAAGAGAAAGATAGGGAGACCAGCCATATGGCTGATGGCTATCTACGAGAATGTGGTACTGCTATAGAAGAAGTTGTGTAGACGAAATTGATTTGGAAAAATGGCAAAATCGTAATTTCGGTCAAAAATCTGAAATTAATTCTCTGGATCTCAGATGACGAAACGGATTTCACCGTTGGAATCGTCTTGCAAAATCTAGGTAGCACGTAAAATTTCGTCGAATTCCGAGACAGTCGAAATTTACATGTTTTTCGAGGCATCGCATTTCGGGTGCCGTAAAACGATTTTGGATGCGACGAAAGTCACATATAACACGTATTCATGTCATAAGTGGCATGAGTAGAGAAATGATGGAAATGGACGGCCAGAGATAGTCACGAATGTCAAGCGGGAAAATGAGGACGTAATTAATTATTAATGGAAAAGTTTAAATGACACTAAAAGAATGAAATGTCGATGGTAATCTTAAAGAAATACAAAGAGCCAAAAACATGAATTAAAGAGGAGTCTGATGGCTTGATTTCTTTTAGTTTGAGAGAAGAAGGACCTCCTTCTCTCTAGAATAAATGGAGATCAATGATCGGAGTCTTCGGGATAAGAAAGAAAGGCTGTTCTGCGGAGGGGCCGGCGTGGAGTCTCGGTTGAGGAGTTTTGACAAACTCCAGAGGGTGAGGGGATTTCTCCCACACTTGGGTTTATTAACTGTTAAGTACTTTGTTAATGTTTGAGTTGAATGAGTAGTGAGAGTCGTTTGATCGATCCCAAGTTAGGACGAATTGTGAAATTATTGAGACATTCTACGCTCGGTGTGGACTATTAGTGATGTAACAGTGTTGGAAATTATGTATTAAATGGTGCTTTGGTATGTATAGGGCGGTAATGGCTGTGAAATTAGATTCACAAAGTGAACCTGACAATTGATGATTTTTAAAGATAAGTAGTAGGGATTTTGCCTTATTCTCGAGAATGAGTAATTCACAAAATAATTTTTGTGAAATAATAATATGTTGAGTTGAGTAATTCAAATCAATTCTTTAGTGTTTGATCATTAAGCGTGAGCTAATTTTGATGTGATTGATGGTATTACATGACATTTGTGTGATTTAAATTATGTGAATATATGCATGATTATATATTTGCATGTGTTATTGAATTGAAATGGGATTGGCATCATGCATTTCATATGCACTAGGGCACCCTAGGACGATAGGAGTGAGTGCATGGGGTAATTCTTGAGTGAATGGTTTGGAGGGTTGTCTAAAAATATTAAATATCGGAGGGTAGTCTAAACATAATATCAATCGTCGGGCGGCGTTGATATACGCATCGAAGGGGTAGTCGGTACATAATATCAATCGTCGGGAAACGGACCCGATTGATATACATGGAGGGTTGTCCACAAGCGAATAAACATAATAATTCTCATGCGAGGCTTGAAACGGTGAGGAAGTTGAGGAGGACTCGGGATATGAATGATTAGTTAGGCGTTGGTAGGATCGTACGTTTGGCGAATGTGTTTATTCCCAGGCATTGCATATGCACTTGCATAGGTGGAGAGTGGCCCGCCCAGGGTGATTACTTCTTGGCGATAGCTCACCGCAATGGGGATACTATTTTACGGTACTGGACGTGCGGGGAGCGGCTCGTCAGTGAGTTTCTTGATGCACTTGTGCACTCAACCTATTTTGACACGGTTTGACTCGATGCGGTTCACGAGTCAATTTTGGACATTGTTCGTGAACGGTTCGCGAACCTAGCGTTCATCACAAAATTTTTAGAAATTTTTTTTCATAATAAAATAAAATTGAGACAAATTTTGAAAATAAATTTTCAAAAATGATATTTTGTTGATAAAAAATGTTTTAAATGTATAATTAATTGCCTTGCATTTACATAATCGCCAGAACTGATGTATCTGATTTATGTGCTGAATAGTGTCTCGGGGTTGTGTTTATGCCTTAGAATCTTTGTATTGAAATTAACTTGCCATTGAGCGCATAGATGGCTGATCGAGACGAAGGGCGTAGGGCGTCGAAGTGCAGTCGAACACCACGGTGTTTGATCTGATTTCTTGGCGGTAGGTATTGCGGCGTTTGTCTCGCCTGGTGAGTATGCGGTAGTCGAGGAGGTCCACAGTAACCTCCCGAATTTTTAGGGCGCATCATCTTGAGGCATTCCTGGGGAGAATCAGATCAGTGACAGAGACCATTGGTTATCTGGTCGAAGGTGTTAAGCTATGGAGATTACCTCGACACTGCTAGGATAGACCCAGGCGTGTTCGGTACCAGAAAGTGAACTTAAATATGGTGGAAATGGGCAAGGACCTCTAGAGACCTTAGAGGAACCTTTGTATGTGAGTTCTCCCCTAGGGATTAGGGCGAGAATAGGTATGATATGTCGTGGTTGCGAGTTGGAGATCTCGGGGACTCTACTCACAGTGGACCTAAGGATCATGGACATGTCAGAGTTCGATGTCATCTTGGGGATGGATTGGCTGACATACAGGGTCATTATCGATTGTGAGCATAGGAGGATTCTGCTTCCGCGAAGCGGTACTTGTGTGGTATTCCGGGGGGACAAGCATGACGGTTTGCCCCGAGCAGGTATCATGAGTCAGTGTCATCGGGGCAGATTAGCGAGTTGGCTAGCGAGCCTTACCTGAAGAGCGAGAAGATGCGGACTTAGATCTACCTCAGTGGTGTGCGTATGTGGATGTTTTCGGTGAGCTGCACAGATTTGCCTCCACGGAGGGTAGTAGACTTAGTATCGAGTTACACCACGGTACTTCCACCCATCTCTATGGCTCCGCCCAGGATGGCACGATTGATTGCGAGGAACTTCAGTCTGATTCTGAACTCTTGGACAAAGGGGTTCATTAGACGACACTTCACCATGGGGCGCTGGGTTACGTTTGAAAGAAGAACGAAGACCCAACCATTACGTGATTACTAATAGTTGAGCAGATTCGCGATCAGAATCGGGGTACCCATTCTGAGAATCGATTACTTGTTTGATCAATTGAGGGCGCGAGTCCACCTCCCGAAGATAGACCTTCGCCTTTGATTATAAGCGAGGTTAAGGGGCGAATCTTCAAGGCGTGATTTTGATCTGCGGTGTGACACCCAGGTATAGATGCCTTTGAATTGTAGTGCGCGTGTATTCATGGATCTCATGCATGGGGTATTCTGACCTATCTGAATCGATTTGTCGTGGCCAATTAACCGTGGATGACATTTTTGATCTACTCCCGGTCGGAGTGGGGCATGAGTATCACTTGAGGATCGTTCTCTGATTGTTAAGAGACCATCGGTGTACGGCCCGAGAGTTCGGTAAGGAGTGCGAGTTTTGAACTGCTTGGGGTGAGAGTTTTAGGACACGTGGTGTCGGCATCAAGGTGTCGTCTGGAGCTGGGGGGAAGGTTGAGGCTAGTGATGAGTTGGGAGGAGACAAAATGTCAGTCTTCGAGATGCGTAGTTTTCTTGGGGATTCTTGGGTGATATAGGTCTGAGAATGAGGTGAGGTTGTCCGTGGAGGTGGATCAATGGGGACTTCGCTGGGACGTGGACTACATGGTTAGGACTACCACGACCATAGAGAGAATCGAGGATGCAAGACACTTTCGGGATACGGTGTTGGCAGCAAGAGGGAGGATCAACCTTCTTCTAGTTCGGGGAAGAGGCGAGAGAAGACTTACGCTTCACGAGTTGGGACCCGGGGCCGGGATTGGGCATGTGAGATGGGATTGCCACAGGGACGAATCCCGGGGCTTTGGGACAACGCAGTTCGGATGTTTGCATGTTATGAGAGTATCGGTTCATTCCTCACACCTACACAGTAAGGTCGGAGGAACAGTTTCAGTTTGGGGTGCTATCTGACCTTCTGGCATCACGGATAGGCGAGGAGGGGCCGAGGAGTGTGCTGCTGGAGTCGAAGTCGGGGTGGTCGAGTGCGACGGAAGCATGGTGGACCTTGGGGTGGTAGACTGATGGTTGTTGATGTCGGCTTGACGCCGGATGAGTTAGTGACAACCATCGGGTTGTTAGTAGTGGGACCTTGCATTTGGGTTGGCATGCGAAACACGACTTTGGATTTGGGCTTAGAGGTTAAGGCCTTTAGAGAAGCTAGGTATAGACGTTCTTCCATAGGATGTAGGGTGAAAGTTGACCTGATAGGTCGGAATTATGAGTGAGAGATCTCCGAGATTCTGCTCATGATGGACCCCGGGATAGGGTGTCACAGTATGGCATTATTGCGTTCGTGTGCCACGCGATAACATCGTCAGTCGGTGTGGGTGCCGCGACACGATCGTCACGCTCTTGGGGAGTGTGTTGAGTTGTTCTTGGGCTCCTCGATAAAGACTCATAGTTCGATTGATGATGAAGAGTAATTAGAGTGTGTTGAGCCAAAACAAAAAAGGGAATTAGTTAATCACAAGGTGAATCCACAGGTTAGGTGTAGAGACTAGGAAGATATCGAAATTGCATTATTAATGAATGTAGGCTCGAGGTGTGAGGCCTAAGAGTTAAGGTGTCGAGATGAAAACACGGACATGGTTATCACGTAGACTTAGGTTGGGTGATAGAATAGAAATTGACTCGATTTGGATAACCCTTTGGAAATTGCATTGAATTATTTCTGGTCGCGAGGGCTCGATATATGGATGTTATACATGACATGGATTAAGTTGACGGTCATTGGATTATCGGCGATTGTGACCTTGGGAAGGTCGACGTTACACACAAGTGGGGTTGTGTTGGATTGATGGTGTGGATTATATACAAGTGTTAGAGGACACGTTGCGAGCATACGTCTTGGGTCATAAGGGTAGAGGGCGATTCTTTCTTGAGTGGGATCTTCTGACAACGGTTACCGAGCGGTATACATATGGCCCTTAGTATGAGGCATTGTATGGGAGGCGTGCGAATCGCGTTATGTTGGAACGAGGTGGGAGAGAGTTCCATCACTGGTCCTGATCTGATTAGAGACACCTCAGAGAAGGTGAGCTTGATACGACAGGCGTCTTACTGCGGCTCAGGCTAGGCGGAAATTTATCTTGCGATGTGCGGCGTCGAACCCAAGTTCGAGGTTAGAGATCATGTCTTCTTGAAGGTGATGCCTAAGAGAGGAGTGAGTGGGTTCGGCGAGCGGAGGAAGCTATTGCCGAGGTTTATTGGACCTTTCGAGATACTCGAAAGGATAGAGCTTCGTAAATGCCAGGTTGGCGTTACGCTCAGCATGTCAGGTGTCACGGTATTCACGTCTCCATGCTCGGAAGTATGTCTCCCGGATCCGGCTCATGGTGGATTGGGGACCAGATGAGGTTGGCGATGGGGACCTTCGAGGAGGACCCGGTGTGCATTTTGGATAGCCATGATCGGGTTTGCGGCCTTGAGACCTTGAGGCGAAGTGAGAGTCTTATCGTGTATGGAGTGGAGGAGTCAGCGTGGGAGGCGGGACACGATCGCGAGGCCACTTATCCATGCTTTGTTTGGGGGATGAGAGGAGTGCGTGATTTAGTTGTTTAATTTAAATGACTAGTTTACATGTGCATAGTAGAATGCACGTTGCATGTGCACATGTGTTGTGTGTTATCCCGAGAATTTAGATGAAATTCCTTTAGGAGGGGAGAATGTAGGCTAGAAATTGATTACGGAAAAATGGCAAAATCGTAATTTCGGTCAAAAATCGAAATTAATTCTCTGAATCTCGGATAGTAGCAGTTTCACCATTGAATCGTCTTCTGAAATCTAGCTATTGCATCAATTTCATCGAATTCGAGAGGCAGTGTTCTGGCGTTTTCGAGGCATCGTTTCGGTCTTAGTAAAGCGATTTTTCGTGCGACAGTCACATATAACATGTACTCTGTGTGCCATAAGTGGCATAGTAGAGAAATGAAGTGGAAATGAGCTATGAGAGATAGTCTAGAATGTGGCCAGGAAAATGAGGACATAATTGGTATTAATGGAAAAGTTTAAATGACACTAAAGGACAAAATGTCAAATAGTATCATCTCTTCAAAATGCAAAAAGGCAAAAAACGTGAATTAAAAAGAGGAGATGCAGTAGCTTGATTTCTTTTGGTTTAGAGAGAGAAGGACCTCATTACCAGAATCGTCAGAGAAATCAGGCCGGAGTCGCGTCTTCGGGATAAGAAGAAGGTATTACGCGGAGGGCTTCAGTAGATTACCCGGTTGAGGAGTTTGTGAAACTCAGAGGTGAGAGGGGTTTTTCTCCTCTTGGGTTTGATAACATTTAAATAATTTGTTAATGTTTGAGTTGAATGAGGCCAGTGGGGGCCGTTTGATCGATCTGAAACTTGGGACGGTGTCAGAAATTATTTAGACATTCTACTAAGCAGTCACCCAGTTTGTTGGTGATGTGTGTGTTGGAAATTATGTATTAAATGGTGCTTTGGTATGTATAGGGCCGGTAATGGCCGTGAAATTCGGGTTCACAAAGTGAACCAACGATTGGTGATTTTAGGAGATAGTAGCAGGGGTTTTACTATTCAGGAATAATGTTCACAAAATAATTTTTGTGAAATAATGTGTTTAGTTGAGTAATTGAGAATCGAATTGCTCGTGTTTGATCATTAGCCGCGTGAGCTAATTTGATGTGATTGATGGTGAAATTACATGACATGTTTGTGTGATTTAAATTGTGAATATATGCATGATTATATATTTGCATGTGTTATTAGATGAAATGGAATTGGCGTCATGCATTATATCTTATTTGGAGCACCCTAGGACGATAGGAGTGAGTGCATGAGGTAATTCTTGAGTGAATGGTTAGGAGGATTGTCTAAAAATATTAAATATCGGAGGGTAGTCTAAACATAATATCAATCGTCGGAGACGGCCCAATTGATATACATCGGAGGGTAGTCCATACATAATATCAATCGTCGGAGACGGACTAATTGATATATACATCGGAAGGTTGTTTACAAACAAATAAACATAATAATTCTCATACGAGGGCTTAGCGAGTGTGAGGGGATTAAGGAGGACTCGGGATATGAGATGATTAGTTAGACATTAGTAGGATCATCAATTTGCTTGAATGTGTTTATTTTGGGCATTCATATCACATGGTGGAGAGTAGCCCACTTGGGGTGATTCCTCTTGAGCATTAGCTCATAATCAGAGGATACTGTTAAGTACATGGAGCGTGCGAGGAGACGGCTCGTTCGAAGAGGCGAGTTTAGAAGCGGGAATGTGGCTTTGATGGTTCTAATGTATTAGGGTGACAATTTTAATATGTGTTGTATAAAGTAAACAATTGAACTGCGGAAGCGTGGATATAGTTAGATATATATTGATGAGTAGTGTATTGGGCCCCGGCGGCTGACTTTGTACTCATGATGATGATGTTAGGACAAGTGCATATCACGAGTTTTGCAGGTGGGTGGAGCTCTAGTAAAGGGAGACTCTGCCCGGAATTTCGTGAAAAATGTTGAGTTCTGACGTTAAATCTTCCAGCGAGTTGATGGGTAGTCAAGCGGACACACCCGGATTTAGGCGTCACAGTTGCCCTAAACTAAAAGATCCAGGTAGCTTCACCATTCCTTGTACTATTGGAAATTCAATCTTTGGAAAAGCTCTATGTGATCTTTGTGCTGTATCAATCTCTTTGCATGGTTGATCATCTTAAAGTTAAAGTGGGAGAAATACGTCCTCTACAGTTACCTTGCAGTTGCTTGATCGATCCCTCACTTGTTTGCGCGGTATCATAGAGGATGTCCTAGTGAAAGTAGACAAATTCATCTTCCCTGTTGATTTTATCATTTTAGATATGGAGGAAGATAAAAAGTCCTAATTATCCTTGGAAGACCATTTTTAGCCATGAGAAGGGCATTGATTGATGTGCAGAAGGGTGAACTCAGACTAAGAGTTCAAGAAGAGGAAGTGGCATTCAATGTTTTCAATGCTAAAAAGCATCCGCATGATAATGATAGCGGCTTTAGAGTGGATGTAATAAAGGCTATAGTGTCTAACCAATTGGGTCTTTCAGAACCATTGGAGACTAGCCTAACCCACGAAGACCCTTCCTCTTGTGAAGATGATGCAGTTCGGGAGTATGTGAAATGGATGGATTCTTTCAGTCAGAATAAAAGAAAGCATTTGAATCGTTGGGAACTAGTCCAAGCTGATTAATTCCTTATATTGAGAAACCACTTATTCTTGAAGAGAAACAACTCCCTACTCATTTGAAATATGCTTATCTAGGGGAGGCATCCACACTAACTATCATAATATCATCTTCTCTTTCTAACATGGAGGAGAAGAAAATTGTGAAGGTATGAGCATAAGGAAGCGGTGGATAGTCCACAGCTTGGCCTGAGAATCAGGACCATCTATGCGTATGCCGGATACTATTGGAGAGGAAGATAGCAAGCCTCTGATAGATGCTGGAGATGCAAATCCTTAAATGAAAGAATTAGTCAGAAAAGGAGTCTTGAAATGGTTAGATGCGGGAGTCATATACCCCATCTCTGATAGCTCATGGGTAAGTCATGTTCAAGTGGTACCTAAGAAAGGAGGAACAACAGTGATCAAAAATGAAAACAATGAACTGATTCCCACAAGAACAGTTACAGGGTGGAGGATTTGTATCGACTATCGGAGACTGAACAAAGTGACTAGAAAAGATAATTTTCCACTCCCATTCATTGATCAAATGTTAGATAGACTTGTTAGGAATGAATACTTTTGCTTTATGGATGGATACTCAGGGTACAATCAAATTGCCATTGCTTCAAAAGATCAGGAGAAGACCGCTTCACCTGCCCTTATGTACATTCGCTTTTAAGAGAATGCCATTCGACCTTTGTAATGCAGCGAGAACCTTTCAAAGATGCATGATGGCGTATTCTCGGACATGGTCGAAATCTGTGAAATCTTTATGGATGATTTCTCTGTGATTAAGTTTACATTTGAATGTCTGGAAATTTGACAATGGTACTAAGGGGTGAAAACCAATTTGATCTAAATTGGGAAAAATCCGCTATGGTGAGGAAGACATGTTGTTGATCTAATCAGGAAAGAGGTTGAGGTAGATCAGAGATAAGATTAAGATAAGAAAAACTCACCTCAGAGCTTGATTGAAGGGTGTGCGTAGTTTCCTTGGCCATCCTGGTTTCTATAGAAGGTTTATCAAAGACTTCTCAAAAATCTCCAAGCCTTTGTCTAACCTTCTCATGCAAGGTATTCCCTTTGATTTTAATGATTCATGTGTGAAGGCTTTTGAGACATTGCAGGAGAAGTTGATTTCAGCACCTATAATTATTGCACCAGATTAGGATCTTCCAATTGAGTATGTGTGATGCAAGTGATTATCTCCGGTTGTATTTTAGTCAAAGGATAAGATCTTCTATACCCATCTACCTATGCTAAGCATTAGGACATTGAATGAAGCACAACTCAATTATGCCACAACAGAGAAAGAATTGTTAGCAATCGTGTTTGCTTTTGATAAATTCAGGCCTTATCTTATAGGGAACAAGGTTATTATCTTCATTGATCACTCCGCAATCAAGTATTTGATGACTAACAAGGATGTTAAACCTATACTCATTAAGTGGGTGCTCCTACTGCAAGAATTTGATGTGGAGATCAAAGATAAGAAGGGCTCTGAAAACATGGTGGCCGATCATCTTTCAAGATTGGAAATTCTAGAAAAAGTGTAGAAAAGTCAAGTTCAGATTTATGACACATTCTTGGATGAGCAAATCCTAGCCTTGTCGCATGCTGAAATTTCTCCTTGGTTTGCAGACATAGCTAATTATCTTGCTGCTAGTATTATTCCATATGAGTTCACCTTTCAGCAAAAGAAGAGATTCTTTGTAGAGGTGAAACAATATTTTTGGGATGATCCAATTCTATTTAAACAATGTGCTGACTAGATTATTCGAAGGTGTGTGTCAGAAAGTGAAATGAGTGAAATTCCGAAGCATTGCAATTCGTTAGAGTGTGGATGCCATTTCAATGGGCAATGAACAACTGCTAAGGTGTTGTAGTCAATTTTTTATTGGTCCTCTCTCTTCAAGGATGCTCACTCTTATGCGAAATCATGTGATCGGTATCAAAGGACAGGTAACATTGGAAGGAGCAATGAGATGCCTTTGACTAATATCCTAGAGGTGGAGCTCTTTGACATGTGGGGGATTGATTTTATGGGTCTTTTTCCATCCTCTTATGGGCACAAGTACATACTATTGGCTGTGGATTATGTTTCAAAGTGGGTGGAGGCTATTCCAACCACTAATTGTGATGCCAAGGTAGTACTAAATTTCATCCGGCATAACATATTTTCAAGATTTGGAACTCTAAGAGCTGTGATTAGTGATGAAGGATCACATTTTTGCAACAAGTTGTTCGCATCTCTATTGGCTAAATATAGGGTGAAGCATCGTGTATCACTTGCATATCACCCTCAATGCAATGGTCAGGTCGAAGTGTCAAATCGGGAAATAAAAAAGATTTTGGAAAAGACGGTGAATGTGACAAGAAAAGACTGGGCGAACAAGATTGATGACAGCTTATAGGCATACCAGACAGCATTCAAGACTCCTTTGGGGATGTCACCTTACAAGATTGTCTATGGGAAGGTGTGCCACTTACTTGTAGAATTAGAGCACAAAGCTTATTAGGCAACAAGGATGTTGAACATGAATCTTGAAATAGTCGGGAAGAAGAGGATGTTTCAATTGAATGTGCTTGAAGAATTTCGTTCGAATGCTTATGAAAGCTCAAGAATCTATAAGAAGAAGACTAAGGCGTGGCATGATAAACATTTAGTGAAGACTGAGTTTCAACCGGGACAACAAGTGCTACTTTTCAATTCAAGATTGAAATTTTTCCCGAGAAAGCTTAAGTCAAGATGGTCCGATCCTTTTATGATCACTCAAGTCTTTCCTTATGGTATTGTAGAGTTGACTCACCCGGAAAAGGGTACTTTTAAAGTCAATGGAGCTGAGTGGAAGCCACATTTTTGAAGATCAGCAGAAAGTACAAGTCTACCATAACCTTGAAGCCGACATAAGCAGTGCGAGAAGCATTGAGCAGTTCCTTAGTTAATTCCCGCGTTTGAGCACTCGTCATGGGGACATAGCTTGGTCGAGCAAACGACATTAAACAAAACGTTACTTGGGAGGCAATCCAAGCATTTGGAAGTTTTTCATTCATTATCGTAGTCTTAAGTGTTTCTTTTTATCAGTGTTTTTCTTTTTATTTTTTTTAGATATTTCAGTTTTATCGGAGTTCATCAACTATAACCTAATTGCATTGTTTGTTTGGTTGTGTTTTTAAGCTCCAAGGCTGAAGCGGCGACAGAGAGGTAGCTTGAGAAGCCTATTATAGGCTTGGAAAAGTTTGGAACTTTGTATAGGGAGTTTTCTAGAACTTCGAAATTTTTTTTCAAAAGTTGAATTAAAGTTCTTTGGCACGTCGCGACGTTGAGGAAAATTAAAAAAAAAAAAAAGCTCTCTGGAACGTTGCGACGTTGGATCTCAACGTCGTGACATTGGAAAATCACCTCTCTAGAAAGCCGCGACGTTGGCTAAAATGTGTTTTGAACTAATCTCGGGAACGTCGCGACGTTGGCTAAAATTTTTTTTTTGAACTACTCTCGAGAACATCGCGACGTTGGCCCGAACCTCACGACGTTGCCCTGTTTTAAGACAAAGATTGGTCATATTTTCGACATTCGATATTTGCAAACCCTAAACCCTGTCCATTGATTTTTCATATTCGTCCATCAAAGCTCTTCTAAAGGCTTCCTAAGTGGATTTCAACTACC
This sequence comes from Tetrastigma voinierianum, assembly GCA_016808115.1. Lineage (NCBI taxonomy): Eukaryota > Viridiplantae > Streptophyta > Magnoliopsida > Vitales > Vitaceae > Tetrastigma > Tetrastigma voinierianum. The sequence goes on along the minus strand of JAEQBH010000318.1, from coordinate 1,430,731 downwards.
ATCGAACCTTTAGAACATACTTTGATTGGAAATCATTCGGGTTCGACCATCCTTCATCGAAAATCTAGGTAAAAGGTTAGTTTTTTTTTTTTTTTTTGGTGATTCAAGGAAAACCATTGTTTTTTTTTTTTTTGCTTCTTTTGGATTTCTTTCAGTTGAGAAGAAGATTGGGGGTTGTCTTGAGGTTGTTGATGCCTAGGTTTTGAGCCGCGAACAGTGTGTCACATAGTGCCTACCAAGTGTTTGCTATTTTGCCTTAGTGAAAAATTTGTAGTTCCTTGGCTAATCGATAAGGGTTTGATCACATTAGGTGGTTTGGTGACAATTTGGTGTTGAAGTGAGAGCCTAGAATCCTATTCCAACCCTACCTCACTAAGTGCATGATGTCATCTAAGAAGCAAAAGCTTAGCTCGCAAAAAAGCCGGAAAGCGGACGAACCATCTCACCTTTACGATCGTGAGAAGTTCGTCAATTAGAGTGTGGCCGAGAAGTTCAACCTCATTTCCAAAAATAGGTTCTTCATTAAAGAAAAAGGTTTTCGCCACCCGGAAGATTTTTTTAGAAAAACCATAGCAAATAAGGGTGGAGGCGCTGCAACCTCCGAGGGCTGCTATGATAGTTTGTCTTGCAATTTAAGCCAACCTAGCATTTGATGTTAAAAAAGTGGCGTGAGGGTGTTGGTAGACTTAGGTGCGGCGTCATCAGCAATTCATAACTTAGGCAGTTAATTCGTGCATACGATAGGCTAGGAACACCTAACTGCCGAGTTTCTGGTTGCCCCACTAGCGACCAGAGATGAGCTTCTTTCTTGAAGAACCTTGTCATAGTGCATTTCAAAACGAAACATTTGGCACATATCCTATAGGTTGGCATCGTTTCATCACATCCATAACTCCATCCAGATAGCTTGATGTGTGTGATCCATGACCAAGAGAGCCTGTTGAAATACGCAATCATTCAAGACATCCCATTCGATGTGGGTCAGGTAATAGAGGATGCAATCCTCTACAACAAGGATGCCAAGATGAATCTAGGCCACCCCTTTCTCATTTATGGTCTATGTAAAATAGCCGGGGTGCCCTTAGAGGATAATGAGGTTTAGATACACCCTATTAAGGCGATAGTAGTTAAGAAAAAAAAACTGGGTGTACCAAGGCTTGATAAGGTTTATGATTCAAGACATGAACCCTCCGATGAGGACGAGCTTAAAGCCTGCAAACCGCATTTTTGCATGAGAGGATGAAAGAGAAACCGAGATGTGGGTGATCGTCCACCCGACCTTCACCCCCGCTACCGCATCCATGTGGAGAGACGACTCAGTCCTTCCTTAACCCTAGAGGACTAAGTCCATGACCTCACCACGAGGCTTAATGCCTTATGTGATGAAACCCAAGAACATCAGGTATCATTGAGCCAAGAAGTGGATGCGCTCAAGGACCACATGAACACCGTACTGAGAAACTAGGAGATAATCAAGCAGTAGCTCGCCTAGATTCTCGCATATCACACACCACCACCACCACCGCAATGATCCTTGTTATAGCTAGGGGAGTTTTCTCGACTCTCTTTTTCTATTTCATGACATTGGGGACACTATCCGTCTTTCGTTGGGGTGTGTGGGTGATTGGATTGGTGTCGTGTGTACTATCTTGTGCTGTATGAATCACTTTATTACTGCTATATTCATGCATAATGGTTTGGGTTTATGGATGGTTCATGTGGGTAGGTTTGTGCTTCATTTTGCTCAATTTGGCCTAGTATGAGGCCTTGGAGTCTGGCTTCGGTAATGTAGTTAGTTTTTTTTTTTATGTGTTTGGGTTAATTTGCATGTTTAGGTTTATTAAATATTTGTGTTTGCCTATTTTAGGGTGTTTTAGCTTGATTGTGTGTTTGTCTTTAGGTGTGTTATAGGTGTTATGTGTGAGTTTATGCCATTTATGAATGAAGGTCATTTTGAGCACAATTTTTTTCAAAAAAAAAGAAAAAAAAAAAAGAAAAGACCGAGTAGAAAATGGAAAGGGATCCTTAAGTTGTTAGATGCTCTGAAATTGTATGATTTGAAAGGTAGGGGTGACTTAGTTTAGTCATCCTCTTTGTGTTTCAAGAAATCATTTCTCAAGTATTCTATCACACACACACATGTGATCTCCAGGGTATACCTAGGCCCTAGACCTCGTTTACTTGATTTCTACTAGCCTTGGGGGATTCTAACCACCTAAGTGATAAGACACCTTTGCAAAAGAGGATTGCCATTAAGCCCTAAATAAAAATGAAAAACTAAAAAAATAAAAAAGATGTTTATGAATAGAATAAGTGGGATCATCCAATTGAAATCCCAGGCACAGTCCGAGGGGCCTTTCACAGCCTAATGCCCTGAGCTAACTAACCGAGTGCCATTGACTTCATTGCCCGCTACATGGGATAAAAGATGGATCCATCCCACAGTCTAGGGCCTTTAGGTTTGGTTGAGTGTTCGGGGTGAAGTTCAAGGGGAACTAAATGCCCGTGCCCTTAACCAACTGGTAGGGAGTTTCCAATGAATCCCCGCTACAGGGACACTAAACTAAAACTTATAGGCACTAGTTTTCTTTCATTTTAAGTAGCTTAAGGTGAATAAAAAGGGGTGTGTTCTTATCCTTTCTTAGTTTGACTCTTCCAAATAGGTGAGTTGAACTTAAGCTTGGGGGTGTTGGGAACCTTGTATATGTTGGAGATCACGAGTCAACTGCACATAGATTTCTTGGGAAAGGTCATTGAGAACTTGGGGTATAAAGCCCCTTCCCCCGACCTCGTCAAGTGAGGGAACGTCATACAGAATAGAGAACTATTAACCTGACATTAGTGAGCCCATTTCAAGTATATATTCATGAAGACATAAACTTGTAAAACTACCACCACAGTGGTGTTTAAATTTTCCTATATATATATGCTTGAGTCAACAACTACTTATATTTACACAAGTTCCACTATCTGAAAATGTGCATTTATATATTTTCATTCTGACAAAAAACTAATTAGGGGACACATAAAAAGGACTCTAATGCTATGTTGTGGCCTTCACAAGAATCTGGGATGTCTGCGACAACCTCCTTCGGTACCTACACGGATATGGCTGCTAAGTACTAAGCTTATAACTTGAGTAAGGAAAGCAGATAACAAATGACCACTTGTGGTGGTCTCAGATTACGATTATGCATGTAAAATAATTCCACCTAAAATCTTGATCTCAGTGAGTACACATATGTATATAGTTTATGTCGAGAAATTTGTGAATTACTATAGAATAGGCGAATTATACCTTAGCATTAGAGCTGATTACTTATGTTTTCTTATGTTTCATTGTTCAGATACTTATCATATAAATGTTTGTCTACATAGACCAATAACAATATGTGAATAGAGGGGCCTTGATAGGTACCCTGAAAGTGCGTACGATCTTGAATAAAATTTTAAAGCATTGAGCAGATGTGAGTGTAACATGAAAGCAAAGAGTGTGCGTATCACTATCACGGGATTACTTGAAGTAGCACTAAAGTGAATTATTGCTGTCACATGAAGCGAGTGCCGTTGCATTGAACGTAGTCGAGCCTTGCATGATGTCTTTATTCATTCACTATCCGGTCTTAAGTTGGACTACAATTATATGTGTTTAAGAGCTTTTTATACTAGCATTTATAACATTCGTTTAGACTTTATAACAATAGAAAGAAAAACAGGTTGAGAAGAGGCAATAACAAAGCCTGCCAAGAAGACGGGTTCGCCTAGGCGGAGTAGACAATGGCAGAAGACAGGTCTCGGGTTTGCGTGGCGACGGACCTTACAGCAGTGACTGCCTAGCGAGCATTCCCTTCGCCTCGGTGAAGGCGCGAGCTAGATTAAATGAAGCACATTTTGTATTTCACCAGAATACATCAATCCAAAACAAAACAAATTAAAAAAAACCACAAAACCCAACTCAAACCAACCAAAAACACATTTATGAAAGAGTTAGGGTTTTCCTAACACACACATAACAAAGAAGGAGTTAGGATAGTTTCCTAACACGCATAACAAGGAAGGAGGGGGGAGAGAATTTCCTAACCTTGATTCTCTTCTTTTCCTTCTCTTCCTTCTTTCCTTCATTTACTTGATCAAGTAGAACTTCAAAAGATGGAGAAATAGCAACCCCAAAAATGGATTCTTCTCCCAAACCGTATGCCCTAGCTCTCTCTCTCTCTCTTAGCCCAAAATGAAGAACTTTCCATTCTAGAGACAAGTTTGTCTCATACCTCTTTTTGACTCATATTTTGGCCCTTGCATTTTACTCTTCCAACTCCCATAAATTTGCAATCCAACTTATCAAAATTCTACCTTAACATATAAACTTCTTGTTTTATGTCCTTTGGGTCCTTAATTGGTAATTTACCAGTTTACCCTTTTCCACACTTAGCATTTAAATTTTCAAAAAAATACAAATTTGACTTCTATTAAACCATAAACATATCATAAAACTACTAGGGTATAATTTGAGGTGTCACATGGGGGGGCGATTTGCTTGGTCAACCAGTCCTTGCTTAGCTAAGTTCCTTAGAAAGTTTAACAACCTTAAGGATCTTACAATTTTAGGTGAAGAAGTTAGCTTCGCAATTTGCGTTCATTTTAATCCTTCTTTTTGGCATCAGGTGCATCATACTCATGTCGTCTATGTTTTGACGTGTTATTTTAAAGTGTGTTTGTTTTGAGTCAGTCTCTTGTTTAGGGACAAGCAAGAAGCTAAGTTTGGGGATGTGATGAGTGTCCAATTATACTCATTACATACCTGAGATTTAGCGTGTTTGTGTTCAGTTTCATATTTAAATAACTGCTATTTTTTTTATTTCACTAATATTTAGTTTTATATGTGTTCACGTAGGTAAATTGGTGCAACTGAAGGCTTATTGGAGACTTGAAGAAGGAGATTTCAAAACCCCGCTCCAACGTTGCGACGTGGAGGTCAACGACGTTAGACTAGTCTTCAATACCCAATGTCGCGATGTTCCAACGTCGCGAAGTTATAACATCGCGACGTTGCAATGTTGTGACACTTATGTGAAAAGGCTATAAAAAGAAGATGATGAAGATTTGGAAAGGGTTCGAACGGGATTGACTGCTAGGGCTAGGAAAGGTCATCTCTTGCACCTTTTTAAGGAGAATTGAAGGCTTTTTGAGGGAGAAACTTGAAGATCTTTGAAGATCGATCATCCTCGTGATCATTAGAGTTTTACTTCTCTTTACTCTCATGTTTACAATAAGAATTCCCAGCAATGGTCAGTAATGGGACCCTTACCCGACCAGGCACATTTGGCGAGATCAATTTCAATCCCGGATGCCCTTAAAATCACTTTCAATCACTCAAAATCATATCTTCTTGACGTTACAAAATTTGGGCAAGCCCATAAACATTTAACAAAATACATTTAACTTTAATAAAATACATTTACAATGAAGGTGTTCAGGCCTTTTCAAAATGATTTACAAAAATAGATGTTCAGAGTTCAAATTGTTTTTACAAAATATCAATATCGAAAACATGGAATGAATGCATGCGAGCATACTCAGAAATTTCCTTCTTTATGACTCGCTCCTCGATCTTGGTCACTACCGATCACTATCTATCTTTCGGTACACCTGCGCATTGGTAAACAATACGCTAAGCATTTTAAATGCTTAGTAGTTTACATAAATCCATTCCTCGATTTAGTTTAAATCAAATTATGCAATTTAACGAGTTCAAAACTTTCAAACCATTATGGATGATCAATATAAATACAATACATATACTTGTTTTACTACAATCGATTATGGATTCATTGATCATCCCAAAAATACACTTTCATATTCAATATTATAATCTCAATCAATTCAATTATATACTCACAAATTTGAATTCGATTATGCAATTGATTCAATTCTGAAAATCAAATCAGTTACGAAAATCAATTGAGTTATGCCAATCAATTCGATTACTGTCAATCAATTCGAGTTAGCCTGCCCTTACTTGAATTTAACCTATCAGCCGATATCTGGGATATGATCACAAGCCTTTGATTACCTTTGAGCTGCGAGGCGGTATCAATGGTTTATAACACTGATGCGGTCGGTAGGCTGCTGGTAGTTATAAACAATCAAATGATGAACAACTTCACCGTCGATTCTCTTTGTTTCTTGATCGGATGACACATCATCTGATAGTTCGCGATGCGCTGTGACCCTATTGGTATACCAATCTATCATAATCTGAAATAAACGGTTAACATTCTATTAAGGGCGTTCAAATCCTTTATAGCAAAATATAGTATAATATGTACGCTTGTATAAACAGTTTATTTTCAATAATCATGCAATTTTATATGCAAACATTTCACAATCCACTTTTCTCAAATGATTAAATCAATTCAATATGCTTTTTAGAACAAACATGCAAAAACTTGAAGCTTGAGGAATAGGAGTCAGTAGAATAAACCCCGAAATCTTTTTTTGATTCCAATCCTTTGGAATCTCAATCTCGATTTAGCTTTTCCTCATAAATGATCCCTGTTCAAAACCATTATTAAGAACAATATTAAATGCGTGCTATTAGTTTGGTTAGGATTAATTTTCAGAGATTAATATGATTTCCAGAATTCAACAATATCTTATAGATGGATTCATGACTCAATGGGCTTTCCATAGAGTCTAAAATACCGATTAAGTGAATGAGAAGGTTATGACCTTTCGAGTTGAGTCATGCGCAGTCAAATCGACATGAGCTGACCTGACCTGGACGAGCTCGATCTGTCACCTCAGTCAAACATCTTCTATCCTTCTAAGTCATATGAATGAATTCTTGACTCAACAATGGGCTTTATAGAGTCAAAGAACACCGGAGCAGGTTCGGACGAAGGAGTTATGACGTGAGTTGGAGTCATACGCAGTCAAATCTGAAGCCGACGAGCTGACCTGACACCTTGGACGAGCTCTGATCTATCACCTCGATCAAACATATTCTATCCTCCTCAGGAATATGAATGTATTATTGACTCAATGGGATTTCCATAGAGTCGAGAATACCCTGGTCGGAGTTAGGTGAAGGAGATATGACCTTGAGTTGGAAATTAGTGCGTGAAGTCGACCCGACGGTGAGCTGAGCGACGAGCTGACCTGACCTGAAGGAACGAACGATATAACACCTTGGTCTGACATATAATATGCTACTCAGAGACCATGAATGTATTCTTGACTCAATGGGCTTTTCCATAAGTCGAGAACACCCAATCGGATTCAAGCGAGGAGATATGACCTTAGAAGTTGCGGAGGTCATCTGTAGTCAACCCGGTGGTGACCTGGTGACGAAGCTGACCTGACCTGGACAGGCTCAATATAACACCTCAGTCTGACATCTAATATCCTCCTCGGCATATGGTGGTTCTTGCTCAATGAGCTTATGAGTCGAGAACACCCAAATCGAGTTCAAACAAGGAGATATGACCTTCCGAAGTTGGGGTCATGCCCTGTGAATCAACCGGACAGGCTGACCTGGCCGACAGGCTGACCTGACCTGGACAGCTCAATGCTTACCTCAGTCTGACATCTAATATCCTCCTCAGGCATATGAATGTATTCTTGACTCAATGGGCTTTCCATAGTCAAGAACACCCAAATCGGAGTTCGGACGGAGAAGTTATGACCTTCCGAAGTTGGAGGTCATACGTAGTCAAATCCTGACGGGCTGACCTGAACTGGACGAGTTGAGCTCTACAGGACGAGCTGAGCTCTTCAGGACGAGCTGAGCTCTTCAGGACAGCCAGGCCCTTCAGGACGAGTGCGACCTGCGGGATGGTCTGGCCGGCGCACGTGCGTAAGTCTGGCGACTCTGTTTGCTGTAGTCTGGCCGGCTTGCTGCGTGAGGGTGGCGGCACTGCAGTGATCTACGTGCGCTGAGGTCTCGGCCTGTGCATGAGGTCTGTGACCTCTCTTGACCTCTCTCTTTGCATATGGCGGTCTGGCGACCTGTTGCATGACCTCTATGGTGAATTCTCACCCATTTGGCCTGTTAGGTAGACTGCCATAGCAGGTCTGCGAGTTCAATTGAGAATTCAAAATCTAACATCTGAGATTAATTAGTGTGACTACAATTTCCCAAGAAGGACTTACTGCCAAATTCCTTTATTTTGTGCACTTAAAAACCGTTCTAAAGGTCGGTAGTTGACCGAGATTGGTAGAGCGGCCTGTTGATTTATTTGGACTGACCTCGATAAAGAAAGGACTACAACCAAATCTCTGAGAGGTCAAATTAGGAGATTCAAGCTAGCATCAAGTTCATTGATGTGGATACAACTTTTACAGAAGGACTCACTGCAAGTTCTCTTTGTTCTTGAAATTCGGCTCTAAGGTCATTTGTGTATTTATCACAGTAATAGCTTAGAGTAGAAAATGACCAAAGTAGGGAAGACCTACCTCTTGGAGTTTGTCGAACTCCCGATTCAGTCTCTACTTGCAGCTCTTGTCACGGAAGGACTTTCCCTCTTGCCGCTGGGACTACATGGCCGTCGTTAAATCAGGAAAAGTGAGCTTAAGCTCAAATACCTCCATTTTCTACATTTTCCTTTCTTATGGATCACTCGTCATTTTAAAAGGGTAAACTTCCTCCCACACCCTACATGCCCACATGCCCTTTCCTTGATTTTTCTTCTTTTTCTTTATTTCTTTTATATTTAGGTTCCTCCATTTCTCTATTATTTTCATTTTAAGTCTCATTTTCACTTAGACATATAAACTTGTATTTACAATTGACCCTTAGGTCCCCATTTTCAATTTCCATATTTTCTCTTTTCACTTGGGTTATTCAGATTAATAATCATTTAATCATTAGTCTAACAATTCGAGAAAAATACCCTGGCGGCCCCGATTATACGAATATATAATAAATTTTATTATAAAAATTCCAGGGTATTTTTGGGGCGTTACAATCAAACTCACATTATTTTCTAATTTTGTGATTTGGGGTGTCACTCCTCTTTTACCATCGAACTTGTGATGCCCCGAACACGGGGTGCTCTGATACCACTTACTTGTCACTCCTCTTTTCCCATCTAACTTGTAGCGCTGACAGGAGTGCTCGATACCACTTAACTTGTAACTATCTTTTACTTTTTACCATTACCACATTAACTTGTTCATTCATGTACTATTAAACATTTAACTTGAAATATATTTGCGTGATTACACGAAATATATTCAACTCCATAAATGGGAGTGTTCAACATATACAAATTTTACATTGCTTACAAAAAGCAAAACATATCTGAAAATAGATGAAGGTTTTCAGTGGGCTAAGTGAGTGTGTTGGCCTTGTTAACAATGATTGTCAGAGCTTCTAGTTCACCCGCTTCTTCTATACCTACGGATAACTTCTGTGATAAGCTTATAGCTTAGTGAAATAATACATTAATAGACGACCTCTAATAAGGGTCATCACACTTTAGACAAGCGCATATAACACAACATTCATTTATATACACATGCTTATTCATGTTTGAACTTATCATTATAGATATGCTTCTACATATATCTTATTTGTCTTATCATGTTTCATTTCATATCATCTTTCATTTACATTTTTGCTTCTTTGTACCTTATCCTTTGTATATGTATCATCACATACCCGATGCTATATACCATATTATGTCATGTCATTTGCATAATTCTTGTGTATTTATCTAATGTTTCATGCACTGCAAATACCTTGAAGTGGATACATGAACTATAAGGACCAGAAGGTGCTATAATCATTGTCTGAGATAATGAATTATAAGAGCCGAAGGTCTAATGTGTCACGAGACAATGACTGCATATAAGGCAGAAGGTCTGGCATTCTATTATAGACAATGATCATCTATAAGGGCGTGAGGCGCTATTATCATTGTAGCCAGAGCGATGACCATCTATAAGGGCCCGAAAGGTCCACGTATTGGTAGGTCCAATGATCGATAATGCTACGGTCTTTTATACCAATAGGCATGCATCTATCCTACTAGGTTCTAATGACGATCTTTTTCTTCTTTATTTCATTTTACAATATATATGTATCCCATATCCCCGAATAGCTATTGTTATCCGGTAATCATACTCGCGATATTTTTCTTATCATTTTAGCATGCATCTTTATTCTTGTGTTTAGACATTTATACGTTTTCTATATGCCTTCATTACACATTTATCTTTTCATCCCTTAACCAAGGAATAACACTACATTTAAACACAATAGCAAATGAGGGCAAGAAACAATGTTTGCCTAACGACCGGATTACCGAGGTGATGAGGTACATAACATGTTTCATATAATTTTTATACTTGTACGAATCCTTTAATTCACTTATTAGGATCCTCATTAGTCCAATGGAATATTGTTAGAATTAACGAAAGAGAGGAACTAAAATAGAGCTTGCAGTGCGCTGGCGGAAGCGTCACTTTAGGCGGACTAGAAGATGCAAAAACCACGGCTCGAGTTCGCCTGGCGAAGGGAGGCTCCGCCCTAGAGACTCTACATGCAGCGTGGACTCTCGCCTAGGCGTAGGGGTGTCGAGTACAGCAATGGCGGTTGCCCATTTTCCACTGAAATTCTTCCTTGAAACCAAAACCCGACTTAAATAAACCATAAAACTCATCTTATACCAACTAACAACCTTCTAAACATCAATTCCATACCATTCATACACTTTTCCTGTGCGGTGATATATATAATCCAAACATATGTAGATTCCATGCCTTTGCTTTTCTTCTTCCTTCTTCTTCTTCTCTTCTTCTCTTCTCCCTTTCTCCTCTTTCTTCTTCCTCTCTTTAACGTGAACCCTAGCCTTTACACACCAAATGAATATTGTTTGTGGTCTTATCCTCTCTTTGTTTGATCAGACCATATTTAACCAACAAAATTTGATTTAACTTTTGCATTTAGGTCATGACTCTCTATTATTTGCAATTCAATTTCTCAATATTTCTACTTTATCACATAATCTTCATAAATTATGACCCTTGGGTCCTGAATTGGTAAATTAATAATTTACCCTTAACTTATTAATTATGGATTTTTGCTTATTTTATTTTTAGCATTGTTTTATTTCGGAAAAATATACATTTACTTTTATTATACCCAAAACATGTTATAAAACTGTCAGGGTATAATTTGGGGTGTTACATGGGGTGTTGGTTATACATTGGACATGAATATTATGTTTCATTGTTAATTTTCATATTTCTATTATCTTTTAGTAATTGTTTTTTTCCATTAATTCATGCTTGGTTGAATTTGACACTGTGTTTTATGATCATCTTAATGATGAGTGTTCTTTGTGAATCGAAGTATGAATGAAGAATTAGACATAGATGAGTTAACCTAATTAATTGTAAAATAGAAATTACCAATAATTAGGAGGCTTAGTGGCTCCTTGATCTTAATGCACCTTTAACACTTGGGGTTGATCTAAGAAGCAAGAAACCTAGTGTAAAAAGGTAGGTTATTTTACCTTGAGAAAGGCTTATGATGACTCATAGATAAGGATCGTCTTGGAAGACAATTGCAAAAGATTGTAGAATGGAATTTTAGCATTAGCATGATAGGATTGTCCAATAATACCAACACCCTAGACTTTTATATCAATTTGGTAATTCCCAGTTGCAAAACTCAAAGGTTACGTAGAAAGTAGTTGTTAACTTAGTTTTACTTTTAATTGAACATTTTGATCATCAAATTGAATATTGAAGAAGTATTGTAATTTTGTTACTTAGCATCCCACATCCTCCATGTGGATCGATTTCCGTACATTAAGTACATTTTATAATTTGACGAGCATACACTTGCGAGGTTAGGCACTCTTTGCACACTTTAGTGCACATTTTATATACACAATCACGCAACGCTTATCAGTGGGACCAATTGTCCCTAGAAGGGGACTTCGACAAGGCGACCCATTATCCCCTTACCTATTTATTCTATGTGTGGAAGGTCTATTATCACTTATTGAAGCAACTGAAATAGAGGGGAGGTACATGGTTATAAGGTTTCTAGAGGTGTACCTAGCATATCCCATTTATTCTTTGCGAACGATAGCTGATGAGTGCCCAAAACGCTCATCATATACCCCGCGTTTTATCACGTTTTCGGTTCATTTCATTAAGTAATAAGTGTGTTTATCGCCTTATAATTGATACCCGGCTCCTTATGCATTTAAGGTGAAAAAGGTGGCATTTGGAGGCCATGTGGAGATTTGAAGAAGGAGATTGGAGAACCCAGCCTCAAAGTCGCGAAATTGAGATCATACGATGTGCAGCCCTTCATCAGCCCAACGTTGCAACTTCGCTGGGACTCAATCAACGAGATTTTTTTAGATATAAGAAAAAGAAAGATGAAAGCACAAGGGAGGAACGAGATACGACATGGAAAAGACGACACATGTGTGACTCGAGAGATAGTGTAATCCCTGTATTTTGTATTTTATTTCTCCTCTTCCTACCGATTAAAACTCAATGATTGAAATGACCAAGATGATGTTTTAGTTTTATTTCTAGGGTTTTGATGTACTCTTGTTACATTCATATGGATTAGTTATTAATTCATTTTCATTCAGTATATCTATGGATCCAATATCGAATTCCTCTATTTTTTGTTAATTGTACATGGTGGTGTTTGGGCAACATCAACATGCTTATCTTCGGGAATATGAAATATCTGGGAATAGGTTAAAAGATCAGATGAGTGACACTTGAAGGTGTTGAGTAAGTCTCACGGCGGTTTCTTATAACATGATTGAGGGTTTAATCATTCAAGCGTCTCGGAGTTAAGGGTTGATGTAGAGATGCAATTAAACCCTACTAGTGAGATGGGCGATTATACCTCGATAGAGGATATCTCATATGCACAATCGACCTGCCAACGTGTATATGTTAATATTCTGAATGACCAGTTTTACCTAGATTATAATCCATTGAATGTGGTAAGGGGAGGCAAAACCCTAGTCCTCATTAATTGAATTAACAACTCATTTAGGATCAAATCTTCATTATACTAGCCATAATTCACTCGAGGTTGAGATCCAGATAATATTCTAGAGCCGATTCCAATATTCAACACCCTTCTCCTTGTGGGAATGACATTTGACTAGCCACTATATGACGTAAACTCGACATGTATACTTGCACGTGCGAGCCTACGTTTTACATAAATTTAATTCAACCTATTAAGACACGTCAAGTTTTATGTGGATTGTAACCAGAAAGATTTTCATGTGTTGATATTGACAATAGTGCGGCTAGATATTACTCTGAATTTTTTCATTTCATTAGTTCACCACAGTGTATAATTTCGTCTTCGTGTTTGTGTGTGTGATTGCAGTAAAGGTTAATGTGTGTGTATGCGAAGACGGGGTCAAGTTGAAATACTCCCGTTTGATTCTAAGCCAGAGCGAACCTTAAACCGATTATGCAGAGAACAAAGAGAAGTGCACCAAAGAAATCAACAATCATCTTGAAATCGAGGAAGAAGCCCGAAGATCGGGGCTAAGAGCATGAGAGAGGACATAATGAAATAATGGTAGATTATGCCACACAGGCCGTTTATACGACCAGATGATCAGATGTTGATGTTGCTAGAGGAACTTGCTTTATCGCCTACGGTTGTTTAGGGCCACCTATTCAAGCTAACAATTTTAAAAATTTATTGATAACCACTATATAGATGCTTGAGACATGTCTGATTCCATGGGAACATCCAGTGAGAATCAGAACATGCATTTGACAAACTTCATTGAAGTATCGACACGATTAAATACAATAGAGTAATAGAAGAGCTTAGACTAATTGTTCCGCTCTCGACCGTTGATAAGAAGCTAAACACTGATTGGCAAACCCGATCACGGATTCCATTACCTAAATGGAATGATTTGGTGCGAAATTCTTGACCAAGTTTTCAGCCCTCAAGATTACTGGCGGTGCGCGAGTTAACGTTTAGATAGTTGGAGGGGAGAACTTGGCCAGGAAGCCTGGGAGAGATTTCATGGCCCGGTAAGTAAGTGTCACATCTATGAGGTGTGAGATGGATGCAAAAGTCCATACCTTTTCTGTGGTTTTGAGTGTTTCTACTGAACGAGTTATAGATGCCTGATGAGAGTCGCTGATGAAGAAGACTACAAACAGCGATAATAAGAATTCTGGGATACGACTACTAACCAGTAACCGATGGCTAAGGGACGGGATAATCTCACGAGAAGAGCGAGTGGGAGGTGCAAACATAGAGGCCTTGAGCAATTTGGTAAATCATGTTGCACAACTCACCAAATAATTACAAAGGCAAAAAGGTGCTATAAATGTTATTCAGGATAATCCTTGGGAGATATGTGAATCATGTGGAGGACATAACAGTACTATAGAATGCCAGTTGGGCCAGATGACAATAAAGCAGGCACAATATGTGTCAAGATTTAATTAGCCGCAACAATAGGGTCAGTATGGGGGTAACACTTATCAGAACAAGAATTAGGGCTAAGGTTGGCGGAATAATTAGAATAATCAAAACTATGGATGGAGGAACAATCAGAATAGCATGCCACCTCCCTAAGTGAACAAACCGCCAATAGAGAAAAAGGTAGATTTGGAAGAAGCACTAGCTCAAATGCTCACTTCCCATACAACCTTTATGAATGAAACAAAGACAAATGATAATAGCCCAAGTCAATCCAACTCAATTGAATGACAAGGTAGCACAATTGAAACCTGGATATTGCAAATTGGCCCGAATGGCCAATGTTGTGAAGGCGACAGGTTCTTTGACAATTCGAGGTAAACAGAGAGGTGAAGGTAAGGAACATGTTAAGGCTATCACCTTAAGAAGTGGTAGAGAACTAGCTACACTGGGGCAACTACCAGTAGTAAGAGAAGTGGAAATTGAGGTAGTAGACCAGTTCAACCTAAAAGATCAGATGCAAGGGGAGCATCCCCAGAGAGAAGAAATCGATAGAGATCGGATGAAGAGTAGAAACGGTAGTTCTGGATGAACCCTGCCTTTTGAGTCCCATATCCTCAGATTTAAGAAGAATAATAGGATAACGATTTACGAATTAATGGAAGTGTTTAAGAAACCGCATATCAACATTCCGTTTGCAGATTCATTAGAATAGATGCCCAGTTATGTCAAATTTATAAAAGATATACTGTCAAGGAAAAGAAGGTTATTAGATTTTGAGATAGTGAACCTTATTGAGGAATGCAATCCTATACTTTAGAGGAAATTACCACAGAAGTTGAAGGACCCAGGCAGCTTCACAATCCCATGTAAGATAGGGAACTCGATATTCGAGAGAGCCCTATGTGACTTGGGAGCTAGTATTAACCTCATGCCCTTATCCATTTTTAGACGGTTGGGTTTAGGTGAAGCTAGACCCACTACTGTCACTATACAACTGATGAATAGATCATTGAAACATCCTCGGGGAGTGATAGAAGATGTGCTAGTAAAGGTAGACAAGTTTATCTTCCCAATTGATTTCATAGTGTTGGACATGGAGGAAGATAAGGAGATACCCATTATACTAGGTAGACCATTTCTAGCAACTGGCGGGGCTATGATTGATGTCTGAGGGAGGTGAAATTAAGAGTGCAAGACTGAGTCGGTCGGTGTATTTAATCTTTGTGAGGCATCTAGCAGAGAGCGATGCATGTTTTATGATAGAGACAGTAGAGGCTATAGTGTCTAGCAAGAGTGGTTTGACTGACCCTTTGGAGACTAGCCTTATGCAGAATGCTAAGGAGGAACTAAGTGAAGAGGCCAAAGAGCATGTGAAGTGGATGAACTCCTTCCAGTCGAACAGAAGGAAGTATTATGAGCTGTTGGGAGAGAACACCTAGACTTTAGTGCCTTTGATTGAGCGACCACCACAATTGGAGCAAAAGCCACTACCTAGTCACTTGAGGTATGCTTATCTGGGGGAATCATTAACCTTACCAATAATCATATCAGCATCTCCGATAGCAGTGGAAGAAAAGAAGCTTTTGAGAGTACTTAGAGATCATAAGGATGCTATCAGATGGTCTCTAGCCAATTTGAAGGGGATCCGCCCCTCCATGTGTATGCACAGGATCCTATCAGAGGATAGGCACAAACCTTAAGTGGAGGCTCAGAGAAGACTCAACCCGACAATAAAGGAAGTGGTCAGAAAAGAAGTATTGAAGTGGTTAGATGTAGGAGTGATCTATCCCATCTCGGAGGACCGGTTCATGAGTAGCTGATGCTGAGGTTGTTCCCAAAAAGGAGGACCCTGATGATAAGGACCCGGAGAATAAGGCCTTTGCTTCCTTCTCGAGCGATTCTGGTGGAATACGCCAGACTTCTGGAAGTGAAAAGAAGCTGACAAGAAAATATCATTTCCTACTTAGTTTTGGATCGGATCTTTAGATAGGCAGGGACATGAGTATTGTGTTTCTTGGATGGGTATTGGTATAATTATATCAACTATATCACGGAGGACCCGAGAGAAAACAGCATTCAACGTGCCCATGAGTACGTTCGCACAGGCGCATGCCCTTTGGATTATGTAATGCACCGGGCACGTTTCAGCGGTATATGATGGCTATATTCTCAGACATGGTCGAGAAAACAATTGAGGAATTTATGGATGATTTCTCTATGTTAGGGAAGTACTTTGATAATTGTCTTGAGAACCTAATACAAGCAATGATAAGATGTGAGGAAACTAACCTTGTACTTAACTGGGAAAAGTGCCACTTCATGGTGAAGGAAGGCATTGTACTAGGGCACCAGATCTCAGAAAGAGGAATCGAGGTAGATAAAGCAAAGATTGAAACAATAGAGAAGCTACCTCCCCCATCTTTAGTGAAAGGAATAAGGAGCTTTCTAGGTCACGGGATTCACGGAGATTCATAAGGATTTATCAAAATAGCCAAATCCACATCAAATTTGCTTGTTCGAGGCGCCTTTTGAGTTTGATGATCGATTAATGCGCCGGTGTTCTTGTTTTAAGAAGAAATTGAGTATCGACCGCAGGTGTAGTAGCCTTTGGTGGAATATTCCTTTTGAACTAATGTGTGATACGGCGACTCACATAATAGGGTAATCTCTTGGGTTAGAAAAGGGAAAGAAGATTTCAAGTTATCTATTATGTGAGCCGGATGTTGAATGATGCCTAAATAAATTATGCCATAATTGAAAAAAAACTTTTGGCAATTTTGTTTGCATTTGACAAGTTCCAACCATACTTGATTGGGAACAAGGTAATAGTGCACACCGACCATTCGGCCATAAAGTACCTAATGACTAAGATGGACGCGCGAAACCGAAACTGATAAGGTAGGTGTTACTGCAGTAAGAGTTTGATATGGAAATTAAAGATAAGAAAGGGACTGAAAATCTAGTAGCCGACCATCTTTCATGATTGGAAGGGCCGAGTAAAGAAATTCAGATCAATGATGATTTTCCTAACGAATAGCTCTTGGCGATTGAAGACAAAGAGCCAGTTCCTTGGTTTGTTGATTTTGTGAACTACTGGGTGGCAAGAGTGCTCCCACCAGAGTTTAGTTATCAGCAGAAGAAAAGATTTTTCGCACAGTTGAAGCATTACTACTAGGAGGAGCCCATTCTGTATAAGCATTGCGCTAATCAGGTGATAAGAAGATGTGTCCTAGAGGAGGAAATGGAAAGTATACTAAATCACTGCCACACTCTAACATGTGGGGGGTACTTTGGGGGAAATAGAACATCTGCAAAGGTACTTAAATCGGGATTCTATTGACCCACCTTGTTCAAGGATGCTCACCAATTTGTGTCTACCTATGACAAATGCCAAATAATGGGGAGCATATCAAAACGAGATGAGCCACCCTTGCAAACCATTTTAGAGGTAGAGATGTTTGATATATAGGGGATGGATTTTATGGGCCCCTTTCCTTCATCATTCAACAACCTATACATTCTCTTGGCCGTAGATTACGTGTCCAAATGGGTGGAGGCCATACCTACTGATGAGCTTAAAAGTCATCTCTTTTTAGTCCATTTTTCTGTTTATTTTTCAGTTAAAATGAAATATTTAATATACAGAATTATGAAGAAACTCTGATTTGTCGTGCGGGGAGACGAAAGAAGCGACGGAAAAATCTGAAATAAGTGGATAAAGGTCGCGACCCGATTGGCGAAGCGAGAAAGGAAAAGAAATGACTAAGTCATTGATGCAGTTTTGGGGGTTACGCAGCCCAGTTGAGGTCGCGACAGGGATAGCAAGCTATAGAAGTCGCGACATGAGCGCACATTGAGAAAGGCGAAAGAAATGAGGCGATGTCGCGACGTGAGATCGAAGTCGTGACATCAGAAACGGCTCAGTGGAGACTTGTGAAGGGGAGACTTGACAGAGGCATAGTGTGATGTCGCGACAAGATGTCGATCTTAAGTGAGCCATCGGGGAGCAGAGCTGAATCCAAGGCTGCTTTGAGTCAGCAAAGCAGGTCACTTGGAACATCGAGCCCGGTGTCGCGACTTGTCAAATGACAAGGTTGAAAGCCACGGGAAGGGACTGGGTTGTTGTTGGGCTTTTGGGACTGCTCAGTTCAAGGGAAAAGGAGTGAGCTTCCATGGAGAGTAAGGGTCCACAATAATCAGGCTCGAAGTCGCGACCAATTAGAGAATAGTTGACTTAAATGACTCTGGCGATGTCGCGTGGAAAATTTGAAGTCGCGACAAGAACATGAGAGGAATATCAAGGATCTAAGTTGATGTCAGTGAGGCAGGAATTAAGCGACCTTGAAGAACCGATGAGATAAATGAAGGAAATGAAGCTATTTGAGAAATCTGAGGCTGGAGAAGTTTGAAGTCACGACATAAAAAGCCATCAAATTGAAGGCTGCAGGCAGTAAGTTGATGTCGCGACATGAGATCGAGTCGCGACCTCCGGGGAGCAAACGGATCGAGATGCAGAGCCGTAAAGGATGTCGCGACAAGACGGTGATGTCGTGACGAACGTGAAGCGACCAGTTAAACCTCTGAGTTCCATAAGATGATGTGCGACATGAGATCGAAGTGAAGACAGAGACATCGATTGAGGCTGCAAGGGCCTTAAGTGCGAGGATGCGGAGCAAGATATCGACGTCGTAGAGCATCGGGGAGAAGAACAGTGAAACACTTGCTAAGGCGTGAGAGAGATGTGACAGGGCGTGTCGACATCGAGAATGACTAAATCAAGGCTGAGTGTGGACAGAAGGTGGAAGCAGTGGGATCGAGGGTCGCGAACCTCGATGATGTCACTGACAAGGAAGCTGAAGGTGCTGGGCAGTGAGCAGTAGTAGGCTGGATGCTCCCGGTCCACAGTGAGGCTGGCCCCAGGGTTAGGGCCCCGATTTAGGAACCCTATGAATACACGGCTATCCGGCTCGATCACAAGAAATGGCATGTGACCCTGAGACGAGGTCTTGTGGTTGAGCTCGTTTTCTATTTATTTTGTTATGTTTTTATTTTGCGTAGTTTTCCATCGTTTAAACGAGATTATGTTTTATTTTCATTGCACCAGTTAATAGTACTTCTGAATCGCGGATGTTATCGTTTTCATTTGAAGTGAATCATGATTTTCATTCTTTTTAAATTACCTCACTGGAATATTTTAGAGATTCAGACAAGAGTTACTAATAGCGGAGTCAGTTAATTCTGAGTTCAACACGAGGTTCTTATGATCAGGAATGGCCTGTGTCTTGAGTGAGTTTGTGATTGGGAGTGGAGCTTACAGTCAGAGTTAAACGTGTCGTCTGAGAATTCCTATCTTTCTCACTGTCAATCCATTCCTAAACGGTTTGTTAATTTTAGGTTCATAGATTGCCATGAATTTTGGTTTCAGTGATTTTGGATCTGAATACCTTTGGGGTTCTTATATAAGATTAAAATTTAGTGGTGCATTCAGGATTCAGAGTGTCTGACAGCAGGGAGGGACCAGTGCTAGGGAGTAGCGATCTAGTTCAGCGCTGAGAAGGGTATCCTTGTAACCTCTATTAATGTTCAGGGATCATGCTGGCACTTTATAGAAGTTCACTTGGATAAATCACTATTCTCACTTGGAAGTCGAGAATGGAGTTAAGATAGGGTTATCCACCAAACAGAGCAAAGGGGTTCACCTCGGTCCCCGGATAGTGGAGTCCGATCAAAAGTGTTAAATGGATCTAATCGAGGAAAAGTTGATTATAATCCTAATTTTAGAGGAGAAACAGATCTGAAGATTAATATATCATGCTTGAAACCAAATAATAGGAATTAAGGTTCTAGGTAGTCCGTAAATGGGTAATAAATCTATTAGTAAGAAAATACACGAATTAAAGAGAATTATATTTTAAAATGTGGATTGTCTAGTTTACTAATAATTGAAGGAATCGAGGTCATCGAAGTAGATAATAGAAATGTGGAAATCATGAAGAATGGAGTGCTTTAGCTATGTTCTTTATATGGACGATTTTGTTGAGTTATTAAGAGAGGAATTCTTAGATTTAACTATGAGAATTGATGATTCTTTTCTATATTTAAATTTTTTATTGATGTGTCTTTGAGGATAACTAATTAAGTGATTCATTTCTTGCTATTAAAGAGAAATTCAATTGTTCTTGCTATTCTTTATCTCCAGGTTGTTTGGTTAAATTCAGTTTGAACAGCACTGATTTCTTACCAAAGATTTTCCAGCACATCTGAATGGACACTAATGTTTTTTAGTGATACCAAATGTTATGGAGCTTAGGAGTGATGGGAGTGATTGAATTTAAAAATTCTTCCCGAGATCCTCATGTGGGGATCGAATGCTCTTGGACTCAAATCCATTTACTGTTAGCGCAATAAAACTATGAATAACCACAGTCAAAATATTTTAAATGACTTATTTTAAAGTTTGTTCATGCATGTTCTCAGTTTCTGAGTTTGTGGCAGGGTTCTTTGAAGTTAATTGTGATCTTTTTTGGGTGATAAATTATCATGAATTGTACATGTCATTTTCAGATTTTGTTGACAGTTTTTGTGTTGTGTTCAGCAGGATGCGAAAGATCTAACAAATCAATATTTGGAATGAAAATACTAATTTGGACATTTAAAAAAAAAAAAGAACAAAAATAGTTTTCAAAATAGGTGAGTTTCGATTGACCATGAATACTGGCTAAACCAAATTGAAAATCATTTGATGAGTTGACTAATCACAGTGAATGGGAAGTGTGTTTTAAACTGGAAAAACTTTTGGTGTAGAAGCAGAACAGCAGATGGGTTGGTGGGCAGATGAAGGACCTTTGGGAGAAGCCAGAAGACCAAGGAAAGGCAGAAAATACAATACCATGGGAAGGAAGAAAGAGGATCGGGTTGGAAATACATCATAAGGAGGAGGCCTGAAGGCCTCCAGTCATGTCTGAAGTGGAGGATTTACAGGGAGACGATATCATGAGGGAAAAATATAAGGCGATCAGGAGACTGACTGGAAGTCGTGCTTCAATAAATTTTGAATTGAAGAGGCAAGCCTTTGATTATGATGATCAAGTAGACATGAGTTTCTTTGGTCATCCGCTGAAGGAGGAATCCAGAACAGAGCACACAGGAAGAGATTCCTCGGGATGGAATTCAATCTTTGTTAAATTTGAATGAATTGAGACGGAAGTCATCATTCTTTATTCATTCTCCTTGAGAGGGAATACATTGACTACATAGTATGAATCAGTACCATGAGTTCTGTTGATACTTAGGAAGTTAGTTGAGACTTTCTTCAATTTAACCTGGGCGCAAACCCATGAGAAAAGGAGAAATCATTTAATATTTAAGCGAGAGGGGAAAGATAGAAAGCACAATAATGTAGCTTGGGAAAAAATTCAAGCGGTTCTTTGAAGATGTCCAATGTAGGATCAGTCTAAAGACTCAATGGACATTGTATGTCATGCCATAGATGATATAATCAAAAGGATCATCGATGCTTCATGTTTATGGAGCATTCAAGGAAGAAGTCATTTGAAGCGAGGAGAGTGATTGAAGATGCGGCCCCGTGTAACATGAAAACTCCTTACGAGCTTGCTGGGAAAGGCTCACGAGAGAAGAGGATGTGGGCCCAGAGCGAATGGGCTGATGGAGCTTAATTTTGAGATGCCAGTATACCTGATTAGACAATGAAGGCCTTTCTTTATAGTGAATATGAAGTGATGAAGAGGATTAAATGTGGAAATCTTGAGAAGATGTGAAAAAGAATTCTATAAGAAATTCAGGTTGATATATGTGGGTGACCAGGAAACATCCTTTAAACCCAATCTACAACAGCTAACCACATTATCACCACAGCCGCTCGGGAACCATGAGAATTTTCTCATATGGTGGAGAGGGCTTCCTGAGAGCCTGAAAGGCGAGGGACCAGAACCCTGTAAAGATGTGTGACCCTGAGTTCAGTGACGGCAAGCAGACAGGAAATGAGCACATGAGAATGAATAAGGGCAGGAGGAGAGACCTAGCTTCGAAAGAGAGCAGGATCTTTCATGGAAGTTTATGGGGGAGATGATAAATTCATTGAACCTCCTTGAACAAAATTTGGAGGGTGGAAGCAGTTGCTCTGTTTAAGAATTTTCAAGAACACTTCTGGTAGCGTGCTGAAGAACCTGGAGACAGGAGTGAAGCGGTGAGCCACTGACCTGTAGGCCCGGAAGGAAAGATGCAGTGCCCAGGTGATGGGAAGGAACCGCTGGGAGCTAATGGTACGTGCGGCAGGAGTGGGAAGGGTTAGAGAAGGAGGAGAAGGAAAGATGACGACAACAAAGAGTAGCAATGCAGAAGGAAGGAGACAATGGAGAATGATAAAGAAAGGGAGTAAAGGAAGAAGGAAAGAACATCAAAGGATCGAGGCTTTGTGAGTCCGTTTCACATGAGGCTATGAGAAAATCGAAGATGGAGGCTTGGTTGTAGGGTTTCTTGAGAACTTTCGACTAGAGATCGGTGTGCCTTCTCATGCAAAGTGGTGGGCCTGGATCTTACTATCTGAGATTGGAAGGACATCTGCGAAGTGAAAAGAAAAATAGTAGAAGGAATAGTGAATCTCAGCGCATACTTGTGGTCTGATGTCGAAAGAACTCACCGATTAAAGATGAAGGACCCGGGGAAGTTTCATAATTCATGTATTGTTAGAGGCCCCAGAATTCAAGAGCTCTGTCTGTGACTAGAGCTAAGTATCAATCCTATCACCTCCTCTCTGTTGCCCAGAGTGAGGTTGCAGGGGAGCTTGCTCCCACAAATTGTTAGCTCTGAATCGCGAGCTGGTCCCGGTGGAGTGAGAAACCGGAAGGGTCAAGTAGAAGATGGTGTTGATCCTTTGTGGGGAGGTTTGTGTTCACGGTAGACTTCATCATTGGACGTGGAAGAAGATTCATAAGTACCCTATATTAGGAAGACCATTCTAGCCTCACGGAGCTGTGATTAGAGGCATAGAAAGGTTCTTATCTTGAGGTTGGAGGAAGAAGTGCTGTTAAAGCAGTCAAAAAATGCAATAAAATACCCAGTGGGGACATGAGAAGTTCTGATATCATTGATGTTGTCTCTTTAACTCTAATGTTATAAAAATGATTGTAACACCTCAGTTTTATCAATGAAAAAGAGATGAGATTCATTATCTTGAAGATGTCTATTAAATTTTCCAAATGAATGATTTTTAGACTGCGAAGCATTATTTGAACTTTCTAGAAAGCACGGGGAAGATGACGGGAGGTAGTGAAAAAGGAAAATCGACCAAGAGCCGATGTGGAAAAATTTGGATTTGAAAGGTTGCCGCAGGTCGTTTAAGTAATGCCTACTTAGTGCAAGAAAGGCCGATTGATCATTTCGACCCAGGTTTCAGTTGGGTGTGGGGAACTGAGTGCGGAAATATTAAAAGCATAAAGAATCTTTAACGGTCCATTGAAGAACTGAAGGAATTATCAGTCAACCCAGAGGTTTACATGCATAGATTACTTAGCAGAAGAACAAAACCATGCAGCAGAACATCGAAGAAAAGTGAATCAGTGATGAAGGAAGTAGTGAAAAATTACTCAGAGTGTTTGAATCTTGGCTTCATCTATATTTGTTTGGATGGTCGCTGGGTGAGCTGGGTCGTGGTTTCTGAAGGGGTTCTGTGATCGAAATGAAAAAAATGAATTGATTCCATGAAACGGAATTTTGACGAGATGGAGAGATGTCTGTGGTCTGAGGGGAAGTTGAATCAACCCAACGAAAAAGATCATTTTCCTTCACCTTTCAAATTTGATCGGATGTTGGATAGGATTAATGAGACACGCCCTCCTTTTGTTTTCTGGATGTACTTTCGGGGGTACAATCGATTCTTCCTTGCACGGAGGATCAAAGAAGACCACATTCACATGCCCTTGTGAGTACCTTTGCCCCTTGAGGAAGAATGCCACTTGGGGTTGTCATAATGCTCAGACTACATTCGAGTGCATGATCTGTCTATTTTTCAGTTGCAGTTTGAAGTAGTGGAGATTTTCATGGATGATTTCTTTATTAGCCATGGATCAAACTTTGATCAATGTCTAAACAATTTGGAAGCTTGATGCTTCAAAGATGCCCAGAGACAATAATTGTAGCTGAATTGGGAAAAATGCCGTTTTGCCTTTAGTATGAGGAAGGAGTATTATTCTGGGGGCGTAAAATTTCGGCCTCTGGACTAGAAGTTGACGGATCAAATTAATCAATTATCAAGACTCTTACACCACCTATCGATGAGAGTAGAAGTTTTCTTGGGAATCTTTGGTTGCTAGGAAGATTCATCAGACTTTTCAAAATAGCGAATGGCTACATCTGATTTGGAAAGGATACGAGGTTCGATTTGATGATTCACTGCAAGGATGCTGATGAAATCAAGGTCAGTTAGTACAGGCACCTATAATGGCTGCATGGTCGCACTGTATCGGAATCGTGGATTTGTGCCAATGTGATGCCAAGATCAAGCATGGGAGTCAGGTTTGGGCAAAGAAAAGGAGAAAGTATTCAGGGTCATATACTATGCTAGTAAGACCTTCAATGAAGCACAAGAGAACTACTCAACAACTGAAAAGGAGATGCTAGCTGTGGTATTTGCTTGTGAAAAATTTAGGCAATACATTTTGGGATCCCATGTGGTAATTACGTATCACGAAGAATCAAATAGCTTGATGTCGAAAAAGGAAGCCAAGCCAAGATTGATAAGATGGGTGTCATTGCCAGTAAGAGTTTGATTTGGAAATGATAAAAGGGCTGGATAATGTGATAGCCGACTAATTCGCCCGTAGAAAGAAGAGGGATGAAGAAAGACAATGTGCGCCACCGTAGAACTTCCAGATGAGCAATTGTTTAAGGCTCTTCCAACTTCATGGTATGTCGATATTGTGAATTATCCGCTTGAAGGGAGTAATGCCTTCCGTAACTCATTTACCAACGTAAGAGGGAAACTTTAACCCATAAATAGTGAGTATTATATTTGGGACGACCTACCTTATTCAAGAGAGGTGCCGACATGATAATAAGAAGATGTGTGCCGTATGATGAACAAGGCAACATTTTAAATGAATGCCATGCATCAACAGACAGACACTTCTCAGAGAAAGAACAAATTTCACAAGATACTCCAATCGTTTTTCGCCCACTATTTTCAAGATCGTGCGCACGGGTGAAATCAGGTGATCGATGCCAAAGAATTGGAAATGATCGAGAGTAGAATGAAATGCCCCTAAAAGGTATTATGGTAATACAAATTTTTGATGTTCGGGGAATAGATTTTATTGGGACCTCTTCTCACCATCCTTTGGAAACATTTATATATCGTTAGCTAGTGAGATTATGTCTCCAAACGGGTGGAAGGCCATTCGAGGGAATGATGCTAACACAATTTGTGAGCTTTCGCAAAGGAATATTCGAGCGTGCTCGGGAACCCCTGCAACCATTGCTAGTGATGGGGGGAACCCATTTCGCTAACAAAACAGTCGGCGAAACTCATGAGCGAGCATGGGATCACGTTGCTATAATGAGTTTAGCTTATCATCCTCGCACCAATGGACAAGGTAAATTTCCAACAAAGGAGATCAAAAGAATACTTTGAAAAGACTGCAGCCGCTGTGAAGGATTGGTCTTCCAAACTTGATTTATGCACTCGCCCACAGATCAGCATACAAACCCCATTGGAATGTCCCCATACGTAGTTGTTTCGTAAACCATGTCATCTACCTCTTTGAATTAGAATACAAGGCAATGTGGGCCATCAAGAAGTTAAATCCGATTTTAAGGTCGCAGCGAAGAAAGATCATTCCAACTCGGTTCGAATCTGGAAGAACTGAGAAATGAAGCTTATGACAACGTCGAATATACAAAGATAAGACAAAGAAATGCAGATGATCGTGAGAATCTGAAAAGAGTTCAGAAATCAGGGAAATGTGTTCTCATGTTTAACTCTAGACTCGAAACTATTCCTGTGGAAATTAAAATCCAATCGAGTTGCCATACACGTAGTAAGGTACTACATTTGAAAGCAAGAATAATCAAGATCAAGCATCGTGAAGAATTCAAGGTCAATGGACAAAGGTTAAAGGCCATCTCAACAGGAGGGGAGGAAGTCAAGAACTCCAATCGTTCTAAGGAAAAGAAGAAGTACCACAACAAAGAAGTCCAAATTTAATGACTCCAAACCGAGCAATTAATGGGAGGCAAACTCAGAGGATTTCAATGGCCGATTTTAAATTTTGAATTATTTCTTTCTTTAGCTTGCCGGCGAATTAAGCTCTAATTTGTTTCTGTAAGAATAGATTTAAATTTTTATTAGAATTTGATCAGATTTAACTAGAATCTTTCAGATATCGGGCAGTTGATCTTCTTCAAGTGTTCAAGACATGAATAGTACAATTACAGAACTATTCAAAGAATCACAGAGAGTCGCAACATTATAGAAAAAGGGGAGTAACTTTCTTAACCAACCGTGACAGATGATTGAACTAATTACAATCGCGGTTCCTAGTCAGCACTCGATAAACGTTCAAGTGTGTTAGAAACAAGAACAAAATTCAAAGTTTTTGAAATCATTGAATTAAAGGCTTGGTCACAACAGGGTCATGTCATGACATTAGCTAATGTCCATACATAACATTGATGTCGTGACCGCTTTGAAAGAACAAGCATGGGTAGTAAGGAAAGGAGATTCATAGTCGCGATTATCACTCCGTGATGTCACGATGAATTAGGGTTTTAAATTTGAGAAGGAATTTCACAGTACATCCAATAATACCCGAAACCCGTACATGTCGCGACATCTCCGGTATGTCACACATAAAATGCGACACATGCCAACTACTCATTCCAAAAGCCCTAAATTTAATGATCTCAAATGAAAGGAGGCGAATTGAAGTCGCGACAAGTCATAAATGAAGCATTAATCAAAGTACAAACATTGATTGAATTGCAACTCGTTGAAACTATCTCATCTACTCCAACTCATTACACCATTCGCTTCATCTTCCCTCTCCGAATCTCAACCTCCGAAACCCCAAGAAATTCCAACCTTCGTAAAAGCCGCTTCCCAACGGCTGAAATTCCCAATGAGTAATCGGTCCCCTAACCTAGACGAGATAAATTAGGAACACGAACACCTGAAGAAGAAACTCATCAAGGAGAACAGCTAGATGAGATTCGCTTCTGGGAAGAACAAAGGTGAGACGCCATCTAAGCACCTAAGCCCGGATCTCTCGGAAAGCGCGTAAAGGGGAAAGGGAAAAAGCAGAGAGGCAAAGGCAGAAGATTTCCGCCTCTCGATGAAGCTTATTCCCTGGAAGAAGTATTACGCTAACAAGGGTTTTGTTACAGAGAGGATTCAAACCCCCGTGACTCCTTTCAAGGAGAGATGATAGAAACGTAGAGGGACGGGAGAGTTCGCGCGCACCAAAAAGGCAGGATATACAAAGACTGTGAGAGAGTTTTATTCCAACATGGCAGTGGCTGGCGATGGGAGCTATTTTGTTGAGGAGTCCGGTCTCACGGGCTTAAGGCCAACAACGGCTTCATGGCATGACAACGCACAAACATGGCTAAAACATTCAAGAAAATTTTGGAAAAGCCAATCTTAGAAAGATCGCCGAAGCTCCACCGATGGAAGGGCGCAGCTAGACCGTAAAGAAGGAAAGCCAAGAACTCTGAACAGGGGGAGCCTTACTGTTAAGCAAAGGCAGGCTTTACTTCCCAAGGCCCTGCTTTGGTTCCAAATAAGACATTTATGCACAAAGGAGAGAACAAGAAGCCGTACTACCGTATGCCATACTAAAGGGATATTACAAGATCAACATAGAGTTATCATCGAGAACTCCATCGGGCGAGGAGGATTGCACATGAAAATTAAAGAGGTTCAGCTTCCTCACCCAAGAACAATCACAGTTTCGCTTACAATGGAGGAAAGGAGCCTGGGAGTCGAAGAAGAAGTCCCAAGAGCTTCACCCCTCCTTCCGACAGGAGTTAGTAAGGGACCAAGAAATCGAGGAAAAGTGGAGGCCGGGTAGAGAACAGAAGTGAAACCTAAGTCAAGAACCGTAAAGAGACCCGTGAGGGCCACTGATCAAGGAGCAGAGCACCTGGGGCTGACATCACCTCCGAACACAATGATTACATGTTTGCAGATAATGAAGGGCGTGATGAAGACAAAAATTAACAGACTTCTCCATCCCCTCGCATTCCTATCCCGTACAAAGCGTAAATTTCCAACACTGAGAAAGCTCAAGAGGAGCACAAAGAGACAATTCACCTGAAGCTCACCTGATGCGTAAAAGAATAAGAAAGAGAGAAGGAATGGAACCTAAAACAGAATTCAGAGAGGGATGCATGAGTGAACTGAGTGAAGGAAACCAACAAAGTGGGAAGAAGAATTAAAACAGAAAAGAAAGGGAGCAAGGAGGTGAGATCCAAAGAAGAGAACAACAGTGAAGGAAGAACCTGAATTTAAAAGAGGAAATGTATTGGGAAAATGTTGAAGCAAAGTAAGGAGAGGAGTTCAAGAGAGAAATGAAGGAAAGAGATTGATCTTTTAACGAACTCAACCGAGTCATGGAAGTTTCATAAATGGCTGTACTGATCTAGATTTACTTAACCTCCAAGATTGCTGAGAAAAGAGATAAGGAGCATAGACACCAAATTGGGGAGCAGATAAAGGGTTTCGTTATTATTCAAATCTCTACGTAGAGAACTGGAAACGGGGTTTATGATAGAGATAAAAAGCAAAGCCGGGGAGATCGAATCCTACAGCAGTAAGGAGCACGTGAAAATTTAGATTCGATTAACAACAATCTTTCTAAATTCTCGAAGTCACATCTAAATAAATGGAGAGGACAATGAATGACTCTGGGAAAGAGGCAAGAAGTACAATAAGAAGGTTGATTCTAATGAGATTGTCATTGATTTAATTATCAGAGTGAAACCAAGTAAAGAGAAAAGAAAGAAGAGAAATGGTTCCCTCCATCCTGTTCATTTGAACACTTTAGACCCGATCCCCTAACATTTTTTTGCCACCTCGTCCAAAAGAAAAATAGATATCTTTGCCTAACCATCCTTATTTACACTCCTTATCAACTGGTTTGTATATCCAATAAAGGTAAATAAATCGTGAATAAAATGTGAATTAAAATGAAAATGATCATAAGTATCTGGTGAGATCGATTAGTCACACATATGTTTAAGCCAGGGTTTACGATTGTAGCCTACAGAGAATGACTCTCAAAATAAAAACTACTTAGAGGTCATTAGCTTGGACAGATATAGCTGTGAGAGCAGAGCAGTCTGGGAACTGAAGAAAATGCACAAGGACAAATGCATAGAGTTTAATTGAAATGGCTATAAAAGTGTGAATTTACTTATATTTTAACTGAGAACTGTAATAGAAGGAGGGTGATACAAACGTAAGGAATCAAAACATGATTTGGAGCTTTCAGATAATGGTCAAAGAATCAAGGATCCTGAATATCAATTCCCCAATCTCGAATCCTATCATCAATAAAATGAGTCAAGATACTTTATAGTTAGTCACAAATTGCCCATCCAGCTCTAGAATTTGTTAGATTATTGATTGAGGCGGAAACTTAGGTGATACAAATGACAAGAAATGATGCAAGCTATTCAATGGGGCTTTGAGCTTTTTCCTACACCATTATACATAAAGCTTTATACACACCTTAGTCCTCGACCTTGTCAAGATATTCCACATGTTTTCAATAATCCAAAGCAGAAAAGCCCAAGCCATCCTTTATCACTAATCTTCCAAGAAAGAACCTATGATAACTCAAGAACTCAAAAAGGAGAGGCAGAAAGTTTGGGGAGTTAATTTAGAAAAGCTAAAGAGATGTAAAGAGGAGGTGAAAGAAGGAAAGATCAAGACAGAAAATACAAAAATGAAGAAAGCTTAAAGAATAGTTTTGTCTCAGGGCCTAACTCTCTGGAATAATTGTTCTAGGGGTGTTTCAACACGAAATTCTAATATCATCTCAGGTATGGAGCTACTAACCCAAAGTTCAAAGAAGAGTGTTAGAAATAAAGATAAAAACAAAGCACACTTCAAGGGTGATTAGAGAGAAAATTTCAAGTTAGAATTAAGGTGAAGAGAATCGGGAGCATACAATTAAAATAGAAATTATGTAGATCCTCAAACATGAAGCTGGTTAAATAAATTACAAGGAGGAAATAGAAGCTGAGGAGAAAAGAAAAGAGTTTTGGGTTATTCAAATTTAAACATTCCATTCATCCTACCCTTTTACCTAAGCTTAACATTACAAGCCCAAAGACTCCGATTGATTCAAGGCCGAAATCACCTACATTAAGGAGATCAATATGAAAAACAAGCTTATGGAATCTCGAAGAATGGAAACAATCTAAGGTGTGAAGAACTTTAGGAGTTAAATGATCACCATAAATCGAGAAAGGAATGTGACTATTATTCAACAGATCTAACGAGTATGCTTGTTTGTAAACAATCTCAACATGATAGTTCGTGATAATATAAAGAGTAGAGACCAACTCTTGAATCGGATCGAAGTTATTAAATGTACGTAAAATTTATACCTTGAATTGCAATTAAATCAATGCCACTCATGTAATAAAAAAACAAAACAGAAAATGTCCCTCTCGCTGAGGACAAACAAATTTTCTTTTCTTCGCTTCGGTGACAAGCAAAATTTTAAGTTCGGGGGAGTTTGATTTAGCTTAAAAGTCATCTCTTTAGTCCATTTCGTTTATTTTTCGCTTAAAATGAAATATTTAATATACGTAATTATGAAGAAACTCACAAATTTGTCAAGAAGGTGGAGGAAGTAAGAAAGAAGAAAAGAGTTAAAAATGCAATATGGATAAAGGTGCGCCCAATCGCGTGAGCAGAAGAAAAGAAATACCAAGTCATTCGCTGATGCAGCTGGGTTACATAGCCCTACCAGGTCGCGGGCAGATAACAAGCTACAGGAAGTCGATGCATGAAACCGCATACGAGAAAGACTAAAGAAATGGTCGAAGTGTCGCGACGGAGATCAAGTCGCGGACATCAAGAAATGCACCGCGGAGATTTGTGAAGGAAGAATACGTGATGTCGCTGACAAGATATCGGCTGTCGACATCGTGAACGGATAGACCCGGGCAAGCCGTAGAGCTACAAAGCAAGGTCGCGACATCAACTGATGTCGCTGACATCAAGAGCAACCAGCTGAAAGCTCCAGAGAACTAAATTGATGTCGCTATTACCCGCACTCCAAGCCACAAAGGTAAAGCTTCATGAAGTAAGGTCACGATAATTTCTCGGGTCGCTGACAAATGACGTTGAAAACTCCGTGAATGACTCAGCCGATGTCGCGATAAGACTGTCGCGATAATCGGAAACAACGTAGAGGAGTCTCAAAGGGATCTAAGTTGATGTCAATGACAAGAGAACGAGGTCGCTGGCATCAAGAACCGCCGCTAGATGAAAGTAGAAGGGAAATGAACCGCCGTCACGATCGGAGGTCAAGTCACGACATCAAACCATCAAGTGAAGATCAGAAGTTATAAGTCGATGTCGCTATTACGAGATCAAGTCGCGACATCGTGAACGACTGCATCAAAGATGCAGAGCCATAAGGGGATGTCACGACAAGACATTGATGTCGCGACAACATGAGCCGACCAAATAAGCCTACGGGCTCCATAAGATGACGTCACATACGAGATCAAGTCGCCGATGATCCGGGCGACATCGCTTGAAGACCGCGAAAGGCCTTAAGCCGAGGTCAGCGACAAGATATCGACGCCGCTACACGGAGAGAACAATTGAAACCTCGCTAAGACGCTGAGAAGATGTCGCGATAAGATGATGATGTCGCGACATCAAGAATGACTAAATCAAGGCTATATAAAGGTAATGACCGTCAAGACAGGATCGAGGTCGCGACTCGATGATGTCACGACAAGGAACCGGGCGTCGCGACGCGGGACAGAATCTCGCCCTGATACCATACCACAAGAGTTACATCGGGATTAGGCCCAATTTAGGAACCCTATAAATACACAACCTATCCGTACCAGCAAAGTAGCTTCGCGCCACGCACGAGGTCCGATCAATGAAGTTTATTTTTCTTTCTTTTCTTTTATTTTTATTTTATTTTGTTGTTTCCATCGCTTTTTAGAGCGCATTATGTTTTCAGATTTTCATTTTCGTTGTATTTTCCGAACTGATGTTATCGCTTTAGTCAAGTCGGTTCTGCATTTCTATTTCTTTTCAAATTACTAATTGGAATTGCTCAGTTCGCATAAATTTCGAATTCGATTGTTTCGCTTTCAACTTGCGCTTCTTATGATCGTGAGGAATGTCAGACGTGTAATTTAGTAATTGAGAATCCAAATGATTAATTGAACGTTATCGCGAATTTATCTTCTCGTAGTCATTCAGCTTAGCTTTTGTTAATTTCAACTACGAATTTACTCGTGATTTTGGTTTTATTGATTTTGATCCAATACGCTTCTTATACCCGTTAAGAGTTGCGTCATTACCCCGATTTCAAGGAAGTCCTCAAGGCACAATGTGGAAGACAACTCTGGGGTAACGCCTAGTTCTTTCAAGGTATACTAACCTGGTCATTAGGATCCTTTCGCGCTGTGGAAGTGCCCACTTGATAAATCCTCTTCTCACTTGAAGTCAAGAATGAGTTGAATGAGTTATCCACTTAAATAAGAAGAGTTCACCTCAATTCTGATAGTGAGTCCAACTCGTTAGCCGAGATCTAATCAAGGAAAGGTTGATCTATCCTAATTCCCGATGGTGACAATCCGGAAGTCAGATATCCCCTTGTCGACCAATAACTCGGGAGTTAAGGTTAATACCATAAATGGGTATGAAGTATTGTAAAGAAAAATACCCGCATTAAGGGAAGTCCTTTTAAATGTAGTTATCTAATTCCCTGTATTCAGAGAATCAGTCATAAATTAGATAATGAAATGTGGAGTGTGAGAGATCCAAACACTACACCGCTTCTCGGGACGTATTTTTGAAACTGAGTTAATCAAGAAATTCGATCGTATTTAACTACGTGAATTGATAGTTCATTATAACTGCTTATTGATGTGTCTGAGATAACTATTCAAGATTCATTTCTTTATTAGAAATTCATTATTCTTTACTCTTTATCTCCAAATTTCTTTGTCGTTATTTCCTGTTATTTCTACCTTCACACCTTCAGATTCAATGCCGACTCACTATCATTTTATCGCCTAAATAAAGTGGAGCTCGAGTAGTCGTGGTAGTTGATTTGTACCCCGAGATCTCTGTGGATCAGCATTCGACCTTTAAATCCATTTTACTACTACGACTACAGACTACAGTAATTAGGCAAATCAAAACAAAGCTTTGAAAATGACTTATTTTAAGAGATTTCTGTTCTACATATTATAATTTCCACAAGTTTATGGCAAGGTTGCTGAGGATTAATTAATAGTCCTTTGGTGATAGTGTCATAAATTTGTACATGTGTTTTGATTTTGTCAACACCTACCCGAATCCATCGATGCCAGAGCGGTAGCAGTTCCTTCGCAAATATATATTCACCTAGTTCTAATCTACGGGTGTTGGGATTAAGGTGTGGAGGAACACACTTCAGAATAAGCTTGTAGACAAGGTTATGAGAAAATATGGTGTCCAAAGATCGTGACAACACTCGTGATACCACCCACGTACAAATGGCCAAGCAGAGGTGTGAATGCTTTGCCCTAAAAATACTTAGAATTTTTTTATAATAATTTTATTATATATTCCGAATATGAATTGAGCAAAACTTGGTTTTTTCTTGGAAAATTGATAAAATGTGAATGTGAAAATAAATATGTGGAGTTATTATATGAATATTATAGCGCCAAATGAGAAATTGGAACCTGCAATAAACCCAAGTGAAAAAGGACAAATTTGGAATTTTGTAAAATGAGGACCTAAGGGTCATTTGAGAAGTGATATATGTGCTATAAGGTAAATTAAGGCAACATAAATCCAAAAATGGGTTTTTGATGTGCCAAACATGGCCTTGAGAAGTGGTATGATACTCACCACATTCGGGTCTTAAAATGCTCGTGAGCAAAACGCTGAGACAAGAGAGAGAGGAGAAAGCTAGTGGTTTGGGTAAGAAGAAGTGAATTTTATGGGAGATCATCCCCATTCTCGTCTAAGGATCAAGACCAAGAAGATTCAAAGGGATTTAAGGTAAGAGCCAAACCCTAGATTTCTTTAAATGATGTTTGGGTTAGAAAAACCCTAATCCATCCATGGGTTTTGCTCATGGTTGGTTTAGGATGATATTAGGATGTTATTGGGAGTGATTCCCATGTTTTATTTTGAGATTTTGAGGATTTTTGAAGAAAAATCTAAAAAAATGAGCAAACTGAAAATCTGGGCATATCGGGTTCCTACGCCGCAACATAGGGAACCCACGCCACGGCGTAGACCTACACTAAGGCGTGGGATGCCTCGCCTTGGCGAGGCCGAGGTGCTAAAATGGCACCCCTGCACACCAGGCAAAGGCCTACACGCCGCGGGCGTAATGTATCGACATCATATGAACAAGTTTCAAATTTTGTTTTCGAACACCTCAGATTTATAATCGATACTTAAGGGCCCTAATAAATGACAATGGAGGTTCAAATGAGATAAACTAAATGAAAAACGTATTGTACCTTACACTGACAAGTTCGTCTTGCGCACTCGTTGTCTAAATCCCAAAATCGTTAACGAAGATAAATTTGTCATTCACTAAAAATGTATAATAATTGTTTATCCACTAAGAGTGGTGTAATTGTTATTCACTAGACGCAGGAGGATCACCTAACCCAGACTCGAGATCGAAGGGAAGGAAATACCAAGAGCCGACATTTTCCGCTTTGTTCACCTAATTCTCTATCCTTATTTCAAGTGTTTTGGTAGTATACCAAATATATCTAAAATGATTATATGGAATGAGTACATCTTTGAAATGATATTACGAAAGTGCATATGGATTTGAAAATGTGATATTTGAAATGTTTGACAATTAATTGCATGTGAGTAATTAATTGAGTTGCAAACGAATTAGTCAATTCTTGACATCTTGAATTGAATCGATATACCGAACGACTAACATGGATGCACCAATCGGCATCCGTCATGAAGGAAAACCACCAGGCAATGTCCCATACGGGATGCACCACCGCATCCTGGCCATGCGATGGTGTATGGCATTGTTAAAATGTCCCACTTGGCGGGATGCACTAATCGGCATCCGTCATGATGGCGTATGGCATTTTTAAGTGACCACATGGTGGGGGTGTACCAATCGACATCCATCATGATGGGAGATTGAAATTGTTAAATGTGTGAGCACATTATCGAAGGATAAAAAGGGCGGAATTCACCGAACGAAATCTGTCATGAATATGAATTGTATAGACAAAGTGAAATAACAAACTTGATGAATGTAAATGGGATTTGTAAACTAAATACATCCTTGGGAGTATATGTTTGAATTCCCGCGATTTGAGTTATAAATTGAAAGCATGTGAAAATGCATATTTGATGATGACTAGAACAGATTTGTAAAGTGTAAGCATGTGAAATGAATAAGCACTGAGTATAGTTTGATATAAAAGGCATGGTTTTATGATAAATGCATGTCATGTTAAATCAAAATTGAATAGGAACTCGTATAGAACCACTACGCATGAAAACGCTTTGGGCCGTGTAGTTTTTATTTATGCGGTGCTTCGAGCAACAGGAAGAGGCAAACATCTGGCTAGCTATACAGAGTCATAGAGAAAGTTGCGACGTATAAGTATACACCCCATCATATGCATATCATTTCTTTTTTAATGTGTGACATTTTGTGAACAAAAGAGTTAAACTCTGAACTATTGTTTTGTATATCACTTTGTAAAGGCATGATACGCCATTTTGTAAACGAATTGTATAAGAGTAAATGTTTATGGGCCTACCATTTGAAATGCTTCCGCGTAATTGAAAACCCTAAAATGAAATGACATAAATAAAATGTTTTGATAAGATAAATGAAAACGGGCCGGGAGTAAATGTGGTTCGATTCGAACCGCCTTCGTTTCGCCAGATTCGTCGCAACACTTGCATACAAAAAAAAAAAAAAAAAAAAAAAAAAAAAACAAATGAAAAGTAAACAAAAAGAATTAAATGAGTATCCCGACCTGGCCGATCCTAACGCTGCACGGAAGGGGTGTTACAAGAGGTGTCAAACAGAGAAATCAAATCTATCTTGGAGAAAACGGTCAACAACTCGAAGAAAGATCATGAAAAATAGATGACGCGCCTAGCCCATAGAACATTCAAGACACCTTGGGATGTCACCGTCTGCTTGTGCCTTGGGAGCCGTACACTTGCCGCTGGAATTGGGAACATAGAGCAGCTACTAGGTAACCTCGACAACAATACAAACAAAGAAGATGATCTGGCGATAAACGCATACCGCAAATTCGTTGAATTCGAAGAGTTCCGCAATGAGGCTTACGAAAATGCTAGGATTTATAAAGAAAGATTCAAAGCCCGCACGATAAACATATCAGAAGTGAAAGAGTTTGAGCCGGGTCAACGAGTCCTCTTATTTAACTCATGACTCAAGCTCTTCCCAAGGAAATTAAAGTCGAGGTGGTCAGGACCATTTACTATGACTCAGGTTTTTCCGTATGGAGGGGTAGAAATCATGCACCCATTGAAGAGGAGCTGTAAAGTTAACGCACAACGATTGAAGCCATACTTTGGAGGTGATTTTCATGCAAGCAAGCAGGCCATCAATCTGAGCACACCGAAAACAGTGCCATAAGGAGTTCGAGCAGCCCCGTAGTCTCAGGAACATTGAGATTAAGAGAAGTTGAGCTAACGACATTAAACAAAGTGCTACTTGGGAGGCAACCAAAGCATTTTCAAGTTTTTCATTCAGTTGTGTAGCTTTGCATATTTTGTTTATTTTAGAGATGGAAATTTTCTTCTCTGAGACTCGTAATCATGTGTTGTCAGGTTTTCGTGCCTCGAGATCGGCAAGGACAGAGAGATAGCGCTCGGGAAATTTACCTGTGGTCGGGACAAGGATCTAAACTCACAAAGGGAGTGCTCCTTAACTTAAAAATGTTTTTATCAAAAAGTTGAGTTACCCTCTTATAACGCTATGACGTTGTATCAGAACGCCGCGACGCTGAAGAAAAAGTTGAAAAACATCGCTTCCAGGAACGCGCAACGCCGGGCAAAATAGCTTGTAGCTACCCTCGAACGCCATGACGCTTGGATCTCAATGTCACAACATTGGAATTTGCACTCTTTGGAACGTCGCGACTTTGCATCTCAATGTCACGACATTGGAAGTCGAATCCTTTGGAATGTCACGACATTGCATCTCAACGTCACGACGTTGCACCCCGAACGTCACGACGTTGCCTTGTTTTTATGAACACGAATGCTCATATTCCCATCCTACGCAAATCTAAAACCCTAGCTCCCTCTCTGGTTTTTTGCAGGTGCCACAACTAACCCCCATCCAACGTCATCCCAACTAATTTTAGCATCCCCCAAGGTCCTGGGCACTGCTTCAGATCCGAAACCCTGTAACCCACTCATCATCATTTCACGCATCTTTCCTCGCATCCAGCTTTCGTGCAAGCTCGCGCAGTCAATTTATAGTGGTGTTTCGAGTTGCTTGTGTTAGAAAAGGAACCCTGTGAGAGGGTGGTGGTCACAAAAGCCTTAGGTTTGAGCCAAGAACACTATCTCACGTAGTGCACACTAAGTGTTTGATTTTTGGCCTAAGTGAGATTTGTGTGGCTTTATTGGGTTTTCAGGTAGAATTGCATTCTACTAGGTGTTAGGAGTTACAGGAGGCCAAGAAGAGTGTGATTAAAGCCTAGAAGATTATCCAAACCCTACCTCACCAAGTGACCAATGTCGAGCAAAAAGCATAAATTAAGCTCGAAAAGAAACTGAAAGGCTAAGAGCCCGCCATGAGAAATTTACACGCGAGTGCGCCGAGAAATTCAAATTAATCTCAAGAACCAATCCTTTATCAAGGAGAAGGAGTTTCATCACATCGATGATTTCTTTCGCAAAACCATTGTGGATAAGGGATGGAGGGCACTTTGCTAACCCTTGAGGCCGGCTGTCACAATGGTGGTACGAGAGTTTTATGCCAATCTAAATTTCTCACGATCAAAAAGGTTCGTTGGGTGTACTGGTTTCGTAGACTCCCCAAGGCGGTTTATCATCGATACTATAACTTTGAGTTTGCTAACTCCGAAGCCTGCGATAGGTCTCCATGAGAAACCCCCAACTATCCCGAAATCCTTAGGATGTTGACCAACTGGCAAGGCGAGTGGAAACTGAACAATGAAGGGCACGCAGTGCACTTCAAGGTCAAACACTTGGCCTACATTCCTAAGGTATGGCATCACTTCATCACATCGCGTCTCATCCCGACGACTAATGTGTGCGAAGTGACAGCCAAGAGGGCCCTGCTAAACTATGCCATAATCCAGGACATCCCATTTGATGTTGGCCAAGTTATAGAGGATGCAATCCTCTATAACAAAGATGCAAAGATGAATCTCGGGCACCCCTTCCTCATCTATGGTCTATGCAAGCAAGCCGAGGTGCCCTTAGAGGACAATGAGGCTTGGATACACCTGATTAAGGCGTTAATGGTTAAGAAAGACAAACCGGGTGTACCGAGATCAGAGAAAGTGTACGATTTGGGCAATGAGCCCTCAAATAAGGATGAGCTTAAGGCATACCAGTCTAGGTTTGGGATCCTAGTAGGTGCCCAGGAAGAGGCCGGGCAGTCATCCACCCAACCCCCACCACCACCACCATCCCAGGAGGAGGATCCAGTCAGTCCTCCCACTACACTGGAGGACTAGGTACATGACTTGATCGCCCGATTCGATGTGTACCGACGACCTTAAGATCACCAAGTCTCCATCGTACCAGACATGGACACGCCTCACAAGGTAGACGAACATAGTGATGCGCAACCAGGTGACCATTATGAGCAACCAACAGTCCATCCAAGAGCAGTTTTCCCAGCTCCTCGCCTTTCACATGCCACCTCCACCACCACCGCAGTGATTCGAGTGATCATCCACCCTCACTTATTCTTTTGTTGACATTGAGGACATTGTCCGCTTCTGTTTGGGAGGTGTGGGTGATCGTGATTTATTTCTGTTTTAGTTTGTTTCTGTGTTTTTTGTTTTAGTTTGTTTCTGTGTTTAGGTTGTTTTAGTTTTTATGTGTTTAGGTTGTAGGTGTTTCTGTTCGTCTGTTCAGTTTTTACATGTTTATGTGTTTTAGGTTGTTTTTGCAACATTGCGTGTTTTAGGTATTGTGTGTGAGTGAATGCCATGCTCGCTAATGGGAGGTTAATTTGAGTAAAAAAATTTTCAAAAAGATTGAGCAGAAAATGAAAAGGGACCTTTAGGTTGTTCCGTGATCTGGAATGGTGTGCTAGAAAGGTTGGGGTGACTTAGTTTAGTCATCCTCTATGTGTTTCAAGAAGCCATTTCCCACACACACACATGTGATCTCCAGGGTATACCTAGGCCTCGAACCTTGCTCACAAGAATTCCACGAGCCTTGAGGGTTTCTAAACACCCAAGTGATGGGACACCTTTGAAAATGAGGATTGCCATCGAGCCCCAAATAGTAAAAAAAAAAAAAGTAAAAAAAAAAAAAAATATGAAAAAGATGTGTGTGAATTGAATAAGTGGGATCGTCCAATCGGAATCCCGGGCACAGTCCGAGGGGCCTTTCAAAGCCTAATGCCCTAAGCCAATTGTGGCCTGGAGCCATTGACTTCACTGCCTACCACATGGGACAGAGGATGGACCCTTTCCACAGTCTAGGGCCTTTAGGTTTGGTTGAGTATTCGGGGTGAAGTTCGAGAGGAACTAAATGCCCGATGCCCTTAACCAACTAGTGGGGAGTCACCAATGAATCCCCGCTACAGGGACACTTAGCTAAAACTTATAGGCACTAGTTTTCTTTCATGCCTAGGTAGTAACGTGAATAAAAAGGGTGCGTTCTTATCCTTCTGTGGTTAGAGTCTTTCAAATGGGCGAGTTAACTTAAAGTTTGAGGGTGCTGGAACCTAGGTATATGTTGGAGATCATGAAACAAATGCACATAGATTTATGGGGAAAGGTCATTGAGAACTCGGGGGGGTTGATGCTTGGTCAGCCTAGCCTTGACAAGCCAAAGTCCTTAGAAAGCTGAACAACTCACATACCCCATTTTAGATGGCAGGCTCGAATTGCTAGCTCGTCTATTTCGACTTCCTTGGCATCGCTTATATCACATCATGTCATAGGCGTTTTGGTGTGTCAATCTTCATGTGTGATCAGTTATGAGTCTGTTTCATCAGGGACAAGCAAGAAGCTAAGTTTGGGTGGGTGTGGGATGAGCGCCAAAACGCCATCATATACCGCCATCACGCTGCTTTCATTCTTCATTTAGTAATAGCGTGTGTTTATCGCCTATATATGATACCGCCTCAGGCATTTCGTGAAAAAGTGGCATTTGAGTCAGTGGAGATTTGAAGAAGAAGATCGAGAACCTACCAACGCTGCGTATGTCCCAACCCGGTGACGCCGAACAAAGACAACGGCCCTTCATCGTACCTTAACATTACGACGCTCCAATATCGCGGACATTCCAACTCGCGACACGTCAGCTGACCAATCAACTAGATTTTTTTGGGATATAAGAAAAATAACGAATATTGTGAGGAATGAGATACGACACAGAAAAGACGACACAGGCATGACTCAAGAGATCGTGTAATCCCTGTATTTTGTATTTTCTTTCTCCTCTTCCTACCGATTAAAACTCAATGATTGAAATGACCAAGATGATGTTTTAGTTTTATTTCTAGGGTTTTGATGTACTCTTGTTACATTCAAATGGATTAGTTATTAATTCTGTTTCATTCAGTATATCTATGGATTCGATGTCAACTTGCTCTATTTTCTGTTAATTATCTACATGGTGATGTTTGGCCAACATCAACATGCTTATGCCGGGAATCTGAAATCGAGAGACAAAGGTTCCCGGGGATTCGAGTAGAGTGACACTTGGTCAATCAGAGAGTAAAGATCTCCCGGTTCTAAGTGTAGCAATTAGGGTTTAATCATTCAAGCTTCTCGGAGTTAAAGGTTGATGCAAAGATGCAATTAAACCCTACTATGAGATAGGCGAATATACCTCGGCAGATATCTCGTGGCATGATCAACTCGCCAATGTGAATCCAAGTAATATTCAATGACCAATTTTACCTAGATTATAATCCATTGAATGTGGCAAGTGAGGCAAAACCTAGTCCTCACACTGAATTAACAACTCATTTTGTGATCAAATTCGTTATACTAGCCGTAATTCAATTTTGAGGTTGAGATCCAGATAATATTCTAGAGTTGATTCCAGTATTCAACACACTTCTCCCTATGGGAACGACACTTGACTAGCCACTATATGATGTAAACTTGACGCGTATACTTGCGCGTCCGTGCCTACGTTTTACATAAATTTTATACAACCTATCCGGAGCCCGTCAATAGCTTCCTATTTTTTAGAGCGACTAAGGATGAGAGCTCGACTATCAAGAGAGTATTATTGAATTATGAGATGATCTCTGGGTAAGCAGTTAGTTTTCATAAATCAAGTATATTTTTTATTTCCTAATGTTGATTCTTTAATTAAGAATTAACACTATTTCTGTTATGTTGGGTATCTTTTCTTCTATTGATACAGGATAGTATCTAAGGTTACAATCCTTGATTGGGAAATCAAAACGAACAATTTTTAGTTTCCTGAAGGATTAAATATGGAAGGTCAGAATAATGGAAGAAAATATTTCATCCGGCGCGGTGAAAAGGTCCTGACAGTCGCCTTGCCTGCCAATCCTATCCTACTCACAGTACTATTTAATACCCATTTCTCTCTATGGAGAACTGCAAAAAATCATGAATTCCTTATGGTGGGGTACGTATAGAAATAATGTATTAGCATTAATTGGCGTTTAGGAAAGACTATGCGTAAAGGCGAATATGCGGTGATGAACTCACCACTTACATAGTTTCAATCTTGCATTAGTTGGAAAACATAGCTAGAATTTGTTGTCTAATACAAAGTCTTTGGTCTCTCGATTAATCAAAGCTAGATATTATTCTCACACTAACTTCTGAGAAGCTCCACTGAGGCGTAATCCTAGTTTTGTAACACCCCGAAATATACCCTAGTTGTTTTCAACATGTTTAGGGTATTTTGTAAGCATGATTGAATTTTTTTCAGAAATTTAATTCAAAATATGAAAGTTAGAAACCTAAAATTTTATACAACCTACGACAAAATCGTAAATTGTCCAAGGGGCATCAAAGACATGAATTAATATGATTAGAGTGCCAAAGTATAAATAATAAGAATCAGTGTAATTAATAAAGTCGAGGACTAAAAGGCAATATGAAAACTTAAATTATAATAGGAGGAGACCAAAAATGGATTATTTTTGGTCTCCAAACAAGGAATTACGGGAGGAAGAGGAGAAGGAAGGAAAGAGGGAATAATACAGTGATCGCTACATGGATTCTTATATGGATACATGACTGTAGTGAATCAGAGGATTTTGGTAAGGATTTTGTACATGAATTACTTGATATTATTGCTAGGTTTTCTCAAGATTAAATCGTCCTTTCTAGGTTTTGTTAGAAGACATCCTAACTCTAGATTTAAGGGAAGTTTTAAGGAAAATCCAGTTGAAATGTTGATATGAATCCTTCACAATTTCCAAGTTTTATGAATCAGAATCCTGGGCATGAATCTCGGATTCTTCGACTAATTAAAAGTAATCAGGAGGATTTCATGTTGATTTGATGAGAGGAAATAGAAGTGAATCATGAAGAAAAGGGGGCATGAAAATGGTGAAATCACCATTTATGGGCAAATTTCTATGGACTGGCAGACCCAGACAAATTTTCTTCCAGACCGAACTCACCCAGAGACAGTCATAGTCGACTTAAGACAGTGGTCTCTACAAATTGTTAGTTATTTTATTTAAGCTTAAAATACGATTTGGAAGTATAGAAGGATGAAATTGCGAGAATGTACTGCACTTCACAGGCGAAGATGTTCGATGGGAGCAAAGTTCATGCCCCGATAATAAGATAGGAAGTTTCTAAACACATACAATCAGAGGTCGCCTAAGACTAAGTATTAAATGACACGCACTCTATCATGACGGGGCGCATCGTCCCTCGACAAGATTTCCCAGATTCTGATTAGTGCCCGACACCTTGGATTAGCACTCATACTCCCGATTAGCAATTTCTGCATCTCCGATAGTGCTACTGCACTCGTCCCACTGCTACGACACTCGTCCCTGCTACGAATCCCCGTCACGCTAGTGCTACGACACCCTCGCCCGCTAGTGCTACTTTAACTCGTCTCAGCACGCATTTCGTGACCCGGGCTCATAAGGCGATGAACCCTGCCCCGATTAGCGCTATGGCACTCCCTGCCTGTACTCCAATCCCGTTTGCGCTACAAGACTCAGATCAGACATCTTCTGATACTTATTGTGTCAAGGTCTTACACTTTATTAAGACTGGTTCAGTATTCCCATATATATGATAATAACCTAGGATAATGAATAAGAGGAAATAAATGTATCGCTTCTCTGATCTAATACTTCGGCATTTCTGAATAAGAATAAGCTCAGAATTCTACTGAGACCCGAATAAAAATAAGTCCGTATGATAAGTCCGTAATACAAATAAGCTCAGAACTCCTACTGAGACCCGAACAAACATAAGTCCGCGAGGCATAAGTTTTGAATAAGAATAGGGCTCTTGACTCCTATGGAGATCCGGTCAAGTATAAGCCTCGTTATAAGTATAAGTATCAGATAAGTCTATGATACGACGCATGAAATTTCTGAGACCCGGTTGTTATATGTCAATATAAATGTATATACATG
Organism: Tetrastigma voinierianum; assembly: GCA_016808115.1. NCBI lineage: Eukaryota > Viridiplantae > Streptophyta > Magnoliopsida > Vitales > Vitaceae > Tetrastigma > Tetrastigma voinierianum. Next base: position 1,386,205 of record JAEQBH010000318.1, on the reverse strand, counting down.
CATAATATATATGTTTCCACTATATAAAGCTTAGCACGGGTTTTAATCCGCAGGTACGTGAGAAGACATCCGAGAACTTCGTGATTCTCGCGTAGGCCAACACACGAAACAGGGTTCATCACCGTGAGGTTCGCATCATCGCGAATGTAAAATGTATAGTTTTGAATATGTAAACGGGACTCAAGACGTATATATGATATCGTAAACACCACTACGGTAGCTCGGTTCGACTTTTGTATATGATATGTTGATATATTATAAGACTGATATACCAATGTCTCATTAAGGTAAAGAGTCCCAAGATAGCGCACTCCTGATCTCCGCTCGATCCACACTGGCCTGGACCGGAATTCGGTGTGATGTTTTATGAAGGAGTATTTGGAAGGCTACGAGTATTATTGATATAGGCATTAGATGGAGATTTGGGAATGTGATGAATATAAACATCTAGCAAGACCCATGGATTACCAACAACCTAAATTTCAAACCAACTACCCCAATTATTAAAGATCGAAGAATCGCAAGTCAGATCCCTACGGGGTACCGTAGATGCAAGTATTAAATTACGATTGCTCAAGGCACTAATGACGAATAGAAAAATATATGTAAGGTGCTGTTGCCATCCAAACTAGGGAAGGATAAATTGGTCTGGGATTTTTCTAAGGATGGTAAATATGTTGTGAAGTCCGGTTATCGGGTAGCATGTGAATTGAAAAATGAATACACCTCAAATAGGAGATTAGATGAATGGCATAAAATATGGAAAATTATGATACCTCCCAAGGTTAAAGTGTTTATATGGGAGATCAGGCCGGGACATCATCCCTATCACTCATAACTACGGCTTAAAAAATCTGTGATATTCCCATCTCATGTGTCATTTTCCAAAATGATGTTGAGAACTCTTGGCATGTGTTGATGGATTGCCCTTATGTTAGAGCCTGTTAGGAAAAGACAAACTTTTCTTGAAATTTAGAGTAGCATAAGACAGTTAGAGAATGCCTCTTAAACATGCTAGTTTTTCAGACTCTGATAGTCGCGAAGTAAACTCAGATGGTTTCATGTGAATTGAGGCCATGAACAAGCAACTACTTTATTGCAAAGCAAACCTTACCACCAAGACAACAGTAAATTCACTGACATTAGAAGAATGGGTGGATGCAAACAAAACAAGAGTGTGTGACAATCTCAAGAATCCAAGCAAACGACAAGAAGACATGTGCCCGATCGGATGCCAGAAGTAGTTGACGCGCCTAGATATGTTGTTTTATTTGCAGGAGAAAGGCTACACATGGAGAGGATAAGTCTGCAGACATCAAGCATGCATGAAGTAAGATCGGGAGCTAAGCCTATACCCATTGAGTACGCATGATCTCTGATTCCAACCCAATTATGCATTCGAGCCCCAACATGTACAACAGGGCGGCTGATGACAAATTAAAATGACCACCTGAAAGTGAGCCACCTTGACAAACAGCTCCTGGCGAAGATAAGAGATGTACCTCGAGATGTTCCTCCCCGAGATGTTCTCTCGAGATGAGCCCAATATCACACCGAGATGTTCTCATGAGATGAGCCCAAAGACTACGCGACCTCCGAGAGATGCACTGTGATATGTTCTCCTTGAGATGAGCCCAAAGATTCTGGGCAGTCCCTTGGAGATGAGACTAGCAATCTGGGCGCCCTCGAGATGTTATTAATGAGATGAGCCCAGTAATCGGGTGACCTCCTTGAGATGTTCTCCATGAGATGACCCTGTACTTGGGTGGCTCCCGTGAGATGTTCTCCCTGAGATGTTCTCCTTGAGATGTACTCTGTGAGATGTTCTCCTTGAGATGTACTCCGTAAGATGTTCTCCATGAGATGTTCTCCTTAAGATGTACTTCGTAATATGTTCTCCCTGAGATATTCTCCTTAGGATGTACTCCGTGAGATGTTCTCCTTGAGATGTACTCCATGAGATGTTCTCCCTGAGATGTTCTCCCTAAGATGTTCTCCTTGAGGGGCTCCCTTGAGATGTTCTCCATGAGATGAGCCCAATACTCGGGCAGCCTTCTTGAGATGTTCTCTATGAGATAAGCCCTGTACTCGAGCAGCCTCCTTGAGATGATCTCCATGGGATGAGCCCAGTTGTAGACCCTCAATTTTGTCCTTCAACACTTGCATTTATCCTATGGGTGTCACACTCACACATCATTCTCATATGGCACTGCAGGGTCCTTTAGGTTTCAGGTCCCCACAGCTCCTGTGGGCTTCTTTGTATGTGGTACATTGGAGGCGAGGTAGTTATTGAATCATGCCATAGGAAGCAAGTGGGCTCCTCCTTTGAGGCTTTAACTCCAATCAGAGTTTCTCGAGTATGTCACGAGGAGCACTTGGCTTCTTCGGAGCTAACAGACCCTCTCATTCGAACTCGGAATCATGCACCATTTTTTTTATGGACTCCTTGTTCTCCAAGGAATATTCTATCAAAATTAGAAATTTTTTCCCAATCGGTCCTCAAAGTTTCAATTTAGGCAGATCACAAAGGCGTTTGAATTCTCAAAGACTGGGCTTGTTTCGATCATATCTCCCTCATCCGAACTCGAAATCATGCACCGTTTCTTTTGTTGGATTCCCTACTTATTGAAGAATCCTCTAAAAAAATTTAAGAATTTTTTATCAACCAGATCGACCGATTGGGAACCTAGTTTCATCCGCTTGGACAAGATTTCAATTGCAAGTTCATCATAGGAGCATGTTCAAATTCCGCAGCACCTGATCTTGTTTTGGCCTATACTCCACTCTATCCGAATGTAATCATACTTTTTTTTTTTGGTTTCCTTATTCTTCAAGGAACATTTTATCAAATTTTCAAAAAAATTCTCATCAGGCTCGACCAGTTGGCATCTAGTTCAACATGTTCATTGTGCCAACTTGTATAGAGCATTGATTTTGGTGATTTTTGAGCCCAAATCCTACTTGGTTTGGGGGCCTATGCTTCCAGATCAGTCCTAGGCACTGCTCGGGGTCCATGATGGGCCATTTTTGTTTCTTACAACTCCACCTGAGTCCATTTTGGATTCTGGTGGTTAAGAATGAGCACGTGGCGCCTCCTAACCTCGTGAATATAAGAGTGTTTATGGAGCTAGCGAAGTCCGAGACTGATTTTTCGAGTTCCCGAGACTGAAGGTGTGCAAAATAAAGTGAGCTCAGATGTTTATGAAGGAGAAATACAAGCAAAATACATGAAGAAGGAAGGGGGGATAAAGGAAGGAAAGGAAGAAGAAAAAGGGGAAAAAGAGAAGGGAAGAAGGAAGTGGATACCTGGTTTTGGAGGCATAAAAGAAGGAAGACAAAGGGGAAGTCGTGAATCCCATGTGATATGAACGCTTGCATGCTTCTCCGCTTCTTTTGCGCTTGTCTTCGCTTTGATGTTTGCTCGCTAAGGCACTAGGCATTGTTTTGGCCGCTTCACTATTCAAAGTCAAATTGTGTAACGTTTGTTTTGTTGGATTCTTACTTATGAGGAATGTTCTAAAAATTTTGAGAAATTTTCAACCTTCTTAATTACAGTTCCGGATCATCCACCATTAGGTTCTGCTTTCGTGAAAGTGCTAAGGCACTAGGTATTGTTTGGGTTAGTTTTCACTCATTCAAAGTCAGAATTGTACACCATTTATTTTTTTTGGATTCCTTAATATGTAAGGAATGTTCTAAAAAATTTTGAGAACTTTTCTCAACCGCTCACCGCCAGAATCCTGACAGCATTCAATAGGTTCTATTTTCAGAACAATGCTTAGGCACTAGCATTGCTTGTGCCGCTACTCATTCAAGTCTAATTGTAAACTCGCTTTCTATTTTTTTCGGGATTCCTTAATTCATATAAAGAATAAAAATTTTTAGAACTGTTCTAATCGGTTTGAACGGTTGGGGTACCGGGGACGTCTTGCCTTACGAGAAGTTATATTTTCAGAACAACAAATGGGGAACTAGGTATCAAGCCAATAATTGTCACTCATTCTGAGCCTAATTGTACACCGTTTGTTTTGTTGGATTCCTTACTCTGTAATAAATGTTATGAAATTTTTTTAAAACTGTTATCAATCGTCGATCGCTGGGGAAACTGATCAGCTTGCTCATTATGTTTTTTTTCAAAGAACAACAGCTAGGGACATCAGCATTATTTGGTCACTACCATTAAGAGTCAATATTGCAAATAAGTTTGTTTTTTTGGATTCCTTACCCTTTGAGGAATGTTAGGAAAAACTTTGAGAAAGTTTCTCAATCGGCTCAACCGGTTGGGGAACCAGATCATCCGTTTCATTAGGTTTTGTTTTAGGAATGGAGTGGGCACTAGACCATTTGGCCATACTTCGATCATGCAAGAGTTGAATCAGGTACCATTTATTTCGATTCCTTATTCGTAAGGAATGTTATAAAAACTTTTGAGAATTGTTCTCAACCGGCTCGACTGGTTGGGGAACCGGATTATCCAGTTCATTAGGTTATGTTTTCAAGAACAACAGTTATGGTACTTTGCATTGTTTGACTCAGTTCTCACTCATCCGGATTTGGAATCATACACCGTTGCTTTTTTTGGATTCCTTACTTTTTTAACAAAATTTGATATTTTTTCTCAATTGGATCGACTAGTTGGGAAACTGGATCAACCAGTTTGTCGAGGTTTTTTTTTTTTAGGGATAGTATGATTTTAGCTTCAATTGTATCATGAACTTTTGATGAGTCAAGCCCATTCACCCATATTAGTGTAGGCTGCATTTAAGGTCCAAATGGGGCTTCAGTAGAGGTTAATGTGGTCCCATTTTGGATTCATAAGAATTAGGGTCAATGCAAAGTCAAAGGTGGTTAGTTACACTAAGAGTTCTTGTTTTGTCGTGTAGAGCCCAATTCTTTGAGATGAATAAACATGTTTGTATAGCTGCACAAGTGGTGTAGCATCAATGAGTGGCTAAGATGCGATGTATGGTTTTTCCCGGCTTCCTTTGATTTTGATATTTAATTTTGAGAGATTGTTGTATGCCCAAAATGTGCAACTAACCTTCCCCTACAGCGCATGGCTAAGGACTACAGGTATGTGCCTTTGTTTATAATTTGTTGAGATTAAATGTATGCTGGATGTAGCCTAGGTTTATGTAATTCATGTCGTTTGTCTAGCCTAGGTGGATAACGGATCTTTGATCCATATGCTCTCATGTGCTCAATTCATTAGTAAAGACCAAGTTTTGGACCTAGAGGGGTGCTACCTCGCATGGGGTACCTTCCCAATAGGTAATCTGATCCCCGAACCCAAAAATCTAGTTTTCATGGACCGCTTTTTCCTTATTAGAGTCAATGGGGGGTTTTTGTTCTTACTTCATTTTCCCGATTTAAAAATAAATAAATAAATAAAAAGTAAGTGGTGACTCTAAACAAAACTGTTCCCTACTATGGACTGATTTTCCAAAGCTAAAAAATCAACTCACTTTTTCTATTAATAGCGAGTCGCGCCAAAGACGCGGATCGTGTAGTGTCCACAAATTGGCACTTCCACTAGGATCAACCTTAACCTGGTTTCATAAGAGGGTCATCTGAACTTGAGTCAAAATGCTGGAGCACGCGGTTCATCAACTGCAGACTCTTAGGCTACACAACAACCTGATGATCACTTCACCGCCGTATTCGCATACACTGCGGGTTTGTCTGCGCTTGTGCGTTCACCGCAATTCCCAGCATGCTTGCTCACGGTTGATTAGTACCTAGCTATATGTTTCGACGGGCATAGATGGTTAGTTTGTGTGTAGATTTGTGGCAGCTTCTGCTCTTCGCGTACGACTATCACGCATGGCTACTTCTCGCATGACTACTTGATTTGTTTCCAGGTTCGCTTGTATCCCCTTTGCTCGAATCACTACCTTGGTCGATTATTCCTCATTGATATTTGGAGCTGCTTAAGAGTCATTCCCAATTGTTTGCCTCGAGCAAGCTAGAGTTCGAGTGTGGTCTGAATGTAGGCTATATCATGTTTCGGGAGCACTATGGATACCTAATATCCTATAATGTGCCACTTGTATAGCCTTGACCTGATTTCTATGGATACATGGGCTGGTAAGCCATTTTGATCGATGTTAGATCGAGGTTGTAACACCTCAACATAAATTTTTTAATGCTTTTTAGATGTTTAGGGTATTTTGTAGGGTATAATTTGCATTTTCGTATAAATGTAAAACGTGAAATTTTCAAACTAAAATCTGTACAAGAAACATATGCAAGGAATTTTCAAAACAGGATATAAAAGTCATAAGATAATAAGATTATATGCCAAAGTGGAATAATGGAAAGTTATGTGCAAATATAAGGGAACTTGAGGACCAAAGTGCAATAAAAAGGAAGTTTAAGACCAAATTGGGATAAGAATAATTGATCTCTCATTTTGGAGGGGAGCAAAAGCGTGAAGGAGAGGAGAAGAGAGAAAGGAAGAGAAAAAGAAGAGAAGAAGAAGAAGAAGAAAGGTATGGATGCTATGATGATTTTGTATGGAAACCTTGAGCATGGAATGCTATGTTTTTGTATGGAACTTGTATGGAAGTGTTTGAATGGATATTAGTGGTTCCATTTCTAGGGTTTAGTTAGGAATTCATCCTAACCCTAGATTTGTTGAAAGTCAGCTGGTAAAACTTGAGTTTAGTATATGGATACATGTTTATGTTGTTGTGGTTAACCTAATTTACAAGTATTTGAGATCGTCTTAAAACTCCTACTAATTCTATGTTTGGTTTTGCTGGGTTAGAACACATTTGGGAGTTGTTTTGGTGATACTTTGGAGTATTTGAGGTTTTAAGGATTTATGGAAAATGATGAAAGGAGTAAATCGTGTGCTTGTCCTAAGTCACAAGAAGGGAACCCTCACAGCTAGCCGGAAGGTCCACGCCACGACGTGGCATGTCCATGTCATAGGATTTGGTCCACACCGCGGCAGGTCGAGTGGGAGGCTGGTTGCCTCGGGTACGCCAGAGGCTACGCCAGTCAAGGTCTACGCCATAGCGTAGGCAATGGCTTACGCGCTGACGTAGCTACTATTCATAGCATGTAAATTTCGATGTTTTGTTTCGAGTTCGATGCGGGAAAACTTAATGCCCCTATGATTAGATAATAGGTTCCTGCACACATATCATTGTAGGACTGTCTAAGACCAAATATTAAATGACATGGTACTTCTGTTACGCAGGCACGCTTTGACGCTGTTTCAAGACTTCGCTAAAGGTTACAACACTCGCTACGTGGGCGTATTACAACTTCTAATCGCTTCCGCAAGACTTACCAGTGCTACTACTTCTATCACAGCGTACATACCGATCGCTTCCACTTCCTGCCGCAAGTTATGACACTTTTGTTGCATGCAGACATACCGATCGCTAAGCCGCACTCGCTAGCTGGTTACGACACTTCCGGGTCATGGCAGCACGCCTCGATCGAAGGCTTCCAAGACTCATGAAGCATGACACTAAGATCGTACAAGACCTTGGGTACTTATTGTGCTTTGTGCTACTCATCTCTTATTACTAGTCTAGGTAGTCAAATAGTTATATGACAAGAATCTGAATAACGAATAAGAGTAAAGTAATGTACATCGTGTCATTCCGAATGTACCGACGTACCAGACAAGTATAAGCTCAGAGGCACCTGGCTGTACTCCCCATATAAGTATAAGCTCAGAGTACTCCACGTACCCCACAAGTATATAGCTCCATAACTCCTAAGGGAGAACCGGTCAAGTATGCTGAATCATTTATACAAGCGGGCCGCATAAGTTTGTTATATGAATTCATGCAAATTCGATATCCGGCATCGTTATATGCTTAACAGAAAAGAGTATTAATGCATGTACATGTATAAGTCATATGTTCTACTAAGCTGCAAAGCTTAGCAGAGTTTTAATCCATGTAGGTACAGAGGAGGACGCCCGCATCTTCCGATACCGTCAATAACACACTATAGGGTTCATCACCGTGAGGTTTCAGACTCGATTATGTAAATGTAAATGGCCAATTTTCAGATATGTATATGTAAGGGACTTTATGGACTGATGTATTGACATTGTAAACACCACTATGGTGGTAGTTTTATTTTATATCTTTGTATATGATATTTTGATTCAGTTATAAGACTTAGGTCCACCAATGTCTAAAACAACAAGTAAAGTGTCCCAATACAGTCTCTCACCCCCTTCGTCTGCCTAGGCGAGGGTTGGGGGTGTGACATAGGCTACGTATCCCGTCTGGGTACAATCATCTAGCTTTTAAGACTTGCCTTTTCCCGTTGTCAAATTTTGAGCCACATTACCCCTAAGGTATCACCATGTAACCCATCCTACCGTGCGGAAGCCATATATCACTTAAATTCGCCACATCACAGCGTCGGGGTCATCTCTCTCGCAGGATTTTAGTCATACATCGGGTTTGATTGTGGATTGATAGTCATGGGACCGACATACCCTTTCCTTTGAAGGATTGTTGATTGAGACCACCCTGGTTCCCACCTTGATCCGAATCCTGAGGTGTGACTCCAGCCAGAGGATCGATTCACGCAGCGCCTCGGGGCCAGAGCATATGTCAGCATCATAGAGATACACCATGAATACGCCATTATCGACTGGGCCTGGTCGAGATTATCGATACCATGGCATCTCTCCGGATGCCATTAGATCAGATAGAAGATTGATGCATCAGCCCTCGCAGGATTATACAGCTCTACCTCCTCCACCACTACCACCACCATCCGAACCCATCAGACACGTGACTATACAGCTTCCACCTCCAAGACCACCACCTATTCAAATTACAAACCCCACAAATGGGCATTTGTACTACACGATCAGACTTAAACCATACCACATTCTGTAGTAGCCCCTACACAAATTATTGATGACACCTGCAGTTCAGATCGATAGGGATTTCTGGTTGCAGGATCAAGTCTCCGCATGTTTCCGATGGAGTTATAGGTTGGGACTGACATGATGACCTACCAAAGGGTAGCTCTCACTAATCGAGTTCCACATGCCTGACATTGAGATATACATTGCATAGGTGCCTCACATTCACTTGCGCTATATTAAATGCTATTATGCAGCATAAACTCGGATGAGGCACAAAATGATTATCTCTCTGCCATCGTAGTGGTGCCAAGACGGGTTTGCCTCATCAACTCCTTTCGACATAATATACGTGGGCCGATTTGGGACAAGAGTTATCAAACAAAGATTCTTTAATATCAGAGGACGTGATCCCAGGGAGTTAGAGCCCTGCAGAGGCCTGATGAGTCACACTTCATTTATCTCCAATGAGGGAGAAGATAGCATAGATTATAGATAAGACTCCCTCGCAGCGCCATCTACCAGCCTGATTATGCCTGCGCCTTCACCCGATTCCGTAGGCATCTCATGGGCTTTCCATGCATGCACTTTGATTAGTTCAAGCCTCTATATATCGAGGAAGGCATAGCTAGAGGATTATAGGCAGAATCTTCCCCTCCATATTCAAAAGGGAAGAAGCCGGGGTCAGGCCCCAGATCATCAGATATTAGTGCTATTGGTACATCTAGCCACCGGTTTTCATGTCGGCCACATACTCATAGTAGATATTCCTCCTTACCATGGTACAATGTAATCAATATTGTACTGGCCATTCTCATGTACTTCCAAGAGGCCTACATATCTACATCCCCTACCACACCAAGATATGCTACTAGCTGTGTACCTTTTGTGAGGCCACTGTATGGTACCATTACGAGAGGAGCATCGCCCACCGAGGTTGGCCAAGCATAACTCTGGATGCCACCGAGTCGAAAGCATTTCGCAGATTGGTTGAAGGGTTTGATTGCTCCACTACTACCCATATCACCACCACATCCTACCCCACCGTGATCTCAAAGATGATTCACCGTGCCTACCATCGTGAGCTGAAGCATGATGCATACTGTGTGGACGTTGAGACATGCCGCTAGACTCTGATTGGTCGTGGTTTGGTTGATTTAGATGCCCGCAAAGGATTACAAATCCGCTTCTCCATCATGACACTAGAGTTTGCACGACACCCATGCGGTGTACATTCTTGTTTCAGACGATATTCATGATAGATTGGAGTGGAGGAGGCCTCCCACAATAATCAATTTATTCACGCACTTATTTTAGTGGACACGTCACAAAGCCACGGTAATTAACTTCAGATATATACGGCAAAATTAAAAATTTGCATTTTCTAACTCAACAGATCCATGGATCCGATCAGATGATTCGTGATAGAAGAATACCTTATTCACGCTTAGAATATCATCGTTCGCAAACTGGGGTGGCTTTAAACCTCCTTGTTGAACCGGTGCGTAACGATCGCCTAATTCTCTACAACTATCCACACGAATGAGCCTTCTTGGAAACCAAGAGAGAAACGAGTGTGCTAGCATTGGGTTGAGTCTCATGAAAAACCCTTAGTTGCCTATCTCAAGTGTGAAAAACGAATGAATGAATCTCAGATAGGATTCTGGCTTGAAGATCAATTAAGCCTATATTACTTTCATTCCATTCTATGTGTGTGACCCTATAGGTCCATATAATGTTGGTAGTGGGCTCAAAAGCCCATTTCAAGCTCTGCATGGATCGTGTTACCTAAAGGCATTATGACCAATTAAATTATGGGATGTCAATAGTCTGACATAAAACTATAATCCATAATAAATGTCGTAGTCCATTTGTCTCATCGGATCCTTAATTGAATACAAAAGGACATGGACTATGTCCCTTGTAAAGTTCAACTCATGTGCAATTTTCTCGACTTCCATGTAAATCGATAATACAAATGACATTAATAACCTTATTAATTCATTCGGAGCATGACCACGCAATTTCCACTTACATGTCAAGGCCCATAGATATCTCTCCAAAAAGATGGACAAATCCCTTTCATCTACTCACGTCCCTCTACATGATTTATTCTATGTCTAACTACAGTCTGTATTACCACCCTATTATAGATGATGTTGAACTGTGTCAAAACATAAAGCTCCTCATGTAGAGACCTATGGTGGTGTTAGGTCGAATGAAAAAAAAGAAGACATTATTATGATGGAAAGTACTTGTGACTTATAATCCATGTAGTATTCTCATGGTGGGTCGATCCAATACAATGTTCACCATGTACTTATGAGCTGACTTAATATCATATATCCATGATCAGTAGAACATGATCATCGCCAAACCCATACTAGTCTTAATTCATCATTTCTCCACCAATAATGAACGGCATCAGGAGAATTTAGAATAGTATTCCTTTCAATCAAGGTTCTACAACTGCTTACACACTTGGTGACCATAAGTGCAACTTTCAATCATTTAAGTGAGTAAATCACCAAATTAGAAACAAGATGATAATGAAAATGCCTTCTTTAATATTATGAAAGTAATAACTATTACACTATCGCCTCAGGCACATCAATAACAATCTCCATCAGACTAAAAAGGTCAATCGATACGTATCTAATACCCATTGACCTAAATATGACTCCCTACGCCATTGTGGGAGTGGGCTGAAGTAGTGGATCCTCGTACATTGCCAGATACTCCGTGATATCTTGACATCTCCAGTCGGTCAACAATCTGGATTCGTGATCTGTGTTCCTTAACTCGTGCTTGTGTCCCATTATTATCACAAAATAAGTCCATCGGATTCGAGATGCTGAACCACTCCAAGTCCAAACATGAACTTCGATCCAAATGTACCGCCTCTGTCGTCTCGATGCACCATATACTCTAGCTCTCGTGAGTAGGACCGACTACGTGTCTCATGAACTTTTCCGCCTAATAACACCTCCATGCAAACAAACACAAAACTCGACCGCTATCCAAATCATCTTAGAGTCAGACCGAAGCTAGCATCAATGTAACCATTTACAACTAGCTTTGTTGGAATCCAGCAATAAGAAAACGCAGCGGAAATAAAAAAAAATTTAATGTTGAACTGCATCAAGATCCAAGCGGTTTGATGAAACTAAACAATGAATCAAGGAAATCCAGATCTTACCTCTTGTAGACCAAATCCTTTTACTAAGGCAAGATTCGCTGATCACATACATCGTTGAAACACAAATAACTCCTTCTGAAACGATCCAATGGCAACGAGCTGGCATGATGCAAGATGCAAACGCCTCTAAAGGTATCCACACGACCATGAACATGGGATGGATGTGCTAGCACCTTATGATAGGTCTTTGTCCCACAAACCAAAGACACCTTAGTGTCTTCCAAAACTTCTAAAAGAATTCTGAAAAAACTATTTCAAAAGAAATCCACTACTTTTAGATGATAACCCATATTTATATCAAGCCTCCCAAACCCTTTTTTATTAAAACGACTTAAACCAAATTCCATTAACTATTAATGGCCTGTGTCATTTAATCATACTAAAAGAGAGAGCCTTCAGCCATCCCATTATAACTAATTTTTATGGTAGATCTTACAGTTCACTAATGTCATACGGCCCAAATCATATTCTGAAGCCCACAAGTTATAATCGTCTCTAGCAAGACATTATAACTACCCAAAATCAAGTGAATTCAATGACTTGAAAACCTTTACCATAGTATGATATTAGTCCTTCAATACACGATGTCTCGATTAAGCACAGCACGTGGATGAAGTCATCTCTTTATACAACTTAATCATTTCGATTCCTCAAGTAGACCGACTAAACAAATGATATCGATAACTCCGATCAATCTCATTCACCCATTCACGCATTTCGCCTCAATTTATCAAGAGGCTAACAGACATCTCACTCAATTAAGACGACAAATTCCTTCACTATCACTCATTCCTCCACATGATTTGACTGCGACGCCCAACCATACCGTATTACCATCCCGTTAGCGCGCTAACAGCCACGCCAAGACACGGTTCCCCGCGAGAATCCATGGTGAATTCAGTCAAGGACCCAAATACTACTCATCAGAATGAGAATTATCGAAGGACATAATCCATGTAGTATTTCTATAAAGAAAGTCACCAATAACATGAACTTAACATGTAATATGTTCGAGTAACATCTTATGTTCGCGACCAAGAAAGTGGTCTTTTCTCAAAACATAATAGTCTACTTCATTATTATTATTCCCACAATAATGATCGATCATGGACTATTTTAGAATAGTGTTCTTATGCCTTAAGGTTTTACTATCAAGTCACATACTTGGCGATACAGTTTTGAGCCAACTATTCAAGGATCCGATTTTACTGGTTAAACCACAATTTAAATAACAAGATAAAATGATAAATGTCTCATGTATATAAAACATATAATGACAATGTATAAGCATCGATGTGAGTATATCATCAATAATCTCCCACTACTTCTAAGCCCCAATCATAACCTAATTTAATTATCACCCAAGATTTAATTATCATGTTCATCGTGGAAGAGGTTTACCAAAGGACTGGGCCAACATCAGTTATCAAGATGAATCCCCTTACATATCTTAACATCTCTCTCTCATTGATCTCACGAATGAGTTGGAAACGCCCCGAGCATGTGTTTGATCGATGTGATTCGGCTCCTCGCTCGGAGCAATAGCCCCATTATCACACAGACGCCCCACTGGGTTTGTAATGCTAGGAATAATACTCGGGCCTAAAAACGGAATCTTTGATCCAACCGCTTCTAGCCAGACCGGCGCGCAACTATGGACACCCCATAGTAGAACCGACCAATGCGTCTTACTTGGAACTTCGTAGTGTAATCGATCACTAAGTGTTCGCTTGAACTTCAATACAACACCTCCATTCAAACAAAACACAAAACCGACATATCTAAAGTCATCTAAGTCGATTGAAAACCAAAGATTTATATAACTACTCTCATAACTAGCTCGCCTTCTTGTCCAACATAGATCAAAAAAATATCCTTGTTTCTTCTCAAGTACTTAAGGATATTCTTGACTGCTATCCAATGACATTCACATGGATTTGACTGGAATCTATTTGTCATGCTTAAGGCATAGGATACATCAGGTCGGGTGCAAAGCATGGCATACATGATAGAACCAATAGCCAAGATAAGGATTTCCATCCAGCGCCTCTCGCCCTTCATGGTTGATTGAGACGACGGTTTAATGCCACAGACATCGGTGCAAACTCTGAATATTGCATGCCAAACCTCTTTAGCACTTTGTCTATATACCCACTTTTAACTCGTGTCGAGTAACCAAGTGAGATTTATCTCTACAAATCTTTATACCGGGATGTAGGCGGCTACTTAAGTCTTTCATTGAAAAACATTTCCTCAACCAAGACTTGACATCAGAAGGTAGATGTTGCTTCCAATGAGTAAGATGTCAAACACATACATCACTAAGAAGATAATTGTACTCCCACTAACCTTCTTGTATACAGACAAGGCTCATCTTCATTTTTCATAAAGCCAAACTCTTTAACAAATTTCATCAAAAACGTAAGATTCCAGCTTCGTGAAGCCTCGCTTTAACTCCATAAATGGATCTAAAGCTTACACAATCTATTGTGGATATCGAGGATCGACAAACCATCAAGTCAGGCCGCGTACATCCTCGAGTAAGTTTCCATTAAGAAACGCCGTTTACATCCATTTGTCAAATCCGTAATCATAGTATCGCAATGTATAGCAAGAAGAACTTAATAGATCTGGCATAACGATAGTGAAAAGGTCTCACCATAATAATACTACTTAGCTTCTTGTTTTGAAATCCGCAACAAGTCGACTCAAGGTCATCGTTTGATCTTATGAACCCATTTACAACCAATGATCTTAGCACCCCGTGTGGATCAACCACCAAAACTCGCATCATTCAGATTACATCTCGCACTTCATGGTCAGTTTTTTTCTAATCTCGCTCATCATTGTCTCATGATAGGTTGCAGCTCATCTGACCACGCTTCCATGGTTTTGTCGCCGCTATGAGAAATCCACATCTCTTGGCTCATAATGAATCCTATTGACCCCTGTAAACTTATGCGTAAGATGCTCACTCAACAACCGTCATGGGAGTCAGAGAATTTCCATGAAGGCTCCGTTGGCAACTTTCGTCTCAACTTCAAGAGATGTCATACTTCCACTAATCTTTCGAAATGAACTTTCTTTCCAAAAGACTTATTAATAGCAACAAACACTATTCCTCGCATGGGATGTGAAAAGTAGTACCTTTGTTTCTCGATACCTACAATAGCACTTATCGATTCGATGCTAGTTTATCGCCCACGCCTTGCTATAAGCTTCACAACCCCAAATCTCTATGAAAAGACAAACCAGACGCTTCCGTCCACAACTCATACTAAGTGTTTTCTCAACCGCTGATGGACCCCATTCAATAAGAACGCGTTGCTTCTCACACATCCCTGTATGATATCAAGATCCTGTCACCTCCATCATAGATCGAACCATATCTAATAAAGTTCGATTTCTCCTTTAGATACACCATCTATCAGGTGTTCTGCGGGAGTGAGTCGTGAGACTATCCCCATAATCCTGAGATGATCATCAAATTTTGGCTTAATATTCACCCACCTCGATCATATCAGTGTTTTGATATTTTTACAAGTCGTATCAGACTTCATTCTTGAATAATTTGAACTTTTCAATGATTCGCACTATGCCTCATTATAGAGATGTAACCATATCTACTAGTCACTCAAAATGTAATGAAGGATCGATAACTCCTCTAGAAATTGAGCTATTAGTCCACAAACATTTGTATGTATATGGGCCCAAATAAGTCACTAGCCCTCTTCATAATCGTGTCCATCAAAAGGAGCCTGGGTCATTTTTCCTAGTAAAATAAGATTCATGTTTCAAATGACTCTAAGTCAAATGAATGTATTAGCCCCATCTTGATGGAGCTTCAAGATGCTTTCATCGATACACAGCCCAAACGATAATGCTAAAGAGTCTGATCTGTTCATTGGACTTTAAAACCTCTGAATGTTATAGACGGTCATTGTTCAATGTTATAAATAGACCATTAGATAAATGAGACCTCATAAAAATGTCCATTATAGATGGAGAAAATATTATTCTTAATAATAAATGAAATCCATCCACGCCTAAACAAGAAACTGAATAATGTTTCGCCATGTTATACATAATAACAATTTTTAATTGGAAAATGTCCACTAGGGCAAGTCAAACTGCAACTCCTACAGATAATATAATAACTTGCCTTTACTTCCAGAGTTCTCACGCTTTAAATTAATGATCTATCAAGTCACAGTTCCCGTGACATTTACACAAATGAGATCTACATCTAGTATCTAATAACCCATGAAGCGTAAGTGAGACAGATTGACTTCATAACATAAATATTCGGCGGCAGCCTCTACTTTCTTCACTCAAGAGAGCTTACAATTCCTCTCTAATTAATCTGTTTCATTGCGGTATCGCAAATCCCTCTCACACAGCTCGCCTTAGGCTTGACCGACCTTGCCTTTCTTTACCTTATTGCCTTCACTCTTTCTTTTCACTTCCCTTTCAACCATAAGCACTAGATTTGTCTTGAACAACGTCTCAAACATTCTTAACATCTCCATGTAACTCAAAGAATAGATTTCCATAAGTGGTATATCAGTTTATAAATAAATTAATCATAGATTCAAGATAATGAACCTGTAATCATATCAATAGCCAACGCATGACTAATAAGTACTAAGCTTATCAAGTCGATTGATGAGACCCTTCATCTTTAGCACATGTGCACTTACCGAAGTGCTAGGAGTCATCTTCGCATGCATTCAATGCTTCTTGGTGGTTAACCCTTCTTGATTTGTTTGCTCTGAACATTCCCTCATAGACGACTCATCATATCAGCCACTCACACATCAAGCTCGAGTTTATGGGTTGTAAGATAAGACAAAGTTATATCCACAGAGTCATTCAAATGCTTACTATAAGCATCCCCCTTTCACAGGGGGCATCAAGTAGCGGGTGAGGTTCATTAGGGATTTAATATCAAGAACATACATCTTCTTCCTCTTTTGCTTACACAACTCTAAATTTCGTATAATCAATCAAGTGAAGTTTGTCCCATTAAGTTTTTCCTTTTCATGACGTATCAGCAGAGTAAATGTCGATGTTGTCTACGCCATTAGTCTACATACAAAAATATGCAAAGCTTTTAATAAAATGAGGCTCCTTTAATAATACTCCCACTAAAATGACACTCTTAATTACAAAGAAACAATCTTATAGCTCTTAGTGGGTGAAAATCCACGTTGATCAAATTCAAGCTACGCATAATGACTTAAACCTTAAGCTAACTAGGGTAGAAAATCCTTTCCTTTTATGCCTTTAGCCCAAAACTGTTATGATAGTTTGTTAAGTCTAACCATATTCAATCTTATGATATCACCATTATCCATCATGTCTTCCTAAGATACCACACACCCCTGGGCTTGGCAAAAACTACAACACTAACAAGTATTTATAAGTGCAATTGTGTGAGGGAAGGCATTTGATGACTTAATATTTTATGATGAAATTATCAAGTTGTTAGGCAAACTTTATAAACATATACATGCATCACATACAAGCATATTAATAAGAATAAATGGACATGTCATGGCTCATTTGCGGTGATTCCATAAGCCAATAAGGGAGATGCAAGATTACTTTACCAATACCTTAGCTTTATGGGCTTGTCTCCAAGAATGAACAGGCCTCCATTCTTCGTTCTTCTTCATTACAAGCAAGTAATAATTGTATGTTATTTTATGCTAAAATAATAAAAAGAGACACACATGTTGTGTCAATAAAAACAATGACACGCAGGCCATATGCTAATATATTGAAAAAGAGACACACATGTTGTGTTAATAAAAATTAATGACACGCAGGCCATATTTAAAAATTACAAACCCATAATTAATACCGCTAATCACATCAACTAAGGCCATGACATGCAATCAGACAAACTAATATAAAACATTAAGCATATAATCGTATTATGAATATGGTCTTTTAATTGCAGCGTTAGTCACATAAACAAATTTTATAAGGCATGAGTGAGTTACTGCTTGGAAATTTTTCCTGATCATTAATCACACTAATATTCTCGTTTGGTCACTGTCAAACATTTTGACCAATACCCATCACACTGGAACAACTTACTTAATGTGTAATAATCTGCAATGTACCAATCTTAATGCTCAATATTAATATGCCTTCATCGACATGAATAATTCCACGTACCATTCTTAATGTCTAACATTAATGTGCAAATGTACTCCACCATTAAGAATAATTGTAATACCCATTCTTAATGTCTAACATTAATGTGCAATACTCTGATCGGGATTAATAAGAATCAGAATAACCATACTTAATATGTAATGTACCATTGATTAATAAGTATCTTAATGTACCATACTTAATATGTAATGTACTCTACTAATTAATAAGAATCAGAATGTACCCATACTTAATATGTAATGTCTACTAGTTAATCTAAGAGATGTAAATGTACCCTTATCAAATTAGAATTACAAACTCAGAATTTGATTCTGATCATCAACAATCCTAATCATATTAGAGCTTTTCTAAACCGAATCATTTTTAACGATATGATGTTACGTGACTTCATACGTAAAAAAACATGACCTCGCATTATACGATTATAAAACTGATGAACTAATGGATCATGGCATATCACATATGCAAAACAAATACACTAAATGTATCAATGCTATATCACATATAAAAATCGGGCCACCAAACAACAAGTAGCTCGATAATTAATCGCTATGGAAATCGTTGATAAGAAAACTCAAATAAAATAAAAAAATTAACGCCGAATCAGATCAAGATCCAAGTGGTTTGATGAAACTAAACAATGAATCATTTAAATCCAGATCTTACCCTTGTAGACCGAACTTTTTACTAAAGGCAAGATTTGCTTGAACACACACACGCTGAAACACAAACAAAACTCCTTCTGGAAACAATCCAGTAGCAACGAGCCAAGACGATGCAGTGTGCAAACGCCCTCTAAAGGTATCCAACACCGAACGGCCATTGATGGGATGATAGTTAGCACCTTATGATAGGTCTCATTCCATTAAACCAAAGACACCTCAAAGTTGTCTTCCAAAACTCTAAAAAGAATTCTCTTAAAAACCACTGGGTTAACAATCACCTACTTTAGATGATAAACCCAGAGCCATATCAAGCCTCCCAAACTCCTTTATTAAAAAAAAGAATTTAAACCAAATTCAATAATCCACAATGGCTCAATAATATTTAATCACGCAAAGAGGAGAGCCTTCTAATGTCCTAATATAGCTCATTCTCATGTGTGACCCTATAGGTTCACCAATGTCATACTGGGCCTCAAATCATATTCTATCCATGTTGCACTCGCCCCTTTAAAAGACATTATAACCACCAAATCAAGTGAATTCGATGACTTAAAACCTTACTATAAAAAGATATTATTAACCTTGGTCACACGATGTCTCATTAAGCATAAAGCATGGATGAAGTCATCTTTATACAACTTAATTGTTTCGATTCTTAAGTAGATCACTAAACAAGATATTGATAATCTATCAATCTCATTTTGAGTACGACTTTCATGCATTTCCCCGCCTCACTTATCAAGAGGCCAATAGACATCTCACTCAATTGCTGAGCTGACAAATTCCTTCACTATCACTCACATTCCTCCACACGATTTGCTGCATGCCCAACCATAGCCTGTATTACCATCCTATTAAAGACGTCATTGAGCTACGTCAAGACACGAAGTTCCTCATGTAGGAATCTATGGTGAATTCAGGTCATGACTAACACACCACCAGAATGAGAATCATCGACATTGGCAACGCGTAGTACTTCATACGGTCACCCACACATGAACTTAACATATTTATGTTCTGCTAACATCTTATGTTCATGACCAAAGAAACATTATCTTTTTTTTAGAAAACATAATAGTCTTACTTCATTATTATTCCCACAATAAAGACGACTATGGACTATTTAGAATAGTACTTTATGCCTTAAGGTTTTACTTCATCAAGTCACATACTTACGACATAAAGCTGATAGCCAACTATTCAAGGATCCGATTTATCGGTTAAAACCACAATTTAAATAACAAGATAAAATGATAAATGCCTCATGTATATAAACATATAATGACAATGTATATGCCACTGGGCTAGAGCATATCACTAACAAGCTCATCTTCCTTTCCTCCATAAATTAAGAATGTATTCTTAGATCTTCTAAAGTACTTAAGGATATTCTTAACTATTGTCTAGTGACTTTCACCGGGATCTGACTGGTATCTGCTAATCATACTTAAGGCATATGACACATCCAATTGAGTACACAACATGGCATACATGATAGATCCAATAGCAGAAGCATATGATTCTTTACTCAAGGTCTTCGCTTATCTCACGCTTGACACTAAGTCTTGGCTTCGAGACTAATGCCAAGGACACATAGGCAAAATCCCTCTAGAGTTTCAAGATACGAACCTATTCAAGATTTCTTGTCTATATATACCTCTAACTTAGGCCAATCATTCTTTAGATTTGTCTCATAGATCTTAATGCTCAGGAATATAGGTGGCTCACCTAAGTCTTTCATTAAGAAACAACTACTTCCACTAAGATCGACATTCCCCGCAAAGCTTCGGATGTCATTTCCAGCCGAGTAGATGTCATCAACATAAAGCACTAGAAAAACTATCGCGCTCCCACTAACCTTCTTATAAGCACAAGGTTCGTCTTCATTTTTTATAAAACCAAATACTTTAATTCCTTCATCAAAATGAAGATTCCAGCTTCAAGATGCCTGCTTCAATCCATAAATGGATCTCTGAAGCTTTCATACCTTTCCAACATTCTCAGGATTAACAAAACCCTCTGTTTGTGTCATGTACACATCCTCGAGAAATTTTTCATTAAGGAATGCTGTATTGACATCCATTTTCCATATTTCGTAATCGTAGAACGTAGCTATGGCTAATGGGATTCTAATAGACTTAAGTATTAAAGCATCAGAAAAGTTTCACCATGGGCCAATACCCACAGGTTTGCTTGAAACCTTTGCAAACTACACAGTGCCTTAAAGTGCATTACCATCCATGTCAGTCTTCTTTTTGAAGACCCACTTGCACCCTATAGTCTTTAGACAATAATTACGGATCAACTGCTGGTCCAAACTTGATTTATCATACATGGACGAGATCTCATATTTCATGGTTTCCAAACATTCATTAGTCTGACTCAGATATGGCCTTCAGGATGTGCTCAACATGATCCACAGAATGACATCATGATTGTCACTACAAGAACATATCTCTCGGATTCTCGACGTATCCTACCAGACCTTCTAGGTCTTCAGGTTATTTCGTGTAGGTTCAACATCTTCAGGAAATCCGCTGAGCTTCCATAACCGGCTCATCAAGCTCGTGGTGCTCGAATTTCGCTGCTGGAATTTTACTCTACTCAGTTCGTTTGATATGTGCTCTTCCAAAATATAGCATTCGAGCAACAACACTTTGTTATCTAAATCAGAGAAGTAGATCTCCTCGTTTCTTTAGATACCCCTATAAAAGACATTTATCTGATTTAGGTGCTAATTTTTCAGATCTGGCGTCTGGCATAAGCTTTTGGCAACCTAAATTTAAGAAAAATAAACTAGGAGGCTTCAGTCGCATATCTCATAAGGATGTCTTTGAACCGACTTGATGGAATGCAAGTGTAAATGCAAGAATTTCTAAGGCTTACCCCCAAAAGGATAAGTTACTGGAAGATCTAATCGACTCATCATTGATCGAACCATATCTAATAAGGTTTTATTTCTCCGTTCAAACACTATTCCATGGGTGTTTGTGGTGGAGCCAATCAGGAAACTATTCCACAATCTTTAAGATAGTCATCAGCCTTCGCTTAGGTATTCACCACCTCGATCTATTTGAAGAGCTTTAATACTTTTACCAAGTTGGTTTTGTACCTCATTCTTGAATGTTTTGAACTTTTCAAAAGACTCATCCTTATGTTTCATCAAAGAGAGATAACCATATCTACTATAATCATCTGTAAAGGTAATGGAGTATTGGTAGCCTCCTCTGGCAGTAGAACTTATTGGCCCACATGGCATCACAGTATAAGGCTCCACAAGTCATCAACCCTTCCACTATGACCTATAAAGGGTGCTTTGGTCATTTTTCCTAGCAAACAAGATTCACATACTTCATAAGATTCAAAATCGAATGAATGTAAAAGTCCATCTTGATGGAGCTTGGAAATACATTTCTCGTTTATATGGCCTAAACGATAGTGCCAAAGATGTGTCATTAAATCACGATCTAAACCTTGGTAATAATGTTATAGATGGGTTTTACATTTGGATTGTCATGGTTTAGGATATAAAGACTATTTATTGGCATCCCTATTACTAAAGATATCACCGTAATAAAAATGGAAGCAAGTATTATCTTCACACAAAAGAGAATCCAACCAAGTCTACAAGAATGGAAATAATATTCCTACTCATAGCAGAACATAATAACAATTATCTAATTCCAAAACTAGTCCGAAGGTAACGATAATAATAAGTTCCACAATAAAGCAAAGAATCTTTTACTCCATTGCTACTCATAGGTCCACTCCTCGCTTTAGCTAATGATTCATTGTTTTTTTGGTGACCCCGCATATTTACACAAATGTGAGATCCATAATTGTATCAAATACTCATGAAAACTAAGTGCATAAATTGACTTCCTATTACATAAATATCCGAAGATGTAGTCTCACTAATTCCTTCTTCTCTTTCTCTTCATATCTTCCAAGTAGAGCTTGGCAATTCCTTTTCTAATGACTGCCTATCAAAGCGTTGCCCTTCCTTCAATTCCTTAGCCTTAGGTCGCTTCGCTTGTAGCTTTTTTCCCTTAGGATTAGGATTGGCCTCATTTCTGTTATCCTTGCCCTTGCCTCTTGTTACCCATTCGTGGTCTCACTTACCCTCAATCATTTAACATTAGTAGTCTTAATGTTATGTCTCAACAGCTCCAAGATCCTGGGTGGCAATTTTAGAAATCTGCTTTCTCCATGTTATGCATATTGTAGTTCATAACATAACCATCATACATTAGGTAAAGCCTGGAGAATGATATCATCTAATAATTTGCCTAATAGTAGAAAACTAAGTCTCAAGATGATCCAAGTAGCCCTTCATTTTAAGACATGAGGGTCGACTGATCACTTACAACCATTTTCAGAGGAAAGTAATGCCTTATGGTGGCAAACTCTCAATGCGGTCGCTTCGGAACATTTCAAGACGGGTTACCATGGTAATGCCTCCATATCAACCATCCGTCAGCTCGATTCCATGGTGGCAAGCATGAGTACTTTAACATCGACTCGAATCATTTTAATGTTTAATATAAGTATCCCTTCAACCCTAGGAGCATTTGTTATCATATGTTCTCAGTGATTGTGCCCATCTAGACATACAACTTCCTTTCTTGTAATGACTATCTCCCCAAGTTTCTGTGGCCACCAAGGAAGTTGGTCCCATTGAGTTTGTCCTTCTCAAGGACTGATTGCAATGACAAAGTTGGTGTGTTGTTTTTTGCCACTATCTACAAGTCATATGCAAAGTATTTCAATAATTATATATGAGGTATAAAATAATTTACTAAGATACTAAATAGTTAACCTTCTCAGATAATTCGGATAATCTCACCTGAGACTTAGCCCAAGACCCATATTCTAAATTTCAAACTCTATAAGCTGGCTTATCACCCAAAAATCGTTATTTGTGCAGATAACCAATTACCAATTACCCAATGTGATTCTCGATTCCCATGGGACTTGACAATCACAAGTCATAAGTAAAACCCACTAATGCTCTAGGTCCAAAACTCCGTTTTGATAACCTGTTAAGTCCATACCAAACCGCATATGGATATCACTATTATCCGTCATGCTCTTATTGCGACAGGATTATAATTTTATTTTGCATGACCCATGTAATCAATCAAATCTTGACAAGTGAAATTAAGGTAGGCATTTTATGATTTAATTTCTAAGAGATGGATTTGACTTATATTTAATCCTACCATTTGAATCCATATCATCCATCATACCATTCATATCATCGCTACGCACATAATAATGGCATAAATTAAACGCGGTCATAACATGGCCTGGTAGCAGTATTTGATTCTTCATAAGCCAATATGAAGATCAAACGTCAATCCTAGGTAAAAAATCCAACTCCATGGATTTGCCTGAATGTGTCAGATTATCTCCACACTATCCAAAGTTTGAGGAAAATGCATCTGCTCGCTTTTGACTTGATACTCACTTTATGCAGCTTATTCTTCTTTACAACATGTATTTATACTATACAACTTATAAATAAATTAAAAGAAATAAAAACGACACGCAGGCCGTATTTAAATTATATATCCCAAAATAAACAAATAAACAAATATTTAAATTAAAACATCCACATTAATATTGGATCTAAGGTCATAAAGTATGCACTATACATATTTCTTTTCATAAAAATGCATAATAATTATTATATCTCAATAATTTATGTGTTGTTCATTAAACCGTAAATTCATTATTACATAATATAATCATGTAATTAGGTATGTATCATAATACACAAATAATTAAATATTCTAAATATTCAATTGATAAACTAATCCATTATTATTAATAATATTAAATAGGGCTAGCAAAGAAAAAAACTCCTGTCCAGGGCAATACTACGGTTTTGTATAAAGGAAATGGTGAGTTTTTAGTGAGATGTCACAAATTTCTAAACTCATGCTTGTTTTAGCTACACTCAAGCTTACTACACATCCAAATCGAGTGATTCAAATTTTTGGGTAAGCTAGACTTCTAGGAGAACAAATCTCCTTGAAATAAATGTATCCAAATTTGGACTCCATTAGACCCAGAAATTCGTCAAAGTGAAGCTCTATTTTCGAGTTAATTTTGGTTCAGCTCGATACACAGCCAGGTTTCCTTTAACGCTTGCATTTAAAGCCATAAGTCGAGTTTCACTCATCCAAATTGAGTGATTCAAATTTATGTGTAAACTAGACTTCTAGGAGCACGAATATTCCTGAAATAAGTGTATTCAAATTAATCCCATAGACCCATAACTCACAAAAGCCGAGTTTCTATTTTCTGCCACTGCTCCGGCCTGATACAATTTTGGTGTTTCAAACATGGTATTTAAATATAAGTTGAGTTTCACTCATCCAAATTGAGTGATTTAAATTTCTGGGTAAACTAGACTTCTAAGAAAACAAATCTCCCTGAAATAAATGTATCCAAATTTAGACTCCATTAGACCCAGAAATTCGTCAAAGCGAGCTTTGTTTTCGAGTCAATTCTGGTTCAGTTCTAATATAGTTTTGGTGTTTCAGAATAGTTTTGGTATTTAGGCCATAAGTTGAGTTTCACTCATCCAAATTGAGTTATTCAAATTTATGGTAAACTAGACTTCTAGGAGAACAAATTTTCATGAAATAAGTGTATTCAAATTTGGACCCCATTACTCCCGTAAATTGGGTCTAAAGGGATTCGCTGGCAAATTCTATTTTGTGTTAAAATAGAATGTACCCTGGGATGAAAAATAGATATATCTGGATTTGTGTCAACGATGGATCATTTCAATAATGATTTAGAGGACAAATGAACAGCAGTTAATATCATCTGTCGTATTTGTGTTATGTCATAACACCATCTGGTCCCAAAATGTCAATCGGTTGTCTCAAATTACACATTAGATCGCCCAACCAATTGAGTCAGGATCGACAATTGCGATCGACGTTCTATTCGCCCATTCCCCGATCACCGCGCATCAACATCACGACCATTTAAACGATTTACAATCATATTGATTATTTAGCGGATTCAGAAATTGATTTCAGAATGATTGATGAAATAATGATATCAGAAAGGTGATTGAGTGCAAACAAGAAATCGACAAATTTACACCATTTTAGTCTCAGTGAATGGCACTCACCACTGAAGGTACGATTTATGCTGAATATGGATCACCTACACGAATGGATCGACGAGTGTCATCACCGATCCGTGAGATCACGGACGTCGATGCATTTTTAATGTCTGGCGCTCAGAAATGGCACCAGGCAAACTTGATTCCACTTGTCACGGACCGTGTCTGATTCCGTTATCTCACGCATCAAAACATCGCTAAATTGCTTAAGGAAAAATGATAAGAATATTTGTGGAATGCATTATTTGAGTTTTAAATGAGTTATTGCATATGAAAGTGCATATTTGAAATAATCAATGAATGTATATGAAATGAATATATATATATATATATATATATATATATATATATATATATATATATATATATATATGTATGTATTGTAATGTATTTGATCATTCAATAAGGTTCAAAAGCATTGCTTTAAAAAAAGTCGCATGACGAAGTTAAAAATAAAATGAAGAGAGGATTGTATAGAACCACTTACATGGTAAAGTGCTTAGCACGCGTTTTTATCATCGCTAGGTACCGAAAGTGAATGTTCAAAAGCAAAGACGGCAAGCGCAAAGTCATTTACAAAAGCCGATGGAGGTAAAGTCAAGCTCGACCATGCATACATGAAACCCCATGATCGCTTGATACTTTTGTATTAAAACTATGTTGTGAAATTGAACTCATAAATGTTTGAAAAGTTTTTATATTTAAACAGCTTTTAATGTCGTGAATGTATGTGGAATGGAGTAATGGGCATATAATGTCATATTGAATGAAATGTAAATGAGAAATAAAACGATGGGGCTCTTGGTTAATGGGTGATATTTACGTATATATTTTCATAAGAATAATTATCCTTTACAAATGAGTATTTCAAATGTGTTTTATTGAAAAAAAGAATTGTATTAGGATTCGTAAAAGAAAGGATCGTGTCCCGAATCCGCCCCGCTCCGAGTTAGGTACCCGCTGGCCTCTCGACAAGCAAGGTTGGGAGTTTGTGCAGACTTTCGTGATCCGACAAAGCCACCGTGAA
This sequence comes from Tetrastigma voinierianum, assembly GCA_016808115.1. NCBI lineage: Eukaryota > Viridiplantae > Streptophyta > Magnoliopsida > Vitales > Vitaceae > Tetrastigma > Tetrastigma voinierianum. The sequence continues at coordinate 1,359,130 of JAEQBH010000318.1, read as the reverse complement.
GGGATTTTCCTCCCCACACATTGATATGTCAATGACAACACCGTAGGACATTCATGTCATTCCTCATGGATGGATTGGGTATAATAAGATTATGATATCTAGAGGATACGGAGAAGACTTCTTCGCTACTCGAGCAGGTACTCTATTGCTACCGTTATGCCATTCGTCAAGAATGCAGAGCCATTTATCGCAGAGCCGCTACTACTCGCTTTCGCGACATGATGCACAAAGACGTTCAGTATATGTGGATGACATGATAGTGTAGTCCCCAGACAGTAAGCAAGATCACTCTAGCAACCTTACAAAAGCTTCTTTAAGAGGATTGCATTTGCTCAGCCGAGGTTAAACCCCAAGAAGTGCACCTTTGTGGTAACTTCTCCGGAAATCACATGACACATCGCTTTAATCGGCGGTATAGAGGTCGATCTCAAAGATCAGGGCCATACTTGACATGCCTACCCTGAGGACCGAGAAAGAGATTAGAGGCTTTCTAGGCAGACTGCAATATATCAGTCGCTTCATTGATAAACCGATGCATTACGCGGCTTATCTTCCGCTTTCTAAGGAAACCAACTTTACAGCCAGTCGATGATTTCCAGTGACGCCGAGAAGGTTAGTATCTCCTTTCTCCCCTCCAGCTTTATCGCTTCCCACGGTGTCTTCTACTTATATTGTCGGTTCGGACATATTCGATGCATGCAAGAAGCTCACCAATGGTTCGTAATGGTTTTGAGTCATCCGTTATCCGAAAGATGACGTCGGAGCATGAGCGTAGATACATTATGATTGGAGTACCTCTATTCTCGCATCGGTTCGGGGCCACTAGAAGATCGAGACATTATGCGACGCGTAGTATTCCATACTTTTAACTCGTAAGGATTGTATCCTTCGAGATATTCGCACAGCCCGCTTCGATCGCGTGCTCACAGATGGTTAGTACCGCCACGTAGCTCAGACATTCGCATGTTACCGTGAAGCCTGGCAAAGGGAGGCGTTGTCGCAAAATCATCTGCCATCTAAGTGATTTGATGACGCACTATCGACGATGATTTCCGATGAGCAAATCTTATTTCCTGGCAAGAACTAATACTGCATGGCAAGCACATTGGTGGTACGCCAATCAATCGTGGTTTGGCATCTAGATCTCACCGAGCACACCTCAAGGTGATCATATTCCAGCTTAGTCCGACACATCTTCCGATCATCACCGTTGATGAATACCATAGTTCAAGATGAGGCTTGCATTAATAAATTGAGACTACACTTGATCTTAGAGTTAGACAACTGAAGATTCATGGGGATTCCAACGTGATTATTTAGCAAACTCAAGGTATTTGGAGGACTCGAGATGAGAAGCTGAAGCCCTACCATGCTTACTTGGATTTGTTGGTCTGGAGAATGATGAGTCGTGATGCTACACATCTCAGAGCAAAGAATCAGTTTGTTGATGCGTTAGCCATCTTGGCTTCTGTAATTGAGATTCACATGGATGAATACGTTTAACTGTTTCATCGAGATCAGGTCCACCACTTATCATTGCTTGATCGGGATATTAAGGATCAAGATGAGCTACCTCGTACCTATGTCATGCGACGCCCATCTTAGTTGGCCTCACCAAGGATAAGAGAGCATTTAGACATTTTAGCCACCGCATTTGTTGTTCACTGGGATGCACAGATAGAGACGCCCGATGGTCATTGCTATTATGTTTAGACCGTGACTCTGCCAGATCGAGCATGAGAGGTTCATGGTGGTTTCTCCGCCCACACTATTGAGGTCATATACTAACAGAAGATCATGAGGACTAGCTACTTTTGGTTAACCATGGAGACAAGATTGGTCATGACTTGTACAAAGATGTTCCTGGAGTGTCGATGCACAGAGACTTACACGTACACCTTCCTCGAGTTGCGGCTGCACTCACATCCTCACATTTTCGGGATGGGATATGGATATTATTGGGAAGATTCATCAAATCTTTCAATGGGTAATGGAGTAATATCTTAGTTGCCATTGACTATTTCACCAAGTGTGGAAGTTGCTTCCTGCGGTAGATTGATTTACATTCCAACGTCGACGTTGCCGTAGCTCTGTTGGCCCAACTCGTAAGACCATACAACTTTTGTCATCCGAACTCCGATTTGAGTGTTCTTGGTACCGTTGGAAATATCTTGAAGTTTAGAATCTAGATATGTCTAGGAAAAACACTTTAGAAATCATTATAAAGACTTAATATACAAAATTCTCCAACTTGTCACTTTTGAGCTCTCTTCTCTTCTTGTTTCAACTACCAAGAGTCATAACTTTGTCATTTGAAGTCCAAATGGAGTGAATAAGGTCTCTCGAAAGCTTGAGTAGCATCCCCATTATTCATCACATTAGATAATTAGATCATTGTGTAGCTAAAAACATTAAAACATGTGAGGTCACGTATGTATCGTTTGTCGATTGGCTTTATCTCTTTGTTTTGCTCCATATTATTCAAGTGGATGACCTAATCACAAAATTGAACATTTGTGAGCATTAGATCACTTATATTCATATAATAAAACTACTAAAAATATAAGTAAACATAGGGATAAAACAGAGAAGTATACCACACTGGGTGGCTAAATTCATCGATCGCATATCATCTTCGATACGGGTCCCTACGAAATGATTTATAGAGGGGCATTTCAGGGCAAAGTGGACAATGCTGATTCAAGAGTATGGCATTCAAAGATCTGTATCAAGCCCGCAGACATGCCACATCAATAAATGAGGTCAATAAGAATATAAAGAGGATTTCGAGAGCATGGCTAAGACTCTCAGATTGGTTAGAGAAGCTCCTTCATCAGGATTATTGGTACATTGCACACTTCATTGAGCTACCTTATTCTTGGTGATATGGAGGCAAGCATACCTATCGAGATCGAGAGATGGGATCTTCGAGAAAGAGCACTGCAGCAACAGATATCCGAGGCCGAGCGGGCCTACCGCTATGACTACTAGCCTTGGATGAGAGAGGAGATTAAGGGCGATCATGTCTGCCTATCAAAGGAAGATGACCTGCAGTATCTTAAAAATGGTCAAGCCTAGAAGTTTAAAAGCACTAGTCTTAAAAGTTCTTAGATCATCACGTGACCTAGAGGCAAGCTTGTAATTCAACTCGATCACCGTATGTTATTCGAGATTCGACCAAGAGGGAGCAAATTGGTCGACACCTGGGAACGGAAATCAATTCACTGAGCTACCAACATGGATCACCAAGAAGCTTTGATGCTGTGAGATCACGGTCGAGATGGGTGGCCATAATCAAGTAGCCATATTCCCTATCGTGACATCCATACATCGATATATCCTATCATACTCTTGAGCCTCCTCAATGCTAGCTTTATTATGGCCTTTCTTTCATATTCAACTCCTTTGCATACCTTTCCCGACTTTAAGCCAGGGCTTCGTCTCTCGTGCCTTTCTATTTATTAATTGATTCTGTGAGAATTGTGAGCATTGTGTCATTCTTCATTCTGCTCTTTTCTCGTATCATTACCTACTTCTTTTCTTCCATTTTTCATCTTCACTTTGCTTGGCTTGAGTTTTGTTTCTATCATCTTGTTTCTTTTACTTCTTATTTTCTCAGTGATGATGACACGCCATGTCCCGAGCTACAAGTTAGGTCGGTCATACCCTTCTGCTCCACCCTGCCTGATCCAAGAGTCTTAGCTCTGAGGGGGACCGCGGGCCTGGGATTCGAGGTTCACTGGTTAGATTGTGCTAGTGTGGCATTCAGTCTTACTTGTTGGTTGTTCAAAACAAAACAAAAACAAAAAACAAAAACAAAAAAACAAAAAAATCAAGAAAAAGAAAAGGGAAAAAGAAAAGTTACGCTCATTCGACATTCACTTCCATTAGTATTCGATTAGCATGGTTTGCTGCAATATTAAGGGTCATGGATCATCGAGGCCATTTTGATTACATGGACTATTTCTTTCCCAAAGGCTGCAGAAATATTTGCAGATCCTTCTTCCATGACTGAGGCGATTACGACTTGATGAGGCTCAGGCTCTTTCACCAGGGTCCACCTGATCGCACATCCATCACCCGCTTCCAATTTTATATGACTTTGGCTTCACTAAGGCCTCGAGAGCGAGAGTTGCCTGTTTATCATCACATATCACTGGTTACTTCCAGTAATCTCAGCTTGTTTCATTTTCTTGATAATCCATTCATTATTTATCATGATCTTTCATTTTTTTTATCCATTCATCATATCTCATTGCGCTTAATCACATGTTCTTTGCAAGACACTCACCTGCTGCCTTAGACATTGTTCACTTTAGTGGCCGGGTCTTAGTATCGTCAAATAAGATTCTCCCAACATTCGTGACTAATGACAGGGTTTCTCAAGACATCTATTGTAGCATTTCAAATTTTTTCCACATTCTATCTCACTCCTTTCACCTCGTCTCACCCTTATGTTTGTCCCAAGGATCACCTGGTACAAGAGATCCTGGTTTTGTTTCTTGGTCGCACATCTTATATGACAAGCTCAGGTTTGATTCATGAGTACGTGACGTCACAAGTCTTGGCCTGGGGTGATCATCGAGGTCGACATTACTTCCAATCATTAATAAGAACCATGGATCGGGCACACAAACGATATGCAGCTGGGACTCAAGAATGCTTCAGCCGATGCTTGAACATTCCACATCAAAGCACCCCATCCTTGGTAATGGTCGGTTTCTGGATCTTCAATATTACGTACCAGCAAAATTCCATTCACAAAACACGAGAATCCAAAGCTCAAAGTGCTCAGATTTAGTCTAGTTCTTCATACAACAGAACTCGGAGAGCCCGCCGTGACCGCCTTCACCATTCACCGACCATGATGTGCACACCAGGAGTCCCTGATCATCCATTCACCACGCACGACTCGGATTTTCTGCTCTGCATTTCTGTGGTTTTCATCAAAGATGATTGAGTTTTAGGTGCACATTGTAACACCCACCAACAAGTATTACTGATGCGCGATCGATGAGGAGGTACTTTCCGTGAATTTTATGTAACACTCAAACATAAACTAATCAGCTTGATATTGAAAGTGATTTCGCAGCAATAATAATTTTTGCAATTCCAACCAAACATAAACTATAGAAACCGTGAACTAAAGAGACATTAAGATCACTCAGAATGCTTAAAATTGGGATTATAGTTTCATATAAGATAAGAAGACTATGGGTTAAAATGGAAATAATATAACTTGTTTTGCAAATAATAAAGAGTGGGAGGACAAAAAGGTAAATAACAGGAAAATTAACTATAAAAATGAGAGGGGACCAAAAATATCTCATTTTTGGTCTCCAAAAGAGAGCTCATATGGGTTGGGAGAAAAGAAGAAGAAGAAGAGGCTAAGAAAGGTATGAATTCTAGTTTGGAACTCTATGGAACTATGGTTTGGTATGTAATCATGTAGTTAGGAATTCATCATAACCCTAGATTTGTTGGAAGCTGGGTTGAAAAACCCTAGTTTGTATCAAATAGATATGGAATCCTTCCTATTTTTGTGGTTTTGTAAAGATTTGTGAACTTTGGTATGAATCCTTGGATTCTATGGCTAGGGTTTGGTTTAAGAAATTCTAAACCACCAATTCAAGTGTTTGTGGAGTGGTTTTGGAAGGATTCCATGGTGGGTTTTGAGGTAGGATGAATTGAAGAGGTTTAAGGAAGAAAAGTTAGGATCACAATGGCAAAATCTGCCATTTGGGCAATTTCACAAGTGGTATCTGGCATTGTATCAGGTAGGAAAATTTACCACCTTTACAATGGCCAAATGGTACCGCAGACAAGGTAAAGCCAAAAATTCCCACCACTCACCGTAACCAAAGTGGTACTGCATTCACTCAATTAACTAAAGTGGTACCCTGCATCAGACAGCGGCACCCTGCACCACTTAACATAACAGTTGGTACCTGCAGATCAACCAAAGTGGCACCCACCACCGACCCCCGCAGCCTTTGATTTTTGATAATTCATATCATGGCCCACCCGAGCACCGAGGGTATAGGAACCCTAATAAATGAATAACGGGGATCCAAATAAGATGAAACTAAGTGAAAAATGCACCGTAGCTCGTCACCTCAGCGAGTTTGAAGTGGCCAAACTTAAATGTCCCTAAGGATATGATAAGAAGTTCAATACATATAATCAGAGGGAATACCTAAGACCGACACGTAAACGACACTAAGATTTCCCCGATACGACGCGGCAAAGCACGTCCGATCGCTGCTTCTAAGATCCCCGCCATATGCTACAAAGACTTCATGGGCGCATCGCTCGGACGGCGGCTTCAAAGACTCCCGCGATATATAACCTCAAGATCGGCACTACACCCTAGTACTTATTATGCTAAGTGTCCCACTCAGTTTCTTATGCTTGGTCTTGTGTAATCCAATAATTATATGATAAGAACTGAATGACGAATAAGAGTAAAGCAAATGTGATATCAAGCCTCGTAGGACTCCACGTACTCAGATAAGTGTAAGCCCGTGGTACCTGGCTGTACCCCATATAAGTATAAGTCCCGCTAAAAGTATAAGTATAAGTACAAGCTCAACTCCTACTTTAAATCCGAACAAGCATAAACCCGTTATAAGTACGCATAACATATCGCTCGAACTCCCGCGGAGATCTAAATAATATAAGTCTGCTAAAAGCATAACTATAAGTAGAAGCTTTGTAACTCCTACGGGAGATTTGAACAAGCATAAGTCTGTTATAAGTACAAGTAGGCGTATAAGTTTATTATATGATTGCATGATAAATTATGATATTTGTTACTGTTATATGCTTACTAGAAATGTTTATATGCAAAAGATAGGTACTCGACTCAAGAGTAAAGCTAGCACCGAGTTTTCAACTGTGTAGTACGCAGGAGGAGATCCGCGATCGTCCCGTACATCAAGCAAAGACACTGTAGGGGGTTCATCACAGAGGTTCACGCCCGATCATGTAAATGTAAATTTACAGTTTTTGTAAATGTAAATGGGCCTCAGAACTGTATGTAGATGAAATTGTCAACACCACTACGGTGGTAGTTTTATTTTGTGTCTTTATATATGATATTCTGATTCAGTTATAAAACTTAGGCTACCAATGTCTGAAATAGCAGGTAAAGAGTCCTAGTATAGTGTCTCACGCCTCCGGGCATGACAGAGTGTTTGTAATATTTCCAGCTTTGTGGCTTTGACTTTATAAAGTGGATTCGATACGGTATCGATGCCTTTAGATCGGGCATACTTTCTCAGGCTCGACACGTTCAATCCCTTCTTTTGTTTCGGGTTCTCCGACATCGTGCTCGGATTCAATCCCTTCTTTTGTTCCGAGTTCTCCGCCATCGTGCCCAAATTCGATCCTTTCTTTTTGTTTCTGCTCCAAAGATCATGTCCACTGATCACTTTTGCTCTGCCCTCCAAAGATTGTGCCCCGATTCGATTCCTTCTTTGTTTCTAGTTCTCCTAAGATCATGCTCCTGATTCAATCCCTTCTTTGTTTCAGGAGCCTCCGACATCGTGACCCGACCGATCCCTTCTTTGATTTCGTTCGACATCGTGGCCCCGATTCAATCCCTTCGTTTTATTTCTGTGGTTCTCCGCATCGCGGCCCGGATTCAACTTCCTTTCGTTTTTGCCACATCATGCCTCGAATTCGATCCCTTCTTTTTGTTTCGAGTTCTCCGGCATCGTGCCCAGATTTCATTATCTTTTTCATCATCATGTTAGAATCACTCATCTTCCCAGGCATCGTGCTCAGGTTTCTCGTAGTCCTTCGCCAGGCGACTGGGCCCGCTAAATTTCTATCAGGTAAGGAACAAAATTGTCGGGTCATCCGGTTCTTTCACTAAAGTTCATTTCACTCTTCAGACGCTGCACTTCGCACCCACGATCTTCACTCATTCATTCACTCTACCGGCGAGGGCATATTTGCACTTCAACACTCTGCAGATTTATCCTATTGGTGTCACACTCACCCATCGCTCTCAGATGGCACCAAGTATGGTCCTTTTGTGCTAATTTCTGGCCTCCGAGCCTCTGTCAGACTTGTATATGGTACATTGAGGCAAAAGATGTAGTTATTGGCATCATGTCATAGGAAGCAAGTGGGGCCTCCCGAGGTTTTAACTCAATCGGAGTTTCTTGGAGTATGTCGAATAAAGAGCACTAGGGCTTGTTTCGATTATATCTCCCTCATTCGAACTCGGAATCGTGCGCCATTTTTTTTTATGGACTCCTTGTTCTCCATGGAATATTCTGTCAAAATTTGAAAATTTTTCCCAACCGGTCCTCAAAGTTTCATGAAGGTAAATTCATTGAAGCATGTCCACTCGGAAAGCACTTCGTCTCGTTTCAATCATATCTCCTCATCCAACTCGAAATCACGACCGCTTTTATTGATTCCTCACTCATTGAAGAATCCTCTGACAAAATTTGAGAATTTTTTATCTACCAGATCGACCGGTTGGGAACCGGCTCAACCTGTTGGGAACTAGCTCAACCGGTTCGAGGGATTTCAATTAAAGTTCATTGTTGGAGCAGGTTCGAATTCGGAGCACCCGAGCTTGTTTTGGTCATATCTCTCTCATCTAAACTCGGAATCGCACTCCGGTTTTTTTTTTTTTTTTTTTGGTTTCCTTATTCTTCAAAGAACATTCTATCAAATTTTCAAAAAATTTCTTAGCTAGCTGGATTGGTTGGCATCCGGTTCAACCATTTCATTGTGCCAACTTGTATGGAGCACTGATTTTTGTGATTTTTAAGCCCAAATCCTACTTGGTTTGGGCCCATAAGCTCCAGATTAGTCCTAATCATGGCTCAGTCCAAGTACGCCATTCATGGTCGCTTTTGCAACCCACCTTGAGTCCATTTTGGATTCTTGGTGGTTAAGAAAATGAGTTAATGTGGCCAGCTCCTAACCTTGTGAATATAAGAGTGTTTATGGAGCTGGGGAAGTCCAAGAATGTTTAGGGGAGTTCCCGGGACTAAAGGTGTGCAAAATGGAGTGAGCTCGGATGTTTATGAAGGATAAATACAAGCAAAAAACATGAAGGAAGGGGGGAGAAAGGAAGGAAAAGGAAGAGGAAAAAAGGGGAAAAAGAGAAGGGATTAAAGGAAAAATGAGGAAAAATAAAAGGATGAGAGATTCTTTAGATCCGGGTGGGAGTGGTCTCTCTCATTTTGAAAGGGTTTTCCTAAAGTTTTGAGGGAGTGGATACCTGGTTTTGGAGACATAAAAGAAGGAAGACAAAGGGGGAGTAGCCGTGAATCCTACAGTATGAACGTCAGATGCTTCTACCGCTTTTTGCTATTGCTCACATGTTCATGAAATTTCGTGTTAGGCACTAGGTACGTTTAGGCCGGGCCAATTAGTTAAGAGTCAAAATCGGTTAAACGTTTGTTTTTGGATTCCTTACTCTGTGATAAATGTTTTGAAAAATTTTGAGAACTGTTTTCAACCGTCTCAACCAATTGAGGAACCAAATCATCCGGTTCATTAGATTCTATTTTCAAGAACATCGCCAGCACTCCAAGCATCATTGCCGGGCTTCACTCATTCGGAGTCAAAATTGTACACAGTTTGTTTTTTTGGATTCCTTAATCTATAAGGAATGTTCTAAAAAAATTTGACAACTTTTCCCTACCGACTCGACCGACTGAGAAACCAGATCAACGGATTCATTAGGTTCTGTTTTCAAGAACTTCAACCAAGGCACTGGGCATTGTTTGGGTCAATTCTCACTCATTCGAAGTAAAAATTGTACACCATTTGTTTTTTTTTTTTTTTTTCGGATTCCTTAATCTATAAGGAATGTTCAAAATTTAGAACTCGTTCCCAACCGCCCGCCGATCAGGGGAACTCGATCAAACCCGCTCACAGTTATGTTTCTTCGTGAAAACACCAGCTAGGCACTAGGCATCGTTTGCCAGTTCTCGCTCATTCAAAGTCGGAATTGTACATCGCTTGTTTTTCGGATTCCTTACTGTAAGGAATGTTCGGTCACTTAGAATCGTTTCACCATCCAGTCGTGTGAACCTGATCAACCCGCTCATTAGGTTTTGTTTTCGTGAATGCTTAAGGCACTAGGCATTGTCTAGGCCGGGCTACCATTAGAGTTAGAATTGTGCACCGTTTGTTTTTTAGATTCCTTACTCTTCGAGGAATGTTTTGAAAAATTTTGAAAACTTTTCTCAATCAACTCGACCGATTGGGGAACTAGATCATCCGGTTCATTAGGTTTCATTTTCAGGAACATCAGTTAGGGCACTAGGCATTATTTGGGTCAGTTCTCACTCATTCGGAGTAGGAATTATGCACCGTTTGATTTTTTTTTTTGGATTCCTTACTCTATAAGGAATGTTATGACAAATTTTGAGAACTTTTCTCAATCAGATCGACCGATTAGGGAACTGGATCAACCGGTTCATTAGGTTTTGTTTTCAAAAACAGCTGTTAGGGTACTTTGCATTTTTTAGGTCTGTTCTCACTCATCCGGAGTTGGAATCATACACTATTGCTTTTTTTGGGTTCCTTACTTTGTGAGGAATGTTCTAACAAAATCTCTAATATTTTTCTCAATCGCTCAATTCGCTGGGAAATCGATCACAGTTCGTCAGTTTTTTAGGATAGTATGATTTAATGACTGGAGCCCATAACCTTTGTGAGTTAAGCTCATTCACTCCAAATCCTATGTTTAGGGTCTGAAATGGGGCTCGCTGAGGTTAATGCTAGACGAATCGTGCCTCGCACTGACCAATTCGACCCAGGCCGAACTCACCGGACGCGTTCCTCTTTTCGAATCAAATTCCTTTTTCTTTTGTCAGTAAAATACATTTCCAATGCTCATTTTGTAAGGGATATTTATATTTATGAAAATATATTTGTATATACTAATTCAACTTAAAGGGGGCCCATCATTTTGTTTTCAATACACATTTTCCATTAAATATGACATTGCATGCCCATTTAGTCCATTTACCACCTTTATACATTACAGCATTATAAGCCGTTTTCAATACCAAAATATTTTCAAAACAAAATCAGAGTTTGTACAAAAAATGTCAAATATATTTGACTTGAATGTGTATTCTGAAAGCTTTACATCAACCCGTGAGGCCTTAACATTTGATCGAATCGCTGGCCTTTCCTTCGTACCTATTCACTCACACCAAGCAATGATAAACAACGCTGCAAACATTTTCATGCCTAAAATGGGTTCTATACATTTTCTTCATTTCATTTAAGTAAACTACATATTTTAAATCAATGCCTTTGTATAATTTTTTTCAATGACCAATGCGATACAATACATATATGTATATTTTCATTTCATATACATTCAAATTACAATTCATTGGTCATTTCAATCATGCAACTTCATATGCAATAAATCATTCTAACACAAATCATGCATTTCACAATTTTCTTTTCATTTTGGCTCCTGTTTAATCTCTTAACCTATGCTTTTGGTGCACAAGATAACAAATCACCGACACTGTCCCGCTAGTCATGTGCTAGTATAAAAGGTTTTATAACACAAAGACGACCTCACTGAGTCGGCCGGACCGTTATTAAAAATCATTTCATGGAACACTACCGATACCGCCCCTACTGGGGTACCTGACGGAGTGACATATCATTACATTCTACAGAAGACTACTCGCTTAACCCTTATCGTATACCAATCTATCCCCAGACCCCGAATTTAATCTAAGCAACATTCTATTATAAGGTTCAACCATTCATAGAAATTTACACATTGTATATACATTTATATCCAAATACTCTTGGTTTCAATACTCATGCAATTTTTCATGTGCAATTTATTTCACAATCGCTTGAATCAAATCAATTTAAACAAATCAATATGCATCATCGTGAACTCATTTAATAAATCCACTTAGTTTATAATCCTTCAAACATTTTTGAAACAGAGGAGAGAGAGAAGTGGAGAAAACCAATTCATTTATGGCTCAAACTGAGCAACACATGCATATTCATATAAACCTTAGGATTTATTTTGTCAAACAAAACAACACAAAAAATCGAAACAAGGAAGGAAGTGTGAAGAACAAAACCCAAAATGGCTGTCGCTTCACTTTCTATTCTCGTAATCCCGCTCTAAGTCAAGCTCTCTATCACCAACCCCTAATCCATCACTAATATGTCACTACTAGAACAAACTCCAAGAAAAATCGGGCCATAAAGATTATAGGATTTTTGATTAGGGTTGATGTCTACCTAATACACCTTCACTTGTAAAATTTTTTGGGGACACATAAGCCATATTTTGATCATTCTTCCTTCAAGAAATTATATCTCTATGAGTATATTTTTAGTAGGAATTGGAATCATCTCATTTGAATCACCCAAACTCAAGTTACGGCATTTTAATGCCAAACTGGTCGGTATTATGCCTAGCTCACTTGGTTACCTACAGTTATTCTCGATTTCAAGGGTCTTAACTCCATAAATTGATAATTGTTCCTTCTACTAATTTGAAGCTATGGTTATAAGGTTTCTTCTCCAATTGGAATCATCCAATTTGGATCACCAAAACTTAAGTTATTGTATTTTACATCCAGACTACTCTAATTTGCAAAACATAATCAGATTGTTTTTGCACATAGCTCCACTTTGACATATTTTTGGGCACTTTGGGGTTACAAATTGCATATAATTCCTTCAAGTAAATTACTCCCCTAGAAGTATAGTTTACCCAGAATTTTGAATCACTCAATTTGAATGAGTAAAACTCAACTTACGGCCAAAACACCACAACTACACCCAAAACAAAGCATACTCGTTAACTACCCGAAACTTTCCTTTAAGCCCATATTAGGGAGCCTTAGAGCTACAATTTTCTCTTAGTCCCTTCTATACATTTGTAGCTCTAGCTCTTATGGTTCTTTACCAATTGTAATCACTCAATTTGGATGATTATAACTTAACTTATAGCCAAAACAAAAACATAGATTTTGAAATTTTTTTTGACAACAACTTCTTTGAAACTTCATCATTTCCTTTCAACAACAATCCAACACCATGAAATCTTACCCAATACAACCCAAAAATGAACTACAACCTTTCAAAACACTTTTATTCCACATTTGGGGTTTTATGAAACCCAAACACAAGTAGAAAAGGGGTTAGGGTTTGGTTTTTCATACCTTAAATCTTGATTCTCTTTCCTTTCTTCTTCCTCCTTCTTGATCAACTTGTCCCTTGATTACATGGAGAAGAAATCACAACCTCTCTTCTTTCTCCTCAACTGACAAAGCCCTAGCCTTCTCCATCCTGGCCTTTACAAATGTGAGAAATGACATTTACAAGACCAAATTTGGTCTTAAGCCTTAAGTCTTCATAAGAACTCGTTTGGCTTGCACATAAATTCCTATTTTCCAATTTTTCTCATTTTAACTCTTCATTTCACTTTCATTTTCACTTCATCTCATTTCATTTTCATTTTAACATTTACACTCCTCATTTATAACCCTTAGGTACTCACTTGACATTTTTACCAAATTTATTTGGCTTTTGTAAAATTTCTGGGTTTTTATCATTTTTCGTTTTTAGCCATTTAAATGTCAGAAAAAATATATTTTAATTTATTTTACACCCTGAACATGTTATAAAACTGTTAGGGTATTTTCAGGGCGTTACAAATGTGGTCCCATTTTGGATTCATAAGAATTATGGTCAATGCGGGTCAAAGGGTGGTTAGTTAAGCACTAGTAATCTAGTGTTTTGTCGATCCCGATTCTTTAAGATGAATAGACATGTTTGTATAGTTGCACAAGTGTTGTAGCATCAACGAGTGGTTACAGATGCTGGCGTATGGTTTCTCCCGCTTCCTCGCTTTTGATATTTAATTTTCAGAGATCATGTACGCCCGAAATGTGACTAACTTCCCGCAACGATGGCTAAGGACTACAGGTATGTGTCTTTGGTTATAATTTGTTGAATTAAATGCATGCTAGATGCTGCCTAGGTTTATGTAATACATGTCGTCTATCTAGCCTATGTGGATAACGAATCTTTGACCCATATGCTCCAATGTGCTCAATTCATTAATAAAGACTGAGTTTCGGGCCTAGAGGGGTGATATCTCGCAAGGGATACCTTCCCAATAGGTAACATGATCCCCGAACCCAGAAATCTGGTTTTCGTGGACTGCTTTTTCCTAATTGGAGTCAATGAGGTATTTTTGTTCTTACTTCATTTTCCCCATTTAAAATAAAAATAAAAACAAAAGGTAAGTTGCAACTCCAAACAAAACCGTTCCCCACTAGGGACGGATTTTCCAAAGCTCGAAAATCAACTCACTTTTTATATTAATAGTGAGTCGCGCCAACACATGGATCAAGTAGGGTCCACACCAATACTTGGGCAGTCTCCTTGAGATGTTCTCCATGAGATGAGCCCAGAACATGGGTAGTTCCCTTAAGATGTTCTCCATGATATGACAATTGGGCAAGCCGTCTAAGATTCGGCCCCCAGGCTCCTGGCAAGATAAGTCCTCATGTTTCCCTGAGATGGTCCCCATGAGATGAACCCAAGACGGCGCTTCCTCGAGATGTTCTCCATGATGCGACTCGCGCTAGTCTCGACTACCCTAAGCCTCGAAAGCAACAAGTCCCCCATGTGGCCCTCGAGATGTTCTCCAGAGATGTTGTGCACCCGGCCCTTCGTCCTGACAACTGGGGAAGAAATTTTTAGCTTCACCTAACCCAATCTACTTGAAACACGTTGTGGGGAGTAGTGGAGTGATAACCCTAGGACACACGCCATGCAAATCGCTTATCGGGGAGCCGCACTCCATACTCCGATTGAGTACGCATGATCCGGATCTAAACCTACACAAGCATTTGAGCCCGAGATAGAAGGATAGATGGAATATTCTCAAATTATACCCCGACAGCTTTATAACATGTATAGGTATAATAAAAGTAAACAAGGCTTTTTTCTCCAATAAAATAATGCTAAAAATAAAATAAGCAAAACACGGAATTAATCTAAGGGTCAAAGGTAAATTAGTAATTTACCAATCCAGGACTTAAAGGTCATAAGATGAAAAGATTATATGATAAGTAGGAATAAGGAATAAGTTAGATTTGCAACTAATAGGAAGATGAAGGCCTTAATAAAGAAAAAGAAGACTTGGTGCCAAACGGATAAGACCAAACATGGTCTTGGAAAACATCTCATTTTGGTTTGGGAGAGTTAGGGCATCCGGTGGAGAGAAGAGAAAAAGAGAGAAAAGAAAAGAAGAAGATGAGGAGAAGAGAAGAAGAAGAAGAAGAAGAGGAAAAAGGAAGAAGAGAAGAAGAAGGAAATTAGGTATGGAATAGGAGTATGGATTATATGTATATAATTTGTGTATGGAAAATATGTGTTTGGAACTTTGGTATAGAATTGTTCGGTTGGGTTGTGGTCCTCTATGGAGGAAAATTTTGTATAGAGAAAATGTTGGGTTTTAGGGGAGATGTTGTCAAAAATTTTCCAAAACCCTACGTTTTTGTCTTGGCCATAAGTTGGCCATCACTCATCCAAATTGAGTGATTCAAATTTCTGGGTAAACTAGACTTTTAGGATACCAAATCTCCCTGAAATAAGTGTATCCAAATTTGGACTCTATTGGACCCAGAAAATTCGTCAAAGTGAGACTCGGTTTTCGGGTCAATTATGGTTCAATTCCGATACCATTGGGCTCTTTAATAGTTTCGCATTAGCCATAAGTCGAGTTTCACCTTATCCAAATTGAGTGACTTAAATTTCTTAGTAAACTAGACTTATGAGAACAAATATCTCTCAATAGTTATTCAAATTTCTAGAATTTACTGGACCCAGAAATTATTAAAGTATGAATAATTCTCATTCCTAAAATCGCTCATAATAGTCCCTCGAACTCGAGTAATCTCATTACTAATCATAACTCAGTTATACATTCAAATGAGGTGATTCAAATTTCTGTACAAACTAGACATCTAGAAGAACAACTTTCATGATGAAATTATGGTCAAATTATGTCTCTAAAAATTTTCAAATATAGGACACAATTCCATATTCTATTCTTGGAAACTGTCCAAGAGCAGTTCGGAATGTTTAGACCATATCTCCTAAATTAAAAGTCCAAATGATATGATTTTTGAACCATAAGAAACTTAAGCACATGGGTATATTGAGTTAGGAATATCACTCTCTCTTAACAATCCCTTTTATAGTGGTCAAAATTGTAGCTTCCAGTTTAATTTGGGAGCTACCTCAAATTGTTTAGGCATAATTGGTTATGGAAATTGAAATTGTATAAAGGCTATATAAATGTATTGTTATATAAAATAATGTATCATAGTAAATTGATCATGATAACATGTATTATGAAAGCTAAAGAGAATATACGTATAATTTTGTTATATGGAAAAAGTGCAAAGTATAGTTAAATGTTTATAAGAGATTATTTGATAATGAATATCTCATAAGTATACATGATATCAATAGTTATTCATGTATATGAGATATCTTTTTCTAATACCTAAAAGATTGTTAAGAAACATAATAAACCATCACCGATTATGACCGAAAGTAGTCGATGATAAGCATGCTTATAGTGGATAAATAAATGCCAGAAGACAATTTACGTATTAAAGTGACCCCGCTTAGTCATCGATATGGATCCCTGCTTAGATCATTACAAAGGCCCCGCTTGGGTCATATACAATACAGCATGCTTTATGTATCATCATTCTCAGACAAATGACAGACCTTCTGCAATATTACGCTTATTTCCCCGCATCCACTTCTTTGAAATATGCAAACATGATATAAGATGAGATGAAATTTTTGGAATGTTATAAAAGAAATGAAACATGATATGATAAGTAAGTATGAAATATGTATATGCATGTGTCTAACGTGTGATGATCCTTATTAGAGGTCGTCCACGAGTATTATTCCCACAAAACTATAAGCTTAGCACGAGTGTTTCATCCGCGTCGGTACAGAAGAAGAAACTAGAAGCCCGGAGAATCCGCATCAGCATCCAAGGTCAACACAATACTAAAGGCCCAATCGAAGACCTCTAGCGGTCTATTTTATATGTATTTGTTTTTTTGTTTTTGCAAACAATGTATAGTTTCAGAGTATAAGCCGAATTCTATTTATGGAGTTTGGAATATATTTCAGAATCCACTGCTACAAAACATATTTGCCAAATGTTTAACAAATATGTGAATTAACAAGTTTATAGTAAAAAAAAAAATGATATCCGAAAGTGTTACAATTTAAGTAAGAATCTGGGCATTACAAAGTTAGTGGTATCGTGAGCGCTTCAGTTTAGGCATTCGAAAAGCCTAGGTTTAGTTGATTCTAAATAGAGTATAAGATTGAAAAGCATGTGTTTAGAAATGTGTTGGCCTGGTGTGGATGTCCTTGTGTTTTGTATAGATGGATCGTCCTCCAAATCCAATTGAAGAAGCAGCTGAGAGTGTTAACCATGGAGATCAAGGATTACCCACTTCGGACCCTTTTGAATCTATCGAGTCGAGTCACGCCGTCGGCCAAATGAAGTTTACGAGGATATCTCAGTGACACGACTCCGGTATTGAAATATCGACAAATTGAAAGCCCTGATAAACATGGTAAGAAAACATGGGGCTAAGGAATTCCATGGGACAAACATGAAAGAGTCCAATAAAGCGGAATTTTGGTTAGAAAAGTTACAAAGAATATTAGAGGAAGTTAGATGCCCTCCCGATCAAAGAGTATCATGTGCAGTCTCACTATTGCAGAGTGAGGCATATGATTGGTGGAAGCTAATGTTGAGAAGTCCAAGGATTCTAAATCCCATGACTTGGGAGTTCTTTGTCCAAGAGTTCAGGGCAAAGTACATTACCGAGATGTATAGAGAGTTCAAGTGGAAACAATCGAGTCTGTGTGGCAAAGGAACTTATCTATGGGTTGAATATGAGAAAGAATCTGCCTCATCTCAACAAGTATGCACCTGAGGCTGGGTCCTCACCGAGGCATTTTGTAGCAATGAAGATGGACTACATGATTCCATCAAGAGACATTTCCACCTATGACTTCTCCAACAGTGGGATGACACTGTCCAAGTCAGCATGAAGTAGAGAGACTTGAACGAGCAAGAAAGAAAGATCTCGTATCAAGAAGTTTTCAGAGGAGCTTCGTCCCTCCTCGGGGAAAAGAGCTGTGAGTCTCCAAACTCTCAATTGTAATACGCGCCCCGCCTACGAGAGGTAGAAGATCTAAGGTCCAATGCAACACCTGGGGCCTGCAGAGGTGCTTCGCTGGACATGGAGAAATCCTAAAGGCCCCTTACCGCCATAGAAGGCATTCGTGTTTGCGTGTTATCGATGTGGAGGGTGTTTCCGGTGTGGAAGCACTGATCATTTGACAGCACAGTGTTCCAAAGAGTCAGGGGATAATAGAAGTCTGCAAGAAAGTGGCAGAGGAAAATTAGTTACACTACCATCGAATAGAGATCGAGGTAGAGGTCGAGGTGGCCCGATTCAGCATAGAGGACAAGGGGCCACAATCTTTGAGACAAAGGGATCATCCATACCTATACACTGCAAGACGAGCATATGCTAGGTGGCTCGTGAGATCGTGGATGCTCCTGAGGTTATAACTGGTATATTTTCTCTTTATGATATTGAGATGCATTCGTTGATTGATCCTAAATCCACTCATTCGTATGTATGCATTGAACATGTATTTGATAAGATACCAATAGTGGAACGATTAGCATATGACATGCAAGGATCGTTCATCAGTACAAAGGTTGCACAAGTGAATAGCATATATAGAAATTGCCCTATTGTTATCCAAGCAAGAGTTTCTTGCCGATTTGATAACCTTTACCATTATGAGAGTTTTACGGATTCGTGGAACGGATCGGGTTTGCCTAAACACCGTAGCCATCGCTGATCGCGGGTCAAAAGACAGTAGTGTTAAGATGCTCTTACCAGTCTAAGGTGATATTACAGGGCATTAGATCAAGCGCGATGTCCAATGTGATCTCCGCTATACAAACTAGGAAACTTATGAGGAAAGGCTGTGGGACATTTTTGGCCTTGATACTTGACTCTAAGAGAGGTTAAGTTGATGGAAATCAGAATAATCTCAAAAAATATACCCTGAAGAAGCTGACATGTTTAGGGTATTTTGTAAGCATAATTTGAATGTTCCATGAGTTAAATGCGAAACATGGAAACGAGAGACCCGGAAAGTTACAAAACTTAAGGACAAAATTGTAATTTGTCCAAAAAAAAAGGGGCCTAAAAGACATGGATTAAGAAGATTTGAGGCCAAAATGAAATAAAGGAAACTTGAAATACAAATACAGATTGAGGGACCTTTTTGCAAATACGAAAACTTAACCCAAAAATGGTTTTTGAGGCCAAACATTACTCTAGCAAACATGGATTTAAAAAGACCAGAATTGGTCTCCAATTTGGGGGAGAGCTCAAAAACGTATGGGAGAAGAAGAAGAGAAGAAGAGGAAGAAGAAGAAGAGAAGAAGAGGAAGCAGGAGATCAAGCAAAAAGTGTATGGAACTACTAACTCGAGTATAACTTTGATTTGTGTACGGATCTTTGGTTTCAGATATTATTATCTTCGTCTAAAACCTAGGGTTTGTTAGGATGAAATCCAACTAAAGATGTATTGAAATTAGGGTTGTTAAAACTCTTAAATGGCACAAGATAGTTGTAGAATCCTCTCTCTTAAGTGGATTCACTTGGGTTAGTACCAATCAAAGTTAGGGTTTAGGTAAAGCCCCTAATTAATATTCATGTTTTTTGTTGAGGATGGGTCATAGCAACCCATATTAGAAGGGTTTTGGAAGAAATTCATGAAAGAATTTTGAAGAAAGATATAATTGAAAGATGAATTGTGTAGAAAAGAGTTTACAAGGTGAATTTGAAATGGTTTGAGGTGTATATGGAGTATAGAGTTGATTGGGGTTGCTTATAGGAAAAATGTGAAGACTCACATTTAGGGCATTTCGGGTGACTTGTACCGGTACGCTTTGAAAGTGTACGGTACACTTTCGTTCTGGTCATTTTGGCCAAAGTGTGCGGTACACTTTGGGGTGTACCCGGTCTTTTCTTTACTCTGTTCCCGATTTCGACCGGTTTCGCTATATTTGGCCATAACTTGCTCATTTCTTATCCGATTTGAGGTGATTCAGTGGCTACGTAAAATAGACTTGAGAACAAAACAAGAGGTGAGAATTACTTGATTATTATCTAAGTGGCCTAAAATTCCTCAAATTGGGACCGTGTGCGAGCAAATCTGGTTCCGACTTTGAACATAGAGTAGTCAGGGTTGTTGGACGTGGCAGGGTTTCGGTTAGCTCGATTTGGGTGATTCAAATTGGAATAGAACCCTTAGCACCTTAAGATTTAAATGAGTACAAAGACCTTGTGTCAAATGAAGTTAGAACCCCGGAAAATTAGTAATACAAACTGTTTCTGGTATCAATCCGGGTAAACCGACTAGTTTAGCATGAAAATGCCATAACTTTAGTTGGATGATCGATTGGATTGATTCACTTCTAAGTAAAGTAGATTCATAGAGGAATAAGAATATAAGGAATAGTGCTTGATTCACATACATCATACTTCTAAGAATATGAAGTGACATATGTAATAGGCATGAAATAAGGAAAATGTAGAAAATGAAAAAATGTAAAGATGTGTTCATGAAACATGAAAATGATTATGGAAATGAAAATGAAAAGCAGTGAAACATGATTGTGAACATGAGAGGCAATATGTGTGACACATAATGTGGTTAAGTGATATATGGTTTATTATCACATATAACCAGAAAATGGTAACAAATGATAGGAGTATACGTGAATGAGTATACGTAAATGAATTTATGAATGAGTATACATGAATGAGTATACATGAATGAATATGTGAATGAGTGTATGAATGAGTATACGTGAATAAGTATACGTAAATGAATATGTGAATGAGTGTATGAATGAGTATACGTGAATAAGTATACGTAAATGAATTTATGGTGGTACATGAATGAATATGTGAATGAGTGTATGAATGGTATACGTGAATAAGTATCACATTAAATGAATTTATGAATGAGTATACATGAATGAGTATACATGAATGAATATGTGAATGAGTGTATGAATGAGTATACGTGAATAAGTAAACGTAAATGAATTTATGAATGAGTATACATGAATGAAAATGTGGATGAGTGTATGAATGAGTATACGTGAATGAGTATACGTAAATGAATTTATGAATGAGCATATGAAATAAGCACATAGATTGAGTATATCTTTGAAAAAGATAATACGAAAGTGAAGTGGAATTGAAATGTGATTTTTAGAAAATCGAATGAATATGAATGATGATAAAGACGGGATTCATTAAACGGAATCGTCATAGATGTGAATTAATTGATATATCGAATGAACCGCCTGACGGGATGCACAAATCGGCATGTCAGATCGCTGAAAGGCACCGAGAAAATTTTTCAATGTCCACTTGAAGTGGCGGGATGCAATCGGCATCCGTCATGATCGGCGTATGACATTGAAGAAATGTACTTGGCGAGATAACTGTCGGCATCCGTCTTGATGGCGTATGGCATTTAATTATTTGCGATGTCGGGTTACCAAAGCGGCATCGAATCATGATGGGAGAACGAATAATTGATACCCGTGTCGGGATGCGCAAAAGCGGCATCCGTCATGATGGGAGGCCGAGATAATTGATACCCACGTGTGGGATACGCAAAAGCGGCGCTCGTCGCCAGTCGGAAGGCGATAAATTACGATACCCGTGTGGGATGCACCAAGCGGCATCGTCGTGATAGAGGATACTGCACGTGTCGGGATACTTAAGCGACATCCGTCATGATGGAACAGAATAATTGTTTCACGTCGGGATGCGCAAGCGGCATCCGTCATGATGGGAAGACCGAATAAGTGACCACGTGTCGGGATGCCAACGGCATCGCCATGATGGGAGAGATAGAATCGTTAAATGTATAAGCACATTAGAATGATAATAAGGGTGGGGATTATCAAAGCGGAATCCGCCCGAAATTGGCCAATCCGAATAGTCAAGGTGAAATAGCCAACATTGGCGATTGTAATGGGATTGATATAGATAATATCTTAAATCATGAATTGATTGTGAAATGAATTGTTGCGTGAGAATGCAGTGATATGGTAAAATGATTTGTATATTGAAAGCTTATCACGGACCGGTTCAGCATGGTATATGTGGATAAAGGCATTATTTGAAAATGCATGTTATTAAGTGTGAATGTTATGGATCTTTTGATTTTGTAAATGGTCATCGGATTGCCGAAAAGAAGTGCTTTCGCTTAATTAAAAGGTCTAAATGGAATAACATAAACAACATGTTTTGGAAAGATAGTGAAAATGTCGGAGTCAAGCTAGGAGGGCTCCGGCTTGGATCCGCCAACGAGGGTCAAGTCGAGAGTTCGGATCGTTTTGAAAATAAAAAATTTAATAAGGCGAAATAAATGTTTTTGATTGAAACGTCGAGATGCTTAAGACTCGGCTGGATCCATGTAGAATTAGTAAGGGATTTGGAGTGTGACCTTTTAGAAAATGAAAAATTTAATAAAGCAAAACTAAAGTTACTTGGGCATCCCAGATCATGAAATGTAATTTCTAAAGGGAGTTGATTGTGAAAGCCGACCGTGATAATGATAAGTCTAATATGTATTGGTATTAGTTTGGGTGACTGTATATATCCTAATATGACTTGATAGTTCGATTTGCCATTGTATAAGTATAAGCTTGTTTGGATATTATATGATATACATATGTAGAAGATAGGAATTGGAAACTTGTAAAAGACATGACACAAGGAGATAGTGATATGGAATGAAAGGATAAAATACATGTACTAATATGATATGAGTTAGAAGTCACATAAGAATAGACTTCGATTATATGCATAAGTAATAGCAAATGTAAAAGATAGTGGCGACGATTATTTGTTATTGAGTGGAATTCTGTCTGCTATGTTCTCACTAAGTCAGCTTACTTGCGGGTGTTCAATCAGGTGTAGGTGCTGAAGGAGATAAAGAGGACGGGACATTCCACACCGGTACGTGCGGGCCGTCGAGCAGTGCTCACCGACAACGTTCGCGATCTGATGTTGTGACATGATATATATGTGTATTTGTATAGAATGGGACTTAGTATATGTGTGTATAAATTTTAATTTTATACCACTCCGTGTTAGTTCATTTGTAAATGTAAATGATTGTGGTTATTACAAATTGTTTGAATATAGATTGATACGAAAAAAAATTAAAAAAAAAATAAATAAATAAAATAAGGAGTCCCGATTATATGGTTTCGCACCGAAAGCAGGTTCGGATCATGTCGGGTCGGACACGGAATCGGGCGTGATAGAAACAATTCCGAGTAGTAAAGGGAATTTCGGATGTATTCTAGAGTTATAAGTATTCCCCTTGAGAGGAGGTGGGCTATCCATAGAAATTGTACCGGGAACAACCCCTATGTCCCCAGGAGCACCATCTGGGGATGGCTCGGGCTGAGTTAGAAAGAAATCAGAGTCGAAATTCACAAAAGCCATGGATAGTTGTCCAGGCAGTGTTTATACGTGGTGCTTTGTTTTATTTGTGAAAAAGATGGCACTCTACGGATGTGCATTGATTATCGACAAATCGATAAGGTGGCGATTAGCAATTTACCCATTGTCGAGAATCAAATATCTTTATCAATTAAGGGAGGCGGTGTCTTCAAAAAGTGACCTGCGATCGAGTATTATCATTAACGATGAAAAATGTCGATGTGTCAAAATTGCATTTAGAGCTACGATATGAACCATTATGAGTTTTTGGTAATGCCATTTGGGTTAACTAATGCCATAGGCGGCATTCATGGATTTAATGAATAGAAGTATTAGGCCACATATGGATCGGTTGTTGTGGTCTTTATTGATGACATCCTGGTGTATTCTAAGGATGCATAGGAACATGAACAGTATCTGAGAATATTCATTGAGACGTTAAGAGAGAAGAAGTTATATGCTAAACTCAGCAAATGTGACTTTTGGCTAAAGGAAGTTTCCTTCCTAGGTTATATTGTGTCAATTGAGGGTATAAGAGTGGGCCCTATAAAGATTGAGCCGTTGTAAATTAGAAACCGCCTCAAAATGTAACCAAGGTGAGAAGTTTCTTAGGCTTAGTAGGATATTATAGAAGATTTGTGAAAGGATTCCCTATCATAGCTTCTCCGCTCACCAAATTACGCAGGAAATGAGTAAAGTTTGAGTGGACAAATAAATGTCATAATAGTTTTGAACAATTGAAAGAAATGTTGGTTGAAGCACTAAGACGACGTTGAATTTCACTTGGGAAAAGAGTATACCCTATACGCTGGATGCTTCCTGTGCATTGGTTTGGGATGTGTGTTAATGCAAGATGGGAAAGTAGTGGCTTATGCATCCAGGCAATTGAAGCCACATGAACAAAATTATCCCACTCATGACTTAGAGTTGGCTGCAGTAGTGTTTGCTTTGAAAATATGGCGACACTACTTATATGGAAAAAAGTGTAAATTTACACAAATCACAAGAGTCTCAAGTACTTGCTAACTCAGAAAGAATTAAATTGGAGACAGCGGAGGTGGTTAGAGTTATTCAAAGATTATGACTGTATAATATATTACCACCCCGGAAAAGCTAATATGGTAGCAAATGCTTTAAGCAGAAAGACAGTGGCAGCGATGTCACTTTAACACAGTGAATAGAGACTAGCAGATGATGGAGCTATATTAGCTCAACTAACAGCGCGACCTATTTTAAAGCAAATGATGATAAGTGCACAGAAAAATGATGTAGAGTTATAGAAAAAGGTGCAGATGGTCAGAGATGGTGATAAGACTGGTTTTTCAATAAAAGAAGCTGGAAGTTTGTATTTCCATAACATATTATATGTGCTAGATGATAAAGAGCTAAAGAAAAAGTTGCTATTTAAAGCTCATAATACGGTATTTACCATGCATCCTAGAGGTAATAAGATGTACCAGGATTTGAAGCAACATTATTGGTGGAAATGAATGAAAAGAGATGTGACAGAGTAAGTGTCTAAGTGTTTAACGTGTCAACAAGTCAAAGCTGAACACCAAGTTCCAACCGGTCTATTGAATCCCCTTCCAATTCCTCAATGGGAGTGGGATAACATTAACATGGATTTTGTGTCGGGTTTTCCCCTCACACAATAGAAACATGACTCTATATGGGTGATTGTTGATAAGCTCACAAAGTCAGCCCATTTTATACCAGTCAGGATGGACTATTCTATGGATCGAATAGTTGAGCTATACGTGAAAGAGATTATACGATTGCATGGTGTACTGTTGTCTATTGTGTCGGATAGAGATCCGTGTTTTATATCGAGGTCTTGGAAGGAACTACTATCACTGCACAGCGAATTTCTCTTAGCACAAAGATTCCATCCACGTATTAAAAACGGACGAGAGATTGATTCGGCACTCAAGACATGCTTCGAGGTTGTGTCATGGAATTTCCTGGAAGTTGGTATAGGTATATTTCATTGATGGAATATGCCTATAACAATAGTTATCAAGTAAATATTGGCATGGCTTCGTACGAAACTTTATATGGTCGAAGATGTAGAACTCCGATATGTTGGACTGAGTTAAATGAGCATAAGGTGATTGGTCCAAATATAGTAAAAGATACATAAGAGAAAGTACAAGTTATTCGACAAAGGTTAAAGGCGGTCAGTGATCGAAAAAAGTCATATGCTGATCTAAAGAAGAAAGATATTGAATATGAAGTGGGAGACAAGATCTTCTCGAAAGTATCGTCATGGAGAAAAATTCTATGGTTTGGTAAGAAAGGCAAGTTGAATCTGAGGTTCATAGGGCCATATGACATTCTCGAACGAATTATCCCTGTGGCTTATCATTTGGCACTCCCGCCGGAGTTGGCCAAATTGCATAATGTGTTTCATGTATCGATGCTTTGGAGATACCACTCTGATGGGTCACACATAATACCAGTACAAGATATACAAGTACAAACAGATTTTTCATAAGATGAAGAACCAAAGGCTATTCTGGCTCAAAAAGTGAAACAGTTACGGAATAAGCAAGCATAGTTAGTGAAAGTGCTCTGGCAACACCATGGCAGGAAAGAAGCTACTTGGGAGTCAGAAGCAACTATGAGAGCACAATATCCGCAACTCTTCGATTCAAGTATGAATTTCGATGACGAAATTTTTTAAGGGAGAGAGTTGTAATATCAATTATACTCTCGATAAATTTTTATAACATGTTTAGGGTATAATAAAAGTAAATGTATATTTTTTCGGAATAAAATAATGCTAAAAATAAAATAAGCAAAACTCGAAATTAATCTAAGGGTCAAGGGTAAATTAGTAATTTACCAATCCAGGACTTAAAGGTCATAAGATAAAAATATTATATGCTAAGTAGGAATATGGAATAAGTTAGATTTGCAAATAATAGGAAGATAAAGACCTTAATAGCAAAAAGAAGAATTTAAGGCCAAAATGGATAAGACCAAACATGGTCTTGGAAAGTATCTCGTTTTGGTTTAGGAGAGTTAGGGCATCCGATGGAGAGAAGGGAAAAAGAGAGAAGAGAAGAAAAGAAGAAGAAGAAGAAGAAGAAGAAGAAGAGGAAAAAGGAAGAAGAAAAGAAGAAGGAAATCAGGTATGGAATAGGACTATGGAATAGGACTATGGAAGAGGAGTATGGATTATATGTATATAATTTGTGTATGGAAAATATGTGCTGTCCTTGGTATAAATTGTCGGTTTTGGCTAGGTCCCCAATGGAGGAAAAAATTGTATAGAGAAAATATTAGGTTTTAGGGAATATGCTGTTAAATTTTTTCCAAACCCACGCTTTTGTATCAAGCATAAGTCAGCAATCACTATCCAAATCTGGATGATTCAAATTTTTTAGGTAAACTAGACTTCTAGGAAACAAATCTCTAAAATATGTATCCAAATTTGGATCCCATTGACCCAAAAATTCACAAATGAGGCTCATCGGTCAATTTTTGGTTCAATTTCGATACGCTGGTTTTTAACATTTGGTATTTAGGTCATAAGTTGAGTTTCACTCATCCAAATTAAGTGATTCAAATTTTTGGATAAACTAGACTTCTAGGAAAATAAATCTCCTTGAAATACGTGTATCCAAATTTGGACCCCATTAGACCCAAAAAATTCGTCAAAATAAGGGAACAATTATGTCCCTAAAATCTGTCTCAGAACAATCCCCTGAACTGAAGTAATTCCGGTTGTTTAAATCATAACTTGAGTTATACTAGTCCAAATAAGGTGTTTCAAATTTCTGTACAAACTAGACATCTGGGATAACAACTTTCATGATGAAATTATGGTTAAATTATGTCTCTATCATTCCTAGAAAATTTTCAAATATAAGACACATTCCATATTCTATTCCTGGAAACTATCCAAGAGCAGTTCAAAATGTTTAGACCATATCTCCCAAATTAAAAGTCCAAATTACATGATTTTTGAACCATAAGAAACTTAAGCATATAGGTGTTATTGAGTTAATATTACTTCTTCTAACAACTCACACGGCCAAAATTGTAGTCAAAATGGATTCTGGGAGCCGCTTCTAAATTGTTCTAGCATAATGGTTATGAAAATTGAAATTGTATAAAAGCTATATAAATGTTTTGTTATATGAAATAAGGCATCATAGTAATTTGATCATGATAACATGTGTTATGAAAGCTAAAGAGAATACACGTATAATTTTGTTATATGAAAAAAGTGCAAAGTATAGTTAAATGTTTATAAGAGATTATTTGATAATGAATATTCATACATACATGACATCGTAAGAGGTTATTCATGAGCAGATAGTGCTCGATACCTAAAAGATTGTTAAAAACATAATAAAATTGGATTGTCTCATAATGACCGTGAGTTGGATAAGAGCAGGGGCATGCTTTATAGATAGTACGTCAGCAGTGATACAATCCCATGGCTGTGCTAGCCCCGCTGTCGATGACATGGATCCCGTTTGGATCATTACAGTGACCCCGTTTGGGTCATACAATACAGTAGAATTTATAGATCAATGTCTCGTACAGTGATAGTACCTTCGGATAAATACAGTTATTTCCCGTATCCACTTCTTTGGAATATGAAGGTATGACATAAGATGAGATAAAATTTTTAGAATGTTATAAAAGAAATGAAACATGATATGATAAGTAAGTATGAAAGATGATACGCATACGCCTAACGCGCTGACGCATCCTATCGAGGTCATTCACGTGAGTATTATTCCCACTAAACTATAAACTTAGCACTCGTGTTTCATCCGTGCGCTGTAAGAAGAAACTAGAAGCCCTATTAATCCAGACAAGATTCAAGGTCAACACAATACTAGGCGCGCACGAAGACCTCATAAATATTTTAGATATGTATTTGTTTAATTTTTGTAAACAATGTAAAGTTTGTATATGTTGAACACTCTCATTTATGAAGTTTTAATATATTTTGATTAGTTGTTACAGAATATATTTCAAGTTAAATGTTTAACAGTATATGAATGAATAAGTTTATAGTAAAAAAAAAATGATATCTAAGTGTTACAGTTTAAGTAGTAACTAAGCGTTACAATAGAAGGGCGAATGACAACTCAAATAATCCACTGGTAAAAGGGCGAGCTACTCTACAAACAAATTTCAGGATACATTTAGACACGTAATACAAAGAAACCAATTCTGACAACCGATTAAAACAGATAATACATTTGGAATATCTCGTAGTGCCGCAAGAAATCCACATTAAACAACCAGACGTATGAAGATGAAGAGAACTGGTAGGCGTGACGCTTAGTTAATAAGGACAATCAACGATAAACGAACGCTTAACGAAGGAAATAAAGGGTCACTCATAAATGCCCCAATTATGAGCATTAAACATATAACCCCCGACCTATGGGTATAAAAAGAGTAGGAACAAAAAATAAAGGGAGAGAATTGTGATCAACTACTCAGATTTTATTTTGTGGAAGGACTAAAAACCCTTTCAATAGATATGGGGTGTGTCTTAATAGATAGCCAAGGTGAGTTTTTAGGGTGTCGTTCAATAAAAATCCTTGGGGTGTAATCTAGAGAGGCAGAAGTATATGGTCTATGTCAAGCTATAATTTGGATTATGAGTTGGAATTTCCGTCAATTGTTTTTTAGCTTGATGCCAAGACGGTTATCGATGCTTTCTATTCCACAAGTGAGGATAACTCGAATGCTTTTTAATTTGGATTATTCTGCTCTTCCTCCAAGTTACATAAAGAAAACGTTGTTAGTAAATTCTTATTAATGAAAGTTCTCTTTTGTCCAAAAAAAGTACGTTTAGAAGGCAAAACATCAAAATTTAAATATAAGATGATAAAATATAAAATATTTAATCTTAGATGCAAACATTGGATAACTTAAATATTTCACAAATTTAAAAAAAAATAATTCTTCAAATAAGAATAATACAAATTCTCAATCATTTTTAATAAAATGATGGTTATATCCGACTTTTATATTGATTTTCATTATTAAATAAATAAGTAGGGTCAAATCTCAATATTAACTAGGATATCATCCAACTTAGTTGTCCATTTAATAAAAGACGGTCGGTCGGTGAAAGACCGGCTGGTAAGGTTAACTTAAGGCCACCGCCCTAAGAGTGCAACGTGTCAGACAACGACTGATACCTTTTTTCAAAGTCACATAATTCTTAATTAAATATATTACATGTCCCTTTCATTTCATGCCATATATACCAAAAATTAATCTATGAACTGCTTGACATGTAACGCAACGGTAATATTGATTGATACATATGATATGAACATAAGTAATACGCCTTTAGAAACATAGGAAGGCGATTAATATTTAATACTATATTTTAATTTCTCTGCTTGCTACATCAAAAAAATCAAAGAAAAACCTTCAAGGCAGTCTTCATGACATGGTCGGAGATGATACGATTGGTCTTTTCCGTCGGATGGAAAGAATCCCAGAATACGTATTTGTTAGCATCGGTGCATGTCATCATATTGTACCGGTTGCACAGGTACCCCATCTCGAACATTCCCGTCGCGCAGCACGCCTTCGATGCGTCCTCGTAGCCTGTGATTGGTCTCATAAATTAATAACGAAGGATTTGTTTAATTAAATAGTAATTTCTAAGTCGAGATTCATTCGGTTTTTTAAGGTTTTTATTGGACCATCAACATGAAATGTTGGTGCTTTATTGGTTCTGCCATTTCTGGGGGGGCTTTTATGAAACTCTACAGGGACTTACATCCATGATCCAACGCATGAGTTCGGTCATTTATGTAGTGGGATATAAATTGCATGCTACTGTAATGGGTCAGGGAGTAAGTGAATGGAGTAGCTGCTGCACAAGCAGTGTGGGCTTAATTAAAGGTTGTTTCTTCGTTCTATGCTTTCATGTCAGATAACAAAGAAAACGTAGGGAATATGTTTGCTTTTAATTTTTTTATTTAAAAAAATATATAAAAAAGATAAAAGAAAAAGCTAAATTATGAGATCACGTAATTTCAAAAACTGTTTTTAAGAATAATTTTAAAAAACATTAACCAAGGGGTCCCTAAGGGAATGATTTTGTTGTTCCATTCATAACTCAAAAGGCCAAAGAAAAAGAATTCTAGGAAACAAATAAAATTCTTAGGAATTTTTCACTAAAAGTTGGAAAACTAAGAGAGTAAATCAGGGATGGCTTACCGTAAGAGGTAGGTTTCAGGATCAAATGAACGAGGATGAAATAAGGATTTGACAGAACCACCTTCATTCCTGGTAGCTGCTTGTTCAATTTCCCGACCAGATTATTCAACTTCCGATTAAAGTCCACAGCCACATTGTTGTACTCCTCTATACAGTCACTTCCTCCAAAGAAATTTGTGGTTCTTTCCAGCGGCAAACATCCCATCGGAGGAAGCGCACCGAGGGATACTTTCCGGGCACCCAAACTGTAAAGCTCCTTGATGAAGTTCCCGGCGATTCCCGCCAGGAAGTCCTCGTATTGCCGGATGGTGTACTTCGATGACCGGCCGGAGAATATGTAGTAATTCTCCAGAAAATCGTTGGTCCCCATGCTCATTAAGTACAGAGATTCGCTCAATATTTCGTTCGCCTTTTCTTCTCCGAGGTAGGCTTTTAGTTTCTTCTGATACTCCTTGTAGTACTCCAATTCTTTCCATAGAGGTATCACAGACTGCAAAAATAATAATTATAAATAAATAAATCAAACCTCAAAAAAGATCAAAAGTAGGGAAATGTGAAATGACCAATGGGTGTTTATAACCCGAGCAGGGACGGATTCAGCTAATGCCCTAATTGAAATTTTTTTGAATCCAACCAAAATAATAGACTTTGTCCCATTGAAACGTATAAATATTGAATTCTTTGGACTAAAGCTCACATTTGTAAATTTTTCAAAACTTACTTTATTTAATCTTACCATTGAAATGGTTATGCCTTAGGTTTGCTCCTTAATATTCATCCATTCAAGTTCCTTTAAGATTATATAAGGATTTATCCTGCCCTGATCCCCAGCTCAGACCAATAATCATCGATTCGAGTCCTTTAAAGATTATAAGAGGGTTTATTTTACTCGAAAGCTAGCTCCGACACCAATGATTAAAAAAAAAGGATAGAAAAGAAAAAAAGAATGGGAGCTTACAAGAACATCTGCGGTCTGATTATCATAGCCTGTTCCGGCAGAAGCAAAGCAGACTCCGGTGGCGAAGTCGGAGATATTGTAATTGGGATCCAAGTAGGCAGGCACAGCCGGCTTCAGCCCAAACGCCTCAGAGATGAAGTCCGGGGGAATTCTCCCGTTGGAGAACCGCCCGGTGGGGCGGCCGCCGGCGAAGTCACGGCCGTAAGGCTGGAAATTGCTCTTGAGGACGGTGGAGATTCGGTTGTTATTGCCGGCGTCGACTGATGAATCTCCGAATACAATGACTGCTGGAACCTTGGCTGTAGAATCTGCAACTAGGATTAGCAATTGAATTAAGAGAAGCCATGGTGTGTACATGCTTGCCATTATGCAAAAACGTTCTTTCTGTGGAATGCCTGTGTAGAGATGGGGTGGAAAAAAAGGGCATTGTGAGAATTAAATAGTGTTGGGAGATGAAATGTGAGTTTGATGGGAGTTGAGAAAAGGAGTTTGGTGGGAGTTGTAATTGCATTAGAGGTTGTCCTTAAAAACGTGGGGACCCACTCCAAAAAAAAAAACTCAATTTCCAAATTCTAATTTTTCATCCATTTTTTTGCCTTATTTTTACAAAAATATTTCCTATGTTCCTTATTTAATTATGAAAATAATCATTTTTTTTAAGAAGGAAAACTGCACCGCTCTAAGTTAAAGCTAGTATTTTGAATATTTTAGGGAAATTTGACAAACAAATTATTGAATTTATAATACCAATACCTTTTCTAGGGAATACAATCAGAAGAATACAATCAGAAGTTAATTATAAATATTTAAATGTTCTGGTAACTTCAAAATATCTTCCATTAATCTTTTTCTTTAAAAAATATATATGAATATATAAGATGATAAAGGCTATTTTTATCTAGAATAAGTTATTTTTCAAGAGAAAACATGAGAATAACTAGATTTATGAATTTTGAATTATTTGAGGTTTTTGAATAATATATTTTCAAATTGAATTTATTATCATTGGTTGCAGCTCCTTCAAGACCATTGAAGGTTTACCTTTAGATTTAGGGCCTTATGAGTTTAATCAAGGTCAATGCAAGTTGGTCCAAATTGTCACATTTAAAAAAAAAAATTAATAGAAAGGAAGAAAGAAAACAAGTCAAGTTCAGTTTTGGTTAGATTTTATCAGATTGTAGAAACCAAATATTGGTGTTTGCAAATGAAATAATTGAGTGGCCTATGGAGTAACCTTTCATATGTAATAAAACCAAACCCATGATTGGGTGGGGGCATAAGTAAGGATTAAGTTCGAATTTCCACTAGTACGGAATATTACAAATTAAATGCAAAATAATTAGATGTGAAAAAAAAAAAAAAACCTCCCATGAAAAATGAGTAAAAAAGTAGGGGATAAAGAGGTGGAAAAAAGAAATTCTTTTGCATAATAGCTCTTTTCTTTCATTTTTGTTTGATCAATGGACTCTTAAGTATGACACTCAATGAACATAAGTATGATCACTTTAATATTGAACCATAACATAAGAAAGTTTCTAGTCTTTTCTTTTCTTTTTTTTTATTCATGCGTGAATTAAGATGAGTTGCAATTTTGATGTAAATCTAATTTCATACACCAAGTCAACAAAACCCATTGAAAATTTTGGAAATAGAGGATCATAGAGTGGGTGACATTAATTAATATAGGTTGTTGGGGTAGTCATATTTGTAAAATGAGTTTCAACTTTCAATTTATTGGAGAAGTCTAAAGAAACTTCTTTTAGAAGTTGATATACCTGGGAAGGAAATATGATCAGGTGGAGACCTGAGGTAGCTATGATGTTTTGAGCTTTGGGATTCTGAAAATGACATGACGCTTCTCAGCTGCATGAAGCTTTCAAAGGAACTTAACTGAATTGGAGGCCATTTATGATTTTTGATTCCCCACCTCCCAATGTAGGTTGGGTCTTAATTCTGATTTTCTTTTCTAATCATAGTGGCGCCATATATTAGGTGTTTTTTTTCTTGATCAATAAATAAATAAATAATTTTATTCATCAAACCTAGTAAAATTGCTTCACATTCATCTCTCTTCAGCAACTTAGGTTGGGTGTTTTTTTCTTAAAAATTATAAAGTGACAAGAAAATTAAAAAGAGAGAGAAACACACATTTACATTTACATGCAAACCCTAATAACAAAAAAAAAAAACCATGAGGTAGAAAATGAGAAATCGAACAAAACCCTGTAACGTCTATAATATTAAGTACATCATATATTTGAGGGTATCTTAAAACTGTTAAACCAATACCCTAATAAGACGAGTAATTGGTCATAAGTCCTTCACTATAATTCCTAAAAAATCAAATCATGCTACAATGGGAAACTTTTCGAATCAAATCAAATAAAATTCGAGTTATCCTATTCTATTCGTTTTGAAATTTTACTCCTTAAAAGATTCTGAATTTAAACTATCTATCTACAATTTCTTACATATTCTTTTTTTTTCCTAATAATAAAATGCTTGAGAAATACGAGCATATTCAATTATACAAAGAAATGATTCATGAAAGGAAACTTACAAGCTGAATGTCTCCTGAGAACCTCTCTTTTCTCTGCCTGGTTTTGATGCCTACTTCATTGATACAACAACAACAAAAAAAGTCTTTTATCATTTGTAGACTTTGCCCCACAAAACTTATGGTGAGGTTTAATCACTTCTATCATATATTCTTTAGTCTTCTTGGAGCTTGACAGCTCCTTATGAATAATAATAGTTATGATTCCTTATGACAGCTCCTTGGTTACATTTATTCATTTTATATTACAGCATTGTAATACTTTTTTCCTTATAAGAGATTGAATAGCATTACATTATTATAGTATTTTTTTTTTTTTTTTTTATAAAAGACTCGAGCCTAAAATCTCTTGTACACCCGTTCCGAGTCGAGCCTCACCGAGTCGAGCCTCACCGGCATCGGTTGTGGCATGTTAAGCCTTTCTTTTTCACTAATTTTCAGGACCGATTCTTAAATTGTTATATGGTTTTAATTATATGTCTAGTTCACATCTATGCATGTGAAATAAAAAGCGACATTATTGATAATTCGATGTGATTTTTCATAAGGGGGTACCAATATTCAAAGAATCCCCTGGTCAAATAAGAAACAAAAATATCATAAATGCTTTCACTTTTCTCTCAATGACTGCCACACTTCCAAAAAATTAAATCCTAAATTATAAAGTATATAAATATTCAATTGAAACAAACTCGTCATTCATTAAATAAAAAAAATTCATTTTTATACTTTTTATCTTGTAATTTTTCTTATTAAAACTTTAAAAGTAAAAATACAAACAGTTTGTTAAAACTATTATTCAAAACCTTTAAAATAATTTATTTATTGGAAATAGAGTAACAATCAAAACATTACCCACAACCCACCAATTGAGGTAGCACAAACTAAAAATTAAAACCCAAAATATATAATATTAATTTTTTTATAACTGCATTACAAAGTTGTAGGTTTGACCCTTCAACCGTTAAGTTAGGTCTTATTGACTATAATATTACATTCAAAAACTATTTTAGTGTTACTTGATAAACATAACTCCTCGACTATGAATATATTTTGTTTGTAAGTTTAATTATTGTTTTAGTGAATTTTCTAGTACAATTCATTAGAACATTCAAAAAATATGAAATTGGTGAACATACTATAAGGAAATTATAGTATTTTCGAATTGAAATTATGTCAAATCTAACTTCTACTCAAACGAAAAATTGATCTCCTAATTCCCTTGACAATCCCTAGAATCTAAGCGGAAAAATACCTTGAAAATTAGATTGCATAGACTAAATTGAAAACTAAAAGAAAACTTAATGGATTAGCTTGAAAAGTAGTAGATTTCATTATAGAATTAGATTGAAAATCAAATGCTGAATCAAGAAAGCTTTGAAATAACAAATGCTTGTACGGAAAAACATGTAAAACTAAGCTAAGAATTTGGAAAATATGGTTGATGAACTTGTAGAAAAGCTTAAATGCTCTTGCTTAGTTTTGATTCTTGGTTCTTCATTTTTTTGATCTACCGCTTTGATTCCCTTTTATAAACATTTCTGAGTAACTGTATCACCTCATTTTCTCCAATAATTGTCAATGTCTCCACTAAGGAGTCTTGCTCTCCAAGTAACTTTCCACCACTTCAAGTAAATGCCCACGTCCTCTGTCATGTCCTGACTTGAAGAAAAGTTTCCTCCATATTTTGCCTTTGAGACAAAGTCTCAATATTCTCTATTAGCAACTTTAACAAATTTAAAAATTCCAGAAATGTCATTGGACCTTTTTCAAGGGTTGATCCTCATGGGCTTGGGCTTTATCGGATTGAGTTAGGCTCGCACGGCTTGGGCTTGACATATCTATTCAGTTCATTCCACTACCATTTAAACCAAAAAATCATTTTTAGTGTCAATAATTATATAAAAATTGTTTTATTTTACTTTTCAATTATTTTATATTATTTTTGCTTGTTTTCTGATAACTATTTTAAAAAATAATTATACAAATATGTGGTCGAACAAAATAACTATCTTTGCTCCGACATCGCTTTAGTCTCGAGGTTTAATCGGGTCTCCCTGGCGTCGCGAAGATCAATCTCACGCCAACAATAGCCAATTCCTCTTTACAAAACTAACTGAGCAGTCTCTATGTCGCGACTCGATCTCTTTGTCGCGACATCAGCTTATGTCTTTGAGGCCTCACTTGTTAAAAAGCTTTGTCGCAATTTCACCCTCCTGTCGCGACAACAGCTTCAGTTAACTCAGCTCATCCTTCCAAAACATGTCATAGCTTCAAGTCGATTCTCTTGTCATGACCTCTATCCCTTGTCGCGACATCAACCTTTGTCGCGACATTACGATGTTGTCGCGAAATCACTTTACGCTTCGCCGCCCTACCGCCTATCTGCGGATCCCCGCTGCTGCACCCGCATCAAATTTCTTCACCTTCCTGGCGTCGCGACCTGCTAACCGGACCGTAAACCCCAAAACTCGCAACATTGCCAGCCGCCTGCTTTATCGCCTCGCTATTTTCTCGCATTTTTACCCTCCGCCATCGTATTTTTTCCAATCGCATTTCTTCTTTCTTTATACTTCCCCAGTAAATAACAAATTTGGTGAGTTTCTTCATATTTCGCATCTTAATTATTCCTTTTACATTAAAATCAATAAAATTAATTAGTAATGATGACTTTTAAGCCCACGACTTCAACTTTTAAAGCTATTCGTCCTCGCCAGGTTAAAAAGCGTTAATTGCTTGGTCTCAAACAAAATAAAAGAAATTTTTAAGGACATTTTCCGATTTGTTCTACAAAGGGTATTCACGAATTGAAATACAAGGTATGCATTATTTTCTGTACATCTAGCTTCAAGTCCAGTTCAAGATTGGTTTCTACTCTTAAAATATCCTAAAATATACCTAAAAATTGACAAACTAAAAATTATTTTTTAAAACATGTTTAAAATATTAAAATATCCTTTCAAAAAAATATTAAAATATACCTAAAATACATTAACTTTCTTAATAGATTTTATTTTACAAACTATCATAAAATGGTTTTCAAATTATTCTTAAAACTGATTTTAAAACCGCAGCAAGCTCGTCATATCTAACTCAAATAGTAAAAAGGGTTCTCAAGTTTAACTTATAATACAGATAACTTACTACCTTAAAACTAAAATATCTTACAAAAATAAAAAAACTAACTAACTGTTTTGAAAGTAGATCCTAACTAACTGTTTTGAAAGTAGATCCTAAATAAGTTGTCAATTTTCTCACGTTTTTACATTAAAATATTTCCAAAATCAAATATGGCATAAAAACATTAATTTGAGAAAAAAAAAAACTTAAAATATTTTATAATAACCACAAACTGAAATGAAAACCTCGAAAATCTTTAGGGTTTTTCTAAAACTAGAAAAAGATAATTCCAAGAACATGGATTTCATTTTTCTTTATAATTTTTTTCTTTGCATATGATTAAATAGTTAGCATAATAATAATAATAATAATAAATTAGGAGCTGTCCCCCACCCAAAGGCTGAACAAATTAAATTTGAAGATTTAGATGGGTGTTAGTTAATTATTGGGTCTCATAATTATAAAATATCCGTGCAGGCGTCCTTTTTCTTCTAGAAAGAATAAAAAAGGCTTTTATTGGTGTGCGGTGATTGGCATTAATTTGCTGGGGTTAGGTTCAGTTAATTGGCGGCAAAGTTAGGTGTAATGTCTTTAGCCTCTTTGAATTGGGGATGGCCAAATTTGTCACAAGATTGTGAATTTGACAAGATTTTTATGGGTTCGAATTAAGGATAATTCATGTCCACTTGTTAATTATACAATTTAACTCATCAATTTTTTATGGATTATTTGTGTTAAAGTTAATTAGTTAAACTTAAATATAATCTTAAATGACTTATTCATTATCGGGATGTATATCATGTTATGTCATCCAATTAATAATTGAGTTGTATTTAATTTTTTTTTAACGCATTATTATTCATGCCATGTTCGAATTAATCAATATTGACGAATATTTATTGTCTAACATGGCACGAACACAACCCTACCATTTATTTGTATATATCAATGTATCACATTGTAGTAACCTAGTTTTACTTCATTTCTCATTTATTTTTCCATTAATACAATCATAGTTTAATCCCAAACCATTTTTATGGTTCATAATTTATTGAAAGTTTAATGTTCATCATGTCTGATTCAAATGGTAGAACTTTCAAAATTTAAATCGGCAAGGACATAGAGAGATGAGGGGTCCCGAATTCGAGTCTCAATGTGAATAATTTACTACAATGTAATTAAAAGTGTTTAGTTGTAAAAAAATATATATTGAAAGTTTAATAAAACTGATTCGCACAGGAAAAAAATAGAGTTTTAAGTAAGATGTATTCAAAGTGTTGAGAATCGTTCAAGAATTGTGATAAGAATATGAGAAGAAAAACAAGAATAATACACACATAGATTTTACATGGTTCGACAGTGTGCCTACATCAATGGGAACGGCAGCTTGAACTTTTCATTATCACCAAATAGGGTTGCATAGAAGGGTATTTATAATAACCCTGTACATGACCAAATTATAAAAATATCCCTATACCCTAAATATATCGTACCGTACCATGAGGGCGAACCCCAACCTGATATTTTGCCTCCCAACAAAAGAGGTTATGCATGAAGCCCTTCTAGCCTCAATATGAGTCACATGCCACAACAATCTCCTCCTTGGCGAATATCCACATCTTTGAAGAAAACCAACCATGGCTTAAAGACTCAACCAAGGGCAATAAGCAGTGCTTGAACTTTTTTGTGGTAATAGGCTTTGTCAACATGTCTACTGCATTCTCAAAAGTATGAATCTTCTCAAGCAATAACTAACTAGAATATACCAACTCCCTAATCTTGTGAAATCTCACATCTACGTGTTTGGTCCTTGTATGATACACCTAGTTCTTTGCCAAAAAGATGGCCCTTTGATTGTAAAATGAAACCTAACCCACTTTGTCAATACCCAAATCGACCAATCCTACGCTTCACAATGCTTCCTCGGGTCGCTTCCGCCACTAGCACATACTCGACCTCAATGGTAGATAATGCAACTAAGGACTGTACCATAGACTTCCAACAAATAGGTCATTCGCCAAGAGTGAACACGCAACCTATGGTAGACCTCATGTCATCCAAATCCCTTACATAATCTGCATCTACATATCCCACAACTGAAGGAACACTCTGCTATCTACTAAACATGAAACCATAGTCTGTAGCCCCCCTCAAGTATCTAAAGACCCACTTGACTGCATCCCTGATATGTACCTAAAACACTCATGTCATACCCGCGTCTATATTATGGTTTTAGCTTTATTTTACAGTTAAATACACATTTTATAGCTCAATATCTGATTCTTGCATTGTGTGTGAATAGAAGGTGAAACGGGCAATTTTTGGGACCATTTTGGAGTAGAGAGAAGAAGAGCAGGAAGCCGGCAGGAACGTCGCGACGTCCCGACATCCCGATGTCGCAACGTCGGGTCAATAAGAAGAGGAAGTCAACAAGTGGCCAACGTCGCGACGTCAGCGCGAATTTTGTCTCAACATCATTAAAAGCAAAGGGACCAGAAATCGAGAGGGGATCGGAAAACGCATGAATTAGGGCAATGCAAAAGCATTAAAAGTTAATAACTGCATCGCCAGAGAGGAGACTGTTTTGTATTTTTCTTCTTTTCCGAAAAACTTGATGTTTTGCTATATTGATTACGTATAATCAAGTCCAAGATAGTTCTAGATTCATATCTGTGGTTTTGTTGAACCCTCGTCACGATCAAGATGGATTGAGATTTGGATTTTATATTATTCGTACTTGTTTATGACTTGTTAGTATCTCGCTTCTATATCCGTGGATTTATATATGATGTCCGCAAACGTTGGTATGAGTTTTGTCGGTATCCGAGATCGAGATGATACTTCAGGACTAATAGAGCGACCTCGGTCAATTCAGAATAGAGATATCCTGACATTTTATGTGGCGATTAAGGTTAGAACATTTAAGTGTTTCTGAGCATTGGGTTGGGGTAGAGATACACTCAACCCTGCTAGCGAAATAGGCGAATACACCTCGAAAGAGGGTATCTCGTAGGTACGATCACCTCGCCATCAATAAGTCGCGAATAGACTAACTAATAATTTCTCTAGGCAATAATCCATCAAAAGTGGAAGGGGGAGATAGAGCCCTAGTCTCCACAACACAGTTATTTACTAAGATAATTAGTTTAGTTTAATCTCACACATTAGTTAATTTGTCATTCAAAGCTTACGTCCAGATAATATTCAAAGGCTAAACTCAGTAGTCAACGCACTTCTCCCCATGGATCGATATCCGCATTTCAGGTACATCAGACATTTATACGAGGTGTGCACTTTAGCACATAAAGGCATATTTTACACATCACGCTTTCGGCCTATCAAGTTTTTTGCACTGTTGTCGGGGAGAAGTTTTTGTGTTGATATTGAAAAACAACAATTATATATTACTCTGGAATTCTTATTTTTGTTTTTATTTTACTTTTACAAGTGCTGGTAATTTGGTCTTTCTGTTTCGTGTGTGATTGTAGTCAAGGTTACAATGAGTGCATGCGAACACGGGTCAAAGCTGAATAACGTACTTTGACCTCTCGAAATGAAGAACCTACACCGATTATGACGAGAACTGTGAACAACACAGTATAGAAATCTAGCAATCATGCAGAACAATGAAGAGCACGATCTTGGCCATGAGCAAAATGAGCCGCAAAGGGACCAATGGAATAATGGTAGAATCATGCACCTGTGTCGTTTATAATAACCAGAAGATCCATTCATGTTGCTAGAAGAGCTTGACCTACCACCTATAGCTGTTCGTATTACCATCCGAAGACTACCTATTCGTGCAAACAACTTCAGTTGAAGTCAAAGGACCTTATTGCATGCTTTAACATCCTTTCCACCTGACGTCTAATGAGAATCGAATATGACCGACCAAATTTCCCAAAATCATGACACGATCAAGTACAATGGGGTCATCAAGAGGCACTCAAAGTTGAGATTGTTCCCACTCACTAGGTGATAGAGCCAAACATTGCTGACAAGTCAACCACCGCATTCCATTACTCATGGAACGACTAGTGCGTAGTTCACCAAGTTCTTCCCACTGCAAAATCGCATTAACCGGTGCAAAAGATCAATACATCTCGCATGTGCCTAGAGGGAGAGAACCCGCGAGGCATGGGATAGGTTTCATGAATCATAAGGAAGTTCCCACATCGCGCATCACTGTGCGGATGCAAGTCCAGCCACTTTCTATAATGGTCTTGTGGATTTGAAACTGCACAAAGGATCGATGCTTCCTGCAGGGAGGGGCGCTAATGAAGAAGACTACGGATCAAGCATATGAAATCCTGGAGGATGCTGCGAC
Source organism: Tetrastigma voinierianum (assembly GCA_016808115.1). NCBI lineage: Eukaryota > Viridiplantae > Streptophyta > Magnoliopsida > Vitales > Vitaceae > Tetrastigma > Tetrastigma voinierianum. The sequence continues at coordinate 1,317,287 of JAEQBH010000318.1, read as the reverse complement.
TAATACCAATCAATGGCCTAGAGATAGGATTACACTAGTGAAGGCTGTGAGTGGCACAGATAACGAGGTTCTTAGCAATCTGGTTACTCATGTCGCACAACTTACTAAACAACCCGACTGTGGCAGCTGAAGGTACCGTGAATGCCATGCACTGCCCATGGAGCAGTGTGAATTTTCAGGGAGGTCGCATGTTGAAGCAGCACGTCATTCGGGACAACAAATAGTAGAGCATGCCCAGTATGTGTCGAGGTTTAATCAGAGTCACCCACAAAGAATGGTTAGTATGGGGCAAATAACCATCGTGAACCAAAACTCAAGGCTGCGGTGGCGAATAATCGTAATAGTTAGAATGGGTGTGGTTATGGATGGAGGAACAATCGTAACAACATGCCACCACTCCCAAGTGAGCTAACCAATTTCTCGAGAAAAGGTGGACTTGAACAAGTTCGCAAGAATGTCACCTAGCATACCGCCTTGCGAATGAGACAAAGGCGATTATGCAACACCGTGCCACCTAATCAACAACTGCCAGCCAAGTACTTGAGAAATTTAGGGTGCATGGACCAAATGCCAATCTAATACGTAAAGGCAACCGGGTCTTTACTAAGCAACCTGTAAGGAACCCGAGACGAGAAGGAATGAACATGTAAAAGCGCCTACGCCGAGAAGTGGTAGAGAATTCTGGCAATACAAAGCAACCCCAGCGATGAGGAGGTAGAAACTGAAAGTCATCCGCACTGCGCCATAATGATAATGTTGTAGAGGAAATGCTTCAAGAGAAAATTTTTGTGGGAGAAGAAACTGAAGCAAATGATTACCCACAACCTATAGCCCCAATTTCGTATCCCCAGCGTCTAAAGAAGCATAAGCTAGATAAGAAGTTCACCAAGTTTATAAAAGTATTCAAGAAACTGCACATCAACATTTCGTTTGTTGATGCTCTGGAACAAATGCCAAGTTATGTCAAATTTATGAAGGACATCTTGTCACAGAAGAGAAGACCTGGCAGACAAACAGCTAACCTAATCCAAGGAATGCAAGGCCATTCTTCAGAGGAAGCTACCACAAAAGCTTAAAGACCCAAGCAGTTTCACTATCCCATGCACCATCGGGAACACTATCTTTGAAAGAGCCAGGTGACTCGGGCGCCGCATTAATCTCATGCCCCTATCCATATTTAGACGTCAGTTAGGGGTGAAGTCGCCTAACTACAAATACACTCCAATATGTGACAGTCCTTAAAGCATCCAAGAGAGGTGATAGAAGATGTCTTAGTGAAGGTCGACAAGTTCATCTTCCCGGTAGATTTCATTATATTAGATATGGAAGAAGATAAAGAAATACCCATAATCTTGGGTAGACCATTTCTCGTGAACTGGTAAATAAGAATGATCGACGCTCAGATGTGAGTTAAATCGAGGAAGGGTGAAGATGAAGTCAAGTTTATGTTCAAGTTTTTTCGTAGACACCCAACAGAGAGTGATACATGCTTATGACAAGAGGACCAGAGGCTATAGTGTGTTCCAGGCCAAAGTGGTCTCACTGATCCTTTGGAGGCTAGCCTCGTATAGAGTGATTTAGAGAACCCTGGAGAAAAGGCAAGAGGAGTAGGGGAATGGATGGATTCCTTCAACCCAATATTAGAAGGGAAATATTTCTTGAATTCTAGGTGAAAAATACTTAAAACGCCAAAGGGCGTTATCTCGTGGAAATGTACCACCCAAGATGGAGCAAAAGCCATTACCTAGCCATCTGAAGTATGCTTATCTCGGGATCGCGCTACCTTACTAATGATTGTTTCACTTTCCACGCTAATGTAGGAAGATAAGTTATCAGGGTACTCGGGATCACAAAACAAAGGCCGATGGTCTCTAGGTGATTTAAAAGGGATCGCTTCTTCTATGTGCATGCATAGAATTTTGTTGAAGATGGTCATAAGCCTCTGGAAGTACGAGGAGACTAATCCAACTATGTAGAGGTAGTCCGCATGAGGTATTAAAGTGGCTAGATAACGGGGTTATTTATCCGGTTTCGATAGTATGGGTAAGTCCGTATGTGAAATTCTTAAAAAGGGAGGAACAACCGTCATAAGAACCGAGAATAACACATTACTGCCTTCTAGAACAGTCACCGACTGGAGAATTTGTATTGACTATCGGAAATTGAATAAGGCTACCTGAAAAGAACATTCTACTGCCGCTTCTCGATCGATTGTTGATAGACTTGGTTCGACACTAATTACTATTGCTTTTTGATAACCATTCCCGCTTACAATCAGATTGCTATAGCCCTAAGATCGAGAAGACAACATTCATGTCCCTATGGTACATTCGCATTCAGCGATGTCTCCCCGGCTATGCAACGCGCGGCACATTCCAACGCCGTATGATGGTCATATTCGATATGGTTGAAAAGACAATCGAGGTTCTATGGATGATTTTCACTGGGGAAGCTCCTTGACAATTGCCTGTAGAATTTGAGGCCGTGTTGATCGACGCGAGGAGACCAATCTTGTACTCAATTGGGAGAAGTGCCATTTTATGGTATAAGAGGGCATTGTACTGGGCACGATTCGTAAGAGGAATAGAGGTAGACAGAGCAAAGATCAAGTACCCGCTGAGAAATTACTCTCCACCCCTCATCCGTAAAAGGCATAAGAAGCTTTAGGTCACGCTGGTTCTAGACGCTCATCAAAGACTTTTCTCGATTGCAAAACCGTTGTTCAATTTATCGTCCAAGTGGACACCATTTGAGTTTGATGCACAAGGCGCGCGCATTTTCGCCTTTGAAAGATAAATCGTATCTGGGCCTCACAGAGTAGCACCATATCAGCCTTAATTGAAATAATGTGTGACGCAAGTGACTATGCGATTGGAGCAGTGAAAAGAGAAAGAATATTCCAGGTGATCTACTATGCTAGCCGAACCTTGAATGATGCCCAGTTGAACTATGCCACCATGGAAAAAGAACTGTCACATTGTCTTCGCTACAAATTTAGGCCCTATTTGATCTAAGAATAAGGCAAATGGCCCATTATTCAACCACTCCGCCATAAAATACTTGATGACTAAAAAGGACGCCAAACCAAGACTAATTCGGTGGGTTCTCTTGCTGCAAGAATTCAATTTAGAGATTAAAGACAAGAAGGGAACAGAGAACCTAGTCGCAGATCATCTATCACAATTAGAAGGGGTAAGAGATGAATCCATGTGAATGACAACTTCCCCGATGAGCAGCTCTTAGATATTGAAGACAAAAGGGCAGTTCTTACGGTTCACTACGTGAATTATTTGCGGCCAAGGTGACTCCCGTAATTTAGCTATCAATTAAAAAGAGGTTCTTCGCACACTTGAAACATCACGACTGGGATGAACCTCTATTATATATGTGCATTTTGTTGACCAAGTGATCAGAGATGTACCAAGATGAAATGGACAGATCAACCACCCGCTGTTCTTACCATGTGGGGGTATTTCGCGGCCGTGAGAACAGCAACCAAGGTACTTCCTTAATCGTGCTTCTACCGGCCTAGCTTATTCATGGATGCTCATCGGCCAGATCCACTCTGCGACAAATGCCAACAAATGGGGAGCATTTCTAGAAAGGACGAACCGCCCATGCACACAATTCTGGAAGTTGAGCTGTTTGATTTATGGGGGATGGATTTCATGGGCCCATTCCCCCCCTCTTTTAATAACCTCGTATGACCCGGTCGGGCAAGAATTACGTCGGCTGGTATCAAGCAATACCGACCGCACCTAATGATGCTAGTGGTGGCCCGATTTCTCTTCGGCAGCCATTATTCTCACTCCGCCTGCACTCCCCGAGCACTGATTATAGATAACGGTACCCATTTCTGCAATAAGATGATTGACAAAGTCTTGCACAAGTATGGAGTGCGACACCGCACATCCCTTGCATACCACCCATAAACAAATGGGCAAGCAGAGGTATCGAGTCGAGAAATCAAGTCCATTCTGGAGAAAACAGTCAATAGCTTTAGGAAGGACTGGTCAAAAAAGATTGAGAAGCACTTGGGTATACGTACAGCATTTAAACACCATCAAGTATGTCGCCATTCGAATTGTTTACGGGAAAGATGCTACCTGCCTATGGGAATTAGAGCATCAAGATTACCCGGGCAACCTTACACCGAACATGGACGGTACATTAGCCAAAGAGAAGCGGATGCTACAGCTCAGTGAATTAGACAAATTCCGCAACGAGGCTTATGAGAATGCTCGCATATACAAGGAAAAGACGAAAGCCTGGCAAGATAAACATATCGCCAGGAAAGAGTTCGTGGCGAGGCAACAGGTCCTCTTGTTTAATTCCCGACTCAAACTTTTTCCTAGGAAATTAAAGTCAAGATGGTCGGGACCATTCACTGTGACCCAAGTTTTTTCACATGGAGGGCGGAAGGTGATTTCAAAACCCACGTGTGGTCCTTCGATCAATTCACAACTGCGAGTAATCTATACGTCTCGTATCATGAGACGACACAGATGAGTAAAAATGCCTCGCTCATAAACCAATACTCATCCAAAACCATTACCAATTATATCACCATAAATTCATATACTATAGTTTCAAGAGTTAATAATTTACTTCCTTATACAAATACATATATTAAAAGTTTAAAACATTCTAATACTTGTATCCAACTAAGACATTAAAGCCACAACCCGGCTTTCTTCAAAATCGCTTCTAGATTAGCCGCCTCCTCGTGCGCCCCGTACCGAAATGAAATTCCTCGACAGGTGAGCTATCGCCGCAGTGGAATCACCCTGCCCAGTTACTCTCCACCTGCGCATATGCACGCTCCAAAATAAACACACACTCAAGTAATGCTGATCTCTATCACTGTCTACATGCCCGTTCCATGTCTCGAGTCTCACCGACTCACTCACACTTGCCTAAGCCATGTATGAGAAAATAATCATTTTCAAAACAAAACTTGTTGTTCTTGAAAATATACTACCGAAGTGTCGGTAAAATATGGGACTACCCTCCGAGGCGAATTGGTTGGTGAGCTTTCCGAAACAGTCATGGTCCTCATCCGAAAATGATCCGTCTACCATCTCCAACCCAACGAAATCATCCCTGAAATTCCTTTCACAACCACATAAATTGCTTTTCTTAGTGGTTCATGTCATGCACTCAACACTAATCTCTGTGCTACTCCAACAGATATTTAAAATGTGATTGGCCATTTCCAAACCATTTATACAATATATCAAATATATCAATATGCAACATTTCAAATTTGTACCACAACACATGTCATTCAATAGTGATCAACCATCACTCCAAATTTGCTCACTTGAGCAAATCGCACATCATCTCCAATGGCTCACAATACAATTATATTCCATATAATTATGTCCTTTATGTTAACACATTAAAATCATGTATTAACCTATCTAATCCTTTGATCCACCAACTCAAGTCATTCTCTAATTTCTCAAACCATTACACAAAAATTAACTCGTGTGGGCTAATTAACGAACACGAGCAATTCAATTTGAATCACTCACCCAAACACATTTTCTCACAAAAATATTTTGAGAACACTATTCACTGGTTACTATTCATTGGTACTATTCATGTGAAATAAAGAAACCTTCCCGGGGTTGGCTATTCTACTACTAATCACCCACACTCGCTCCACTTTGTAAACCTGAAATCCATGGCCATTTCCGACCTCATATTAATACTCAACACACAATTTATTTCATATAAATTATGAAACAAATGATCAAATACTCTATAATATCACAGACTGTCCAAATGGGCTCCAAAAATTTGAACAATTCGATCCCAAGTTTTGGGACCGATCAAACGGCCATTCAAGGCCTCAAACCAACCGAAACATTACAAAACACTTAAACAAAGTGTAACTTCAAGTAGGATAAAACCCCTACCTCACGGAGTTTGTCAAAATTTAACTTTGGTGTCCACGTCGTAGCCTCATCCGCAGAGATCACTTTGCCTTAGTCTCGATGAAAACCCGCGGCCTCGATTCTTGTAGATCTAAGAAAGAAGCTAAGAGAAGAAAATAAAAATAAAAAAATCTCTCCCACGCCTCCCGTCTCGAACAAAAATGCCATCCTCCTTCCCCCTTTTGATTTTGATTTTTTTTCATTTTATTATTATTATAATATTATATTATTATTATTATTATTATTATTATTATTATTATTATTATTATTATTATTATTATTATTATCATTTTGAATACATGTTTCATATTGCTTCATTCGGGTCTATTTTTACCCCAAAACAATTTATTTAGATTCTCCCAACTAGGTGAGTTGAACTCCAAGTTCAAAGCACAAATAAACTGAGGTATATGCTAGAGGTCACGATTCAATGCACATACCGCTTAGGAAAGACTATTAGTCACCTCAGGTCAGGCTCACAACTCCGTGACCAGTTCAAACGTAATCTTTTCAAAGTCGAACACCTTACTTGACCTCAAATTCGAACAAAAAAGCAAGATTTGTGAGTCGCCCATTTTGATCCTTCACTGGCTTCAAGATGTGCATCACAATCTTAGCAAGTAGTTATGTGATGTAGGTTGTGTGTCCGGCCGAGTCGGGCTTCTGTCAGGACAAGAAAGAAGCAATTGGGGTGTGGATGAGTTTGAAAGCACTCATGCTATACCCAAGGCCTGTCTTATGGGTTTTAGCTTTATTTTACGCTTAAATACATTTTATAGCTCCAATATCTCGATTCTGCATTGTGTGTGAACAGCAAGGGAACTGGGCGCTGGGGACCATTTTGGAGCAAAGAGAAGAAGAGCAGGAAGCTAGCAGGAACGTTGCGACGTCCCAACGTCGCGACATCGGGTCAACAAGAAGAGGAAGTCAACAAGTGGCCAACGTTGCAACGTCAGCGTGAATTCTGTCTCAACATCATTAAAAGCAAAGGGACCAGAAATCGAGAGGGGATTGGAAAATGTATGGGCGAGGGCACGAAAAGCATTGCAGCAGCGACCTAGATCAGCAGAGAGGAGACTTGTTTTTGTATTTTTCTTCTTTTCTGAAAAACTGCTGATGTTTTACATATTGATTACGTGTATAATCAAGTCTAGTATGTTCTAGATTCACATCTAGGGTTTTGTTGAACCCTGTCACGATTGCATGGATTGAGATTTGGATTTTATATTATTAAGTTATTTATGACTTGTTAGTATCTGCTCTATATCTGTGATTTATATACATGTGATGTCTGGCCAACATTGGCATGAGTTTTGCTAGGTATCCGAGATCGAGAGATGAGAACGCCAGATCCACAGAGCGACTTCGGTCAATCTTGAGAAATAGAGATATCCCGATTCCGAGGGTGGCGATTAAGGTTAGGAACATTTAAGCTGCTTCGAGCATTGGGTCAGTATAGATACACTCAACCTCGTTAGCGAACAGGCGAATACACTTCAAGAGCAGGTATCTCGAGGGGTACGATCACCCCGCCATCAATAAGTCGCAACATCGACTAATAATTTCAGTAATAATCCATCAAAAGTGGAAGGGGGAGACAGAGCCCTAGTCTCCACAACACAGTTATTTACTAAGATAATTAGTTTAGTTTAATCTCACACATGAGTTAATTTGTCATTCAAAGCTTACGTCCAGATAATATTCAAAGGCTAACCCAAGAGGTCAACGCGCTCCCCGTGGATCGACATCCGCACTCCTAGGTACACTCGCATTACTTGATACGACTGCACCTGCACATAAGCGCACATTTTACACACTGCTTCTACCTATCAATCCCAATGTGATCATCCTGGATTCGATAGAAACTTGCCACCGTACCAATGTACCTCTATGTCCCCCTCGTCTTGTACAAACTATAGCATACATCAAGCACCCCACTGCACTTGCATATGTGACCTTAGACATGTCTTGTACATCATTATCTATCTTTGGGCACTGTGTAGTAGACAATCTGAAATGGTTCGCCAAAGGTGTACTTACGAGTTTTGCATTCTCCATGATGAACCTCTCTAACACCTTCCTAACATAGCCACGTTGAAACAACCATAATCTCCATAGAGCTCTTTCTCTGAGAATCTCCATCCTAAGAATCTTCTTGGCCGCACTCAAATTCTTCATGTCAAATTCTCTGCTCAATAAGATCTTTAATTTGTTGACCTCACTCATACTCTTTGCAACAATCAACATATCATCCATATAAAGCAACAGAAAAATAGATGAACCATCATCAAGACTCTTTACATAAACACAACAGTTATACTCACATCTTTTGTAGCCAATTTGAATCATATAGGAGTCAAATCTCTTCTACCATTGCCTTGGGGATTGCTTCAACTCATACAGTGACTTCTTCAATTTACAGACCAAGTGTTCCTGTCCATGTTGAGTTAACCCTTCTGGTTGTATCATGTAGATAGTCTCCTCTAACTCACCATGAAGGAAAAATGTCTTTACATCCATCTACTCCAACTCCATATCAAAATAAGCTACCAAACTCAACACTGTCTTGATAAAGGTATGTCTCATCATAGTCAACCCCATGCTGTGAGTAACCCTTTGTTACTAGGCAAGCCATGAACTTTTCACCCTTCTTTTCTAAAACTGCTTCTTTCTTGTACACCCACTTGCACCCTATAGCTCTCTTCCCTTTAGGAAGTTCCACCAACTCCCACGTTTGGTTCTTATGCAGAGATTGCATCTCCTCCTCCATAGCACCCATCCAACTACCTTTCTTTTGGCTATGTACTACCTCCTGAAAGTTAGTAGGATCCCCACTACTAGTAATTAGTGCATAAGAAACCAAATCCTCAAAACCATACTTGGTAGGCGACTTGATAATGCGCTTATCTTTGCATGTGGCTATACTATAGGGTTGTTGATCTTAGTATTAGCTCTCTCTGCATTCTTAGTATCATCCTTTGCGTTATGAGTCTCTAGCTCCACCTGTACCACATACTCATCATTTTAATGATTTTTCGAAGCCTGCAACATGACTTTCTCATAAAAAATCACATCTTTACTGATCACCACCTTGTTTGCCTTCGGATCCCACAACTTGAAGCCTTTTAACCCTTTTCTGATATCCCAAAAAAGTGCACTGTCAAGACTTAGCATCAAGCTTCGATCTCTCATCTCCAGTAATGTGTGCATAAGTTGGACATCCGAACAATCTTAACCTCGAGTAGTCTACCTCATTACATGTCCATACCTCCTCTGCAACTTTCCCATCTAATACTGCCCTTGGTGACCTATTGATTAAGTAGCATGCCATACTCATTGCCTTTGCCCATAACTTCTTTTAGAGCCCTGCATTCAATCTGATACACCGAGCTCTTTCAACTGTAGATCTATTCATCCTCTCTACCACACTATTTTGTTGTAGTGCCTTCCAGACTGTGAAGTGCCTCTTAATTCCATGCTCCTTACATAACTCTATGAATCTTGAGTTTGTGTACTATGTACCATTATCTTACCTGAGGCATTTTATTTCCTTCCCTGTTTAGTTTTTCACAACTTGAATTTTTCGAATGTTTCTAATTTGTGTCGCATAAAGTACACTCAAACTTTCCATGAGTAGTCATCAATAAAACTCACAAAATATACACTACCTCCCAACGATGTTGTCTGTACTAGCCCCCAAACGTCCGTATGAACATAATCAAAGATCCCATATGTCTTGTGTGTGGCTATCTTGAACTACGCCTTATTTTGTTTCCTAAGAACACAATATTTGCATAACTCAAGCTTACATGTTTTGATACCCTTCAATAGTTTTCTCTTATGAAGCTCCATCATCCCACACTCACCCATATGCACTAATCGTATATGGCACAATGTTGTACTGTCTAACTCAAACTCTACGGTTACAGCTTCACCTGCAATTGTGGTACCTTTCAATTTATAGATATTCCTTTCCAGCTTCTACCCCTTCATCACTATCAAGACACCATTGCTCACCTTCATTACTCTATTGCAGATTTGTAACTAAAACCATTACCGTCTAGAGTTCCCAATGAAATCAAATTTTTTCTCAGGTTAGGAACATGTCTAACATCACATAGCGTTCTAATGACGCCATCAAACATCTTAACTCTAATATTCCTTATTCCGAAAACCCTACATGAAGCATCATTACCCATCATAACAGAACCATAATTTACTAACTTGTAAGTGTCAAACCAATCTTTATTAGGCGTCATATGATAAGAACATACCAAATCCATAATCCCATAATCCAACCAATGATCTTGACTGCATGAAACTGAAAGCATATCACCATCATCGCTCTCTAAGCCTCCTTCTTCTATTATATTCGTAGACTTTGATGAACCCTCTTTGTTTTCCGTGTTCCCTTTCTTCCATTATGAACATTCTCGTTTTATGTGCCCTTTTTTTCCCGCACTTATAACATTGAATATCCTTCATTCTCCTCGATTTGGATCGAGATTTGTTTATACTCGACTCACTCCGAGACTTATTTCTCCTATGCTCCTAATTACCCTTGGCCATAAGCTAAAGCTAGCAATTGGGCGGGCCAATCGGGCCTACATTGAGCCAATAGTAAAATCGAGCAAAGCCGGACCAGGCCTAATTTATATCGAGCTTCCATTTTTCTGGCCCAGCCCAGCCCTACACCGGGCCAGTGGGCTAGTGGACTAGCCCAGCTCTATGAGTAAAAGGAATTAAAATACTTTATTCGACTATTATTTTTTCATTTCAGTCTTATTTGCATTCCTAGTAAAAAATTTCCATACTTGTACATCTCTTTTTTTGGGAGATTGGATTTGAATATGCCAATTGGCTACACTAGTTTTATTGATCAAGAAAATACCAAGGGCTTGATCACCCCAAAAGAAGGGCTCATTTGTTGCACTGAAGGAACTTTGCTTTTCGACTCTCCTAAATTGTTGCTGAAAGGATTCTTGATATATTTCCATTGTCCTTTCCTTGCTATGAAACATTATTCTCAAACTCCGAAACCAAAGCCTCCTCTTTAGCTGATAAATTTAACTCCATGTTTCCATCTTGTAGTTTTGCTATCAGCTCTCTTAACTGCAGTTCAAAGACAAACACCATAAGTCAAATTTAAAAAACAAACCATGTAGAAAACATCTCAAAACTCGAATCCATTAATTTACCTCTAAGACTAGAGCTTCTTTTTCTTGTTCAAGACTCTCGTATCAACCTTTAGAGCATCATAATTGGCTTTAAGAATGTTACGATTTCCATAAGCGCACGGGTCGTACAAGTAATATAGTGGACCAAAAGTCTAGATATCGAAGGTGTGGTTTTAGCGAGGATTGAGTACACCAGCTACTAGAGTCGTTCACTATCTAAGAGACTCAATGATTGGGGGAGAATGTTTTCTAATCTAAAATAAGAGCAAAATAAAGCAAAACAAAATGTGGTGTGATCACAAGACTAATAAGGAATGGGATAATATCGGAGATATAACTCAAGGAAAGATACCAAGGTTGATTGTCTATATTGGTGCATTTATGGTTTATATTCATTAAGCTTTAATTGAGTGAACATATACTTATGCATGTCCAAGGAATCCGACATGAGGTTTACGCTTTCGTGTCTCCCCTCAAATTCTCACACCCATTCCCTATTATCCTTTCAGTCCTTCTAGGTCATGAAGTATGGTACTTTTATAAGGCAGTGCTTTCATTGAGAATCCTATTAGTCACTTCTCAGTCCATACAATAGGACTACCCGGACTACGCTCGGATCAATCACCTCTCGGTCTATACGATCCTCACATAATGTTGAGATGGTGGTACTCCTAATTAAATCCATCTATTAGTAAGCATTCCTAATTCCCTAGACTTTTTTGATTAAGTTAATTAGTATTTCAATTAATTAATTCATACCTTGAGAGACCCAGGACCAGATTTTAGGGGCGTAATCCAAGCGTCGCCAAGGATGCCCTAATATGGGGATCGAAGACCCAACTCTTGGTATGGATAAATTAGTTAAAACCATAATAATCTTAAGAACTACACCAACTAACATCTACACGAGCAAGAATTCACAAAATCGTCATAAAATATATGCAAACCAAACATCAACTTCCATAATCAACCCTAAAGGAAAGTTTAGCTACTCATTACAACCCACAAATTTATCAAAATCATGTCTATTACATCCATAATAATGAAAGAGATAAGAAGAGAGTGAGAGTTAGAAATACAAAACGAATATGAGATGAGAAATGCTCCAAACTCAGCTTCAAGGTTGAATGAGGTCCTCTAATTGATGGATTCTTCAATATTACACAAAATCCAAAGTATAAATGAACAAAATCACAAACCCTAAAGTGATTCAAGAAGAAGAGAGGAGAAACCCTAAGGAGGGTGTTCTCCCTCAAAATCTGAACCCTAAACAAGTCTAAAGAACTATTATTTATATGCCTTGGAAAATGGGCCAATGATGGGCTCAAAAACCGAAGTTAGTTACCTAGCTCACCGCGTTTCGTTGCTTGAGGCGGCGTTTTTCCGCCTCGCGGCTTCACGTGTCACCTTTAATCTATGTTCCTTCACCACGACGTAGGAGTAACTTCGCTGTGGCAAACTCAAGGTTTATCTTTTACGGAGCCGGCTTCGCTGCTACGGCCTTTCCTTTTGTAGTGGCAAATCGCCTTCACAAGGGACTAACATATTCTCCTTTTACTCTGGGTGAACCCGAGGAATGAGGATGTCAGATTTCTGACTTGAGTCAGAATGGTGAACCTCTTCGCATTTGATAAACTGCATGCATCAACAACTTCCTCTTCACTTGATTTCTTCCATCACTTTGCTTGATTTTCCTTCTAATCCTACAAAACATAAGCAAATTGGGGATTAGTGTAATCTTTACAAAAATGGGTGTGAATCTAGCATTTTGGTTACATAAACACATAAAAAAACACACTATAAATGCTAGTATGATTCACGCCTATCGAAGAACACTGTAGTTTCTCTCCATTTGCTTCGTCTTCCACCGTGCTCGGCGATTTTGAAAACAATAACTTATGCTAATCTAAAACCATTGAACACAAAAAAATTCAGAAAACGATAACAAATTTTTAAAATTCGTAACACTAAAATAGCTAGTAAACAAAAAACAAACAAATCAAAACCTCAAAATGCAAGCACGTAAATGATACCCTCCTAAACCATTGCAAACAACAAATAATCCACCAAACCCTAAAGAAACCAACAAATCAAAACCGGCATAAACAAAATACAACTGCAACAATCAAAAGCCCTAAATAAAAAATTCAAAGCTATTCAGTCGCAACTTGCATCTGTAAACCCGAATCAGATCATGCAAACACTTCATCGATCAAATAAACATATATGGAAAGAGAAAGAAAGCTCACCTGGTTAAAAAAATTGGAAGAGACAAAGAGTTCTAAGAGCATAGAGAGAGAGAAAAGAATCCACTAGAAAGCATACATGCTGGTGTATAAAACAAAAACTTGTAAGATCCCAAAGTAAATTGCGTGAAATCGTTGATTTATCGGGAGAAATGGAAAGTTTGAAGCTTGAAACATACCGAGATTTTGGGAAGTTGAGATATCTAAGGTTTCCGACGAGGATAAGGAGAGTATCAAGGAGAGGAAGGAACAAACACTAGGTATAGATATATAGAAACCCGATGGTAAGGGAGACAAGGGAGGGTAATTTTTTTATGTTTTTTAATCCTAGCAACCGCCAACTCGAAACAACTAGGCTAGCCCGACAAAGATAGCTCAATCGACCCTACAGTCAATCGAGTTGGGTTTTTTTAGGCCAATAAAATTAGAGCCCAACCCCAGCCCTAAATTAGGGTTGGTCAGGCTAGCTCAACGGGATGAGCTTAAATTTCCAGCTCTACCACAAGCCATTCACCCTGTGAACCCCCGTGACTAGCTTTCTTCCTTTTATTAAAGAATAGTAGAGCACCTGTGATCTCCTCCAATTCTAAGGTTTCTTTCCCCAACTTTAGAGTGGTAACCAGATTGTCATAAGACTCGGGTATATAATTTAGTAAAATCAATGCCATGTCTTCCTCTTTGAACTTCACATCAACTCAATTCAAATCACTAATGATCTTATTAAACATGTTTATGTGTTGATCTAGTGTTGACCCCTTTGCCATCTTTAGAACATACAACTTCTTCTTAAGAAATAGCTTGTTCGTCAATGACTTTGACATGTACCGACTCTCCAACTTCAACCAAATTGCTGTCGGAGATTCCTCATCCATGACATGGTACATCACCTTATCGACCAAGCACATCCTAATATTTGACGCAGCCCTCGTTTCCAAATCTTTCCACTCCGTGTCCTTCATTCCTTTGGGTTGTTTTCCAGTCAACGCCTTCACCAAACCCTACTGCACTAACACATCCTTAACCCTCCTCTACCACAATCTAAAGTTCTCGGATCCATCGAACTTCACTATGTTCGTAGGGGAGATCGCAATCATCATAGCCTACGCTCTAATACCATTTGTTGAGAATCGTGCAAGAATGGATATAAGAATAGAAGAAAAAAAAACAAGAAAAATACACACTTAGATTTTACGTGGTTCGATAGTGTACTTACATCTATGGGAACGACGACTTGAACTTTTCACTATCACCAAATAGGGTTACATAGAAAGGTATTTATAATAACCTTGGATATGACAAAATTATAAAAATACCTCTATACCCTAAATATACCGTACCGTGGGGGCAAACTCCCAACTTGATATTTCACACCCCCCCCCCCCCCAACAAAAGAAGTTATACATGAAACCCTTCTAGCCTTAATATGAGCTAGATGCCACAACACAAAGTATATCTAATTCTTAATACTTTTAATTAGACTTGTTTGAATCGCGATAACAATAATAAATGGAAAAAACATAACTTATTTTTTGCTTATCAAACCAAGAAAAAAGTTAATGTACTGATTTTTTAATGTTTATAAAAATAGAATACCTTTATATAAATTTTTATTTATTTTTCGAAAAAAATCATTTCCTTACCACATAAATAGTTTTAAATAATAAGTTGGTGACAATACTTTATGAACAATAATGATAACAATAAGAATAAATAATAGTAGTCATATTTTTTTGAAATAATCTACGCAGAAATAGTGTGGCACCAACTAGTCCTGTTGAATGGACCCAACGTTGGAGTTATTTAATAGTGATTCCATTTCAAGTAATAGCCTTTAAATGCCTAGATATACGTAATTAATGTGAGTAATTTCACTGCTATCGTATCCAGGGTTGGTGTGATTAGACCAGTCACATTGATTTCAAAATTTTCAAATCGTATTTCTAGAAAGTTATTTCATTTATAAAATTATATATATATATATATATATATATATATATATATATATATATATATATATATATTATATATATATATATATATTTTAGATTATGCATTTTAGTTACAATATAAAAAACTATCATTGAAATTCGAACTCATAACTTTTTCTCTTTCGATACCCTATTTTTTTAAAACGAAGAACACTCTATCACATATGATGAGCAAAATAAGTTATACATTAAACATATATAGAAATGTGCTAACCCATAAAATTTGAAGTTATTGATGATTCAATTATATTTCCCAAGGAACTCAGATGAAGGAACCTAGTTGAATTGGTAGATATAACTACTATCTACATATGATTAATGCTATATCTTGAAGTATCTCTTCTAATTATGGGTAGTAGAATTTGCTATGATTTATTAATATGATTAGATCCAAACACGTTTTTCAAAGTTTGAGTTGTGTATAATTATAGTCGGATCAAACCTTGAGGGGTAGCTCGACGGTCCAACCGTGGATTTGCTCCCTAATATTGGCTAATAGTCATTAATCCGAGTGCCCTTACAACCGCTGAAGGATTACTTGGTCATTAACTAAAGGGTCCCATGAGATTAATCATGGTGCACACAAATTGGCCAAGTTAGGGTGGAGGTTACTGGTCGAACATAATAAGCTTTAGGCAAAGGTGCTGAGCAATAAAAATATTCATGGCAAGGTCTCCCCAAATAAATTATTGAAGAAAAGGCGATCCTCCAATGCTTGGCAAGGTATTGCTGCAGCATGCCCTCTTCCCCTTATGAATATATTTTTAAAGGCTAGGGTGTATAACAAGAAAGAAACACTATTTTGGAGAAATAAGTGGCTAAGGGACTCTCCTCTTTTAGGTTCTGCCCTTACCAACATCTCTCTACTAGAGTCTTATAAATTTGTGAAAGACTATTGGAATCATAGATCAGGTTGGCGTGCAGATCTGTCACTGTTTGTACATCAAGACAGACAACAGATTTGACCAGTATCCGAGCAGATGATAATATGGCAGGAAATACTTGTTGATTAAGCGTGTGAAAGTTCCCCCTTTCTTCGGCTTATGAAGTCTTAATGCCTCCGGCAACAACTGTTGTTGATGCCACTTGGAGCAAGATTTGGAAACTCCATATCCCTCAAAAGATGCGACAATTTATTTGTGTAGTTTACCACGAAAGAATTGAAACGGAGGAGATTCATGAAGGATCTTAGTTGCCCTTTTTGTACTGAAGTTAACGAGGATTTGGACCACTTCTTTAGGAAGTGTACTGAGGTTATCCATGTTTGGAAGTATGTAGCCGACAACATCAACAAAGAAGGTTGGGCCAACCTACTGTTCAAAGATTGGGTGAGTTGGAATTTAAAGAGTATGGTGCATGGGAATAGGGCCCCTTGAAGGAAAGCTTTGCTGTGTGTTTTTGGCTAATTTGGAGATGGAGGAACGATGTAATTTTTAATGTTTTAATGGGAAAAAGATAAGCCTAAACAGAAAGGTGGCCTTGATTGCTTCATATATTTAGGAGATCATGTCATCATTTTCAAACCAAGCTATTGATTGTCGGGGAGAGCTTAAGTCCAAAATGAATTGGATAAGGTGGAGACACCCTCCTCCAGGATGGGTGAAACCAAACGTTGACGAAAGCACTCTAAAGGAGTCGGGGACAACGGGGGCAGGAGGAACTATCAGAGATGCAACAAGAAGATGGATAACCAGGTTCACTGCTCAACTCGAAGACTACTCGATTGAGGTTGCAGAGACGTGGGCTTTGCTGCATTGCCTGAAGATAGGGTGGGATTCTAGGGTAAGGAAATACATCATTGAAATGGACTCCCTGACAGTCCTCAACTGGATTAAAGGGGTGGAGGAGGTTTTTTGCTCCCATGCTAACTTGGTGCCTAAATGCCATGAATTGCTCAAACGTAGCTGGTTAGTCCCCCTTCAATTTGTCTACAGAGAAGGTAATTGGGTTTTAAACTCATCGGCTAAGCTCACCCTCACAATGCAGCATGGAGAGACCAAAATTTGGTATAGCCCTCATGAGAGTTTGGCTAAAGTTCTTCATCAGGATGTTTTAGGGACCACAAGACCAAGCAGTGCTTTGACACAATGTTAGTATCGTGGGGTTGCCCCCTCCTCCAGATCGGAAAAAAAAAAGGGAGAGAGCTATTGGGCGAAGAGGACATAAAGGGCACCCCTAAATGTGGGCCCAGCCCAACTAAACCCATGTATAGCCCAACCCGCTAAAGCATTGGGCCGATTTGTAATCACCCGGTCCAACGAGCGCGTCATCCTATACTGGGATTCGCGATTCGAAGAACCCCTTCCTCTCTCACATTCGCGCTTGAAGATCACCGCCAATAATCACCGGCCGATTGCCTTACGTCAGTTTCCCTTTGTCAGTTCGTCTTTCCTCTTCCTTATCTTATTTGAGAAAAATTTTCAGATCAGGGTTTAAATATAATCACTACTCACTCTGCTAAAATGCGCTGTTCTACGCTTTTGGAAGTGAAATTTTCATTTAACTTAGTTTCCGACGGCGAGAACTTGCATAAAAAATGCTCCTCAGAAAGTAGGTTTTTTGTTTAATTAATTATGGGGTCGGTAGTTGAATATTTGATTAAGAAAATTCCGGTGATGGGTATATGTATAAGAGATTAATGTTGCAGTGGGAATGTGAGAATAGGAATGGGAATAGGACGGGAATGGAGGCAAATAGTAATAATACCAAGTAGAATGGAGGAATCAAAATCCGGTGTTAGAGGGGATTTGGTTTTTGAAACAGTGAATCTTTTATTTCTGTTCCCGTTTTCAGATATAATCCAGACACATTAATGAGTAGGGATGGGGAATATGTGGTTGTGTTGAATAATTTCACTATTTTATTTCCTGATTATTATTTGAATTTTCTTGGATGGGCTGATGTTTGTTAAGGCATATAATTCTCTTTTGTTCATGATGCTCAGGAAACAGTAGAAATGTTGTTCAGAACCGTGTGGAATTTCAAGGGTAGGAGCAATGTGGGCTTCTCATGGCTGGTGAGATCCTTTTCGGTTTCAAGCAAAGCACCAATAGACATGGCTGCTAAAGATGGTGAACTAAGGGTCTTCATAGTTTCGGGAGAAGTTTCCGGAGACACCATAGGCTCTCGTCTCATGGCTTCTTTAAAAGGGATTTCCCCTTTTCCTATTCGTTTCGCTGGTGTTGGAGGGTATACTGTCACTTGTCATGCTTTTGTGTTTCATTTTGTTCCTTCTTTCCTTTTCTAATGTAAAAGGGTAATGTTTCTTTAGCAGGTATGGATATTTCATCATGTTTTCCTAATATTTCCATCTCCACAAAACCTAAAAACCAAACCCAGTTTCTATGTTTCCTTTTCCTTCAATTTCATGTTTTAGGTAAGGATAAATACCAACTTTGTGTTTGTGAAGTGTTTATTTTACTTTTTCTGAGCATTAACATTTAGAAAGATTCTTCTTTTTATTGATGATCTCTTTCCTCACCAAATTTTTATGAATTCTTTTTTGTAATGTTATCCTTTTTTTTCCGTTTCATGATGATCAAGCAATTTTTATGATTCCTTTTTGTAATGTTATTTTCCCTTTTTCAGTTCCATGATGTTCAAGCAAGGATTGAAACCTGTTTTCCCTATGGAAGATATTGCAGTAATGGGGATCTGGGAGTTGTTGCCTCATCTGAATAAATTCAGAGTATGTAGCTGGCAATATTACATCTGACAATTTCCTGTATGTGCTTGTCACTTTAGATGATTCTTTTCTTTTCTATGCTCCAGTATATAAAAAAGAAAATTTGACCTGCTCCATTTATGGCCATGTGAAATATTTTGTGTATCCTTTTAGAGGAAGAGGAACTATCTGTGTGCTAGCATCTTGTTTGGACCCAATTCTTACACTGCAGCTTGGAAATGACAGATGAGATTGAACGAAGCAATAGAAGCTGCTTTCCTATTTCATCCACATGTTGTAGTGACAATTGACTCCAAGGGGTTCTCCTTCCGTTTCCTGAAGCATCTAAGGGGTAATATGCAACCCCTCCTTGTAGCTTGAATCAAATCTTTTCTTTTTCTTATGCAAAAAGTATGGTGTAGGAAACTGGGGAAATACTGTTTGCAGCTAGATATAATCACCAAGGATTGGTTAGTCCCATACACCACCATTTTGTAGCACCGTCATTCTGGGCATGGAAAGGTGGTGAAGCAAGACTGAAAGGGCTGACTGAGTTTGTAGATCATATCTTTTGTATACTTCCTTATGAAGAAGAAGTTTGCAGATCAAATGGGCTGGCTGCTACTTTTGTCGGCCACCCTATACTGGAAGATGTCTTGGAGTTGACTTTGGTATTGATCAATGTTCTAACTGATGTTGAATAGTCCAATTTCCTATGGTCTCTTCCATAAATTTGTTACTTTTAAATGCTCATGTATTTTACTTCTCTTCTTCCAAACTGTTTTTAATTAAAGAGAAACATGTATATGATTGACAAACATCCAACTTCATTTGTGGTACTTGTGTTTTTTTGTTGGCATGATGCCATGCATCATTCTAGAATTACTGACACCCTGGAGATATTTCATATTCAGGAAAAGAATACCCTGCAAAGTGGATGGAAGGTGCAAGGAAATTGTGAAGACTTCCGAAGTAAACATGGAATAGGTTCAGGTAATTTAAATATTATGAAGTTTCACTGGTTCTTGTTTTCTGATGTTCAATTCCAATTTTCAGTTTCTATGCTCGAGTTGTTGCTATGTTGGGTTGTAATGGTACTTCTGAGCATTTTAATTGCACTGAAATGAAAACTCAGTATAAGGCATATGAGGATTAATTTGTGGTAATAGTAACTTGCTAGTTTTTGCTCCTTTTATGATGAAGGATGCTTTGAAGGACTTCTGCAAAGGCCAGCTTTTTTTTCCCAAGGGAGGGTATATTTTCCAATCATAAGTACCTTTAGTTTTTGGTCAACATATGAATCTTTTTTAGTTTCCCAAGGAAGGGTATATATTCCAATCAGAAGTACCCTCTTTTTTTTACTGACTTGTGTTTTTTATGTAAAGTTTTCCCCCCAAAAACTAAATTTCTTTAGAATCTCAACTTCTTAAGAAAACTCTAAAATGTCTCATAATTTGAATATAAGCAATACTCACTCTTTTCTCTTTATATTCTATGTTGTCTTAACAATTCGGGGTAATTATCTTTAAAAGGAGCCACAGTCATCAGCCTGCTTCCTGGAAGCAGATTACAAGAAGTAAGCCGCATGCTTCCCATCTTCTCCAACACTCTGGAACTACTAAAAAATTCCTTTTCTGAGCTGACAACAATCATTCATGTGGCACCCAATCAGCATGTGAAGGACTACATTAATAGGACCGCTTATAACTGGCCTGTTTCTGTGAAATTGATTCCAGGAGGATCTCCACACCTGAAATATGATGCACTCAGTGTAATGTCTCTCTCCTCTGTGGCAAAACTAATAAGGTTATTACATTATAAATGCCTGTGAGATACAGAATAAGAGGTACCTTCTCCTAACTTACTCGGTCTGTCATGTGGAATGTTTGCTCTCCCAACTCAGATAATTATCGGCCATCTGATCTATTGCATTCATCTATAAAAATAGAAAAAGAGTGCTTATCCTGATATACCCGTCTTATGAACACATTATACTACTTGATGTGCACCTCCTGCTGGATTCATGTTTCTTTCTAAGTTGAATTGTACTACTTGCAGGCAAGCAGGGTTGCGTTATGTACTTCTGGAACAGTTGCTGTTGAGATGCAGCTGGCACGGGTACCATGTCTTGTTGCTTATCGAGCTCATTTCCTGACTGAATGGTTTATTCGTTGGAAAGCTAAGATACCATACATCTCAATCCCCAATATTCTATTGGATTCTGCCATTATTCCTGAAGCTCTTCTTCAAGCATGCACACCGGCAAAACTTGCTTCATTGCTTATGTATGCCTGGACTATTCTTTTCTCTTTCCAGTTCTGGTTGGGTATTTAGGTAAATTGGAAGGAACAAGTGCCTTAGTATTATAATGTAATTGCAGGATATTAGAGAGAGAAGCAAATTTCTTCCTAGTCAGCTTCAATAGGCTTACATGTCCCTAATTTTATTCCAATAGCTCTATCTCAGAAGCAACCTTCCACATCCATGGCTAGGAGATTTTTCTCATCAAAAAAGAAAAAGAGACAGGAAACAGGAAAAAAAATGTCGGATAGAAGCTGCAAATCAACATGATTATCTAATACTGTATTTCTATTAAGATATTTGAAGCTACAATTCTTATCTGGATGTTGGATTGTTGCAGGGAATTGATTCTGGATGAAGGCCTTCGAGAAAAACAAATTCTTGCTGCTGAAAAGGTTCTCACTCTTTTATCTCCTCCACAAAAAATCATAAACAGTCCAGTGCTGCAAGATTTGAGATTGAAGTCTCATGACTACACGCCAAGTATGATTGCAGCATCCACCATACTACACTATGCAAAGCCAAGATGAATTGTTAACCATCCATCAATATCCTTAGTTAAGCTCTGCAGCACCCTGTTTCCTGGGCTACATTGTAATTTAAAAAAAAAAAAAAAAAAACCTCAGATGTGCTAACTTTTCAGCTCTAGAACCTAGTGGCAGAAGATTGCAGTTATTGTTCTTCACTTGGTTTTTTATGTAACCTTATCTTCTTGTCCTCATGTATGTAACAGGGAGCAACTTTAGTGGATCAGGCTTCAAGGTTTGAAGCCAAATTACTTAATTTCTCCAAAAAGTCCTATAGTTTAAATCTAATTCCATGTCTCTTTAGTTTTCTATCTATGAACACTCTACTTGTTTCATATGTATTAGAAAAAAAAATCACTAATTAGGTGGTCTCATGCACATGTAATACTTTAAATCTCATTTGTTAGTGCTTTTTCTCTGTTCTTCAATTATCTTATAGTGCCATAGGTAGGGAATCTAGAAAATGATTATACTCTTTATAACACTTGAGAGTTTTTATTTTTATTTGAACGATCAAAAACACTTTCTAAAACTAATGTTAAATCCAACTCTTAGATCTTACTACAATATTGAATTATTTGAATCCCTTGTTCTATTAATGCCATTATGGAAGCATAGGGCATGTTTGGTTTTTTTTTTTTTTTTTAAATTGTTTATAATTCTCAAAAACAAAGAAAACATTAAGAACAGGCTTGGTTTTAGTAATTTTTTAAAAACACAAAGAATATAGAAAACACTAAAGCAAAGAACAAAAGCAGTTTTCAAAGAACATAAAATTAGTGTTTTTTGTGTTTTCAAGAATAATTTTAAAAAACATGAACAAAATAGGCCCATAACATCATGGTCATAATTACTATCATGGTAAGCAAAACTTCCAGCACTAGGGATATAAACCTTCAATAGAAGACATTTACATATTTCCATAAATAGGTAAGGGTTTACAGATGTGTGTGATTAATATATTCTAAAATGTTTTTGCACATTATCTCTATATAAAAGCTATGTTAAGTTTCCAAAAAAAAAAAAAATTGAAGGATAACCAATAGGAAAACAAATATATATATATATATATATATATATATATATATATATATATATAAAGAAAATAAAAAAATAGATTTAAAGTGATTGGGGATTTGATAAAGGGTTGCTTCTTAGAGCAAATTAGTCTTTGATTATGCTATAGCTATTCCATGTGTTGAAAGTTGGAACCTTATAGATACATCCTTTCACGTTCTTAAGATATTATACATTTTGGACTTTGAGACTCTCATAATTTTGTGTTTGGGCTTCTTTCAAATGGTCTCGTAAGTCCAATCTTATTAAGTAACTCTGGGACGCACACCCAAAACCATAGATGGAGAAGTTGTATGTATATCTTTCCATATCACCAAATACAAATATTTTGATAAGACATTAAGAATATTGAATGGAAATGTAGGAAAAAAAACATAGTCCAGTGTTTTGGCGGATGTAAGTACTAAATACTAAATAGTAAATAGGAGGAGGAGGATTAAGGATGATTTGATGGTGATGGAATAGAAGAAAAACACCGGTTTTGGAATTTGGCGGGTGAGCAGCAGTTAAGAAGTTGGTTACCTAAAGACCAGCTCAATAATCCAAACAAACCAACCCCAGCCCTCTAACAAAACTATAAATGTCTTACAATGGGAAACACCACTCCCTTTAAATCCCCCACCCTCTTCAGCCCGCCCTAACCCAACAGCAACAATGGCAATGTACAGAGGAATCGTCGTCGTCTCTTGCCTTAGCGCGCTTCTCCTTTGCTCCCTCTTGATCGAGGTCGCCAATGCCGACGGGGATGAAGCACTCTTCAACTTCAATCTTCCAGGACAGAAATCCTCCGCCGCCGCCGGCAGTGATGAGGACAAAGACGATGTTCAACCACTACATCTTCCGGACGGCGGCACTTCCCTATTTCCTGATCTTCAATTTGAGCCCGAGATAGCTGTTCTTGGACACTGAGATAGCTACCTCACCCTATGAATTTCTATCTCCCCCATCTCTACTACATTCATCCATTTTCTCTATTGGTGTTTTAAACCCTATCTTTCTTCCCTTCCGTTTCTTTGTTTCCATGAAATTAAATCGTAACCATCAGTCTTTTATTGTTCATTTTCTTTTCGTTCATCACTGATATTCAATATTAGCTTAATTCTTTTTTCTCTTTTTTTTTTGAAAGACAAGCAAACAACTTTACTAAGAAATAAGTAAATCAGCTAATAGAGTATTCTCTAAAATAGAGGGAATAGAAAACGAAATAAAAGGACTAGCATGAGAACGCACAGCTCTAGCTAAACAATAAACTGGCTTATTCGCTTGTCACTTTACAAACTGAATAGAAAAATAACTATTAGCAACCAAACCACGACAATCACCAATAATGCATCCAAACTTGTCAATAGTAAAGGGCTCCGAGTGAAATGCATCCATTACAATCTTTGCATCTAATTCCACATCAACCTCAAAATGATGAAGTTCAAGTAGCCATTGTAATTCCTCGCGAAGACCAGCTGCTTCAGCCTCTTTTACAGAGCAACAAAACGGTAAAACAACAAACTTATATGCAACCAATAACCCATCATAATCACGTAATACCATCCCTACCCCTACTGTTGTTGGATCTTTCAGCATAACTGCATCAATGTTCAATTTAAGTCGCCTAACAAGAGATCGAACCTAACAGACCAAACCTGCAATAGTACCAACAAAACGACCTTGCTGGTTTACATGAGTTAGCTTCTATTCGTTGCAGAACTCAAAGGCAGTCCTCACTGCCACCTCCGAAGGCAAAGCTTGCCTACCCCAAACTTGATTATTGCGTTGCCCCCAAATAACCCATAGCACTGAAAAAAACTTGCACAAAACCAAGTTATCTTACAAGCTAAGTAAAGACAAAATATTAGTATGAAAAACCTCTCCCAAGGCAGCCGAAAAATCCAACCTCGCAATTGCCTAACAAGATCGAGCAAATGAGCAATTAAAAAATTGATGAGATGCATCCTCAACTTCCATGTCGCAAAGACCACAACACGTATCCAAAACCACACCTTATGAAGCCCACCTTAAAGGTAACACCACTCAGACAACCTCCACACAAAATCTGAAGACTTTAGGAGGAAGTGGAAGCTCCAAAACTCCTTCCAAGCTTCGTAGAAGCCTACGATGGGGAGACCATTTAAGGACAATAGCATATCATAGCAAGATTGAACGAGAGTCCCGAGCCGAATGGTTAAATTGGAAAATCGTGCTGCGACCGAGAAAGTAATTGCCCACACACAATTGGGGCTTCGATCGGATTAAGAATCTAGTGGATAAACTCTTCATTCCAACGACTAGGTTCCAACAGCAAATCAGAACCTTCAAGTCCTCTAAACCCTGCATTATCATAGATTGAACCCGGAAATTGGGCAATTGTCTAACCCATGGATCATTCCAAACACTAGTGATTTCGCCAGACCCAATTCTCACACGATACCCCAATTTCAAAACCTCCTTTGCTGACCAAATACTTTTCCAAACAAAAACTGTGGATTGGGACCCTAAATCGGAAGAAAGGTAGTCCCCCGAAGGAAAATATTTTTCTTTGAACACTCAGGCTACCAAGGTATGTGGTTTGGTTAGAAGATTCCAACCTTGCTTTCCAAGAAGTGCAAGATTAAACAGGCGTAGATCACGAAATTCTAATCCCCCTTCCTCCTTCCTAACACACAATCTTTCCCATCTCTGCCAATGTATCACCCTATGCCCTTCACGTCGAGAGCCCCACCAAAATGAATTCAACATTTTATGAAGTTCCTCTAGAACCAATGGAGGAATAAGAAAGACGCCCATGTTGTAAGTAGGAAATGCTTGCGCTACAGTCTTTATCAAAATGCTTTTGCCTGCTCTCAACAATAGCTTGCTTTGCCAAGAAGACAACCGTTTACGCAAACGGTCCTTCAAAACCCAAAAATAACCCGTTTAGAACGACCAAGAATTGAAGGCAGTCCAAGATAGTAAGAATTACCATCAGTAACATCAACACCCAACATACCAATTATCTCATTTTGTTTATCAGCAAGTGCATGTTAGGAATGTTACAACCTCGTATTTACCATATCATCAAATAATTTAAACCCGTCAATCTCAAGAGAATATCATAAACCACTTCAGCTTCAACTAAAGAACTCTTGAAGAACCATGAGAGATGAAGAGCCATGAAGAGCACCCCTAGCTTTCGAATCTCAAATCATAGCAAAAAGTCCTTTAGCGCATACAATAAACAAGTAAGGCGAAAGAGGACAACCTTTGACCTGAGACCCCTCCTGTGTACAACTAAACCTTACAAATCGTGCCATCATGAGCACAAAATATCTAATCAGCCGAAATGCACAACATAAGCCAAGAAATTGGCTGCTCTGCAAACCCCATCTTACGCAACATAAATTGGAGAAATCCCCAATCAACCCTGTCATAAGCCTTACTAATATCCAATTTTAGAGCAACATCGCCAACACGACCCCTCGTGGTGTCGTTAAGACAAAGGCAAGACTTCTCATTGCAAAGAAGAATATTATCCGTATTAGAGCCGACTAAACAAAAGTCGGCTTGAGAGGAAGGAGAAATCGGCCCACAAAGAACATCTTTCATAATGACAGCGTTCCGGCAAACAAGCTTATACAACACTTTACATAACGAGATCTACTCTTAACCCCTTCCTTGGGCGGAAAATGATCTCACATTCGGGGAATTAAACCATCGAGTATTATCGAGGCCCAAAGGGAATGCACCGGTCGAAAGCCATTGTGAAGTTGCGGAAAATATTTGATCACCAATCAAAGGCCAAAAACGTTGATAAAATCCTGGGTTCAAACCATCAGACCCGTGAATTTTTCAGATGCATTCCGCTTGATAGCCTTAGTGAACTCCTCTTGTGAAAAAGGTGCAACTAAGCTCTCATTCTCTTTCAAACTAACAACATCAGTCAATGAGATTTCCAAACCATCGAAGTTAGGCAAACCTGAGGAGAATAAGTTCCAAAAGTATGACAAAGCAATGGAACCCATCGTGCTCAAATCCGGACAGACCATACCATTAACATCAACAAGAGAACTAACCTTATTGGCAGCCTTACGACCCGAAGCTTGTGCATGAAAAATTTGGTATTAAGGTCACCGTTCTCCAACCAAAAAGCCTTAGCTCGCTGCTTCCAATACAACTCTTCATCCTCCAACAACTTGGCAAGACGCCTTTTCTCATTAAAAAATTCAATAATTCGACTTTCATCGTAGGCATCTGAGTCAAGCCAACCCGCACCTTACGCTTAAGCTATTACGAAACTTTTGTAAAAAATTCCTCCTCCAATTAGCCATAAAACCCACACAATGAGACAGCCGCGACACAAGGGAGAGATCAACATATCTCCCCCACCACATCTCAAAGCTAGACACAAACTCCTATTCTCTTAACCATAAATTTTCGAATCTAAACCAGTGCGAAACATTCGTGCGAGAAGGAGGCGAAAACTGCAATAAAATGGGGGAACGATCGGACGTAGCAGCGAACAAGTTAGAGAGCTTATGGGAGGGGAACACCTCGCCGGGCCCAATAGAGTAAAAAGACCGATCCAACTTTTCTTGAACCCAGTGAGGAGAACCCCTACTCCCGCTTCCAAGTAAAACCATAACCATGCAAAAACAACTCATTTAAGCTACAATTGGTTAAAGCACCATGAAACCCACGAAAGAGCCAGTCAGGATGAGCCACACCTTGTAACACCCAAAATTATACCTTGACAGTTTTATAACATGTTTTGGGTATAATAAAAGTAAATATATATTTTTCCGGAATAAAATAATGCTAAAAAGAAAATTTCGGAAACCCGGAATTTATACGAAAGACAATGGTAAATTGGCCATGTAAGACCCGAGAAAATTCCAATTTTCGAAAATGGCAAAACGCATCAAAATCCGAAATTTTTTCTAGATCTCAGATGACGAAACAGACTTCACCGTTGGAATCGCCCGCTAAATCTGGCTACCACGCCGACTCGCCAAATTCCGGCATACTCACTCGTGAGCGTTTTCGAGGCATCGAGTATCTGCACCGCAAATGACATGTGACGTGACAAGAGTCACCTATAACATATACCACGACACATGCTGCATGATGGTAGACTTACTTGAAACGGGACGACCGTATAGTGTCAAATGTCAAAATCCAAGCTAGTGGACATGATTGACATTATTGAAATGTTTAATGATAATAGGACAAAAATAACAAATAGTGGTTGTCTTCAAATCGAAAAAGGAGAAAACGTATTGTGGAGGAGGAAATTCACAATGAGCTTGAGATTTGATTTTTAATGAGAGAGGGAGTGCCTTATCTCTAAGATCCCGGGCGATCGGACCGTCGGATTTCTTCGGGCCAAGAAGGAAAGTGGTTCTACGCAGCGAGGGCTTCGCTTGGATACCAATTTTAGGGAGTTTCACCAAATTCAAGGGCGCAGGTTTTATCCTACTTACTTTACTCATGGCGTCGCTGATGATTAGGTGCTTGGTTCGGTACCAATGACTGCTTGATCGGTCCCAAAACTCAGACCTATGAAAATTTACGGAATTCATTCGGGATTAGCCCGATAGCCCACTGACCGTTGGGTCAAGCAGCCAGATAATTTAAGTTTATAAATTGTATTGTGGTGTAAAGAGGCCGGAATGACTATGAAATTCGTTCACAAAGTGGAACCGGGAGCAATAGTGATTGGCCGTGAGTCGAACTGAGGGTTTCACTGCTCACGTGAATAGTATTCACGTAAATCTTTGTGAGAAAATGTTTGGTTGAGTAATTCAAATTGAGTTGTTATGGTTTGTAAATTCAGTCACGCGAGCTTAATTCGATGTAAATTCGATTGAGAATTTGAAGGAATATTTTGTTGTGATTTAATTTATATCAATATATGCATGATGACGACGGTATGTGTTATATAAATCAAGCTGAAATGACATAATGCATTTCATATGCACTGTGCAGAATCTAGAATTAGGGTGTGTGTGCATACGAATTTTCTCTCGAAAATCCAACACGGTTCATGCAAAGGAATTTCACAGGATGATTTTCCGAAGAATGGTGTTGGGAGATGGTCCTACAATTACACGTCGGAGAAGCCCATGTATTGTTTTGGAAGATTCTCCAACACATTCGCCTAGGAGGGTAGTCTCATATTTTTACCGAGATTCGGTAGTGTATTTTCAAGAACAACAAGTTTTGTTTTGAAAATGATATTTTTCTCATGCATGGCTTAGGCAAGTGTGAGGGAGTCAGTGAGGACTCGGACATGGGTCGTCATTAGACATTAAAGCAGGGATCGCGAATTTGCTCGAGTGTGTTTACATAGGATCATTGCATATGCACTTAAAGGGAGTAACCAATTTGGTGATTCCACTACTGTGCATTAGCTCACCCTGTTGAGGAATATTGGCTTTCAGTACAGTGGAGCCGTTAGAGTGAGACTCGCTTATCCTAAAGGCCGATTTTCAGCTATTTGCCATGGCTTTGGTGTTTTAGTCGGATACAACACGTATTAGAATGTTTTAAACTTTAATATATGTTGTATAAGAGTAAATTATTAACTTGAAACTATATATAGTTGCTGCATATTGATGAGACATTGTCAGACTGGGTCCAAGTGGCCGTTTACTGGGCGTATATGTTCTCTCGATGTCGATGCCGGGACATGGTTCTTGCAGAGCTCCCCGCACAAAGGGAGACTCGCCCGATTTTCGTGAATAGTGTCGTGGGTTACCCAACATCCACGAAGATTCGGTTGACAGTTGTCAACGGACCCCTGGTTTTGGGGCGTCATAGGTCACTTACCAATTCTAGGACCTAAGGCACCAGAATTAAGAAGATAAGAGGCCAGCGTGGAATTAACATATATTATAATGCAAATAATTGAGCATGGAGGGCTAAAGTGCAAATAAAGAGAAATTAACTATAAATAGGAGGTAGAGAGCAAAATATCTCATCTTTGGTCTCATTTTTGGAGAGCAAACGTGAAGAGGAAGAGAAAAAGAGAAGGGAAGAGGAAGAAGAAGAGGAAGAAGAGGGAGGAGCCAAGAAAGGTAAGGATTTCTATGATTTTTGGTATGTAAGTCTAGTTTTTGTATGGAATTAGTATGGTTTTGGGTATGAAACTAAGAGTTTTGTATGGATTCAAGTATGGAATTTTCTAAAAATGTATGGATACATGTTTCTGGGGGCGGTAATGGATTCAAGTATGGAATTTGTCTAAAATGTATGATGCATAATTGGGTTGTGGGCGTGGATTCTCTAGAGTCCCAACCCTAACCCTTCTTTGATGAATTTGGTTTAATGAAACCCTAATTGGTAGAAGATATGTAAAGATATGTATGGATGTTCTTTTCTAGGGTTTTTGAGGGGAAACTATTCCTACCCTTAATCGAAGGCAGCCCTGCCTGGGAAAACCCAAGATTTGTTTAAGATATGTATCAAGGAAGTCCCTTGAGTTGGATTATAGTCCATAAGAGAAGTGTGTTTAGAGAATTTAGAGTGAGTTTTGGGGATTTTTGGATTGAAAACGCAAGTAAAAGTGGGGGAAATGTTCTCGCACGCCTTAGGCATGGGTATCATCACCCGAAAGGTATTTTTCGTTTGTCTACAACTTTGGACGGTTATAACTTTTTCGTCCAAAGTCCGATTTGAGTGTTCTCGACTCTACGAAGTCTAAATCCATCCATAAATACATAATCTTGAGCTTTATAATAAGTCCAAAATGACAAAAACCAGTTGGTCGGCCAAGGTCGCCTAGCGCCGTGTTGCTGATTTTCTTCACGTGGCTTGCAACTTGCATAACTCCTTCATTAGGATCATATGGGTATTCTTGGACTCCCCATAGAAAGCCCTTTGAGTCTAGAATCTATCCATATATAGATTGATATAATATTGAGCTTATAGTAATTCGAAAAATGATAAAAGATACATCGGGCCACAGTTGTCGTGTGTGCGTAAGTTGCTGATTTTCTTCACGGTTTGCAACTTGCATAACTCCTTCCGTTAGGACTCAGCATGGGTATTCTAGACTCCTATGGAAAGCTCTTGAGTTTAGAATCTATACATATATAGATTGATATAATATCGGGTTTATAGTACAACTGAAAATGACAAAAGATGTTGGTCAGCCAAAGAGGTGCCGCAAGTCACGATTTTCTTCACTGGCCAGTAACTTGCATAACCCTTTGTTGTGACTTCACAGGGGTATTCTCGACTCTATGAAGCCCTTCGAGTCTGTAATCTATCCATATATATTGATAATATTGAGCTTATAGTACACTCGAAATGACAAAGACAAGATCGCCACGCTATCAGAGGTGCCGTGAAGTTGCTGATTTTCTTCATGGCTTGCAACTTGCATAACTCCTTCATTAGGACTCCGTTATGGGTATTCTTGGATTCTATGGAAAGATCATTGAGTCTAGAATCTAACCATATGCTATTTAATGGCATTTTGTGCCCACATCTTGTCCAAAAATTGAACTGTTGTACCAAGTGTACTAATCACTTGATTAAAGTTAATTGGAATACACGGTAAGAAAGAATGTAGATATGAACAAGAAATAGCAATATATGTAGATTTGATATGTAAAGGAGAGATAAGAAAAGTACCTACAGGTATCAAAGGAAGAGTCTCTGTTCTATACTCCACTGAGAGGACAATCTAATAGCGGCTAAGAAAACGCACTGCAGATAGGAATGTATAGGTATATGTCATAAGATATGATAGTCTGATAAAGTACATGAAGATATAAGTTAACAAGATATAAGATGTTACAAGTAGATGACATGATATGAATATAAGAGTATATGATAATAGAATATATGATCATACACATAAACCAATAGATGGAACATGATAGGAACACATGAATGAGTAAATGCATACAGCGATAGAAATATAGAAAGTACATGAATAGCTAAATCATGATAAAACGCATAAAGGATAAGTGATGCATAAATGATAGGTGCGATATGAATAGATAAAGATATATATGAATATATGAATATAAGAGTGCATAGATGCATTCATGATATAAGGATAGATTACATATATGATACGGCACAAAACTAAATGATAGAAAAAGTTATGAATATAATGTATTGTAAAAGAAATACGGTAACAACAATACGGTAAGCCTAAGAATATAAGGTATCACAAACGAATAAATAATAGTGTATCTTTATCGCGATACATGATAACAATAGTTATTCATGTAGATGAGATATGTACTGAAAATGTAATAAAATGGATTGTCTACTTAGAACCTCGGTAGGGAGGATGGACATGTCTTATTAGTGGAAAAACAAGTCTCGTATATATCGATCAAGCCATCTCGTTGGTCACATAAATGGCTGGGCTCTTATAGATGGTCATTGTCTCAGATAATGATACCAATTTTTCGACTCTTATATACCACTGCTTTCAGATGCTGAGTACAAGGCTGAGCCCTTATAGTTTTTATCCACTTCTAAGGTTTATACGGTGCATGAAACATAAAACAAATTATTTGAATATGGCATGTGAAAAGATATGTTATGATTCGAGAAGCATAGCCTCGCTTATGATGATAAGCTCAGAATATTGAGATTATATGATCCGACATGATATATGAAAATGTATAAGAATGTAAAATGATTTGAAAAGTTAATATGATAATACAGTATATGAAAAGTATAAGATGATAGTATATGAAATATGACAGTATATGAAAAGTACATAGTACATGAGACAGTACATGAATACAGTTTATGGAAAGTACAAAGTACAGTACACGAAAAGTATATGAACAAGTACAGTACATGAAAGAGAAAGTAATATGAAAAGTATAACATGAATACGGTATATGAAATTAGTACATGAACACAGTACATGAACAATACATGATAATAGTACGTGAAAAACATGACATCCATGACAAAGACATGATGTCAGCATACGAAAATAGAACATAATAAATGGTATAGTATATAACCATGAAAGTAATATATGTATACGAATATGACATGCATAGAATAGGATATGTAATATGAACAATTAGAAAGATAATAGATCAAATGATAAGTACTAGAATAAGAAATAAATGATATGAAAGGTTATATGTTAAACGTCACATGATAGAAGTGTATATTATATGAAAATGATAAGATAAGTGTATTTGTTGAGACGATCAGTTATCGGGTCGTCTTTATGTTTCCCACTCAAGCTGCAAAAGCTTTAGCACTAAGCTGGGACCAGATAGGTATGTAAGGAAGGCAAGATAGAAGATGTGACATCCCACATCAATAGAGCGTGCCGCTTCGTAGATAGGTGCTCATCGTGACCGTCTGTAATTTCCGTATTTTTGGCTGTATAAGTTTTATATTGAGAAGTAATGGGACTCAATGTATAGAACATGAATACCACTACGGTGGTACTTATAATGTAAATGTAAATGTTATTTTTTTTATTTGTGAAAAAGGCAGGTACAAGTTAAAGAGTCCCAGTTAAACATAGTGTCGCGCACCCATCAGCCGCCCAAGTGGGGGTGGGGGCGTGACACACCTCCTTTCTTATCCGATGGAGAAAAAAGATCATTAAAATCACTAATGCAAACCCATAGGAGGGAAGAACAAATTGCCAAGGCACGCAATAAAGTCCAAGAAGCCCTCCGTCTATGGCGTCTGGCAGCTTACACTAACCAGTCAAATCGCCAATCACCGCTTAGAAATATTAAGGTTATTATGATTATTAGAAAAGCCCAAATCGACAATAACTCAAAAGATGAATCTCATAAAGGGAAGAAGCTAAACCACCACTATGACAAATGCTATTAACTCGCAAATTTACTTAAAACCCAACTCGACACGTAATATCCCGGGAATATACCCTACTGCTTTCACACTGCGAGGGTATTTTGTAAGATAATATGAATGTTTCAGAATTGAAATGCTAAAACATGGAAATTAGAACCTGAGGATTTGCAAGAATTAAGGACAAAATTGTAATTTGTCTGCAAGGCTTAAAAGTCATAGTTGATGAGAATAGAGGCCCAAATAAAATAATTGGAAATTGAAATTCAAATAGTCAAAAGTTGGAGGACCAAAAAGCAAATAAAGAAACTTAACCCAAAATCTGAGCTAGAGCCAAACATGGCCTAAGGAAAGATGGGGGATTTAAGACCAAATTTGGTCTCCAAAGAGAGAAAAAGAACAAACCGTAGAGGGAGAGAAGAGAAGGGTAGAAGAAGAAGAAGAGGAAGAGGAAAATAAGAGAAGCCAAGCAAAAAGGTATGGAATCTAACCTTGGGTATGGATTTCTTTTATGGAATTCTAAAGTTTGTATGAATTTCCATGCTATTAGATGGTTATTAGTTGTCCTTTGCAATCAGGTTTGTTAGATTTCATCCAACTAAATAGGTATTGAAATTAGAGTTGCAAAATCAATGGCATAAGATGGTTATAGAATCCTTTCGAGGTTGGATTCATGGTTAAATCAGATACTTTCTGAAAGTTGTATTTAGAACAAACCCTAACAAATCTTTATGTTTGGATCATGTGGCTGGTTGTGACCTATATTAGAATTGTTTTGGAAGGATTTCCAAGGATACGTTTTGAAATAAGATAAGTATTGAAAGAGGGAATCAGAGAAAGAGTTACAAGAGAAATATGGAATGGTTTCGATGTATCGGGAAGTGAGCTGGTTCGGGATGGAAAATAGGAAAAAAAGGAGAAAATACACACGCGGGAATTTTCAGGACATGTACCGCACACCTTGAACATAAAAATCGTACATGTTAGGTTCTTGGTCATTTAGTTAACATGTACCGGTACGTCGTGGTGTACCGGTACATGTGATGCTCTATTTTCTATTTCGACCAGTTTTCGTATTTTAGCCATAACTTGCTCATTTCTTATCCGATTTGAGTGATTCAAGTTGATGGTTAAAATAGACTTCAAGGAAAACCAAACATATAGAAATAACTATCTTCTAATTCTGACTCTAAGTGGTCCAAAAATTCACTCAAAGTGGGGTCATGTACAAGCCAAACTCTGGTTTCAGTTTTGAACATAGAGTAGTCCCGGGTGTCTAGGTCGTATCTTGGAGTTTCTGTCTGACAAGTGGATTCCAGCTTGAGGAGAACCCTTAGCACCTTAATCCTGAAAGGAGTACAAAGAACCAGTGTCAAATATGAGACAAGGCACTAGGAAATGAATATTGCAAACTGTTCCTTCGTAAAATTCAGAACCGACTATTATATGAAATGCTAACTTGAGTTTTGTTGATCTCGATTGAACAGATTCCAATTGCTAAGTAAAGTTGATTCATTGAGGAACAAGAATACATGAACGATGTGTGAATACATCAATATTCCTGTATAGTAAATGAAATGCCATATGTAAGAGGCATGAAATAAGGAAAGTATAGGAAATGCAATATGTATAAATATGTTCATGAAACATGAATTTGATAGGACACATGAAAACGAACTGAAATATGAACATGAACATGAACATGAAAAGCAATATGTCATGAACACATAATGTGATTAAGATACATTATGAGTTCTGAAAGACATATGATCATATGACTACCTAAGACCAAAGAATGAATGGCTGGATGTCTCCGACAAGACTTCGCAGATTCTATGCTTTCTGTGACTTCTCGTCTCCATTAGTACTTCTAAGATTCTTTGCTAAGGTTTCTAAGACTCGTCTCCGATTAGTACTTCAGATTCTCGTTAGTTGTTCGCACTTGTCTCGCTTCAAGAGACTTGCATTTCGCTTTGTGTTACGATTAATTTCATCATCAGAGGCATCTTCGGATACTTATCAGGATGCCAGCCCTACTCATTTCTTATGATCGGGTCTGGTACTAAACAGCTATAAGGATAAGACTCAAAAGAATAAGAATAAAGATCCAATGTACCTCCAGACTGCTCAGAGTACCCACGGGTACCCCCGTGATCCGACAATCAGAGTACCCACGAACCCCGTGACCGCAAAACAAGTATAGTTTAGTATTGCCTACTTCTGCATCCCGCATCACCAAATAAGTATAGTTCTCAGAGTTCCACGTACCTTCCATCGATAAAATAAGTATAAGTCCAGTGGTACCTACGAGTACTTCCGAACAAGAGTAACTCTGAATATGACTATGATATAAACCGATAAATCCAGTTGTTTTTGGATATGTTCTGAATCCGCATGAATCGTGCATATGCACTACAGGATCCTGTGACCGCTATGGACTAATGCCCATATCTCGATATAAAATTCAAGAGATAAGTCCGATATGTTCAATTTTTATTGTACCTATTGTGCATCTTCGCACATGAATAAGATCCAAATATAAGAACTCGCTTTTGTAACACCGCATAAGATCCGTCAGAAGACAAGTATATGTTTCAGAAGACATGATAAGATCTTAAATACATGTATAAGTTCAGAATACAAGTATAAAATCAAATACATGTTTAAGTTCAGAATACACGTATGAGATCCAAATACAAGAATAAGTTCGTATCAAGATAAGATCTCGTAAGACAAGGATATTATGCTCAGAGTACAAGTACAAGATACAAAGTGATTCTCAGATAAATATAAGTTCCTAAGTACTCTACAAGTGCCCTTCAGATCCGACACTTCAGAGTACCTACTGCATCTCGTATAAGCTCCGATAAGGATAACCCGTATACCTACTGCAATTCCCATGAGTATAAGATAAGTTCGATATAAGCACAAGTGTGCGTCTCTTGGGAAATTTGAACAAGTAGTATTTACGGGTACTCCCGTATAAGAATAAGTTCCGCAATACCAGTATACATTCCGTAATCTCTGTGATACCTACTGGTACCTCCAAACAAGTGTAATCTCCGTAGTATAAGTATAAAACCTATGGTATAAGTATCACCTTGTGAAAATTAAGGGTGACTTCTCAGATAAGCATAAGATTCAGAATCTACTTCGAGTCCCGAATAAACATGAGCATGTTATAAGTATGTTCGAATATGATGTTTCGTAATTCCTACGGAGTCCCTTTTAATAAACATAGGTCCGTTATAAGTATGTTCTGAATAAATAAGCTTTGTGTTCCTACCAGTCCTCCGGTCACATAAGCTCGTTATAAAGCATAAGTTCGATAAGAATCGCCTGTAACTCCTACTGAGATCCGACTGCTTAAGCCTGTTATAAGATGAAGTACTTATATGAGTTCATAATATAAATGCATGAAAATTATATTATCTTTTATTGTTTTATGCGTTAAATGTGTATATGCATAAGACATATGTTTCCTACTAAGCCAGAAGTTTGCACTGGGTTTTAATCCGTAGTATGTGAGAAGACATTCAAGACTTCAAGATACCATTGGCCAAAGACATTAGTAGGGGGTTCACTACATGTAGGTTCCGCGCCCGATTTGTAAATGTAAAAGACGCTTTGTATTTGTAAATGACTCGGCAAGTGTATAGATTTGATGGACACCACTCCTGGTAGTTCTTTTCGATATGTATATGGATGTTTTATCATATAAGATGTGGGCCATACCCACGTGTACAAGTTCGACTTGAAAAAAAAAAATTAGGGTAAAGAGTCCCGGGCCGGGTTCAAGGTCTTAACCCGGTCGATCCGCCTAATCGGTCGGATCTGACCGGTGTGACAATACGTGCACTCCTCAATCTTCATCTCACGAACTAATGTCGGCGGGAAAAAGAATACGGGATGATGTGACTTAACTAAATCACACAACCACGAACCCGTCTAGAGTTCCCCGTAAACCCCTGATTTACTTAAGGCAGCCATGTCATACAGCCCGCTTACAAATCCGCCAAATCAAAAACTAAGATGAATCTTTATCCAAACCAAAATGGGTTTAATAAAACAAAAAGTAGAATCATCTGTAATAACTAAAGCTTTCCCCGAAGAATCCAAGGCCATAGCCAAAACACCCTCACGCCTATGCTTCCTATCATCTTGTAACTCCACCTCCATGTTTTCATCCGAAGCTAACTGCACATGCGCTGCACCTAATTCTTAGGAGTAGCCTGGTCAGAGCTGGTGGTGCCGTAAATGATGCCCCAAGCATCCAAACGCCTCCTAACATCCACCATTACAAGATCCAAACTAGTGAACTGCCTAGCTGGAACCAATGAGCCCGGAAACACACTTGAAGTCTCTGGGATCACACCATTGGAATGAATGGTCTCACCCTTCTCATCCCGTAACCAACCTCCACCAGAAGAAGAGGCTCGAAAAGCTTTCAACCAATTACCCCATCCGCGAGCCACAGAATCTATCACATAGAAAAGTGAAAATCGTAAAAGCGTTCTGTATGGCCTAGCTTACCACAAAGAAAGCAAAACAACCCCAATGCTCGTACTTAAAGAGGACTTGCGAGGAAGATCCATTAGATAGCAAAATCTTCTTCCAACGTTTTAGTGGCTGCGAAACATCAATTTGAACCTTAACTCGCATATAAGAGGCCCCAAACCTTCTATTGTTAGTCTCATCATGTTGAATAAATTTGCCCACAAAGTCACCAAATTGCTTCCCAACTTTGAAAGTGGATAATAAAACCCCACAGAAGGTTGTGAATTTGTACCAAATCAAACTAGCTGTTTTAACAACAAAGAGGAGTCATGAAAATGGAACCAATGGAAAGAGGGGATATACATATTTTCATATATCCAAGGGCCACCTTCCAAAACCCTGCTAATATCGTACTCATGAAAAAACTTGAATAAGAATCGCCTATCATCTAGAACCTGAACAAAAATACCTCTTCCTGGCCTCCATATAGCGACAACCCATTCTTTGAAGGAAGGAACATGAATTCAATGTGGAGATAGCAACTTCCCTACCATGCATAATTCATATGATATAGTTTGAGAACACAGACTTCCCTCCAGAGTGAAGGCATCATCTTCCTCGGACGAGAAAGATAATTGAGCCATACGAGTCTCCATAGCAAATTGGAAAGTTACAAAGGCAGGCAAGCAGATCTATGATCACAAAAGCATACCAGAACTCCCTCAACGAGAGAAAACCCAAGCTCTCTCAACGAGAGGAATGTCCTCTAGACAACTAAACCCAGCAAGGTGACTCACATGAAAGTCAAATTCCCAATTTTCTTCAAGTCCCCTTGACCACCCTCAATAACATAACAAAGGCATCCGTAGCAAGAACACCAAATTCAAAGCATGACAAATTCGTGAAAATCACATATCAGGGGAGTTGACACCAAAACCCCACACAAAAACACCAGAGAAGCTCAAACGCACACCATAATTTTCCCAGCATCCAAACCGAAATCAAGACAAAATTGCAGGAACAACAAGAAACAAATTCCTCAGGAGAACAGACCTAACCTAAGCACACAAGAGCTGAAACGTTTACTACAACAGCACCACTGCAAGTCCTTCAATCTTCCTTCGACCCTTTTCCCCACCATTCGAATCAGAGGTCCTGATGCTCTCCCCAACTTCGCGAATCCACCGGCCTATAGCCATCACAACGCTCTTCTCAAAATCTAAATCAACCTCCTCCTTCCGGTGACTCTCAGACGGCCGACAACAATATCAAAAGACAAAGACGACGGGCCAGACAAATCCAAAGACCATCTCATCATTTCCGACCCTAATCTTCCGCTAACTAAAAGACCTCGTAAAACCAAGCACTCATTGTGGACCTCACCTGATCCACCTGCCACAAGGGATCGCTTTAAATGGAAGGGAAATGTGGGTTGATTTTCGAAGTTGGAAAATCCGTCTTCGAGAGATGTAGTTTTTCTTTGAGTCGCTACTTACTTTTTGTTGTTACTTTATAAAGGAAACCAAGTAAGAACAAAAACTCAATGACTCAAGATGGGAAAAGCTGTCTCCATAAAAACTAGATTTCCTGGTTCGCTGGTCGACATCGACTCCGCCTCTACTAGTGAATCGGGGTATGTAGAGCATACGGGTCACGTGATCGTAGACAATCTCTTAGGCTAAACATACAACTTAGATCAGACCAACCTAATTGGTATCTAGCATGCCTAAAAAAAACTCAACCAAAATGGCAAATGGCGCATACCTGTGGTCCCTGGCCACGCGCTACATCAAAGGTTAGCCAACAAACACAAGCAGAAGCATGCATACCAATCTAAACACAAAGCATCCATGTGAAATTCATTACTCCAACATTAAAGCACATACCTGTGGTCCCAGCTGCCGCCGCGCATGCTAAGAGGTCGGGATTAAAAGCTCCAAATGCATCACAAATGTCAATCCAAACACTATGTACGCATATGAATACAAATACTGTCACTACATACCCGAGGTCCCTAGCCATGTATAAAGGTGAATAGATAGGCAAATACTACATCATACATCATGCATTTAAAACCAAATATTGATCCTATACCAAAAGAAAGGAAGCAGTCGAAATGAGGTAAGTGGTTTGCTTACTTTAGCAATACATTCCTTTAAAAATCCCACAAACTAAACCATACATACCTAATCCCACATTGCCCACTACCTCACTCTTTGTTCAAACCAAAGCCGAACTCAGACTCAAAGGCAGCCTCACGTGCTCCAGGGTAACTAAGAGCACGCCATGATAGATCTCGGGATTGAAACATGCTAAAATATGGGGATGCCCATGAGTCGCCTTTGCACAACCTGCTGAATCGGTTTCAAACAACCAAACCATTGAGAAAATCTGCAGTCTTTGTCAAAACATCTTTCACACTCAGGAATCTAATAAATAGACGGAGTGCAATTCCAACTCCTCGAATGACCAAACCATACAAACAAAGCAGGTCAAACCGCTGCCCGAACCTAACCTAATGAATCGTTGGTTCAGCTTCAACCGTCCAGATGGTTGAGAAAAAGATCACAAAACTTGTGAACCTTCCTGAAAGTCATGAATTCAAAAAGATAAACGGAGTACAATTCCGACCAATGACCATGCAGAACTAATACAAACGGGCAAACTACTCCAAACTACCATTCCAGCAAACTGAATTCAATGAACTGGTTAACGTTCTCAACCATTTCAGACGGTTGGAGAGGTTTCAAAAAATTTGTCAGACCCTTCTCAAGGAGTAATAAATCCAACAAAACAAACCAAGTATAAAACCAACTCCGAATCACTGAGAACCGACACAAACAGCGCCAAAGACCCGAACTACTGTTTCAGCGAACTGAATTCAGTGAACCGACTAATCTGGTTTCCCAACCAGTTCAGCCGGTTGTGAGAGGCTCTCAAAATTTTTCAGAACCCTCCTAAAATAGTTAGGAATCTAAAAAAACAAACAGTGATCGATTCTCAGCTCGGATGAGTGAGAACCAACCAAAACAAAGCAAACTACCCGAACTGCCGTTCCTGCAAACCTAACCTAAATGAACCGACTGATCTGGTTTCCCAACCAGTCCATACCATTTATAGAGGCTCTCAAAATTTGTCAAAAACTTCCTAAAGAGTCAGGAATCTAACAAGATAAACGATGATTGATTCTCAGCTCGGATGAGTGAGAACCAACCAAAACAAACCAAACTCCCCAAACTGCATTCCTGCAAACCTAACCTAATGAACCGAATAATCTGGTTTCCCAACCAGTCCATACCATTGATAGAGGCTCTCAAAATGTGTCACAAACTCCCTAAAAGAGTCAGGAATCTAACAAGATAAGCGGTGATTGATTCTCAGCTCGGATGAGTGAGAACCAACCAAAACAAACCAAACTCCCCAAACTGCCGTTCCTCGCAAACCTAACCTAATGAACCGACTAAATCTGTTTCCCAACCAGTCCACATACCATTGAGAGAGGTTTCAAAATTTTTCTCAGAAACTTCCCAAAAGAGCCAGGAATCTAAAAGAAACGTGATTGATTCTCAGCTCGATGAGTGAGAACCAACCAAAACAAAACCAAACTCCCAAACTGCCGCCTGCAAACCTAACCTAATGAACTGACTAATCTGGTTTCCCAAACTAGTCCATACCACAGAGAGGTTTCAAAATTTGTCAGAAACTTCCTAAAAGAGTCAGTAATCTAACAAGATAAACGGTGATCAATTCTCATCTCGGATGAGTGAGAACCAACAAAAACAAACCAAACTCCCCAAACTGCCCAACAGAAACTGTTGAACCGGCTTTCACGTATGAGCGTGGAAACCGGCTCAAATGGTTGAGGAAAAACCTCAAATTTGATCAGAATATCTATTAAAGAATAGAGTGGAGCCAGGGTATATTTCTTACCTCTTCCACAAAACGCAGAAAAGAAACCGCCACGATCCAAACAGAACTGGCAAGAACGCCGCGCTGAGCTCTAAAAAATGTCCTTCCAAAGGTTCCTTTCCACTTTGATCTTTCTCCTTTATCTTGATTCTCACCTCAGCATCTGAACCTACCTGGTGTTTTCCACCTTCAAGCTTTGGAAAG
This sequence comes from Tetrastigma voinierianum, assembly GCA_016808115.1. Lineage (NCBI taxonomy): Eukaryota > Viridiplantae > Streptophyta > Magnoliopsida > Vitales > Vitaceae > Tetrastigma > Tetrastigma voinierianum. The sequence goes on along the minus strand of JAEQBH010000318.1, from coordinate 1,274,967 downwards.
GGCCCCAATCAGTCTCGAAACAAATTTTCCATTAACTCCTCTCCTTATTTTCCATGCAAGCTTAATATTTTAAGATTTCAAGAGCCACCACCAAGTATCCAGCTTACGGATTCATGGTGGGCTGCATGTAATCTAATCCAAGGCCCAAAATGGACTCCACACACTGCCCATGGTCGAGTTTGAGCTTTGCGGGCCCGAACCATATACCGATTTGGGCTCCAAAATCACAAAACAGCGCTCCACACAAGCTATAAGCACAACCAACCGCTGAACCAGCTGCCAACCAGTCCATCCGGTTGAGGAAAATTATGAACTTTGATATAATGTTCTGGAAGAATAAGGAGACCAACAAAAAAAACGGTGCACCATTCCAAGTCCGGATGAGGGAGATATGATCGTCAAGGAGGAGTGCGCACCAAAATCACCAAAAAAACAAAGGTCGTGATAATGTATCGCTTTGATGAACCAACCAAACCGATTAGTGAACGGTTGGGACAAAATTATGAATTTTAACATAAACCTCCTTAGCAAATACACCCAATGAAAACAAACAGTGAACAATTCTGAGTTTGACCAAGGAGATATGATCAAACAAGTTCAAGTGCTCTGAATGTGACATACTCTAATAAACTTTGATTGAGCTAAAACCTCGAGGGGGGCCCACTTGCTTCCTATAGCACGATGCCAATAACTAAAAAAAATAAGCCATGATGACATTCTAAAGTGAACTACATATGCATTCAACGGACCACACACAGTTCACCCGAGGCTCGGGGGAGACGTACTAAACCTAAAAGGCCCTAATGGTGTTATATGAGAACGAAGGGTGAGTGACACCCACAAAGATAAAATGCAAGTGTTGAGGGGCAAAATCGAGGGTCTGGCAACATGCCCTTCGCAGAGTGAATGAATGGAGGACCGTGGGTGCGATGCAAGCGACGCAAGAGTGAAATGAACTCTAGTGAAGAACCAAGATGACCAACAATTTTGTCCTCTACTTAGTAATCAAGACCAATCCAATGCAGTCACTCCAATCAAGGACTTAAAGAAAACTAGGCATGATGCCTAGGAAGATGAGGATCCTCAGCATAACCCTAAAAGATAATGAAATCCGGCGCATGCTGGAGTAAGATGAGGGAAATCCGAGCAAACTATAGAGAAAGGTCCGGCAAGCACCAAAAGGTTGAATCCGAAAGAGTACCTAAAAGCAGAATCCCAATGAGTGCCGAAAAGTGTGGAATCCGCAGTACCGCTATGGTAATCCGGCGAAAACGAAGGTAAATCCGGTGAGTACTGGAAGGAAAATGCTGTGATTACCAAAAGGTAGGATCCGGAGAGCACGGAATGGGGATCCGCAACTTTAAAATGTGGATCCGCGAGTACCGAATGTGGGATCCAAAGTAGCACCGGAAGGTAAATCGTGAGTAATGAAAGGTAGGATCCGTGAAAGAATTTAAATGGGGGATCTCGCGAGTATCCGAGAAGGTAAAACCGGGTGAGTACCTAAAAGGTAGGATCCCGAGAGTATCGAGAAGGTAAAATCCGGAGAGTACCGAAAGGTGGATCCAAGAGTACCGAAAAGGTAGAATCTGGGAGAGTATCGGAAATGGGGAATCCGGGTGAGTACCTAAATGGGGAACTGGCGAGTACCAAATGGGAATCCCGGTGAGTACTAGTGCTGCAGGATCCGTGAAAGCACCAAATGGGATCCGCGAGCATCTGGGAAGGTAAAATCCGGGTGAGTACCGGAAAATGTAGGATCCGAGCAAGTATCGGAGAAGGTAAAATCCGGGTGACAACCGGAAAAGGTAGGATCCAAGCGAGTACTGGAAATGTGGGATCTGGGCGAGTACCAGAAATGTGGGATCTGGGCGAGTACTGGAAATGTGGGATGCCAAAACTAAGGCTCTAGACGAACTAACCTGAATGGGGATGACTTAAAACGAAACCTAGAGCATAATGGGGAAACTTAGGATGTAACCGTTGAGACTTAGGATGTAACCGTTGAGATACTGACCTTGATGACAAAAGGGGATGCCCCAGTGTGACGTCAGAAAGTGCCTCAAATGATAAGCGAGAAACCAAGAACTTAATAACAAGACGAAAATAGCGGGGTATACACCTTGTATAATAATCTCACAAATGTGACCAAGGGTGAAAGAAAGGGTTACGCCGGTTCAGCAGGTATCAACGGTGTCAAAATCTCGGCTAACCGCATGCGGTCAAAGGCAGAGTCGAAAACATCACAATCACTCATTCGGAAAAATCATCCATTTCATTCCATAAACTAATATAGGTATGCCCAGCAGTACATCCGACATGCAAGTGCCTTGATGAAAAAACCGAAATAAATTTCTCAAGAACCAATCGGTCTAATGCGAACAAGACAATATATGGGGTGTGTGCCACAGGCACCCCTATTGAGTCATCGAATATGAGCTAACTTTACTTTCTAGTTAGCCTTAGAAGCACTCATTGTATTTAAGAAACCTAACTGTATGTGGAGCACACTCAAACTTTGATGCCAAACATCTTCGTGGAGAAATACGCCAGCAGGCATGCGCATCCAGCCAATGCCAACATGAAAGGATAGGCGTATGCCCCAGTGTGAACGTGTCAAAGCATCAAGCTAATGGGCTATCCATGGTCCCGACTCTCTGTATCATCTATATCTAATCATGGACCTGAGGCAAGCAAACTAAATGGAGAAGCAATATGTGACCCTCGATACTCCCTAAGAACAGAGACCTGTCGACATCCCGTACTCAATCGTGATAGAACTCCGTCTATATAAAATACTTGAAGCAACACGAGATCTCATGGTCTCGTGGCGGTCTTACGACTGGACTCGTAATGTGTGCCAAGGGTGAAAGGTGAATGATGATGGGGAAACAAAGGCCTAGATACCTAATAAATACTGCCAAACCCTTGTACGCGCAATGTCAAATATCAAAGGATCATGTGAGCAAGGTGACTCAACCAACATCCGAATGACAAGTGAAGTGCACCAAAGGACACGTCGCTTAAGAAGTGAGACGATGATCACGCCAAGAGTAGAAGAAGACCGAAAGTGATAAGAAAGTGATGAATGGATAGAGCAAAAGCGAAGAAACAAGTCGATACAAATGTGGCAATGTGTGACAACTGACGAACAACTCGTCCCAAGAACGCTCAAGTCAAAGCAAGTCACTATAAGATGGGAGTAGGATGCAGCACGATCCGTGACCTAAGATTTAAGCAACCCAAACCTCATTCCTAATGTATTACCCAAATCCATGGAGAAAGATTGTACAATGCTTTCACTCAACCCTCAGAGGAATAATAAATCTCTCAAACCTAAATGAGTAACGAATATCAAACAAACACACTATATATATATATATATATATATATATATATATATATATATATATATATATATATATATATATATATATATATATATATATTTTTTTTTTTTTTTTTTTTTTTTTTTTTTTTTTTTTTTTTTTCGCGCTTAACAACCAAACATGCCGAATGCCACACTATCACACCAATCCAAAAGAACCTCAAACCTAAGCCCAAATGGTCCCCCCAACCTAAGAATCCCGCATCAAAACCTATAAAGCGGAATAAAGGGTGTGACAAACCTCGACCGTAGCTCGGGATGAGAGCACGCTATCATTACTCAAAAGAAGATAAAGTGAAATGAATAGAGACGATAAACTAGACTCAGTGCTGCGTGACGGTGTGAAGATGCAAAATGGAGGAGAAAAGAAACAAGCTAATGATGCGAGAAAGAACAAACGAAGAATGACATAAATGCTTCTAATGCTCACGTATCCAATTAATATGTAAAGCTGACGGGCAAAGCCCCAACCTGTAAGAAAGTATGTGCAAGGTCGAATGGTTAATAGGCTATAATAAACCGCGTGAGGCTCAGCGGCTAGCAATAGGATATATCAATGATAAAAAGTAATAAGGAATATGGCTACTCAAAATGATGGCCACCCATCCTCTAACCATGATCTCTGCCGTGAAACCTCTTCAAATTGATCCACATTGACTAGCTCAGGAACCGATTCGCCTAAGTCTGGCTAACCAGGCCGCTTCCTCTGAGTCGATCTCGATGACATAAGGCCCGCCCAATTCGTCCGAATCCTACCTCTAGGTCGTTGATTAATCCCCGAGGACCTTCAAGACTAGGTCACCTTGAAACTTCAGCCTCGACCCTTCTAAATGCACAAGTCATTTCTCCTCGATAGGCCCGAACATGATCGTACCGCCTCAATCTCCTCCTCATCTAAAAGGTCAGCCGATCATAACGGATCGAAGCCCACTAATCTCGGAGACCGATGCTCTAATGCTATTCTCATGATCCTATTCTACTTCACCAGAAGCATTGCCTCCATGCCATATACCAAAGAATAAGGTGTAGACCCAGTAGAAATACGAAAAGATGTACGATAAGCCCACAATGCGAAAGGGAGCTTCTCTGACCAATCCCATCATGAATATCTCATCTCTTGAATACTCAATCAAATGTACACCCCCGGGAAGGAGGTGTCAGCTCTAGTGTCAAGTGAGGTAATGTCCTGTAGTCATGGCAGGACGCCCTAAATCAAACTAAACCTTTGATCAATCAAGTTCCGAATAACAAGGCTTCAAGTGCAAAGACAATTGTCCTGTGACGCACCAGCTCTTTGATGATAAGTACGCAAAGAAAGATCTGCCCCAATCCAAAGGGGGTAGGTCAGAAGTGGTGGTCGGGGTGATAGTGGAATAATCAAACCCTTCAACTACCCTGAAATGCTCCGGCCCCGGGGCCGCACATCCTGAATAGGTAAATCAGCTTAGCTTACTTCGCCGCAGAAGCGCAGTTCATCATGGTACTGCATAAGTGATGCTCGAGGCGCCCAGATAGCATATACCGGGCCGTGGTGGCGATGTAGGTGCAGCGTAAGCCCAACCGCCCCGAAAGAGAATGGGTCTTACACTCGACCCCGCCTATCATCCGGTAAGGAGGTTCAAAACTCGGCCGAAACGGATGGTGACGTGGGACTTTGGCCCTATCATGCCACTTAACAACATTTGATGGTCTCGGGTCTCCACCCGGCTTCTTCCCCTCGAGTCTGCGAGGGAAGAGTCCGCCCATAATCCTAGATATGCCCTCCTCGATGCCATAGAGGGCCTCAACCAATGATCCAAAGTCAGTCTGTGGGAAGCCCATGAGATGCCTCAGCAAGCCAGGCTAAAGACCGCACATAATCAAGGCCGATCCGATCAGGCCCGAGGGTCTATCTATAATCTGTGCTATCTTCTCCCTCCATCGGGAGATAAATGAAGCAACTGACTCATTCGACCTCTGCCTGAGGGCCTCCAACTCCCTCCGGGATACGTCCACTACAGTATTAAAAGAATATTGTCTGATAAACTCTTGTCCCAAATCAGCCCATGTCCTACGCCTCGAAGGGTCCAATGATGAAACCAACGCCGAGCACCACTACCGATGCAGGAAAAGTACACCATCCTGCGGCCTCATCCACCTATGCCCGCGCATAACAAATGCCAGATAATCGCAAGTGAATACGGGGCACCCTATCCCAAAGATAGCCTCTCAATGTCCGCATGCGGAACTCAATCGCAAGGTCGCCACCGGAAGGTCATCATCATATCCGTCCCAACCTATAACTCCACTAAACATGCAGACTTCGATCCTCCGTCAATCCTATCGATACGGCCTCGAGTATCATCATCACCTGCGGCGGTCACATCAACGCTGCATGGTCCCAATCGCCATGTAGAACAAAGCTCCACCTCGCTGGGCCGATTGAACCTGGTGGTGGTGGAGGTGGAACTCGTATAGTCCTCATTGCATGGTCCAGATAATGGTGGGGTGGTGGAGGTGGAACTCGTGTAATCCCGTTGCATGTACCGGGTCCGGGATGACGGTGGTCAGGGTGGAGGCGGTAGAGTCGCGCAAGCCCCGAAATTGGCAATGATCAGCCTCGATGCCCATCAATCCTCCGTCCTGCCCCAATATAGCATCCCGAGATGCCATGGTATTTCCGTAATCTCGCCTAGCTGGCTTTAATACACAGCATCGGGAGTCCATATCTCTATGATTCGATGTCTGCTCTAACCGACTACGTGGATCTCGACCCTAACAAGTCTACCGATCTCAATCTGTTTGGGAACCTGGTGTCGCTCCTAATCAATAACCCGAAGAAGTAGCAGTGCATGCTCGCCCCCCGTGACTAATAATCCGAAATCAATCCAGTAATGCAATCCAACAATGAAATCCTCTAAGGGAATACGTATGTGATGTTAATATCTAATCCGATAAATGGCTCTGGGCATGTAGGGAGAGATTCCCGACATGGTAATACCTTAGGGGTAAGATGGCTCGGGCTAACAAAGGGGAGAGGCAAGTCCTAAAGGCTATGACTCACCCACAAGGATACACAACCCGAGATCCCAATCAATAATCAATCAACAATCACAGTGACACACTGGCCACGCAGCTATCCATGAAATCTAGTCGTGGCTATACAGTCTTCACGTTCTGGACATCCGTCATCTCCATAGTGCTCCCATACATCGATATAGCCCTATGCTAGGACCCTATTCCAAAACCCCTTACTGTCGATATAAACAATGGAATGACTCCCAAGCAACTCGGCAATCAATGAGGAATAATCTACCAAGACTAGTGAGGATTCAAACAAGGGATACAACCGTGCCCCACAAACACAAGCGGCAAGCGCCTCACGCAGGAAGGAGCAACCATGCAACAAATAATCATGCACAAAAGAGCAAGCCTATCACAAAATCTACACACATTCGATCCCCAAGCCTAATCCCAAATGTTATATCTAGGATACCATCAATAATGAGAAAGCATGCTATAATCCGTAAAAAGGTGAACACACGTTACAAACAAATCAGCAAATGTAGGCCAAATACCAATCAAGTGTATGATCATCAATTATCTAGCGGCTTTAAGAGCTATCGACGAGAACCACGTGTCTAATGTAATTCCCATTCAAGTTCAAGTTTGATCCCTCTTATGAAACCAGAGATTCTGGGTTCGGTCCCCAGTGGAGTCGCCAATTTATGGACCCTACCCGATCCATGGGCCGGCGCGACTCCGCTTAAATGGAAAGGAAAATGTGGTTGATTGAATGAAAACTGGCCCCTAGAGGACAGCTTTTCTTGGAGTCGCCACTTACTTTTGTTGTTATTCATAAAGGGGAAACCAAGTAAGAACAAAAACCCAATGACTCACAAAGATGGAAAAGTGGTCCGCGAAACTAGGATCGGGTTCGGGGTCAGATTACCTATCGAGAAGGTACCCCATGAGGTAGCACCCCCCAGGCCCTAACCTCGGGTCTCACTAGTGAATCAAGGCGCTGTGGCATATGGGTCACGATCGAAGGCCCTTAGGGCTAAAACATAACTTAGATCAGACCAACCTAATTGGTATCTAGCATTTAAAAACACTCAACCAAAGGGGCAATGGCGCACCCAGGTCCCCCGGCCACGCTACATCAAAGGTTAGCTAACAAACATAGCAAGCATGCATGACACCCAAACACAAAGCATCCATGTGAAATTCATTACCCAACATTAAAGCACATACCGTGGTCCCTGTGCCAAGCGCCAAGGCTAAGAGGTCGGGCAAAAAAGCTCAAAATGCATCACAAAATGTCGTAATCCAAACACCATACGCATAAGGAATATAAATACCAACGACTGGGCATGTACCCAAGGTCCCTAGCCATGTATAGCAGGAATAGATAGGGCAAATAATACATCATACATCATGCATTTAAAAACCAAATATTGATCCTATACCAAAAGAAAGGAAGTGTAAAATGAAAGGAGGTATGGTTTGTTTACTTTAGCGCACACGATTCCCTTTAAAATCCCACAGCTAAACCATACATACTAATCCCATTACTGTCTACTCACTCACTCTTGTTCAAACCAAAGCTGAACTCAGACCCTAAAGGCAGCCTACAGGTTTCCTGGGGTAACTAAGAGCACGCCATGATAGATTCGGGATTGAAACATTCTAAAATATGGGGATGCCCATGAGCTGTCTTGCACAACCGGTTGAATCGGTTTTCAACAAATCCAAACGATTGACAAAAATCTGAAACTTTGTCAAAACATCCTTCACAGACTCAGGAATCTAATAAAATAGACGGAGTGCAATTCCAACTCCGAATGACCAAAAACCAATACAAACAAAGCAAAGTACCTAAACTGCCGTTCCTGAAAACCTAACCCAATGAACCGGCTGGTTCGGTTTCCCAACCAGTCCAGATAGTTGAGAAAAGATTTCAAAAACTTTCAGAACCTTCCTTAGAAAGTCAGGAATTCAAAAAGATAAACGGAGTACACCGACCAATGACCAAGAACCAATACAAACGAAGCAAACTACCCAAACTACCATTCCAGCAAACTGAATTCAATGAACTGGCTAATCTGGTTCTCAACCAGTTCAGACGGTTGAAAAAGGCTCTAAAAATTTTCCAGACCCTTCCTCAAGGAGTAATAAATCCAACAAAACAAACCAAGTATAAAACCAACTCCGAATGACTAAGAACCGACACAAACAGCGCCAAAGACCCGAACTACTGTTTCAGCGAACTGAATTCAGTGAACCGACTAATCTGGTTTCCCAACCAGTTCAGCCGGTTGCGAGAGGCTCTCAAAATTTTTCAGAACCCTCCTAAAATAGTCAGGAATCTAAAAAAACAAACGGTGATCGATTCCTCAGCTCCTACGAAATGGTAACCAACCAAAAACAAAGCAACCATCCAACTGCAGTTCCTGCAAACCTAACCTAAATGAACCGAATTGATCTGGTTTCCAACAAGTCCATACCATTGAGAGGCTCTCAAAATTTGTCACAAACTTCCTAAAAGAGTCAGGAATCTAACAAGAGCAACGATGATTGATTCTCAGCTCGATGAGTGAGAACCAACCAAAACAAACCAAACTCCCCTAAACTGCCATTCCTGCAAACATAACCTAATGAACCGACTAATCTGGTTTCCCAACCAGTCCATACCATTGAGAGAGGCTCTCAAAATTTGTCACAAACTCCCTAAAAGAGTCAGGAATCTAACAAGATAAGCGGTGATTGATTCTCAGCTCGGATGAGTGAGAACCAACCAAAACAAACCAAACTCCCCAAACTGCCGTTCCTGCAAACCTAACCTAATGAACCGACTAAATCTGGTTTCCCAACCAGTCCATACCATTGCGAGAGGCTCTCAAAATTTGTCAGAAACTTCCCAAAAGAGCTGTGGAATCTAAAAGAACGTGATTGATTCTCAGCCTGGATGAGTGAGAACCAACCAAAACAAACCAAACTCCCCAAACTGCCGTTCCTGCAAACCTAACCTAATGAACCGACTAATCTGGTTTCCCAACCAGTCCATACCATTGAGAGAGGCTCTCAAAATTTGTCAGAAACTTCCTAAAAGAGTCAGTAATCTAACAAGATAAACGGTGATCAATTCTCATCTCGGATGAGTGAGAACCAACAAAAACAAACCAAACTCCCCAAACTGCCCAACAGAAACTGCTGGAACCGGCTTCAATGCATTTAGCGTGGAAACCGCTCAAATGGTCGAGAGGAAAACCTCAAATTTGATCAGAATATCTATTAAAGAATAGAGTGGAGCCAGGGTATATTTCTTACCTCTTCCACAAAACGCAGAAAAGAAACCAAGATACGCATCCAAACAGAATCAGCAAACGCGCGCTTGAGCTCGGAAAAAATGTCCCTCCAAAGGTTCCTTCCACTTTGATCTTTCTCCCTTTATCTGATCTCACCTCAGCATCTGAACTCTACCTGGTGTTTTCCACCTTCAAGCTTTGGAAAGGGCCCCAATCAGTCTCGAAACAGCTTCCCCATTAACCTCTCCTTATTTTCCATGCAAGCTTATCATTTTAAGATTTCGCTTATGTTTCACTACCAAGTATCCACATGGATTCATGGTGGGCTGCATGTAATCTTAATCCAAGGCCCAAATGGACCCACAATACGCTCCATGGTCGAGCTTTGAGCTATGGGTCTAATCCATATACGCCATTTGGGTCTTAAAATCACAAAAACAGCGCTCCACACAGCTAGCACAACTAACTCACTGGTTGGAACCAGCTGCCAACCAGTCCATCCGGTTGAGGAAAATTATGAAACTTTGATATAATGTTCCCTGAAGAATAAGGAGACCAACAAAAAAAACGGTGCACCATTCCAAGTCCGGATGAGGGAGATATGATCATAACAAGGAGGAGTGCGCACCAAAATCACCCAAAAAACAAGCACGTATAATGTGACGTCACGAACCGGGGCCAAACCGATTAGCGGTAAATGCGACAAAAAAATTATGAATTTTTAACATAAACCTCCTTAGCGAATAAGGAATCCAAAAAAACAACAGCTGAACAATTCCGAGTTTGGACCAAGGAGATACTTACCAAAACAAGTCTAAGTGCCCGAATGCGACATACTTAATAAACTTCTGATCGGAAATTTAAACCTCGAGGGGGCCCACTTGCTCCTATAGCACGATGCCAATAACTAAAAAAATAAGCCATGACGACATTCAGCTTAACTACATACGCATTCAACGGATTCACACACAAGCCCACCTTGCGCTCGTACGACTAAACCTAAAAGGCCCTACTCTATGTTATAGATGAGAACGATGGGTGAGTGTGACAACGATGTGATAAATGGGCCGCCGGGTACAAAATTAAGGGTCTACACTCGCCTCGAAGATATCTCAAACAAAACTCAAAGCCCTAAGAAGATTTCTCATCTTCTTCATCCGCCTTTGTTTTTCTTAAACTCCCAAACCTAGGAAAATCTAAAAAGACATGTTTTTTTAAACCCCCATTTTAGCAAACCCTAAAAGCAGTAGCAGCCGCCTCCTCCTATTCTCCTTCTTCCAACAGGTTCAATCGCAGCTTAACTTCTCTTCATCTTCTTCTCCGTGATGGGTCATTCACCTAGGTAGCTTTTGCATCCCCTTTAATTCTTTTATTTTAAAGCATATACTTTTGCATGGAATGTACTCGCTTATATATATATATATATTTTTTTTTTTCAAAGCTTAAAGATTTTAGTTATAAATGTATTAATATATTGTTCTTCGCTATGACTTGGGACTTTTCTATACCCTTTGTCTTTTGAAATATTGAATGTTCTATTATACGGGCAATAAAGTTTTTACTATAAGGTAGTAAAGTGGTGTGATGGGTACAAAATATCCTAGCTTAAATTTTCGTAAGAATATAGTAACATAAGAATTGATGCCTAAAAAAAGAGTAAAGTTTTCTTTCCAAAGTGTCCAAATTTTAAATTGTGAACTTAATGTGCTTCTCGATAACTTTGAAGAACAGGAAATGGATAATAAGTGAATAAATAAATATATAAAAATTATAATAATTTGATTGAAAAAATTAAAATAAATATACAAAGAAAGGCGTCTCTTCAAAAGCATAAGGCAATGTTTTAAAAAATATATTTTTTAGTTAGAAAATAAAAAACCTGTTTTGTTTTATAAAATAATGGTGTTTGGAAATTATTTCTTTTTTAAGTAAAAACAAAAAATATATATAAAAACTGTCTAGACAAACTAATTTTAACTATGTGAGTTTTAAATTAATTTTAAAAATAATTAAAATTGTTAATGAATCTAACACACATGTATAACTTGATTTGCTAATGAATTGGCACTTTGAGTTTGAAATTACTTTAACAAATAATAAACTTTATATGTTGAGTATAATTTGATTCAAAATTAATTTGGCTAATGAAAATTTAAATAAAAAAAAAATATTTAGAAAAGTAGGTGGACTTTAAAAAAATTATATTTTGAAAATTTTAATATTAGTATTACATTATGAAAAAAAGCAAAAAGGTCACATCATTTTTTTTTTTTTGAGCGAAAAAACCTTTACTCTTACTATTACTCAACTGGTTTGAACATCAACAACTAGGGTTTCCACAAGGAAAATTGGAGCCTCTAGCCATGAGGAGGGGCTAGCATGAAACTGGGTAGCTCTCGCAGGAGCATGAGCCACTGAGTTTGCTTGCCGCTTTATGAAGGAGAGTCAAGTTCTCAATATAGGAAGCTAACCTCCTAGCTTCAGCAATCAGACAACCAAACTCTGAGAGGTCAGCTTTGTGGGAATGGAAGGCATCCATCACGCTTTTGCAATCCATTTCTATGGAGATATTACTAAAGTGCAATGGGATGATCCATTGAAGAGCTTCCCTAAAAGCATTAGCTTTGACCTCATTAGGGGTGGGACATCCTAGGACTGTGCAAGCAAAGGCACGAACCAGATTTCCGCTTACGTCCCTAATGACACAATCAACACCCATTTGGAGTAAGTCTCGAAAGATGGCACCATCAATGTTGCATTTTAGATGGCCTAGGTAGGGTCTAACCCATCAGCAGAGATTTGATGGTCCAATTGAGTTGCCAGGGGACTTGTCGGCTCTTACTAGAATATTCCAAGCATTCACAAATTCTAGACTCCTCTTGATCACTACCTGTGGTGATAGATTGTGGCTAGTCTAAACCTTTATGTCAAGGCTTCCATATACCGTCAGACTGTCGTTGTTAAGGAGCTTACTCCGTGCCTGCTTAGCTGGGAGGAATCAACGTTGGAAAGAGAGCCTGGTCGTCCATGCACCCGGGATCAATATTATGCTTGGCAAGATGTTCCCGGCATTTGCACAAGAGGAGCGATGCAATATGGTTACCGCCTAGTGGCACAGCGTGCATGGGTCGAAAGAGCACGTCTCATCCGTATGGACGGCAAAACCCGTGAGACAACCCATACAAGCAGCTACCCAAAGTTTTTCATTGCGGCTTCACACTGGGTATTAAACCGAATTAAGATCGGGTCTAATTAAGTGAGGTTATCGGGCTTCTAATAAAGCATATGGGTCGGGTCAGGTAATGAGTTCGCCCTACTACTATGAGAGGGCCCGCGGTCGAACTCTATTTAAGGAAAGCTCAAGTCCCTCCCAAACCCTAAGGATACATTTTCTATCACATACGTTATTTCTCTCATACGGTTTTCCGAGAAAAGTGATCTAAGAATCCTTTACAAAGCCGCTCAAAGGGTCGCTTGAGAAGATCTCGAGATCTCGAGATCGGGTTCTGCTCTTCATCAATTCCGCATCAACAAAGAAAGAGATCCATGGATTCCAAAGGTATGTAATTTTGCGTTGTTTTTCTCCATTAAATGATGTTTGTGGGTTCTACTCATGGTGATCTAGGTCATAGGAAATTGCATCCTACGCTGCATCGTGAGCCAACCATGGATCAGAACTCAAAACATACGGATTTGGAGAAATTTTTTTTGGGTTTTATGAAAAATCGGACATTCTGTCCAATTTCGGATTTTTTCTATACATCCAAAATTAAATATTTTTACATATTTGGAATCCTCACGACGAGACGATCATTAACGGGTGGGTGGCACGCCGCCGAAACCGCCGCGACGCTGGCCACGCCGCCACGCCACGCCACGCCGCTGAAGATCACTTCGCCGCCGCGCGCGACACGGGCAGATCAACTGAATCCGTCGACGCCATCGATGACGCCAAGATGACCCGGGCCAAGAATCGACCGTCAAACCGATCTACCCGATCCGCTTGTTTAACCCGCTCGGGGCTATTGGAGCGCCGACGCGGTCGGCCGACGGGCTGATGACGCCGCCTTTGACCTCGACCTGCGGACTGACCCGGACGACCCGACCGGCCAACGGTCGACCCGAATTCGTCAACGTCAACCGGGTCAACGGTCAAACCCGACCTATTGATCCACAACCGGTCAAATAATCCAATAAACCCGAATCTCTACAACACAACCCGCACTCGATAAGATCGTTGCCGCCACCGCGCCACATACCGCCGAACCTTCTCCTCCAAGCTGCAGCGTGGAGGGCGCGTGGAAGGAATTCGGGGGCAATTTTGATACCTACTGCATTCGCATCAAATTCCTACACTGGGTATATCACTTAGCATATTCTGGGGTTTTTACGTATATGAAAATGCGTGATAGAACCCTATGTATGCCTAGTTATTAGGTATTTTCACGTGATTCTCGTATTTCTTGTTTTAAATACATAAGGTAACTAACATGAATACCACTCCAGATAAGGGCTGTAAGTTCTAAATTAATCGACTATTAATGAATTGAACAAATATAATCGCATTACATATATTGAATGTGATACATAAAGTTTATATCCTTGATATGAGTGATTTTCAAGGATTCAATTTAGCCAGATCGCCAAAGTGGCACACTTGATCGATCTTTGAGAAATACTGGCCTATCGCGGATGTCTCATGTTTCATTACGTGGTCATACTCCCGCAAAGGAGGTGACTGGGTGTGTTAATTCCTACGGAGGGATACATGACGGGCATGCAATGAGAAATGACTGATCTTAGTGGTTCAAGGCTAACTCAAAGGTGGTGATTTCCACCAAGGATTAGAATATACCATGGTCAAGTATCATGTGGAGAATGTACAACTACACGCCATATTCTCCGCCCAAAGCGACATGCGGATGATGTGTAATCAGACGAAAGATTCACATGATGCCGATCAGATCGCTTTTGTTTTATTTTTCAGTCAATTTTTCTCGGTGGAGCCGCAATCCATTTCATCAGAGATCCTTACCGGATCAATTTTAAGAAACTGAGTTATGACTTTCCGCTTGGAATGGAGTCAAGGATGTTCACGAAGCGCTACAACGGGATAGCCTACAGATATCACATCCCCAAGATCGGTCGAGAAAACCGACCTGCTACCCGGGCGAGCAATAGGACGGTTTAAAGGTTACAATGAAGAAATCCATACAAGAACACTTGAAAGTGCGGTTTACCGTTAGATCAGACCGCTAAAGGAAACGGCGGCGCCTTATGAGGCTAGAAATCGAAGCTTCGCCCAATGCCGAGGTTGGAACACTTCTCCAAAGCTCTTCAACATGAAGTAATGATGGTACACTGGGCTGGGATTACGCCCGAGGATGGTGGACTTGTGCGAAGCTCCAAGCTCTTAACGTTACCATTCCCATGCTTGCATCAGGCATCAAGCTCGACACCTCTTCCACCCGATTGGGATTATAAAGACAACTACAATTCCCAAGATGAAACTGTCAAGAAATGACTTGATAAAGAAGGAAGGGCAAGAGGAAGAGAAGCTTAAGAAGGATAAAGAGCATGTGGCCTTATATGTCATAGTTCCCATGGGCAGAAAGCAACAAGAAGTTCAAAAGTCGAACTCAAAAGGTGCTCAAGAAACTACCTGCAATAATCCGACAATACGGGTCCAAAGAAGACATTTCGAAAAGGATGGTGATCACGCTTCTTTCGCAAGAAGAAAGGTCACATGGTGCTAAGGATCAGGTAAAATTCAAAGCTTGATGTTCAAGCGTGGGCTTACGTAATGATTTTAATACTTGTTTGTGAATCCAACCTATCTCAAGCACCATCCGCTCTGCGGCTTGATAGTGGAGCAACTAATCATGTTGTATTTACCATACTGTGATCTATAAACCTGAGGAAGCCAAACAAGGATGAATCAAAGCTCACTGCGGGAAATAAACGAGAAGGTCAAGTCATGTTCGTGGGAGATGTAATCTTAGTTTTAGATTCCGTTTTAAGTTGATGTTGAAAGATACATTTTATGCATCTTCTTTTTAGAAGGAATTTAGTTTCGCATCACGCTCGGACATATTTATTATTCTTGAACTAAGAGCAATATTATTTCAATATTTCTTAATTCAAATAAGGTTTGGCATCACATATGTCCAACTGATTATAGGATTAAGTTTTATTCCTCGATGACATATACGTATTTATACAATTGAAAGGTCGTTTTCAAAAAGACCACTACCTAAGGATGAGTCTTATGTATTATGGCATAACGACTGGCCATATCTCTAAGGATGTGAAAGTGTAAAAGGTTAATAAAGACTAATATCCTACCTCATTTTAAAAATGACTTAGATACGCCAGACTCATTGTAGGCAAACACCAAGATAAGAAAGAAAACTCCGCAAATCAGAAGTTCGACTGGCTGGAAGTCATTCACACCGATATAAGCGATCTTATGTGGCAACCTCAGGTAGAAATTTTATTTCATCACATTTATCGATGACTATTCTCGATAAGTGGTTATTTGTACTTGATTAAAAGAAAAGTCCGAGTCTCTTGAAAAATTCAAGATTTTTCGGACTGAAGTCGAGAAACAGTTGGGAAAAGTCATAAAGGTTGTTAGATCCGACCGAGGGGTGGAGAGCATATGGCAAGCATGATGCCGATTAGCCTTAAGGCCATTCACAAATACTAGAGGACTCTTCGGGATAAGGGTACGCTTACTATGCCCGGGTCCCGAAAGTAAAATGGTATATAGTCAAACATGCTATAATCGTACTCTTATGGAAATGGTAAAGGAGTATGATTAGTAGGACAAATTTTTACCCATTTATGGGGTGAAGCTTTGAAAACAATTTTGTACATTTTGAATCGCGGTACCTACGTAAAGCTGTTCCATCGACTCAGCTATGGATCAATAAAGCCTAGCTAAACCATCTTAAGGTTCGGGATGTCCCTGTAAGTAAAGTTATATAATCCAACATTAAGTAAGTTTGACTCAGAACCACTAGGTGTTATTTGTATCTACCCTCGAACATCTCAAAGGGATATCTGGTCATAATCCCAATGGAGGCACAAGAATCGGGTGGAATCACGCATGCCTAAGTTTTCGAGTTCGATGTGGGCCAAGAGTAGTCGTCACGCACTATCAGGATGATAAGATTTCCAAGGAGTAATGTGGTGATCTGTGATCTCCTCCCATACAAATAATCGTGGAAACTCCCACATACCATATCAACCCGGCTGAGACTAGGATCCCGTTGTCAGACAATTTCAATGAGTTCATCAAGGCTCTCAAAGTGTGAATCGCTGGCTACATTACTCCGCAAGGAGATCCACTGTGAGAGACCCATCAGTAATACCAATCGGACCATTTAGTCTATATAGGAGAGCAAGATCACGATATCTGGCTTCCGTGACTCCGATCCAATAACTTATGAGGAAGTTGTTTTCATTCTCGCCGAACCGTGGTTAGATGCAATGAGAGACTAAATTCAATCTACGAGTAAGATAATGGAGTTTGGGAACTTATCAATTACCCGAGGGTCATGAACCCATTATCGTAAATGGTGTATAAGACTAAAAGGGACCCCTAAAGGAAAGATTGAGAAGCTTTGAAGTTCGCACTCCAGAGCTGGGTTTCACTGTAAAGAAGGAGTAGACTATGAAGCCAACTTTTCTCCGGGCCTCTTCTAAAGATTCTTCGCAGTGATCATGGCATTAGTTGCTCATTTTGATATGGAGTTACACCGCATGGATGTTAAAACCGCATTTCTCAACGGAGACCTTAACAGCTAGTCTATATGATGCAACCCGAAGGTTTTGTGGCAAAATGATCTGTGCAAACTTGTATGTAGACCTAAAAGTCTATTTAATGTCTCAAGCAAGCTTCTAGACAATGGTACTAAGTTTCATACATTTGTTTCATATGGTTTGCTGAGAACAAAGTGTAGATCAATGTATATACCGCAAGGTCGTGGGAGGAAATTCATTTTCCTAATAATTCTTATGTGGATGATATCTCGCCATAGCAAGGACTTGGCCCACGCATGAGACAAAGCTGATGTCGCCAAACAACTTTCGATATGAAGGACCTGTAAAAGGCCATTCCCAGTATCAGATTCATGGGATCGTTTCAGACTATCGGGTTTATCTCGGGAGGGCATATGTTGATCGTGTTTTATGTTATCCAACATGCAACTATGTAAGCCGTGAATTGCCCTGCCTCAGAAGGTGATAAGTCGAGTCTATCACAATGTCTCCTATCTCGTATATGTAGAAACTCAAACGAAGAATATACCTGGTGCTGCACTTGGGAGTATTATTATGCTCAAGTATGCACTCAGCCTCATATTGCCTTTTTGCACAGACTTCTAGGCAGATATCGCCAAACCCGTGACATGATCATCAAGTTGCCGCCAAGAAGGTTATGGTGGTACTTAAAGAGGACAAAAGACTATATGTTGATTTACAAACACGCTCAGGACCTGGCGTCACCGGGTATTCAGATTCTGACTTCATTTACCGTCGTGATGAAAGAAGTCAACAATCGGTTATATCTTTAAGTTAGCAGGAGGTGCAAGATCATGGAAAAGTGAGAAACAAATTAATCAGATCCTCTACCATAAGCTGAGTTTGTAGTATTGCTTTTCAAGAACTACTCGCTATACCCACCGAAACCTAATTAAGGAGTTAACCGTGGTTTCGATTTTTGCGGATGTGCCCATACAAATAGATCATTGCGGACAAGAACTCGCAGTTGTTGTTTATTAACAACAACAGAGGTCTCAAGGGTCTAAACACATGGAGGTCAAATAATTCGACCATAAAGGAAAAAGTTCAAAACTGACGCAGTACCGAGCACATATCAATCCGATGATATGATTGCAGATCCGCTTAACTAAAGCGCCTTCGCCTCGTGGTATTTTGGAACGACACATGTCATTAACACGGGCTTAGAGTATCATGGGATAATCGTGAATTAGTGGGAGCTATTAAATTTTATGTTGCTCTAATAAAGTTGAATCTCAATTTGTTACATTACTAATATGTATCAACTCTTTACATTCACAAGGTATCAGGAATGTAGGTTTATCGAAGCCGAAAGTACATATAACTGCCAAAATATCAAGGCATTAAACCTTTGAATAAAGCATGGGCATTCTTGAATTAGCCTCAATAAGATATTTTGTTACATTAAGTAAAGTTACTCATCAAGGTAACATATATATACAGGTTCGTTTGAACCACGATGGATATTCTTCAGACACACTAGGTTTCAAGGGACACTTAAGGGAGAGAGAATTTGGACTAACAAATGGATAACATGAAGTCACTCATTATGAGGTATTGTCCATTTAAACACACTACCATATTGAATCCATATCGCAGTTGAAAGCACTCGTGACCATGGAAGGGGTTGCGTGAGTACAATTTCTAATTACCGCCATGATTCAAGTTGTTCAGACTTTGCTGATCTGACGACTATTAAGAATAAATCTCAGACCAATATAAAGGTGCATTACACAAAGAGTTTCACTAATATCGCCAAGTGGGAGAATGTAAAGTTTTCATTATGGGCTTATTAATTGGTATTAAAACCGAATTAAGATTGGTCTAATTAAGTGAGGTTATCGGGCTTCTTAATAAAGCATACCGGCCGTGTGTAATGAAGTTCATTTGAGTTCGACGGGCAGATTATGAGAGGGCAGAGTGGTGGAACTCTATTTAAGAGAGCTGAGTCCCTCGAGCCACAAGGATACATTTTCTGCTCGCATACGTTATTTCTCTCATACGGTTTCTACGAGAAAAGTGATCGGCAATCTCATAAAGCCCGAGTTTCAAGGGTCGTTTTGGGGAGAGAAGATCTTGAGATCTTGAGATCGGTTCTCTTTGCGGCTCTTCATCAATTCATCAACAAAGAATCCATGGATTCGAAAGGTATGTAATTCTGATGTTTTCTCCATTAAATGATGTTTGTGTTCCTCTGCTTGAGTGATGCAGGATTGTTAGAAATTCGTATCCTACACACACCAGAAAAAAAAATTTATACATGGGGGCAGCTTAAGATTCCAAATAGATAACCAGTTACCAGGGTTGGTTGTGGAGGTTTGCTGGTCCCTATTACTCATGCAGAGTCTGTAACCCGATTTTACTAAATACAGCCCATTCTTTTCAAAGTGTCGTATCAAGCAGATCCGCCTTAATGTGAAGTTGGTGTTTGAGCTATGGCTTGTACGTCCCTAGCGTAGAAAAGCTATTGTATGAGTTCTATATCCCACTCACATGTTCTACGTATAAACAGAGTTTGAACCAATAGATTTTCCAAGCCCTCCACCATGGGGGTAGTAATATGTAGATTAGTATCATCCTTCAACCACGTGTCCTGCCACACATTTATGATATTCCATCTCCTATATGTCACCTGTACCCCATTTTAAGGATGGATTGCGCCGATCATATACTCTTCCATGTGTAGCTCGGGTTCGAACCGAATTGAGCTGATAGAAAGGTCTTTTTAGGAAAATATTTTGCTTTGATCAATCTACTAGCTAGAGTATGCAGGTTAGAGATAAAATTCCAGCCATGTTTGCCTAGATTCCGAAAACCCATGCCTCCTTGCTCATTTCTCTTACCTAGAGTGTCCCATTTTATCTAGTTTATTCTTTTCTCTAGTAGGTTTCATACCCCACCAAAAAGAGTTCACCATTCTCTCAAGCTCTTCGCACAAGGAGAGCGGGATTAAGAAAGAGCTCATGCAATAGGTGGGGATGGCTTGGGCCACTATTTTTATCGAACCTCCTTCCCCGCTTGGGATAATAGCTTGGATTGCCACCCTTGTAGTCTATTCCATAGTCTCTCCCTAAGGTATGCAAAGATTGCCCTCTTGCTTCTCCCTATGAGGGAGGGTAGCCCCAGATATCACCAAGTGTTTAAGGGAGTGTCAACCCCTAGCCAGGCTGAAATGGTTCTCCTTAACATGTAAGGAACATTGTTGCTAAAGAAAATTCCTGATTTCTGGAAATTAACAGCTTGACCTTAGATTTTCTTGTACTCACCTAGGATGGCCTACAGGTATGCATCAAAACCTATCTTTCTCATAATTGCCTACAGGTACTTCCGGTTAATGTGATCATAGGCTTTGCTTATGTCAACTTTCAGTGCCACATTTCCCCATTTCCCTTTCGATTTTCGCTTCATGTGGGGAATTACTTCGAAAGCAGGCAACACGTTGTCACATATTGACCTGCCATAAATAAAAGCCGACTAGGCCTCGGAAATAATAAGTGGAAGGATTACCTTGAGCTTGTTGGCTAGCACCTTGGCCATTATCTTGTATACAACATTTCACAAGGCGATTGGACGTAGATCCTGATAGAAAAAACCTTTATGTAGATACGCAATATAGCATGTTCATACACACATATCTGAAATTGGGACTCAAACCATGTACCTGGCACCAAAGTAGGATCCATAGTTTCTCCAAAGTAATTTCTTTGTTAGAGAGCGAGAGAGAGAGAGAGAGGAGATGACTACGTGGCTGAGAGAGAGAGAGAGAGAGGAGATGGCTTGCTCTCTCTATACGATATATCAAATGAAACCTAATCTCGGATGGGGAAGTCGAGCTCATATCGGATAAAGTAGGGACCTCTCATAAATAGGTACTCATGGATAGTCCGACCCGTCATAAATTATCGATACGTCGATTACGTATTAATTGGTCGAATCTTATACTCGATTCACATGAATATAATAAAAATACATAATTGATATTATTTAATAATCAATAAAGCAAATCTTAATAATTGATTAATACTAATCCACAAAATTAAAATACAACATTCTCACTTGGATTAGCATTAGTCAATTGTAGGAATAAGGATATTATAACTATGATAAAATATCAATTATGACGAAACACATAACAACCCGATAATAAAATATATATATATATAAAAAAACCTTCTTGTCATGAGAACATCTTATCAGATAGGAAAAATGTCATACACATCAACAAGCTCATATTTCATGTAAAGAGATTATGAATAGAGCGCATGAGTGAATAAAACAAAATATGCATTTCTCGAACAAATGGTCGAGCATCTCGTCTTTGTCGGAGAAGTATGATGATATTATTGACATGTCATTCAATACATACCTCGAGCAATTACAAAAGCAAATAAATGCATAAATTCAAACTCCCACTAACCCAAAATATCAAAAGACTTAACCAAACCCATATGAGTTACATGGCGTTGATAAACTCCTATCGGTAGCCTTTGGTTAAATTGGATCTGCTTCTTTATATGTCTGTAGCGGTATATTCAATCAGTGCGAAATTCTCGAACTTTCTCTCAATGACAGGGTATTTTATATCAAGGTGCTTTGAGCAAGTAGCACTCTGTTTGAGAGAAATGTCTGTATTTATGTGTCACAATATATAACAAATTGGCTTGGATATATACCGACAATGAAAGCGAAAATCAATTTCTTTAGCCACATGAAGACTGACAAGTAGCCTCATGCAATGACATCTTTCTGTATAGTTGAGGTAGCTGTAAGTGTTTATTTAACACTTTTCCAAGAAACAACTCCTCCTGCCATCATAAAAATAAAACCGAAGTAGGTTACTACATCATCTGGGCAACCTGAAAATCGAGTCGGAATAGCCGGTGACCTCGAGTTAGTCGGACCTTTTATAAATTGACATATAGTCCTTGGTACATTGCAAGTGCCTCATGACCTTTTCCGCGGCTTTCGATGATTCAAACTGGATTAACTCAAGTATCTCCCTAAAGCATTATGTGCGATATCGGAATGAAGTACAAACTTGAGCTATACATCGGTGCCTTGATTCAAAAGGTTCTGACGTGCTCCGGTCTCACAGAATGCTCTGTCTGAGTGGCTTCTCCATGGTATATTTCATAACCATGGAGCACACTGTTCGAGTGATCCCATTTTCTGAAGCCTTATGTGACAGTAGATTGATCAATTAAACGGGGCTCGCACTCTCAGCGAATCCATGTTGGTGATGAGCGAATATAGATCAGAGACTCTTTCCAATCCTCATAATTGGTCCCATTCGGAGTTTTGACAGAAGTCAATGCATAGGCAATGTTTTGGCACAGTAGAGAGAAACATTGTATGCATGTAACATAATATTACCACATGCGGTTACAAATAAATGATTCCTTACGTCTGACCCGAGCATCTGCCTATTAAGCAGATTCTCTTATTTATCATGATCTTGCACAGGGTCCACGAATCACAATAAAGGAAATATAAATTATACAATGTACATGATCTCGTATCACCCAAAATTCTATCTAGATAAAGGTACTCGAAACATAATTTGACATAAGTTTAGAACAAATAGTACCTTTGCATTAACAAATTACACTAATAACAACATACGAATAGGGTATAATTATTTTTAGTGCAAACATTCATATGAATTCAATTAAAATTCTAAAAGAATTTAAATTATTTAATTTCTACAATGTTTTGCATAATTATGCTCACGATAGACAAGATCATAATTAGCACAAAAATAATATCATAGTTAGTGCAGATCAATATAAATTGCATAATCCACAAATACATCAATTTAACCAAAAATATTTGGGCCCGAAGCGAAATGTGACAACTAAATCCGGATTTCATCTCCCTTGCCAGGTTCCACACCCAATTCGGTCAGGCCCTCTTGAAAACCAGTTTACGAACTCCTCATTTCTCCACCATTTTTGTGATATGATTTAAGGTTTAAATTTACGAATATCACCTGAAAATGTGTAGGTCGGAAGGAAACAACGAGGGGTTTCGGCCGTGTCCCGCAGTAAGGTTTGGACACCTCCTTTTTTTTTTTCTTTTTTCTTTTTTAGCAATTTGGCGAAAATAGGGTCATAAATCTGGAACAATATAATCGAACCTTTTGATTCGAACATATCAAAATAGAGACTCATATGTGAGATTAACAAAATACAAAGTGAAAATTTCCACATCAAAACAAGTAAATCTCAATCAACACAAATTATTAGGGTTCATACGGATGAGCAGTAGTAGTCGTTATACGATTTAGGTACGTCTGCGATTGATAGAAAAAAAGAAGAAACGCTTTATGTAGATCTGCTGATATAGCATGTTCATGCTATCTGAGGTGGGACTCGAACCATGTACACAGCACCAAAGTAGGATCCATAGTTTCTTAGTGGCTAACTGTTGGCGAGAGAGAGAGAGAGGAGATATTCTTTATTTGAAAATTGAGAGAGAGAGAGAGAGAAGATGACTGCTCTCTATCTAATATACCAAATGAAATACTAATCTCATTTGGATGGGGGAAGTCGAGAGAATTCATATCGGATGAGTAGGGGCATACCGCTAAATGGAGTCTTCGTGGATAGTCAGTGTCATGGTATCGTCGTCGGTTCTGTATTAATTGGTCGAGTGTTATGTCGAGTTACATAATATAATAATACATAGTGATATTTAATAATTCAATAAACAAATCTTAATAATTGATTAATACTAATCCACAAAATTAAAATACAACAGATCCCTCATTATGGTGGGTTGGGTGCATTTAGGAATCAGCACAATATTTGTTTTATTCAGATCAGGAGGGTATTGAAGGTCTCCCAACCATCTAGAGCAATAGAGAAAGAGCTCATTACCCACAAGCGGCCAAAACTTTTGGTAAAAAGCAGGATTAAAGCCGTTTGGCCCAGGAGACTTGTTTGGGTGCATCTAAAATACGGCCTGCCTGAATTCATCTATGGAGAAGGGAGCTGTGAATCTGGCATTATCTTCAATAGAGATCATAGGCCGGATAAAGTGAAGGTCCGGCTCGTGCTCGCTCAGGTCTGCTTGGAAAATATTGGAGAAATACTCTACTGCTAGTGAGTTTAGTTCATCCCTGGAGGACCTCCAACTACCTGAGTTGTCTTGTAATCTTTCTATACTATTTATACGTCTCCTTGCTGATGCCATCGCATAGAAGTACCGGGAGTTGGAGTCACCCCTTTCAAGCCAATGACACTTAGCCCGTGGCTTCCAAAAGGTCTCCTCCTGAGTTAAGAGTTCGTTTAATTGCCGCCGTGTTGTCAAGGACGGAACTATTAGTGGGTTGTGGTGGGCTGAAGCAGGAATTAAAAAAAAATTTATCAGTATCTTAAGTAACTTGTCCACCTCCGCCCGTATTTTGTTTCCCTCCTTTTCCCTTTCCCCTTTCCTATTCTCACGATTTCTGATTCTATGATAAAAATTTCCCTTAGCCCTAACAATCTCATTCCATCCTCTTAATTTCCAGGATCTTGCATTGAGAACCCTAATTCATGCCTTTTTTTTTGTTCTCTACTCAGTTGATCAGTGTCGGCATTCAAACGGAGTTTTGGGGTAAATTCCCTTCCTGTAGTTTATTTTTATTTTCTCAATCACTCCTTGTTTGAATATCGAGAAAATCGGAGTGGAAATGAATTTCGTTTTCTCATTTTCAAACAAAGACAAACAGCGTCTAATTTTTTACTTGTTTTCCTTATTAAGTATTTCACTGTGATATCTTACGTTTGATTTATTTTTATTTTATATACATTTGTGTATATTTTCTCGAGATTTTAGGTCTTTGGCTTTTAATAGATAATTATAATTATATCTTGTGGAACTGTGCTTTATGTTGCATTCACGTCTTTATGTCGCTCTTACTATCTACTACGTTTTGTGGTTCTTTGAAGAAAACAAAGAAAATCGGTTTTGTCGGAAACCTATTTAATAAATTTTTGAAAGAAAACAATTTTTTTTTTTTTTTGAGAATTTGTTCCAAAAACATATTATTTATTAATCCAGATTTGAGATGTTTTGGGTTACCGTTTAAGCAACCATTGACAACATGGAGAATACTTTGAAAACTTTTGCATCCTACATTGGTGTAACTACAAGAAATATGATATTTAGCAACGTAATTATTTTATTGCAAAAAGTTTAATTTTGTCACAAAAACACTTTTGCGACGAAAATATTTTCATTTCAAGGGCATCGCCTTATCCTCGTTGCGAAAAGTTTTTGCAACAAAAAAACAAAAGGTTTCGTATCTAATTGCTTAGGGAGACAAATTTTGTTTGTTGTCTCCAATAACATTTTTTGACGAAAAAGTCTCGTTCAATATTTAAAATTTTATTGCTAAAAATTATTAATGATGAGTGAAATTATTACTAAATTAGACACATACATAAATAAAAATTATAACTTCATTGCAAAATGAATTTTTAAACAAAACTTTATTCCCTACTAGAAATTAAATTCTTATTTTAACTTAATAATTAAATGACACTAAATGCAAGTATACATATATGAAATAATATTTTTCATGAACATAAATTAAAATTAAAATTTAAAATCTAATAAATAAAGTTTATGATAACTTAATGTAAGAGCTATGAATAAATAATTAAATAAAATATGTTATAACATAGTTTTAATATTAAAGCCAAATGGAATGAATTTTTTTCCAGTGATTCTTTAATTAATACATACAAAGAAAGCCTCAATTCAAAAGCCTTCAATTAAAATAATATACAAACTTTAATTGTAAAACTATCTTTGTAAAAGACGCTCTCTAATTCTTCTCCATCTTCTTCCTGCTATATTTCTTGGATACCTAACAGAAAAACACATAACATTATTAGAAATATAGTCAACAAGTATTAAACTAGAAATATAAAGTACTTTCAATAATAATAGTACATAGATACAGTTTGATACAACGAATAGAGATGGATGCCAAAACCTTGTACATAATATATTTTAACGGACAAGGTACATAATCAAGCCTTAAGATTTCAAATAGGAAGGGTAAACTAAAATGACCAAACAAAGTGGAAAAAAAATGGAAATTCAAAAGTTTGTCAACTAAAATAAAATGTTAAGAGAATAAATAAAGAAAAAACCAACACTCAATAACTTAAAATTTGGTACTGTGAAATAAGTAGGGCATCTCTATCGCTATCTTCAAGAAGTAAATGTTCATCTTGTATAGAATCAGTGTCTAGTGCTAATATCATAAGGTCCAGTGATATGAAAGAGGGTATATGCCTGTTGCTTGTGAGTAGGGAATCTGACCCTTTCTTCATCCTAGAGGGATGACGTGCATAATTTCAGGATTGGATTTCCTATTGAAGAACACTGTCCTGTTTTATCGAAATATATGGTAGACCTGTATGTATCCATTCAATGATGCCAAAACACTAGCACAATTTTCTGCCTCCGAATCTTGTAAACCAATTGCATTTCAATCAATCTCACTATCTGGTTGTGAAAGCATACCACACAACATGGCATACCCTCACTCTGCCCAAACTAATAAATAGTGATGATACTAACTAAATCCATGTTCTAAGCACAATCTAAGAGATGTTTCAAAAATGCCTGGCAGAAGTTCCAGGGGAAAGTTCAATTACAAGTAGTAATCAACTCTTATTAGTGAGCAAATTCATGAAACAAAAGCACAAAAAATTCATAAACTTTATTTCTTACCTATGTACCTAAGGTTCAGGAGACCCCAGAATACGGGATAAATGATCTTAACAGTAATGGAGTCACTAGGAATAACATGAAGAGCAATGTCACATATCCCATACTCAAACGACCCATTGACATCCAGGCACATCGGCTTTCTGGTCAATATTATATAGCTCTCTACACATGGATTTCCTATTGTGCCTGCTGATAACAATATGAAATAAATAAATATGAAAATTTGGTGTTCAATGGAAAGATGGTACCACTAAATTGTTGATGCAGCCAAAATCATAGCACACTATGAGAAATAAGAGATAAGATGATAGAAACAGGGCAATCTATCTCAGCTAATTTGCTTCAATTCAATCATTAACACACAACAATCAACTTTCAGCATTGAAAAGGAATTAAAACAACTACAACTCTATTCATTTTTATGAAAGAAATGGCCATAACAACAAGAATGGTCCAACAACAAATAAGACAATAAACAAACTAACAAGAGAAAAGTATTTGTGCATAAAGCACAGCCCAGGGAATATCCCCCACTACCACACGTTTTGCTACCCCAAACCAAAACAAAATGTCCTGTTTTGTAGCCTTGCTACTGCCCTCCTTGTTGTCCAGTTGTCTTATCCCCCATTTCTGAACATGTCCCTCTCCTTCTTCTAGAGTAAACACGCCAAATAGGTTTAATGAGTGCCCCCTCCCCTGTTTTGGGCCCTTTATCATAAGATGACTCAAATTAGGAAAACAACTTATAAATTAAGGATAGTTGTATCTAATTTAGAGGAACAGAGGACAGATGACTCAGATTTCTGTTGCAGTTGAATTGAGATTTTTCAATAAGAGATGAGAGATGCTTCCGCATCTTGGATTACTCTCCAATATTAGGTAAAACTGTAAGGAAGAAAAAGTTCCAGTGTTAGACTCTTTGTTTTATCAGGCTTTTGATTACTCTTTTATTCACCTGGATGGTTGAACTTGAATGGTGAAGGTCTTGTAACCATCATCTGTGTTAGCTTTTTCTTAAACTTGTATAAGTTACAACACTTTGGTAACTATTAGACACTTTTTTATATTTCTATGTACTTATGCTAATTTTGAATCCTTTTTGAATTCTAAATCAAACAAGATTCGAATGGTTGTGAAGAAGATAGAGTTAACTTGGTTAGTGAAAAGAAAGAGAATCAAGAATCCATCCCTATATAGAAAATGGCAATGTTAACAATCCCCTTTTCTCATTTGAGTTCTAACACTATTTTTCTCCCTCATCTAGGTGCCTTCACTGGAGCATAATAATAAAGTCAGAGGAGTAGGTCTTGATTTGATTAAATATATTGATAACCACTTTCTTCAGATCTATGATGGAAGCCCATATTTCTTCTTAGCTTAAAGTTGCTTTTTAGAAATACTAAAACCATATAACACTATAAAAATAAAACACAGTAGATTCCTGAATGGAACCAAGTTCATTATTATTCAAAAAAAAGCAAAACTTAATATTTAAATAAGAATAATATTAGTAGTTTGTATTTAGAAAAAAAAAACCCATCTACATGTCAATAATACATAAATTTACTCAAATGATCATATCATTCCAAAAAAACCGAAGCCAACACCAATATCATCTATAATAGTCAATACCACCATCATCATCCTTCTGTACAGTACAACCATTGATCAACAAGGAATTATATAAATATGTATAAGCTATCTTACAATCTTAGGTAGAAAGGGAGAATTCATCACAAAAATTTGAACATTAATCTCATTAATGACAATATCCTTTGCCTATCAAAAAAAAAAAAAAAAAATGACAATATCCTCCACAGATTATCTTGTATTTTCTATCACATACCTTCATAGCCTCTTGAAAAAAAGAACTGCAATCAACATGCCAAAAAGTTTCTCTGCAACCAGACGATTCCATTTCTCTTCAATAAGACCCATTTAGAAAGTAAGTTCTCTTCTCTAGTTTAAAAAAGTAATTTTTTTGGCAATGTTTTCCTTTTGGGTTCAATCAAACAGTATCTTGATTTGCTTGAGTAACATCTTTCTAGGTCCAATACTAATGGGTCATAATCTTAGATCACATGGTTGAGTGCAGATCAATCATATAACTCCAGGTCATGTGGTTCACTTGGTCATAGCTACTTGTGTCTTTGGTGGTAGATACTCCACAAGTTGTTAATGAACAAAAGACAAGGTCATTTATGATGACTCTTACAATCAATAGGTCCCACTATGCATTTTTGTTGAATTCCCATAAAGCATTGACAGAAATGGAGGAGAGGAGGTTTCCATGGGTAATTTTACCACTCATAGTGCCATATTTATTATCTAGCTAGGGAGCTCCAAGTATAAGGAAAATGCAGTATTTGGGGCCATTGTCCATAGTGTGATGGTTGTTTCAGCTAAGTAAAAGTGGGTGATAGAATAGGAATTGCAACTAGTTAACCTCTCAACCCCACCTGCCAGAAAACTGGGAAGAAACATAGTGGAACTAACAGAGATGTATTTTTTTGGCAATCTTCTTTCTTTGGTGCTGTTGATTTTTTAGCTAGTTGTGATTCATGGGTAAATTTATAATCAAATTTAGAATTATTGTAGAAAGGTTCACTTTAAAAAAAAAGCTTAATATGCATGCTTTTGCCCACCAAATTCAGACCACTTTACAAATGACAAGTAATAATGGATTGATTCATGAACTTTGAATAACTGATTAAGCCCAATTCCCATACCTTAGAGTAACCAAAACTCGGTAGTATATATTTTTAATAATGAATTTTAGTGACCACCTACAAAAATTATGTGTATGTATCACAATTTCCTTGTAGTGTATCTTTGTTGTCCTTCCACAAGCACCTTCACTAATAAACAATCTCATTGATTTTTCCATTATATAATGGATAAACCATGACATCACAAACATAAGACTCCAAAATTTTGCTTACTGTCTTTTCCTTGGTTTCATCATAAAACAAACAGAAAATTATAGGCAGAAAAAGGACTCAAACAACTACCTGTAGCTCAGCGGCCATAGTTGGCAGAATATGAAATAACCATCTATCGCCACCAACAACCTCTTCAGTGCTGCTACTATTCCCTATATTGTTCTCTAAATCATCACCACCGTGGTCATTGTCCCCGATGAAGAAAAAAATCTGCGTCTCTCTCCACATTCTCCTTATCCCCCACTATAGCTGGGAGTGAAAATAAATAGAAAATGAAGAACTACAAAAGCTGCCAGATTGTACATCCCAATAATGATTTTGGAGATGACGATCAAAGGAAGAACATTTTGCACCTTCAGTTTGTGTAGAAGAGGTAAAAACTCATTCAAATCCATGAAAATGAAAGGGAAGAAGAGCCCATTTCGGTACTTCTGACAAAATGATGCGAGTAACTAACCTTGAGCTTCAATACTCGATTTTGCCGAAATTTAGACGTTAGGGCAAGGATGGTTTCCGATTTCGCCACTGTAGAGACAAAGAAGCATAGACCAATAGCACTATTGGAATTATGCAAGGGGATTGCCGCGAAGAGAGGAATAGTGAAAGAAAAGAAAAGAACAGAAGAAGAAAAAAGGGTGTGTGTGGCGGCAGGGAGATGGCCACGAAGAGAGAAGAGTAAAAGAAAAGAAGAAGAAAGAAGGGTGTGTGTGGCGGCAGGGAGAGGGTATGATTTTTAGGGGTTTTTTCTTCATTTTTTTTTTTTTGTAATGTGGAGAAAGGACGAAAACATCAATGATCCATATTTCAGAAGCATTGACCTTATCTCACCAAAATTTTATTTTTATTCCATCGTAGTCAACTTCATAGGAATTTATTTATAGAATATATTTATTAATTTTATAACATTAATTTATAATTAATTTGTAGAATAAAATCCTAATACCTTTTTTTGAGAAAAAATCATAATATCTTAAATATGTAATTACTTAAAAATAAAAATGTGACACCTAATATCATGTTGTCAATTTATAAATTAAAATATCAATTATCTTAATTTTCAAGTTTGCACAAATTAATTAATTATTTTAAAATAAAATACATTGTAGATTTCTGTTATAAATAATGGGAAATAGTTTATGAAAAATATATTATATTAATACAAACTAAAACAAAATTTACATTTTCAACAAAAATTCGTGAAAAATAAAATATACTATTCACCCATATGTTTTACAACAAAATTTGCATTTTCATCTTTAAAACTAACACATTGAACAAATGTTGAAACAAAATTTAAATTTTATTGCTAATAGATATATTTTGTAACGAATTATTTTTTCATATTAAAAATTTGTTGCTAAATATCATTTCTTGTAGAATATATATATATATATATATATATATATATATATATATATATATATATATATATATAATTCGATCTTCATGGAGAACAAGCTTAACAATTGTTTTTCATATTCAAGTTCCTAAACAAAAAAAAAAATTTCAAAAACGATAGAGGACTGTTTTTTTTTTTTTTAAAATGATAAAGCAAAGATCTATGGCTCGGAATCAGCGGGTCTGCTTTCTCATATCGAATCTATTCGGATCGTTTTAGGAGTTTCTTTTGTTTTATATCAAATGTGTTTCGTGTTTATCGTGCTGTCCTTAACTATTTCTTTTCGGTTTATGATTAGGAGCTTTAGGTGTTTCTTAACCATTTTTTTCTCTTTGCGCTTTTCGTTATTTTTACATTTGATTACATTGAAAAGCTGATTGGAATAAAATGTCGAGAATTAACGTTCTTGTTTATCTCGTTTATAGATTCTTGAAAGTGAAATATTGAGTAATATGGGTGCGTTAAAGTATTTCTAGGTCTTTTAAGTAAATTATAGAATTTCATTTCACGTGAATTAATTTTTCTTGTTTTTTTTAAAACTGTTTGTTTGCTGTGAAACCTGAGATGAAGAACATAGAAGAAGAGCTTAACATAGAAGAATTTCCGTATATTTCCTACTTGCCTAACAAGACAAAAACCCTTACATAAATATCCTCCCTTTTAGGATTTTAAAGCACTAACCTAAATTGGTTATAGCAAAACAACGAAAATTGAAAAGAGAATAAGAAATATTCTCTACTGCCCAGTCAAGTGAGATGCTTGTTTATTAACCCAAAAACCCTTACATTTTTTTCCCTTTTTCTTCATGCAACTTATTATAATTGTGTACATTATATTATAAATTTCCTAGTCATCTAAGGATCTTTTACAAATTGTGAAGTAGTACAATAGTAATTGTAACTATGGAGATGATGTTTATGTTATTTCGTTTGGTAGTTTATTTGTCTACTAATATTTTTATTAGGTAAGGATATGGCCTCGTTTAATTGGAAGCCGCCAATTATATTTATACCTAAACCCTATCTCTAGTTTGATAAATGTGCAATTTGGGTATGATATGTTCTTAGGTGATATTTGTTTCTCTAGTTTGTTTCTCTAATTTTCAACCCTATCTCTACTTTATTATGATGGAAGATCAAGAACGAAAAAGAGCAAAAACAATTTTTTTGTTCTTCAAAAAGAAAAGTGGAGAAGAAACATGGTCTAGTATTAAACCTTTGAGTTTAGTAGAAGCATCTCAATGGTGTTGATATTCGCATGATTCACGTAGTTGTTGAACCTTAATGTAGCGACCCTCGAGCCGTCCAGGCCGGGTTGGCAGTCAGAACCGAAAGCCGAGGGCGCGTAGGAAACCATTAATCAAATCCCTTTAGCAATTACATTTCATGATCAGGGGCGCCCAGTTTAATTCTTTTAGTTATCGTTTATTAAATTTTGTTTTTTCAAAAAATTATCGCGACCACAGATAAGACTCGACCCAGGTTAGTAGATCCAATTGGCAGATTTAATCAGGCATTTTCAATTATCTTCTCAAAACATTTTGTTTGTATTATTCCATTTTAGACTTTTTTTAATTACCAGGCATTCATTTAGTAGCCCTTAAACATTTACATTTAACAAAATGCATTTACAAAAATAGAAGTTCGAGTTAGGTGTTTTACACAAAATATCAATGTTCGAAGAAATGAAGTGAATCGTGTAATGAACATACTCTCAAATTCTTTCTCTATGACTACATGAGCTCAGTCTTGGGTCTTGCTTCATTGTCTATCACTTTCGGTACACTGCGCATTGATAAAACAATATTAACATTTTCATTGTAGTGGTTACATCTCGATTCTCTATTCCATTTTGATTCGATATATATATCATGCATTTATCAAAATAATGCCTTTATAATGTCTGTGTAATGTAATAGATACTTATAAAAATACACTTTTTATATCATTTTTCGCTTTTCGGTTTGTGATTTCACATATAGTTATAGAGTCAACATTCACGATAGATTCAGTTGGTGAATCCTATCATGTTTGTCATTCAGTAGCAATGTGGTTTCACATTCAATATTACCATCTCACATATGGCTATGAAGTCGACATTCACGGCCAGTTGTTGGTGAATCTCTGTTTTATCATTTATTGCGATGTGGTTTCACATTCAATATTACTATCTCACATATGGCTATAGAAATCGACATTCCTATGGTCGAGTTGGTGAATCCTTTCACATTTGTCGTTCGAGTAGCAATGTGATTTCACATTAAATATTACCATCTCACATATGGCTATAGAAATTAGGCATTCCGACATATTCGGTTGATGAATCATCCTGTTTGTCATTCGTGATAATGAGTTTCACATTCAACGATTCACGGTTACCTTCATGGCGAATTCAGTTGGTAGATCCCCCATATTAGTCATTCAATATTACACTTCAAATCAATTTACTTTTATGCAATAAATTCACTTATATATGTATATATATATATATATATATATATATATATATATATATATATGTGTGTGTAATAGTAATGTGTGTGTGTGTGTGTGTATGTGTGTGTGTGTGTGTAGTAATATTTCACCGATAGAGAACAAAGCGAGAACAAATGGGAACAAAGAACAAACGATTATCGATTCCTTTTCTCTTTTTGATATCAATCCTAAGTCGGGTTATGCGTCTTCACCGCACCTGATCAAATACAAATTCTTCACTCTTAGTGTAGTTAAATGAATAAACATACTAGCGAATATACTTTCTGCCTTTGAGTGCGATGGGTTTTTCATAGTCTCATTCTTATTTGAACCCCATTAATCGTTTCTTAGGGTCCTAAACAATTGGTATACGAATCACGGGACTTAGCGGTGCAAAATAAAAGCAAAAGCAGAGCATTGGAAGTAGTGCAGTACCACTTTTGGCCGATACCCGGTACCGATTGTCCACTACCGGTCGATCACGGTGCGGTTTAGTGAATGCCGATCTGGGTTGCCCGGCTACATCGTGATGCAGGGTACCACTCAAGTAATCTTGAGTACTGTGGCGAGCAGAAGTCAGTTGGCTTGGAAGTCGGCAGCGGATATACTTGTGAATGTCGGGGTGGGCCGACATCTCTCAAAATCGACGAGTCTCTCCTTTGTATCTGGGAGCTCTACCCATATACAAACATGTCTGAACAATCCAATATAATGATATAGTCTGAATGACCACTTGGGCCCAAAATACAATGCTCATCAAATAATCCTAACTATACCATAGTTCCAAAGTTAATAATTTACTCTTATACAACATATATTAAAGTTAAAACATTAATACATGTATCAGCAAAACCAAAGCCATAACCGGCTTTCTTCAAAAGCCGGTCTCTAAGAAGAGTACCGTCTTCGGCATGTATGCGAAAATAATATTTCTATCCTTCGACGGGGTGAGCTATCAGCTCGATGGCGGAATCACCTAAGTGGGTTACTCTCGCCCCTAGAGTGCATATGCAATGCTCCAAAGTAAACACACATTCAAGTTAATACGTGATCCTACTTGGATACACATATCATCCACGTATCACCGAGTCCTCACCAACTCCTGCGCTTTAAGTATGCAGGAAAATAATCATTTCAGCTCAAACATTTGTTTTGAAATTATACTCTTTGAGCATCGATAAAAATATGGGACTACCCTCCGGCGAATGTGTTGGAGAACCTTCAGAAGCTTGATCATGGTCCTCATCAGAAATGATCATTGTATACGTCTCCCGACCCCATTCTCAGGAAATTCATCTGAAATTCCTTTCCAAAACGTTTTCGTTTCTTTCCAATTTTCATGTCATGCACTCACACAATTCCTAGGCTGCCCGGTGCATATATGAAATCATTATGCCATTTCACCGCGATATATATATATATATATATATATATATATATATATATATATATATATATATATATATATATATATATATATATATATATATATTATACAACACATGCAAATATACCATCATGCATATATTTACATAATTTAAATCACACAAACATATTATGCAATTTCCTGATACATTTCACGAAATTAAAGCTCATGGGCTGTTTAATAAATACAGGCAGTGGAGTTGAATTAATCAATCAAACCTGATTTCTCACAAAAATAGTGCGTGAACACTATTCCGTGAGCAGTGAAACCCTCGGGTTCACCATTGTGGCCAACATCGACATTGGTTCCACTTGGTGAACCCGAGATTCCATGTGGTATTCCGGCTCTTACCAAATCATAGATTAATTGAATAAATCATCCTCGGCTTGTACCCAAAGCAGCCAGTGAAACATCACCAGTTTGTCGAATAAATCTGGTGTCACCACTTGAAGTCCAGGGTTTGAGACGTCAACAACCGTTCGAGGCACCGGCCAACAGAAACATCCACAAAACACTTCAAAGCAAGTGTAGCTTCAAGTAGGATAGAGCACCTGCACTCGCGGAGTTTGTCAAAACTCCTTAAATCCGGTACCCACGCGTAGTCCTCATTGCGTAGAGTGACTTTCCTTCTTATCAGATGAATTAGACGGTCGGATTAAGCCTAGAATCCACAGAAGCCTCCCTCTCTCTCTCACAAAAACACAACCTAAAGCTCCTTTGCTAAAAATGTTCTTCTTCTGCACGTTTTCTTTTGGTCTTTTGAATAAAAGAGATGACAACTGTTCACTATTTTGTCATATTATCATTTAAACAAATTCAACAATGCCAATCATGTCCTCACTCTTGGATTTTTGACATTTTGCACTATCTCGACCGTCCATTTCCATCATTTCTCTACTGATGCAACTTGTGTCACATGAGTACATGTTATGTGTGATTTTTGTCACATCACATTTCGTTTTACGGCACCCGATACTCGATGCCTCGAAAAAAGTGTAAATTCCGATTGTCTTGGAATTCGAAAAAATTCGACGTGTTAACTAGATTTCGCGAGACGATTCCAACGGTGAAATCCGTTTCGTCATCCGAGATCTAAAAATTCGGATTTTGACCGAAATTACGATTTTACCATTCAGGAAATTGGAATTTTCGGGTCTTGTTCTCCCTCCTTAAAAGGAATTCGTCGAAGTGGACGAATATAATCACTCACATGCATATGCAACGTGCACTACACCATGCATGTAAATTTGTCATTTAATTATTAAACGACTAAACCACGTACCTTCATCCCTAAACAAGAAGGAATAGGTGAGCGCATCATATCCTCGCGCTCCCGTTGACTCCTCCGCTCCCTTAGTGCATCATATAAGCGCATATTGCTACTCGCGGTCTTCTGTCAGCGAACGATCGCGACTATCCAAAATGCTGCTGGTCCTCCTCGAGTTCCCGTCGGTCTTCGACCTCGTGCAATCCCCGATCCACCACATGTTTGGATCGGAGTATACTCCACAGACATGGAGGCGTGAAATACCTCGTGGACACGACATGCTTAGCGGTAGCACCAATCAGTGCGATTACGTGCCTACCCTCTCGAGTACCTCGAAGGGCCCGATAAATCTCGACGATAGCTTTCGCGCTTCTGCGGGCGACCACTCCTCTCTTAGGCATCACGCCCGAAGGCGTGATCTCGACCTCTAACTCTAAGGGTCGGCGTCGTACATGCGCAGACAATACATCGGCTGCAGGTCGCAGGCCTTGGCG
Organism: Tetrastigma voinierianum; assembly: GCA_016808115.1. Taxonomy (NCBI): domain Eukaryota; kingdom Viridiplantae; phylum Streptophyta; class Magnoliopsida; order Vitales; family Vitaceae; genus Tetrastigma; species Tetrastigma voinierianum. The sequence goes on along the minus strand of JAEQBH010000318.1, from coordinate 1,237,752 downwards.
TAAATGTCAAGCTCACCTTCTCGGATGTGTCTCTGCTCACCTTCTGATAAAATTTAATCGATCAAGACCGCTGATGGAGCTCTCTCCCACCTCGCTCCAACATAACGGTGATCTATAGCCTCCCATACAATGCCCCATATGGTGCCATTGTATACTGCTCGATAACTATTGTTGTAGGCGACTCCACTAAGGGCAATCGCTTCCTCCCGCCACTCTTATGATCCGTGATCTATTGCTCAGAGCATGTCCTCTAACACCAGATATAATCCGACAACGGTAAACCCCACAACCTCCTTCTCGTGTAAACGTTGACCTTCCCAAGGTCACAATTGTCGATAATCCAATGGACCACAACCTAGTCCATGTCATGAATGACATCCATATATCGAAGTCCCACATTTCACCAACACCCACAATTTCCAAAGGGTATCCTTAATCCTCGGAAATAATTCCCGAATTCCTATCACCTTCCATGACCGATAGGCCATCTCGAAAGTCACTCCCACTCCTATCACTCAACTCTAAGATTCACGTGATAACCATGACCGTGTGTTTTCCTTTAGGCAACATAACTTTCTGGCCTACACTCACAGCTCTACATTCACACAGAATTTCATGGATATCTCCACGGGTCTCTACACCCACACGTAAATTCAGATAGCTCCCTGTCTACACCCATTAATGTAAATTTCTGATTTCTCCACTGCCCTACAATCCACACGTAAATTCGGGATGGCTCTGTGTCTCTTACACCCAAAAAGAAATTTTGGATTACTCCACGAGTCTCTTACACCCACACATAAATTGGGGATAACTTCCCTGCCCTTACACTCCACGTAAATTGGGTTCTCTCCCTGTCTTCACACCACAAAGAAATTCGATATCTCCTGGTCTCTTACACCCACGTGACCTTTCTGACACTACCGCGGTCTCCTTCACCCACCTGTGTTTCTACCCAGTAATTACGCCCCCTTCTTACTCGCCAACACACTTTAATTACTCTTCATTTCTTGATTCGAACTCTGAGTCTTCATTGGACGTAGTCCCAAGACAAACTCAACCCACACTCACCAAGAGTGGTGAATGACCATACCATCCCACACCCGACTCGACGCGATGTTACCATGCACATAACCCAATGATGCCATACTGTGACACCCCAATCCTCCCAGTCCACCCTGAGCAGAATCTTGGAGATCTCTAACTCACAATTCCGACCTATCAGGTCAACTCTCACCCTACATCCTAGGGAAGAACATCTATACCTGGCTTATCTAAAGGCCTTAACCTCTAAGCCCAAATCCATCACACAAGATGCAACAATAAATGAATATGATGCATCCACTCTAAACGCCTACTCTAGTCAACAAGTAAGAGTAGAAACGCATCTCTACATATCCGGCTACTGATAGGGCTTCACCAGAGAACCATGAGACTCCCACCCTAGGACAACTTCCTGCCTACGCCTAACCTGGACTCGCACAAATTTAAAGTCCTAGGATCCTCGTCTCGGGGCAATCCTGCCCCACATGCCCAGTCGCCTACGTAAGTGCACATATCCTCTCACTCGGGTCAGACTAGATGCCCACCCCGGGGCTCCCGGTCCCGAACCGCAGCGTGGTCTTCACTCTTCCTGAATCCAGAAGAAGGCCGATCCTCCTCTTGCTACCAACACCGTGACACAGCGCTCCCAGCATCTCGATCTCTCTTATGGTCGTGGTCGTCCCAACCATGGAGTCCATGTCCTGTAAGCGAAGTCCTACTAATCCTACTCAATGACAACTCAGCCCCATTCTCGAATCTCCTGACTTTGGCCATGTCTGTGGCCACGAATCATCAAAGAAACCGGCTAGCTCCGTGTGAATCTAGCCATATACTCCATCAAGGCCATCATCCCCGTTTCAAATTTAGAACTCCCGAGCTCTTCAGATGTCTGCAAGATCTCGAGGGTGCACACCCACAATGTAGCTCCCCGAACTCTCTGCCACCATGCTTCACGCCTTCTTTAGGTCTCTAGAGGTCCGCCATTTCACCATACTGGGTTCTCAATTTCCTCTAGCTGAACGCCAGCCAGTTTGAGTCCTTGCAGTAAGCGAGGTCATCTCCATAGCCTCAACACCTTCGATTCATGAACCAATGGTTTGCCACCATCGGATCCCCTCCCCATGAATGCCTGAGATGATGCGCCCTAAACCTCCGGGAGGTTACTAGACCTCCCGGGACTACCTAACAAGACTTTAGCTCAGGTTACTTGCAGTGAAGAATCGCACCTTACAACCAAGAAAAGCCCGCTGACACACTGTGGTGCCTCGACTGGGCGACTCGTGACTCCCTCTACATCCTCACCCTCGACTAGCCATCTACATATGTCGGCAACAAGATTCATTTAATTTTTCATTTCAGTCTAACTAGCAATGCACATGCCAATTACTAATAGACTTGACAACCATGAACCGAATTCGCTCATTTCCAAGTATGCTTAACTTCCCAACCACCAATTTATTTATTTCAATAAAATTTAAGCTTCCTGCTCGTCTCATTATCCAAATCCCTAAGGTCATAGTTCCTAACCTGCATTCACCCTTTCTTCCTACGCACACCATGCATATAATTTCCGCAACAACCGCGCAATCATAATTTCATATTCATCATACCGTATAACCTCCACGCACTTGAAATACAAAATCACGCAATCAAAAACATGCAACATTAATGACGTATCCCAAGGGTGTAAATACAGCCTCGAGACACTATTCATACACAGAGAACATTTTATATACTATGTCCTTGCATTTATAGGCAATGCAAGACAATTTATTCAATACATCAAATCATATTTATCAAAAATTTTATTTTCGATAATTTCTATTTTTTTAAATTTTCATTATTTGATTTGATTTTATTTTTATTTTTCAAAAAATTTCAAAAATCTCAGAACGCTGTTCAGAACGTTGTCCAAACAATGACTCTAAACAATAATGAGTCACAATACACCAACGTGTATCAAGAATGTCACCTCACAATACTCAAATTCTTCACAATACACCAGCAGTGTATCAGGATACAAACCTCAACCTCATCCAACCACCATACACAAAGGCCTGCGAAAACAATTTACCTTACTATACACAACTTGTATTTCAATACATTTCCCCTATTGCAATACATAATTTTCCAAATTTCCACTAAACCCTTCTCTTGTAATACAATCAATTAAATAACCTACACTTGCAATACACCTCATATTGCAATACAAACCTAGCCAACCTGCACTCCCAAAGCCTAAGTCACAATACAATCCATTCTATTGCAATACAATACCCTCTTCTTCAACCCCTCTTGGTCACACATAATCCGTATCAGGATCTTAATACCTCAAGTTAAGGCTCCTATATTGCAATACAATGCCAGCCCATTGCAATACAAACCATCCAACTACACACCCAGGGTTGCAATACAAATTTTCTATCACAATACAATTGGGCAGTAGCCCAAATCAATTTTCTGCACCTTTTTTTTTTTCGTTTTTCATCTTCTTTTTTTTTCATTTATTTCCAGTGATGAATACACATTTGAGCAATAATTATAGTAGAATTTAGCACATCTAAATCGCAATTTACCCACATTTGGCATAAGGATAGGTACTTTTAATTTCTTCTATGTTTTTAGACTCAGGCAGTCTTTCGTGTTTAAAACGAAGTATACAAGGATGTATAACCGGGAAGCCACACATGAAGCACTACTGATGCGTGCGAACAATTGACGAAGTCTCCGAACTCCTAAGCAATACAAGGAAAGCACTGTAGGGACTGGTACCTAAGATATTTATTCATGCAAAATTCCACAACCTTCATAAAAAGTGGCAAGCAATATTGTAAATTCTGCACAACACCAAATGTGTACCTGCACACACAGCGTAAAATTGACAGAGGGACTGTACTCTACATCACTAATATGTACCGGTACATCCGCATGGAAATTAAGGGATTTGTCCAGAACTCGATCTCAGAACACGCGAGGGCACTCACAACGAACCAAATGGAAAAAATCACATTGAGGTATAAAAGCAAGAGGACAATAAGTAATGTGCGCTTGGACTTGTGGTTTAGGTTTTGAAAGGAAGAGCTTTACTCCATTGGGAAAGGTTGAAGTGTGTGTAGATCCGCATTTAAGAGTTCTTCTCTATTGGAAGCTTTAGATTCAAGCGCTTGTAATCTTCAAATATAAATAATTATCTTGTTTTAAATCCCAATATCCTCACATTCGTCATTCTCGCTTACAAGGGAATTCGATTTCAAAAGAAAATCGTTTTAAGGGGATTAATCGCCTTAATTATATTTGTTCTGTAAGTTTTACGGAGTTCTAAACCCTACCATTGAATCCACTGGGAACTCACCCGATTATGTATAGTCCCTCAATCTCTTTGATCTTCAATGGATTGTGTAATATTAATCACTTAAAGTGCAGTTGGGAATTCTTAACAGAGAGGCTCGACAACGTGTTAACGAGATATCCTCGGTACACGTTGTGCTTGATCATGAATGCAAGCTAAGGGTTCGTATTAATTGAGAACAAGTGTTTAATATTACTCGATCATCTCTATTTTCCAAAGAGCATTTAAAGATAAATCCTCCATCAAAGACCATTTATCAATGGTTCCCAGATGAGTTTATAAAATAAGAGGGATCACATGGGATCGTGAGTGAGGAACCCTAAAACTTCAAGAATTGTCTTTCTATTTTAAACAATAAACTAATCAACCATCCGACAACCAACACAACCTTATAATTCTCTTTTAAATCATACCCTTAGTGGAGAATAAATTTCCGCTGGTCGATAAAATTACCACTCCTCGTGGAGATGACTCTAGGATTCCCACAAGATATAATGTTAGACAACCTGTAATTCCTACGTCGAATAGAATTCGCACACTTTAATAAGGACTTGCATCCAATATCGAAAATGCCCAAAAAAAATACACATTTTTTTCACATCATGCTATTGAAAATACCCAAAACATAAGTATACATTTTTCATTTTTCCAACTATTGAAGATACACAAAAAATATACCTATTTTTTTTTCATTTTCTAGAATACCAAATAAATTTATATAAAATTTATTTTATTCGATTTCTTCAATTTTACATAAGAACTTATAAACCTCCTAGAAATTATTTTCTTTTATCTCATTTTTTTTTCATATTTTCCTTTAATTTGGGACATTTTGTCCAAAATTTCAAAACCTCATGATCCAACACTAGACCTAGTGTTCAAGGTTAAATTTATTAAAAATTTTATTTTGTTATCCATTAAACCAAATAAAATTATTCAAATTTATTTTATTTTCCTCTTGTTCCAATTTACACACCAAAAATCTAAAATTTTCCAATATCATGTTTTTCCATGTGCTAATCACTAAGCAATATAAACAATCACAACACATAATTCATGTTATGCATATTTTTCATTAATAACACCATCAAATCACACAAAACACATCAAACACATGGCTGCAAAGGTCCTAGTTTTGTCCCTGGATTTCAGGTAATCATACCTTAAAATCAACATCGAATCCACACCCCAGCCGCGATGCTCTTATACCTCAAAGACTATGGCCTAAGCCCAACTCCCTGCCCTAGGTACCGGGATACCTAAGCTCGATACCGTCGTGAAGTCGGGTATCGTGACTAAACTTATAACTACACCACCGGAAAGCTCCCCAAGGTAATTGTTTACCTTAAATTTCCGATACCGTCGTGACGCCTAAACCCGGGTCCGTTGACTACCCGTCAACTCGTGGAAGTCAGGAACGTCGCGGGTGACCGATACATCTTCGGGGGAAAATCGGGCAGAGTCTCCTTTGTACTGCAGCTCTGCTCCATATACAAACACGCCCAAAACAATCCAATATAATCCAATATGAAAGACAAATGGCCACTGGCCCATATACCAATGCTCATCCAAATAATCCTAACTATATACCATACAAGAGTTAATAATTTACTTTATACAACATATATTAAAAGTTTAAAACATTCTAATACATGTATCCAACTAAAACCAAAGCCACAACCCGGATTTCTTCAAAATCTCTAAGAAGAGCCGTCTTCTCGAGCGCCCCCTGTACCTGAAAATAATATCCCTTGACAGGGTGAGCTATCGCCCAGTAATGGAATCACCCTAAGTGGGTTACTCTCCACCTAAGTGCATATGCAATGCTCCAAAGTAAACACACATTCAAGTTAATACGTGATCCTACTTGAATGTCTACATGCCATCCCCATGTCTCGAGTCCTCACCGACTCCCTCACACTTGCCTAAGCCATGTATGAGAAAAATAATCATTTTCAAAACAAAACCTGTTGTTTTCGAAATTATAACACCGGCGACTGGTGAAAATATGGACTACCCTCCGAGGCATATGTGTGTCAAGAACCTTTCAACGCCATGGTCCTCATCCGAAATGATCCGTTGGATCGCCTCCCAACCCCACCTCCGAAATTCATCCCGTGAAATTCTTTCCAAAAAACGCCGCTTTTCTTTCAATTTTTCATGTCATGCACCTCACCAATTTCTAGGTTACCCTATGGTATATGAAATGCATTATGCTATTTTCACATTAATATATATATATATATATATATATATATATATATATATATATATATATATATATATATATATATATATATATATATATATATATATATATATATATATATTTATACAACACACGCAAATATACCATCATGCATATTTACATAATTTAAATCAATAAACATGTTATGCAATTTCACAACATTTCACCAAATAATTACATGTGGGCTAATTTAACAAACACGAGCAATTCGATTGAATTAATCAATCAAACACAATTTCTCACAAAAATAATTAGTGAACACTATTCACGTGAACAGTGAAACCCTCGGGTTACTGTTCATGGCCAACATCCAACATCAGTTCCACTTGGTGAACCCGAATTCCATAGCCATTTCCGGCCTCATACACACCAAATCATGAATTAATTGAATAAATCATCACTCAACATGCCCAAGAAATCACCGTGAACTCACACGGACCGCCAATGGGTTCATAAATTTAACACTTCATTCCAAGCTTTGGATCGATCAAACGGTCGCTCAAGGCCCCAACCAACTAAACATCCACAAAACACTTAAACAAAGTGTAACTTCAAGTAGGATGAAACCCTACCTCATGGAGTTTGTCAAACCCTTAAATCTTGCAGATCATCACAGAAGGTCCTCACTCGAATAGAAACATTTTCCTCGTCTGACTAATTCGACTGGCCTGATCACCTGTAATCCTAGAGAGAAGCCACACTCTCTCTCTCTAAAAACACAACCTAAAGCTCACTGTAAAAATGTTCTTCTTCTGCACGTTTTCTTTTGGTCTTTTGAATAAAAGAGATGACAACTGTTCACTATTTTGTCCTATTATCATTTAAACAAATTCAACAATGCCAATCGCGCGTTCCTACTCGATTACTGGGCACCATTCCTACATCCATTTCCATCATTTCAGTACTACAACTTGTGTCACATGAGTATGTTATGTGTGATTTTTGTCACATCATTTCGCTTTTACAAGACCGACACTGACATGCCTTAAAAACGTAAATTCGATTGTCTCTAAATTCACAAAATTTGACGCATATTAGTTAGATTTTCATGAGACGATTCCAACGGTGAATCCGTCATTATCCAAGATCTAGAAAATTTCGGTTTTAAACTGAATTACGATTTTGGTTCTTCCAAAATTTGAATTTTCGGTCTTACAACTCCCCAATGGTTTTTGCCCATAAATGCTTGATTTTCGCATTTTCACCAATTTCTTCCCCCAATCTTCCTTCCACTGTCCCATATCAAAAATCCACCATGAATCCACCCAAAATAACTCCAAATGTGGCTTAGACTCAATAAAATCCATTTCCTCAAGTTAGACTTTTCACCTAAACTAAATCAAAAAGAATGAGGTTAGGTTTTGATTTTTCTTACCTGACCTCTTCAAATCTTTTATGTTGTCACCCCATAGGAGCAAGAAATGGGAAGCAGCCCACCAAAGTCACTCCTCCTTGCAAACCCTAGATTTTCACCCTTTTCTCCTCTTCCTTTCTCCCCTCAAAACGTGATTTGCTCGATGAGCATCTAAGACCCAGCTTGGTCTTTAAATTCTTAAGTGTAAGGCCATGTTTGGCCTACACCCATTTCTCATTTCTCATTTTTGTCTTAAGTCACTTAATCTTCATAAGGCCTTGTTTAGCCACTCCATAAATCCAATTTTCCATTTTTGACATCCTAACTCTTTATTTCACTTTCCTTATCATTTGTCATTTATTTCACATTAGCATTTGCTTACTATTTCGACCTTAGGTCCTCATTTTTCAAATTTCCACATTTTTCCCTTTTTCACTTGGGTTTATTTCCGGGTTCAATCAATTTCTTAATTTAGCATATAATATTTAATCATATGCTCACTCTTTCAATTTGCATTTTACAATTTATTAATTTATCGAATTTCCCGGAAAAACCCAAGTTTGACTCAGCACTGCACTTAACATACATAATAAAAATTACCATAAAAATTCCCTAGTAGTATTGGGCTGCACACTCATGTCCTCAACTCAAACAAAAGTTTTCAAGAATTCCTTTGATGAGAATGAATCCTGATCGAGATCTCAGATTATGTATTCGATATGGAAACATCCCGATTATAATCAAGATGAAGTTAGACGTGGTTATATAAAGTGGGGACCAAATCAACCTATCTTAGTCGGTGCATCCTCGAGGATCAACCTGGAGTTCAAAATCGAAGATTTCAAGAAAGTTGGTACAAAAAATTTCCATGGCGTTAGAGATTCTATTTCCAAAAGATGCTGCATTTTGCTTTTTTCGTGCTTTGTTTTTCACATCATGAACCTCATATCTTCGTATTTACCGTTGATGGTTTTAGTAGTTGGAAGAGAGTGAATAGGGTCAAATGTGTTTTCTCATTACATATGGGAGGTCCGTTTCCACACACACAATGCTGTGAGAAATGTCGAGGCGTTAAAGAATATATCGCTGGCACTACTTATAAAGTTATGAATGTTCAAAGTTCAAGAAATAAAGAAAATCGACATGTTTTAAGGCTACCATTGATAATGTTCAATGGCTTACTTTACAAGGGTGTGCCTTGAGAGGTCATGATGAATCTGTAATGTCAAAGAACCGTGGTAATCTAATTGAGATGATTAGTTTGATGGCAAAGTTGAATGTTGAGATAAATGATATTGTCTTAGAGAAAGCTTCGGGAAATGCAAAGTATACGCTCCTGCGATCCAAAAAGATATTGGCATATTCTAGTTACTAAAGAACAAGAGTTAAAACTGGTTGAAACGCGCCAGATTGGTCGATACTGCGACACCAACAAATACTTGTATACATCATTCCAGATCATTTCGATGCCCGCACTTTTCACGATAGATTTCTGATGACGCGTTTCGCCAAAGATCTTTAACTTCATACAAAAATAACAAAACTTATCATAATCACATCCAGATTTGTCGAGAAGTTGATGATATGATGGTGTTAGCAACACGCCGTGCAGCATTTAATGGATTACAAGCTTGTTCCGCAGAATGAATGTGAGCATGCATACTATGTTCATTGTTTTTGTTTCATCGCTTGGTAACTCGCATTAGTTGCAAATCGAAGATGAGATTTCAATATGGCAATTTTTTTCCAAATCACATGCATTGTCAATCTTATTATGTTTCTCCTAAGCATCATATTAGTCAGAATCCGCCTAAGCTATTGAGATCAAAAGGGTGGATAACCAGCGGTGAACGAGAGACTCGTAAAGGGGCTAATCGATGGGTACTTGCATCGAGTCAGTAATTACTCGTTAGAGCTCACATTAATCCATTTGCTGCCCGATAGATACGTATACAAAGCATTATTAGTGTGTTTGAATGTAATGTTAACGGTTGACTCAAATACAATTGGGAAGTCGTGGTTCTTAATGGTAATGAAGTCCTTGATTCTCATATTCATATTGCATCTATGCACAAGATTATGGGGGATTACGAATATGCTTTTTGTCAAGTATTGCAGCATAAATCATTAGATATTTCGAATGCAATGAATTTAGTCTCATCGACAAAATCATTACTTCAAACCTTGCGAGTAGAAGGTTTTGATTATCTCCTTAACCATGTGAAATCAGTTTGCATGAAATTTGATGTAGATATACCTAATATGAGCACTCAGTACAAAGAGGCAAGACGTTCATGTCAACAGAATGATAACATTACAGTTGATCATCACTATCACATGGACATATTTAATGCTACGATTGATCATCAGTTAGAAGAGTTACATAGTAGATTCAATGAAGAGACAATGGAATTGCTTATGCTCGCCGCTTTAGATCCTCTAATAACTTTTAATCTTTCAATCCCGACCATTTGTTTACTTTACCGAGAAGTTTTATGCAAATTGACGGATAAACAAGACATGCATTATTTGAAATGTCAATCCAGATCATTATCAATTTGATGTGGTTCACCATGAGGTTTCAAAGTATGTCTACAATTTCATAATTATGTCGTGGTTAGTAGAAACAACAAGCATGAGTCCTACACCTGATTGATAAAGTGATTCGCCTTATTTAACCTTCCTGCTTTCCTACTCAAGAACTCTCAAAAGAGCATTTTCATTAGCTTAAACATGTCAAAAGTACTCTTCAGAATGTTACTTTTAAGATTTAGCATTTGACTGATTCATTACTTGTCTATCAAAGAGAAATAACTAAGCAATTGATAATAAGATTATTATAGACGCCTTTTGTTCTGTAGAAGGATCGAAGAGTCCAATTTTCATTAGTGTTTTCTATGAGCTTACATTTGTATTATTAAATATATGTTTATGAGTTTACATTTGTATTTTGTTAGTCATATGAATGCTTGCATTATTAAATAGCTTAGCCTGGGATATATTAGTAAAATCCCGGTCTGTCCTGCCTGTTGTATTCGTTGCTTATTATGGGATCAGGGAGTCTGTGTCTTAGTGCAAATTGTTGTGTACAGTCTTGGATTCTGGTCTTGAATTGTCTAACTAACCCTCTTCCCCATGTTTGCAAGGAACTGGCGCAAAGTTGAAGCTTATCCAACAAAGGAGCATCTGGTGAGAGATTCCAGCAATCTGATAGAACCTTGTCAATATCAGGCTCCAGAAGCCATTTGTTTTCAAAGCGGAAATTGTGTCGTCGGCCATTGGCAAAGTTGGACCCGCAACTGTTCAGTTCAATGGGGGTGTGGTCTGAGGTTGCTGAAACCATATTCTGTAGCTTTGCACTCGAGAAGGTATTTATCAAAGACGTTGAAACAGTCGCTCTATCAAGTCTCTCTTCAATGGCCTCATTTGTCCCCCTGCCTCGTGTCCATGTGTACGGGGTATCCCTCGAGGCGCAAGTCGCATAGGGAGCAATCTGAAAGGGTTGAACGGAACCCCCTTGGTAGGGAGGATCTCAATCCCAGGTTCCGGATCATGTCCCACACTTCCCTTCGTCTACTTCGTTCCGGATATCCGTAGTATCCTGTTAGTCTGCACGGGGGCTTGTTTGGGACTCTAACTTCTGTATCAATGAAGTTGTTCGAGAATTGGGTTATCGAGCATAAAGTGGCTTTCTTCCATAAAAGTGCTAGCCCTCCTCCCCTACCCAAACGATCAACACAAAAACAGGCTTCGAAACTGAACCGATGCCTGATATCTTCAATCTTATCTACATGAACGAGAGTTTCACAAAGAAAAATAATGTCGGGGTGGCCTTCCTTTTACGTCCATCTTCATGCAATATCAGCCCTTCTTCTTCTAATCCTAAGGCATTTGTCTTCGTGTCCAAGCCCAAATGTTGGCCCAAGCCCATCGTGTTTGGAACCTTTGGGTAAGGCACTGTTATGTGATTTGAAGATGTCCTTGATAAGGAAAGAATGAGATTTGATTTAGTGGTAGAGATTATCTCTTTATTCGGTTAACTTATCCCCTGTTGATGATCTTCTCCCCCCGGATATTGCGCCTGCTCTTTCTCCTACTTCCTTATCCGTAGTTATACTGGATTTCGACCTTCACCGGATTGCCTCTCCTTCCTCCCGCAGCCATCGTTCTCCTCCGAACCCACTGGCACTGTTAAAATTGTTAAATAAGAATTCGGGAAAGGTAATATGGCTTTGAGGTATGCAAAGCACTTTTCAGGTAATATTGCCTCGCCAATGTAAGGTAAGTTACCCCTGTGATAACAAAAGCCTTAAGATTTCTTGTGAAAAGTCGTAAAACAAAATTAGAGTAGGATTCTGAAATCAAACGCGGTTTTATAATGCATGAATGTACATAACCAAAGGTTGCAATGGTCCGATAAGTTACAACCATCATTTTTTCGCATTATTAACCTAAATTATGTCTCTGCTTAGAGTCCATGCTAAGCCCATAATCTCATAAGCTCTGCTGGCACTTAATGTTTGTTTCCTTTTATAAATATATCATCTTTACTCATTTATGAGCAGATGTGGGAAATTGTTTTCTTTCATTTATTACAAGCTACCTCAACAATCCTCCACTAGCTTGTAATATGTGTATCGTTCATCAAAGTGATGCATAAATGAAGGTATCTATTGTTTAAAACCTCACTCAGTGTGTTATTTATGATGCTAACTAAGTTTATGGTGTCCTAGGATTAAAACCATAACTTACGCATTAGGATCGTAGTACCACACACATCATCTTTGTTTATTTCACAAAGATCTCTTATTTTTGTTCTAACACTATTTTAATGGCCATGTGTTAGGCAATCCCACTCTCGTGAATATTTCAAGAGTAGAACCCCTTAAACTCTCATAGCGGCACCACTTCATTCACAGCAGGTGGAGATCCTTTTATTGTCCCCTACATTTTAGACAATTTCAAAAAAAAAAAATCTCCATTAAGAGTTTAATCTCAACCTTTTAAGTGTAACAAAGAGGGGCACTTTCTTCATTTTCAACATGAGACTCCTATTAAAAAGTGCTGTAACCAAACACTTATCAATAACTTGTTATTACCCATTAAACTTTAGTAATTACCATTTTGGTAATTCAAAGTCAAGCTACCATTATTGATGCCCTGAGGTTATATTTTAATCCCATACCAAATGCAAATTCTCCACACTTTATCTCTAAGAGTTTTTGGTAAGAGGATCACCCAAATTTTCTCACAGATTCACATATGTGATTGTAATGGTACCAATTAGAGATCAATTTCAATATAGTCATGCTCTTAGGCTTATATGTTCAGGATCATCAATATAAATATTATTGAGTTAATTGTGGATATCATGGTCTCAATTATCATAATGTAAAGAAAGTAGGCACTTGCTGTGGCCAATAAACTCAATTTCAACAACATATTTCTTAGCTACCTTCTTTTACTCAAGAATGCTAAAGCTATAAACTCAAATGATAGTTGAGTGTGCATGATGTGTTTGTTTTTAGATGCCCAACTTATAAAGACCACCACTAATGTAAATATCCAACCCGTAGCTGAAATATCATTATCACTAGCTTTATATATCCAACAGATCCGAATAACCTTTCTAAACAGCCGGAAACCTGTGATAACATAATTTTAATTTAATAGTTCTTTAAGGTAACTGCACTCAATTGCCCTCCAATGAGCCATACTAGATTACCGGGTAAATCTTGACAAACTTGCTACTAATAAAGAAAGGCAATATCAGGTCTAGTACAATGCATAGCATACATCAAACTTCCTATAACGCTAGCATACTTTAATTGCTCTTATTGGTCTAGCATCATTCTTTACAAGTTTCACGCTAGAATCATATGGAGTACTATATTCTTTTATTTTAAGATATTGATATTTATCTAACAGTTTTCTATAATGTAGAATTTGGTTTAATATAAATCCACTATCATGCTTTGTAATTTTTATTCCTAAAATTGTATCTACTATTAAGATCTTCATCTTTAAATTTAGAAGTAAGAAATTTTAGTTTCAGTTATACCAAACATGTTAGTACCAAATATCAGCATATCATCTACATACAACAAACAATCACTCCATAATCACTAGTAAATTTAGAATAAATACATTTATCAATGATATGCCTAAAAACCAAATGATAATATAACCTAATCAATTTTTCATGCCATTGCTTAGAGCTTGTTTAAGACCATATAAAGATTTTAATGCTTTCATAAACTTTATGTTCACTTCCAGAAGAATAAATCCTTCTCAAAGGTTCCATGTAAACTTTTCTTTTAAATCACCATTTAAAATGCGCTTTTAACATCCATTTGGTGAACATGTAACTTATTTTATAGAAGCCAAGGCAAAAGAATTTAATAGGACGTTATTCTAGCTAATGGAGCATGTTATCAAAATAACGCAAGTTTTTTTCAGGCAAAACCTTAGCAACTAATTCCTGCTTTTAAAGGCTTGAATACTACCATCGACTGAACTTTCCTCCTAAAACTCCATTTTATTTTTAATAGGTTTTGATCCCTGCAATCCACCAAGATCCATGTGGCTATTAGACATTTATAGAGCCTGCTTCATCATTTACAAATTTTCTCGCTTTAAGCCGAATCTCTTTCAAGCCAAAGTTTCACTAAAGTTTTAGGCTCATTCAATGTTTAATAATAATTTCACATTTTCCTTAAATTTCATCTCTATTACCTTCTACCAAAAAGGTAATTTGATCAGAGATATAAAATCAGAATCAAGATATTTTTCTTTTCTCGTCTCTCCGACTCTTCTCGTTCGATGGTTCAATTGTATCTTTACGCCTTAGTTAAAAGATCATAGGCAATATGTATTTTGATCCTTCCAGTTCATTCATAGTTTGACTTTTAACAAAACTATTTTCAAAAAATTCATGTATAGATTCTACTATAACATTAGATTCTAAATCTAGTAATCTATGCCTTGAATTTTGCATAACCAACAAAACAGACTTGTTCTCTTGAACCTAATTTAGTCCTTGAGAATCGGGAAGCTCATAATAAGCAATACACCCCCATACTTTAAAATAATTTAAGTTTGGTTTCCTTCCATTCCAGATTTATACATGGTGAGATATGTGTTCTTTTGAAGGAACCCTATTATGTATATAATGTGCAAGAAGCAAGGCTTCTCACCCCATGTTGAAAGGTAGTCCAAGATTTAAAATCATGGCATTTCACTACATCAACTAAGGTCATATTTTTTCCTTTCTGCCAAGCCATTTTGTTGAGGTAAAAAGGGCTGATTTTTGGTGAATTATTCCAAGATCTTCACAGGAACTTATCAAATTCTGTTGATATATTCAATTTCAATCACTCCTTATAATTTTAATTTTTCTTTCTTTTGATTCTTCATTTAGATTTAAATTCTAAATTTATATCGTGCTACCATCCTTGTTTCTAAGTATACACTCAGTATACAACGTGAAACACCATTCATAAAAGTTATAAAATATCTATTTCCTCCTCTTGTTAATTTTCATTTAATTCACAAATATCATAATGAATTACTCCTAGTAATTTTGTTTCATGTTCTACTTAGAAAAGGCTTAGTAATTTTTAGCTTTCAGTAATATTTCACATTTACTAAATGATCATGCTTACAAGAAATATAATTACATTCTATTACATATTTAAGCATAACATACTTAAATGTCCTAATCTAGCATGCCATAAAGTAGAAGATTCAACCATAAAGGTAATAACATTTATGTTATTAATACTTAGCTTGAACATGCCATCAAGGGAATATCCCTTCCTACAAATACATTTTAGAGATTACAAACTTATCGATTCTAAGGCAATCTTAAAGTTTCTCTTGCACAACACATTTGCAGAACTAAGTTTTCGACATCCGAATTAGGATGCACATTAATAAGTGGTTTTCATCTGTGATGTGAAATTGAGAATCATATTTCCTTTTCCTCAAAGACTTTGACAGAGCATGGTTTCCCATAAAAACCTCACTATCATCTTCAATGTGGTGTTGAAAATTCTTGTTGTTACGTGACATGAATTGTTGTTCCGAATCAAGAAACTGGCCCATTGCTCCTCAGATTGGTCGCCATGTTTAATCTCAAGAACCATGGCTACAAAATTCATGTCTTTCTTTAACAACAATATTGGTTTCAGCAGTAGACGGTCTCAGAACTATTGTCCTATTTCTTTGTCTCTCCACATTTTATTTACAATTTGATAGTGCCCTTTCTTTCCACAATATGAAAATGTGCCTTGTTCTTCTTGTTGTTGAACTTAATCCACCGCTGACTTTGAGTTTTTGATACTTTACAAACTTATTTCCGCATTTTCCGCACTGCTCCCTATGGTATTTATAATGCGGAATTCACATTTGAATTCATAGCCTTCTCCTCGGGAGCTATTTCGATTCGAAGCTTCACACTCAATCAGCAGCATGAGTCCGAATTTGCTCCATCAGGAAACTGGTGTCTCAGAAGACTTTTTTTCAGAATGCTCCATGAAGGAGGCAACTTTGATAGAATCGTGTTCGACGGTAAAAGTGTCGAACAACACTTCTAAGTCTCTCAATCTAGAAACCAAGATTTGTAGTTCATGGACTTGATCCATGACTCGGCATGTCACCTGGGCCATTTTAAAATCAAAAACAATTAAGTGCCGTAAACTTATTCGTGCCTTCTTCTCATTTTTGGTATTTGGTTTCCAAGGTCATTCCGCATCTCCTTTCAAGGCCGCATAGTTTGAGTACAGATCATAGAGTCGATCCGTCAACGAGTTCAAGATGTGACCACGACACACCAATTCATCTTCTGCACGTTTCTTCTTTTCTTCCTTTATTAAATCAGTATCTTCTGGTGTAGGTTCTGCCAATGGTTGCAAATTCGGATCCAGAACATAAAACACCTTCAGAGTGGTGAGAAGAAACTTCATTTTCATTCTTCCATCCGATGAAGTCGGGTTCCGCTAAACTGTTCAACTTGACATGATCTTCGCCGACAATGAACACAAGATTTGTAAACTGCCATACTCACAAAATATTACACTCCAAATTAAGTTAAAATTGTTAAATAAGAATGGAGCTGCATTACGGCTTCGAGGCGTGTAGATTACACTTTCGAAAGTGTAATATTGCTCCCACACGTAAGCAAGTTACCCTGTGATACAACAAAGCCTTAAGATTTCTTTTGTGAAAAGTCGTAAAACAAAATTGTAGTAAAGGATTCCTCGAAATCAAACGTTATTTTATAATGCATGAACAGACATAACTGAAAGGTTGCAATGGTCTAATAAGTTACAACCATTCATTTTTCTTTCGCACATAACTTTTCGTATTACAATCGAAATTACGCTCTAAGTAGGAAAATCCATGCTAAGCCCATAATCTCATAAGCTCTTTTAAGTTACACTTAATGTTTGTTTCCTTTATAAATATATCATCTTACTCATTTACGAGCAATGGGAAATTGTTTTCGGCATTTATTATAAGTTACTAACAGTATCGTCGCGCACCGATCTGAGCCATGGCCCCCATCCCTCTCCAACCTTTCCATCTGTTCGTAATAGAATTTCAGGCGTTTATGACCCATGTGCCCACACAAGAAGCAAAAGGTCCCAATCTCTCATACTTGAACTCTATGATGGTCCATGCACCATTTTCCATCCTTATTTTCTTCCTCCTTTTCAATGGTATCGTCATGTTAATCAGAACTCGAATCCTCGTGTATGTCCTCCATGTAATTCTCGTGTGTTCAAAATCGATCGAGTTCGAATGACTCGGTCGATTCAGACCCACCCGTCCTAACCTCGCATTGATACCGACACCGCATACGATCGGGCATTGAACGGTTGAAACCTCGACATAACTCTAGAAACTCGGCCAACTCCACGAGTTCCCGAGATGACAGGTAGACTCTGGTGGGTGGGGTAATAAAATCGAATCCTCAAAGACTAAGGAACCAAAAACGCTGAAGCTAAAAAAATTTTCAACTTTCAGAGATTCCTTTGAAAGCCAAAACATCTCTGATCTAATTTCATATCACAACAACAAGAATACAAAAAATTTGATAGGATTTTAAACCCTACCTTGCAAATGCTTTTAGTAAAACCTAACAAAAGAACCATTCTTTTTCTTCCTGGATCTGAGCTTTTGACATCGAAATCTCAAGAAGAAATGAAGAACGGAAGAAGAGGAGGAAAGAAAACGACTAAAACCTAATCCTACCTCCCAGCTCACTCCGCCCGCCGCCTACCCAAAACCTCAAGGGTGGCTTTCTAAGCTTAAAGATTCCATCAGACAGTAGAGCAAGAGGACCACCCAAGAAGTAAGCTTCTTCTCCCCCCCCCACCCAACTTACTGCGAGATTTACCCCGACCAAAGAACAGCGTTCTCTGGACATGAGACTGCCGAACAACGCCGCCGTTCTTTTTTCTTTTTTCTTTTTTAAATACAACATAAAACGACATCGTTTAAGGCTATCAGAAACCAAAATGATGTCGTTTTGCATAAGTTGTCACTAACCCAAACGACGTCATTTTGGATAAGTGATAACTTATTCAAAACGACACTATTTTGGACTCTCGCAATCCAAAACGACGTCGTTTTGATATATGCAGAATTTAAAAAAAAAAAAAATTTAAGCCCTAAAACGATGTCGTTTTGGCTCTAAAAAGGCTAAAACGGCGCCGTTTTGGCACTAGAAATTGTTTGTAGCACCTCTAAACCCTCCAACCCCCATTTTTGCCATGTTTCCAACCGAAAAATATATTTAGCAAACTGTATTTAGTAACTTCTAATTAAGTTCAATATATAATATTATAAATAAAATAACATAACCATAAATCATATTTTGGTGAACAATATAAAATACAAATATAAAATATTATTTTATTTATTTTACCAAACATACAAGATTAATTCAAAATTAATAATTTATGAAAAACAAGCATAAATAAGAATAATGGAAAATTAATATATAACATATATTATTATTGATTGATTAATTAATCTAATTGTATGAATATTAAATGAATATGGTAATATATTATAAATAAAATAAGAATAATAAATTAACAAAACCATAAATCATATTTTTGTGAACAATATAAAATACAAATACAAATATTATTTTATTTATTTTAACAAACATAAATAAGATTAATTCAAAATTAATAATTTTTGAAACAAGCATAAATAAAATAATTAATCTAATTGTATTAATATTAAATTAATATGGTAATATATTATAAATAAAATAAGAATAATAAATTAACAAACCATAAATCATATTTTTGTGAACAATATAAAATACAAATATTATTTATTTATTTTACCAAACATAAATAAGATTAATTCAAAATTAATAATTTATGAAAAACAAGATAAATATGATAATTAATCTAATTGTATTAATAATAAATTAATATGGTATTATAAATAAATAAGAATAATAAATTAACAAAACCATAAATCATATTTTTGTGAACAATATAAATACAAATACAAATATTATTTTATTTATTTTACCAAACATAGCCATGATTATGGTAAGATTAATTCAAAATTAATAATTTATGAAAACAAGCATAAATAAGAATAACTAATCTAATTGTATTAATATTAAATTAATATGGTAATATATTATAAATAAAATAAGAATAATAAATTAACAAAACCATAAATCATATTTTGTGAACAATATAAAATACAAATAAAAATATTATTTTATTTATTTTACCAAACATAAATAAGATTAATTCAAAATTAATAATTTATGAAAATACATAAATAAGTAATAATAATCAATTGATTAATATTAAATTAATATGGTAATATATTATTAATAAAATAAGAATGATAGTAAATTAACAAAACCATAAATCATATTTTGTGAACAATATAAAAATACAAATAAAATATTGTTTTATTTATTTTACTACATAAATAAGATTAATTCCCAAATTAATAATTTATGAAAAAACAAGCATAAATAAGAATACTAATCTAATTGTATTAATATTAAATTATATTATGGTAATATATTATAAATAAAATAAGATAAATAATTGTAAATGTTTATTGATCTTTTCTCCCATATTTCATTAATTTTGATTTAACAAGTGCAATATCTATCTTTTAAAAAACAATATAGATACTCATTATAATTCTTCTTAAATTAACTAAAATAAAACTTTTAATTTACCAATTGAAAATGGAAATTATGTAAATTTATTTACCACTGAGTAGAAATTTAATTTTTGTTGAAAAACAATTATATTAGAAATAATTTTAATTGTATATATTTTTGTTTTACTTTTTTTATACATGGTTAGGTGAACATTTTGGAATGACTTCAAACATGATATTGGTCGAAGTACGCAGTAACCATTCAAGGCAGAATAGGTTGAACCCCAAACGTAGTACTATGAAAAAGTTATTCTGGAGCAGATAACAAAGACAGTTGAACACATCGCACATATCTCCTGGACAAGTAGAAGGATGTCGTATGTACCTACTAAGTGTCACAAAGCAAGATCAGACATGCTCTAATGCTTCAAACGAAAAAAATTCAAATGAAAAAAAGAAGGAATGATTGATGTCTTTAAACGTTATCATTTTCATTTAAATTGATGAGGCCATTCTAATGAAGCTTCGAGGAAGTCGAGATAACTGATTAAAGAAGACAAATGAAAACATGCAAGAGTCGGCCATTTTAAAGAAGGCAGACACTCGGCATGAGGTGGTACTTCCTCAATAACTCAGGGTGCCCAGTGACGTTGGCTACATAAAGCTTCAAAGATAAGAGAAGGAGCTAACATACCCCTAAAGGATTGATCCCGTATGTTTCCTTTCCAAAACAAAATCAATAAAAGTATGTTTTGCGCCGGGCGTAAAATAAAGTGGGCAAAGTCGATCTCTAAATTTTTCTTCACTAATACCTTCAATGCCACTGATAGTGGGCCTATCAATCACGATCGATACCATACTGCAAGAAACAGCATCAAGAGCCCTACGGTAGATACCAAATTGGCAAATGCATATCCGATAAGAGGTGTACACTCATGTATATATAAACACACTGGAAGCCAAATACCAGATATGGATGCACCATCGTGATGGTCGAGTTCTAGAACTAGAGAGCCTATCAATTCCCCATATTTATCGCGATAAGCACGATATACCTTTCTTCACACTCACACTACCAAAGATACCTAAGACGACAAATTACATCTTTCCCCTTACTGACAAGATTGTTTCAGATAACAAGATAAAAAACATCAGACAAGTAGTCACCGATAATGAGGCAAGTTTTAAAGCAAAATGGTATATGTCGTCGATGGAGTAAGACAAGATTGCTCTGGCCTTCCTCAAATAAGATCAGACATTTAATGCTTAAAGATATTGGAAACATGAAGCAAATTAAGGAGACTTTAGATCAAGCAAAGATGATCACAAGCTTTATTTATAATAGCTTGATGAAAGTGTTCACCAACGATAGAGATCTCTTGCACCCCGAAATAACCCGATTTGCCACTGAATTTATTTCATTTCAGAGTCTTATACGTTATGAGGGCAATTTGAAGATGATATGCACAACAAATGAGTGGCGTGAATTCAACAAAGATCAGAGCAGAAAGAGTTTAAGAGATAAGGTATCCAACCTTATCTCAACCGACGGCTTTTGGGAAGAAGGCAACCCGGGGCATAAAATCATCGCTTTAAACCTCCGTGAAAGTTTTGAAATCAGTTTATCAAGTTATAAAAGTTCTACTGCCAATCATGCAAGAATGGATGTGAGCTAAATCACTATAAAGGTATCACGAAATATCGAGTTATTGGTGTCATTTACATAAGGGCAAATCAATCAAGATAGACATTTGCAGATGTCGCAAGTAATACAAGAAATTTTATACAGCTTATTATTATCTATTTAAAGGCATTATAAACTAATAATTTTTTTTTTTTTACTGCTAAAGATAATATTTTTTAAATCCAATGTTTCAATATTCAAACCAATTCTCCCACCATCCGAAAGTTAAAATCGACTAAAGGAGGCTATCAAGGATATCACGATTGATAAAGGTGCAAAAGCTATGAATTTATGTTACACAATAACTTGTGTTATTTTTATAATATATTTTTTATTTATAATGCATTAATAAAGGGAAGGAAACATTACAATGTAAAAAGAAATTATTTGTTGAAGACTAAGGAGAATTTGGAAGTGCACTAACCAGAAAATCAATAAATCACTCTCTTCCAAGTACTCACTATATTTATTTCCTTTTTAAATAAAAATTGTCATCATTTTCTATTAAATATATATTTGTGCCTACTATGTTTTTTTCTTTTTAATAATAGCTGAATAGTGGAACAATTATGGTGATGAAGGTCCACATCTTCAAAAGATTGCTGTCAAAGTTCTAAGTCAAATATGTTCTTCATCTAGTCAGGAAAGAAATCGAGCACATGGTCATTGATTCGCCATAAATAAGGTAATCGTCAGCAATGAAAAGTCGCGATAAGTTAGTTTAAGGCCCATTATAATGCGCGACTTCTCGGAAGTTAAGAATTTGATGCAAGAACGGAGCGATGAAGATTTGTACAATCCAGCTTTACCTTAATTCACATTTTTAATGATGATGATATTAGATGAAAGTGGATACTTGTAAGTATGAAGAACCTATTTTATCGTCTGATAATTTGATTGATTGATCAAGATCTTCCCTCTAGAGAAGGTAGAGAAGCAGCTAGTGCTGATGATGGTGGCACGTTGGCGTGGTAAGTAAAGGCAGCGCATTACAAGAAGGAAGAGACATTGGTTCTTCTCAGTAAGGTAAGGCTCCTCGAATAATTGTTTCAAATTCTAGGAGTGATGATGGTGACGATAGAGTCAATGAATGAACAACATTGGCGTGTGACAAGGAAGATAGTGAAGACACCAATGGGGCAATGGAGCAAGTGGTGGCATTGGAGCAAGCGGTACAAGGATAAGTGGTTATGTTAATCGCTGACTGCGGCATACCATGGGCACAGGAAATGAAAATTATTATGCCATACAAGATACTCCATCATGGACATAAAGCCAGCATATGGGAACAACAAAAGCACTGGAAAGACTCGACCACGCTTTCTGGTTGACGGCGACCATTCCAAGGCATGATTATAGATCGAATCAGAACTGCATTTTGACAAGCACTTCCTATCCTCGACTTGGGATCGCACTTCATTTCAGGATGGAGATAAGCAGATCTTATCATGCACCTCGAAGTAGCCATAATTCTTCCAATGCTTTTAGTTGGTATGATTTTGATCAATATTCAACTATTGGAACATGAGCTAGTGGTTCCTATGGATATGACCAATCTTCTGATAAAAGTAGCGTTGCTTATCGAGGTTTTGGATACTATCAGCATGGTGTTGAGCCTGAGCAGCCTCTAAGGTTATATTTTCCTAATTATGGATTATCAACTCCAACTATTCTCAATTAACACATTCAAGTGATGAACAATTCTTTCAATCACATTCTCACTGCAAATTATCGCCCGATTTGTATGCTTGTCGCGACTAATGATGATGATGATTTTGAGCCCTCGTCATTCAACATGGTATTGATTGATGTATTTGGCACATTTGCTAAAAAGTTACATGCTGATAAAAATAATTTCTTTCTCGCTAGTATTAACATACATATCTTTCACTTAATGCTTCATTAACTATTTAAAAAATATTAAATGTAAAAAAAAATTCCTTTATAAAATTTTTAGCTTACTTAATTATATATATATATATATATATATATATATATATATTTCTAATAATTTATATAATATTTTAATAATTTTTAAATATTTTAATCATCTTATTTTGCGTATCGACTGATACACGGTCGATACATCACGATTGATACGTCTCAAAACCGTCCAAGTTGACAATCAATACCGCGACTTTGAACCATGTACTATAACTCTCATAGGGAGAGGGTTACTAGACTCTCATGGGGAGAGGGTTACTAGACTCTCACAGGGAGAAGGCTTATCTCTTAAGGTCACATCATTTTACTTAATTAATTAATTTATTGTTTTTTGTTTTCTATGTTTTTTACTTGTGTACTTTATTTTATTTATTTATCTATTGTTCTTAAAAAATTTTATGTTTTTCACTTGTTTTTATAAGAACGAGTGAAAAGATATCAAAAAAAAAAAAAAAACCAGTGAAAACAACCCTTTCCCTCAAAACTATTCTCTATTTCGCTTTATTTTTAAATTTTGTTTTATAAGAACAACAATCAAACAGTTTTATGAAATATTTAAAATTTTATCCAAAAAAAGAAATATTTAAATTTAACACCAAAAATATTTCATTCACATATTTTCTCACGATAGATAAAATTATTTTATCACTTTCTACTTTCTTTTATGACATTGGAATAGTACTTTATTATACCCCTCCTATTCTAATATATTTTTTTTGGTTGATATTGAAATGTAAGTAAATTATTTCTTCAACAATTCCTTTTCTATTTTTATAAAGAAATAAATCAAACTCTTGTGGTGATTTTGTGATTTTCACACGAACATACAAAATAAAAACATGCGGTTGCAAACGTGCTAGGAACTTAAAGTATTTTCAAAATGAGACTGCGTCAAAATCAAACTTCTTAATCAAACAAAATGAGTCCTTTAGTTCCCTCGAGAGTTCCCCATAATCTAAATACATGATGTCGTAAAAATATAGAGATTGTAGGAATGAAAGCTGGAAAAAATGCTGAAATTGCACTAGGAATGACTGAAACAAGCAATACTAAGGAATTGAAATAAACTTGGTTAGAACTTGAAAATATATTACTAAAATGTGCTAAAGCATTAAAAGAACTTAACTAGGACTTGGAAATAGAGAATTGAAATTGCTAAAGAATTGAAAGAACTTGACTAAGACTTGGAAATAGAATGTTGAGATTGATGAAAGCTAATTGAAAAGCTAAAAAATGCTAAAGTAGATTGCCATTACCGAGTTGATTGATAGATTGATTGTTGTTGATTTGTTGATTGGTTGTTCGGTTGATTGTTCTTTTTCGGTTCTGAAAGCTCTTCTCCTTTTATAAACGTCCTTGGATAACTGTCAAAGTCTTCATTTTCTCTACTCTCTCACTTCTTCAAGTAACTACTCAAGCCCACATCTACCTTAGAGAAGCTTGTTCCTTAAGGAAATGTCCACCTCCATTAAGGAGGCTTTGATAGGGCGAAAGTGTGGTGTGTAAATTGTATAAACTAGGTAAAGCAACTATGTGCGTAAGTGCACGTGTCATAGCAAGTAATACAATGTACCTAAGTACGGATATCAATCCATAGGGAGAAGTGTGTTGAATACTGGAATTGGCTCTACGATATTATCTGGACTTAGACTTTTAATGAATTTCAATTAATGTAGAGAAATAAAACTAAATCTAAAATTATTTGTGTGGGTAAATTACTTTTATGAGGGGTCCAAGGTTTGGCCTCCCTACCACATTTGATGACTTTACCCCAGAGGAGTTATTCGTTCAAATTGGTTAATAGGACTCCCAATGACAGGCATCGTGCCTACAGGAAATATCCTCTCAGGGAGATCCTGCTCATCTCTGGTCGACAGGTCACACATCCGCTCCCAACCCCTGACCAAATGTTTAAATGCTCAAACCCTAATCCTCACACTCTAATCGTGGATATTTAATCGCCACTAACCAAGTACGCTTACTATACCCCTGGAGTCCTTATCTTTCGATCTCTGATACCTGAAGAAGATCATGCCAATGTTGGCCAAACATTACCATGAAAAGAACCATAGGGACATAAAGCAAGTCGACATAACTCATGAATAAACCCAAAAAATAGAATTAAACCCTAATCCATAACTCCAGCAGAGTTCATCAAAACTCCTAGAAGTACATCTAGAACTTAATGAAAGCTATTACAAAACATCGTTTTTAATAAATCATTGATAGTTCGAGAAGAAATACAAAGACACAAAAGCAAAGCCGAAGTCGCCTTACTGCGGTTCCACCGTCCGTACGCCGCCCGATGCCTCGAAAAATCGAACTCCAGCGGATTTTATATAATTCGGCGTAGGAACGCAAACGCTGACATGGCAACGCCATCTGGCTGCTGTAATGTCGCACGTCACTACGCGAATTGCCACGACGTTGAGCTACTCTTTAGCTTTGATTTTTGTTAACCAAATGTCGCGACGTTGCAACGTCACGACGTTGGTGCTGGGTCTTCACTTCTTCTTCTTCATATCTCCACAAAGCTTTCGAAAACCATTAGATTCACCTGTAATGCACAAAATACCCAAAAATCAGATATCGAGCAATAATGCACTTATTAATATATAAAATAGAACTAAAACGAAGTAAAGACAAGGGTATGGCATGAGTGTTTTGAACACTCATCACACCCCCCAAACTTAGCTTATTGCTTGTCCCCAAGCAAGAAACATACTCTAAACCAGACACATAAGAAAATAACATCCTAAAACTCCACAACACAAGTGTGATGCACATGTTGCCAAAAGGAAGGATCAAAATGAACAGACTCACAAATCTTGCCCTTTGTTTCTAAATTCAGAGGATCCTTAAGGTTGTTCTACCGAAGAATTAACCGAACAATCGCTCGGTTGGACAAGTGATTCAACCTCTCTGTGTCCAACACGGCCTTTTCAAAAGTCTATGTGCATTTGATGCATAATTCTAGCATATAACCTTGCTCCTAAGACCGCAAACTTGAATTCAACTTGCCTATTTGGGAGAGTCAAACTACGGAATGATAAGAACGCACCCTTTTTATTCATACTAACCTACCTACTCATGAAATAAATACTAATGCCCGTAAGTTTTAGTTGAGTGTTCTTGTGGGGATTCGTTGGTGACTCCCCACCAGTTGGTTAAGGGCACCAGGCATTCAGTTCCCCTCGAACTTCACCCCGAATACTCAACCAAACCTTAAGGGCCTAGGCTATGGGAAACTTCCATCCTCCGGGTCCCATGTAATCCAAGTGCTGAAGTTAATGGCTCACCACTGGCTTAGGCATTAGGCTTGAAGCCCTGACCGGTGCCTGAGATTCCGGCCTCAAAAGATCCCACTTATTCTATTCACACTTTCTTTTTATCTTCGCTTCTTCTTTTCTTCTTCTTTTTTCTTTTTTTTTTTTCTTTTTTTTATCAGGCTCGATGTATAAATCCTCTTTTTTTCTAAGGTGTCCTATCACTTAGGTGTTTAGAAACCCCCAAGGTTCGTTAAACATTAGTAAGCTGGGTCCAGAGCCTAGGCATACCCTAGAGATCACATGTGTGTGGGTGTGGTAGACTAATCGAATTTCATTTCGAACACCTACAAGAGGTGACTCATATGTCCCTCATTATCCAACATAAAATTTTTAGCATCTAACAACCAAGGATCCTTTTCTTGTGACTTCAGATCAGGTTTTTTTTTTTTTTTCGAAAATATTTGAAGAGGTCAAAAGGATCCTTGATTAGCAATCATGGCATCACCCACACATACTGCCTAACACAACCCTAAAACCCGAGACAAACTAAAATGTAGAAAACCATATAAATAAACAGAAACACATAAATCAACACAAAAATGCATAATACTAAAGTAGGAACACATAAATAAACACAAAGAAACCCGATCACCCACACCCCCAAACAAGGTTTTACGTTGTCCTCAATGTCTATAGAATAAAGAAGAGAGGGTGAGTGAACTCCCCGGTGATGGCTCGTATCAACGCGGTGGCAGGTGGCACGTGAAAGACAAGGAGTCGGGCAGTCAGCCTCGATGGATTGCCGTCATGAGGATGGTCAGCCTGGTTATGCATGATCGCGGCACCATGCTCCGCCTTGAGTGCATCCATATCCTGGCTAATGATAACCCCGTTTCTCCTCGCCTCATCCCGCATTTATCAAATCGAAAGTGGCAGGTTCTCAGACTGCCCTTCAATGTAGTGAAGCGGATGACTCCGAGTCATCCTCCTACGATGGTCGTGGGTGGTGGGGCTGTGATGATCCGCTCCAAACTCCTCTCCCTGGCCACCTACTGGGATCCCAAACCTAGACTGATATGCTCTAAGCTCATCCTCATTGGAGGGCTCATTTCCCGAGTCGTATACCTCCTCTGGCCTTGGTACACCCGATGTGTCTTTCTTAACCATGATCACCTTGATCGGGTGTATCCAAGCCTCATTATCCTCTAAGGGTACCCCGGCTTGCTTGCATAGGCCATAGATAAGGAAGGGGTGCCCTAGGTTCATCTTCGCATCTTTGTTATAGAGGATTACATCCTCTATAACCTGCCCGACATCAAATGGGATGTCCTAGATAATGGCATAGTCAGCAGGGGTTCTTTCGCTATCACTTCACACACATTAGTTGTCGACTAAGACGCCGATTATGATTGAAGTGATGCCAGCCTAGAATGTAGGCCAAGTGTTTGGCCTTGAAGTGCATGGTGTGCCCTTCCCTGTTAAGTTTCCACTCCCCTCGTGCCCGCTGTCAACATCTTAAGACCTCAGATATTGGGATGCCTGCTGGAGCCTATCATAGCCTCGTGGTTACCTGGCTTCTAGGTTATGCGAGTGATTGATAGACTTCAAGATCGTCTACCAACACCTGACGCATCTGCACTTTAGCATGTGGGATGCGAGATCAAGGCAGGAACTCTCGCAGACCACACTTGGTGGGGCGCCCGGGCTCCTGAGGTCGGGCAAAGTGTCCGCTTTCCTGTTCGGCACGTGTTTCAAGGAAGAAATCATCGGGGTGGCGAAACCCCGTCTCCTTGATGAAGGACCTATTCTTTGAGATGAGGCCGAATTTCTCAGCCACGCTCTCATTGACAAATTTTTCATGAACATAACTATGACTAGGCTCTTCACTTGCCCGACTTCTTTTCAAGGCTACCATGGCTCAAGACATGCTAGATCCTAGGTGGTTGAGATGGGGAATCAGCGGCCCGTGCTTTCTAAACACCCTGGAACGAGCACCTGACTCCCAATGTGCCTTAATTCAATCCTTTCGGTCCCTAAACGCGGTGAAAATTCCCCACTTAGTCAATTTGTCGAACACTCTGGTGGGCAAGAGTGGGCACACTGGGGTCTTTGGCTTGAAAATGACATTATCCCACAAACTCAACTCACTGACTTACACATTTCGCAACTCAACTGAATCCAAAAGTCTCCCAAAAACTTTAGGAATCACCTTGACTCAACCGATTGTAAGGTCTATGGTCAGTTCTCTAGTTTATCGGTGAACAATGGAAGAACCTTAGATTTTTTAGGATCAAAGGTGAGGCTTAGGCTGTTAAAGGTCTCGAAATGCATTAGGAAGAGATTGGAAGAGGTTGGATGGATGAATCTGCAAATCCAAGAGATGAGAGTTAGGTTTTCAAAGAGTTGGGAGTTCGAAAGTGAGAAAACAATGTGTTCGTGCAAGTTCATAAACACAGGGCAACGTCGCAACATTCGAGCCAACGTCGCAACGTTCAGGCCAACGTCGCAATGTTCCCGAGAGTTAAATTGCCAACGTCGCGACATTGAGACGTTGGCCAACGTCACGACGTTCTCGAGAGAGCTCCAAAATGTGGTCTGCCAACATCGCGACGTGACAGAGGCTTGTTTTTTTGAATTCTTTCAACATCGCGACGTTATAGAGAGGGTCAATTTCAATTTTTTTACAAAATTTTCTAAGTCTGAGAAAACTCCCTGAATAAAGCTCCAACTCCTTCGTACTCCTGGAATGAGTTTCTCGAACTAGCTCTCTACTGCCGCTTCTATCTCGGATCCTGAAAACAAACAAATAAACATTTTCAATTAGGCTTTATGTGCTCTAAGAAAAATGTGCTTTTTAAGATAAAGAAACAGAAAAACATGCAAAAACCAAAAACACTCAAAACTACACTACGGATAGAAAAACATCAAAAGGCTTGGGTTGCCTCCCACGTAACACTTTGTTTAATGTCGTTAGCTCGACAACCCTGCATCTCAATGTTGGATTTTAAAAGAAACTGGGAATGCTAACACATCTTCATAGTGTTCAAAACATCAAGCCAAGGTGGATGAAGGCCCGCTTCCATGCCCTTAACCCTTCTTGTGTTCAGTAAAGAATGGGTTTATCCCGACGCTTATCGAAGTCGCTCGCAAGATCTCCCTTGCGGGTGCAATTCGATATCTTCACTGGGATCATCATCCTGATGCTTCATGGCTGGAATACATGGAAAGTGGCCTCATCTCCTTGGACTCTCAATTTAAGCTCACCTTCTTGCACATTGATTTGAGCCTTTCCCGTGGCTAAGAAGGGTCTACCAAGTATGATGGGAATTGTGTCATCTTCTTCCATGTCCAAGATGACGAAGTCTGCTGGAAAGATGAATTTACCCACTTTTACTAAGACATTTTCAATTATACCCCGAGGGTGTTGGTAGGACCTATCAGCCAGTTGCAAACTTATTATAGTCGATTTTGGTTCCCCCAACCTTAACCTTTTAAACATTGAGAGCGGCATCAAGTTGATGCTTGCTCCCAGTCACAAAGAGCTTTACCCAATACTCGGTTTCCTATAGATAATGGTATAGCAAAGCTACCTAGATCTTGAAGTTTTGGGGGGAGTTTCTTTTACAGGATTGAGCTGCATTCCTCAGTTAAGGTGATGGTCCCATATTCCTCTAACTTCTTCTTACTTGCCAAGATCTTTTCTGCGAACTTCACGTAATCCTGGCATGTTCTCCAATGCATCCATACAAGGGTATATTGATACGTAGTTTCTGAAGATATCAAAAAACTTTATAAACTCCGCTTCTCTAAATTTACCCTCTTCAAACGCCGAGGATACTAATCGGGTATGGCGGGTTCATCTACTCTTGCCCATTTCTCGGTCTCTTTCCTTACTTTATTGTCATCGCCTAATCTCGTCTCTAAGGGCCACTCCCCTTGCATCTGATCTTTCGAGATGACTTGATCTTCCTCTTTACTTTCCCCTTCTATTACCGCTGGTTGTTGCCCCGGTATTTCCAACTCTCTCCCACTCCTTAGAGTGATGGCCTTGCAAAGATTCTTTCTTCCCCTCTCCTCTGGTTTACCTCCGAATTGCTTAGTAAAGAACTCATCGTCTTCACAATGTACTAGCTTATTTAGCCTATTTCGCGCTCTAAGTTTTTAATACACTAACCGATCGGCTCAATCATGGCCCGGGTTCCTCGTATATATTCATCTTGTCTCATTCATAAAGGCGATGAGGAAGTAAGCATTGAAAGCAAGGGCTTGTTCCAAGTCCACTTTTTTCTCTGATGGCGATTCGCTCACTCGGAGTGGTGGCATGTTGTTCAGATTGTTCCTCCATCCATAATTCTGGTTACCCTGGTTATTACGCCACCCTTAGCCCTGATTCTGATTCTGATAATTGTTGCTCCCATACTGACCCTACTGTTATGGCTGATTAAACCTACACACATACTAAGCATGCTCTACTGTTTGTTGTCCTGAATGACATTTTGCACTACTATGTTGTCCTCTACAGAATTCGCATAACTCCTATGGGCTGGTCTGAATGGCATTTACTTTACCTTGATGTCTTTGTAGCTATTTAGTGAGCTGCGAGACATGATTAACCAAATTGCTGAGGACCTCGTTATCTGTGCCTCCCACAGCCTTTCCCTGTGTAAGCCTATCTCTAGGCCACTGATTGTAGTTGTATCCTCCAGAATTTTATATGCTTGGTTCGTAGTTTTCTTCATTAGTGTACCCCCTGCTGAGGCATCTATTGTCACACCCCTACCCCCGCCTAGGAGAAGATAGGGGGCGCGGCACGAGACTAGGACTCCTTCACATGCTTTTCGGATATTGGTGGGCCCATTTCAATAAACAAATCCGTAAGGAAATAAAAATTCTAATACCACCACCGTAGTGGTGGTTAGCTGTCTTATACATATTCCTGAGTCTCATTTACTTGTATATAAATAACTTTCACTATTACAAAAACTTTTACATTTACATTACAAAATCAAATTCGAAACTTACATCAGGTGGACTCCTACAAATGTGTTGGCCTAGGCTGATGCAGAATGCCACGAATGTCCTCTTTGGTACCTACACAGATGAAACACCCCGTGTTAAGCTTATAACTTATTGGGAAATAGATATGACCACTTGAAGTGGTCCACATTTACAGAATACATATATCATAAAGCATATGTCAGAGTTTACGATATTAATTCTATAACAGAAGTTTTCATGTACATAATTTTGTAACTGAATCCTCTATATCTCCCGTAGGAGTTTAGAACATGTATCATATACAGGGAGTACCCGAGGGTACAATACAAAACATAATAGACTGATTTGTTATGCTTACTTCTTATTCATCATTCAGATTATTATCATTTAATTTCATGTATCTTATTATTCGGGTATACAACATATAAGTATTTGTTTGCATATACCTCTAATACTGAATGAGAAGGACATAATAAAATGAGTACCCGAAGGTACTAAGACGACACTAAATGTAGACGGTTTCTGCCCAATGCACGTATGTCGTGAGCACCAGCGTGAGTGTCGGCTATCGATTGTAGACGTGCCCCGCCCACGACAGCTATCAGAGCACTAGCAAGAGTGCCGAAGCACTTATCAGAGATGTCTATTCATTCACTATTCGGTCTTAAGCAGACATACAATTATATGTATTTTAGAACTCGTTTTATCATTCTTAATCCCATTAACAAAAGAGGGCAAGAAATAATGTTTGCCCAACGGTTCGCTTCGCCTCGACGGTGAGGTACATAATATTTTTTATATAACTTTTATACTTGTACAAACTTTTTCATTCACTTATTAGGGTCCTCATTAATCCAATGGATAATTGTTAGAATTAAAGAAATAGAGGAACTAAAACATAACTTACATTTACGCCTAGGTGGAAAGGTTCGCCTAGGCAGAGCATGCTACACCTAGGCGGACCAAAAAGTTCAGAAAACTTGACCTTAGGTTCGCCTAGGCGGAGGTGTCTCCGCCAGGCTGCCTCCCAGCCCAGGCGTGACTCCCACCCTAGGCGTGGGCAGCCGAAAGGTAAACATAAATGACCGCTGCCATTTTCGGCTTCGAACTCTTTCAACCAAAACACACCATTTCAAAACAAAACCATAAAACTAACTTAAACCAACCAAAAACACATGTATTGAAAAGTTAGGGTTTTCCTACCCAACTTAAACAAGTATTTCCAATACTAAAGTTTCCAAACAATTCCAAACTAACATCCTTACTATACGCTTCTTACAAATATCCAAACAAGTGTTCCAACCTGATTCTTTCTCTTCTTCTTCTCGTTCTTCCTTCTTCCTTTCTTCTTCTTTCTTCTTCTTCTAATTTTCTTTCTATTTCTTCCCTTTCAAACCGTAGCTTCTAACCAAAATAAGCCAAAAAATTAGGTATTTTGATCTTATTCACCTTTTTAATGTTAAGGCCATGTTTGGCTAACAACACCCCTATTTTTGGGTTTAATTTGTCCTTTTTGCATTCATGTCCTTTAATTCTCTTATATTTGCGAATTTTAACTTATCTTATTTCCAATTAGCATATAATCTTTCATCTTATGCCACTTGGTCCTTAAATTGGAAAATTACTAATTTATCCTTAACTCTTGGATAATCTCGAGGTTTTTTTATCATTTTTCTTACTTAGCATTTAAATTCCAGAAAAATACAAATTTTACTTTTCTTATACTACAAAACTGAAATAACTAATATTGTCTAATTCGGAGTGTTACATCTATAACTGTTCTAGTCACATCCCTCAAACCGTTATAAAAAGTGTGGACTCAGATCCATCCGGGTCACCGTGGTGTGGACACCTCCTTAACAATTCATGAAATCTCTCCCATGCTTCAGCTAAGTTCTCTCCCTCCAATTGTCTAAAAGTATTGATCTCTTGCACCAGCTGTGCAATCTTCAAAGGGGGAAAGAACTTTGTCAGGAACTTTTGCATCAAGTCGTTCCATGAGGTAATGGAATCCGACGGCTGACTCATCAACCAGTGTTTAGCTCTATCACCTAGTGAGAGCGGAAACAATCTTAATCTGAGCGCTTCTTCTGTCACCCCATTGTACTTGATCGTGTCACATACTTTGATGAAGTTTGTTGATGCATGTCTCTGATTCCCTCACTTGCACCATGGAATATAATGTTTCAAGATCCGCAAGGTTTTCATCAGTTTTCAAACAAGTTGTTTACTCGATCAGTGGTCTTCAGATAGAAGACTGAACAACCATAAGCGGTAAGGCAAACTCTTCTAGCAACATAAACGGGTCATCTGGCTCTATAAACGGCCTGGGCGCATAATTCCTACCATTATTCCCATTCGAATTTTTATGCGTCGCTTTTGCTCTTAGCCCTACCGTTGCTCTTCATCGTTTCCGCATGGTTGCTGTGACTTTCATGCTTCTTCACTCAAGGCACCCAAGTGTAAAGGTTCTTTCTGGTTTAAGATCTAACGGAAGTAGTTCAACTTGACCTCGTCTTTACATACACTCATAATAACCTTTACTGTAATCACACGCACAAACGCAAAGACCAAATTACAAGCACTTGTATAAACAAAATAAAATGAAAAGAAAAAAAATTCTAGAGTAATATCTAATTGCATTATTGTCAATATCAACACAAAACTTTTCCCCGATAACGGCGCCAAAAACTTGATAGGCATATTTTGTGATGTGTATATAAAATTATGTAGAAAAATATAAAAAGAGCTCATATTCTGCGCAAGTATACGCTTGTCAAGTAATACAATGCATGAAATGTATAAAGATCGATCCACAGGGAAAATGGGATGCTAAGTACCAAAATTATAATGCCTCTCTAATATTCAAACGATCAAAGATGGTTTAAACAACAAGCAAACTAAGTTAACAAACCTGGCAATTAAATTGCTACTAAGGGATGCCAAGAGCTAATAAAAATCCTGTATATCGGTGCAAGTGAACAATCCCTTATATATACTTAACACCCTAAATACACCCCAAATGCTTTCTAAACATAATTGTGGCATATTATGCGCATTCGAAATTTTTGCAATTATTATTTTTCTACGAGAAAATTTCAACTTAATCAGATAAGACACAAGGGTAGAAGTGGAATTTGTCAAATGTGATATGAAAAAGTCATAAGATAATAACATGAGATGCTATTAATAGAAACACATGTCAGGGTGCAAATAGAAGGAGTTTGAGGACCAAAGTGTAATAAAAGGAAAAATTAAAATCAAATGGGATAAGACCAAGTTGGTCTCTCATTTGGGGGATTAGGAGGGCTTCTACATGAAGAGAGGAGAAGAGAAGAAGAAGAAGAAGAAGAAGAAGAAGTTACAAGAAGAAGAATAAGAAGAAGAAGGAGAAGGAGAAGAGGATTTCGGGTATGGATTGCTATGGTTTTGTATGGATTTGTATGGTATGGATTCTCGATTTCGATCTAGTTCTTTGTCTGGGTTTATGAGAAGTTCTAACCCTACCATTACAAGTGTTTGTGTGGAAGTTGTCAGTTGGAAACTTGTAGGAATATGTATAGATCATTGAAGTGAGAATTTCTATGGATTTGTGGAGAATCATGCAAAGTTATTTGATTTTGGGTGTATGAATACTGGCTTGGGAGTTAGAATCCTCTTAATTTCCCTCTTGTGTTTATGTTTAAGTTATGAACCATTTTGGAGTTGTTTTTGTAAGGATTCTATGGTGGATTTTGATGTAGGATGGAATTGAGGAGGTTTATTGAAGGAAAGTGAGTGAGATATGGCAAAATCTACTCATTTCAAGTAAAACTCGCACCCTAAGACCTAAGACCAAAAGGGGCAGAAGTGCATCTATTAGATGCAGGCAAAGGAACGTGATCGATCAAAGTGGCATTAGTACCCTTTCACCGTAGTGAAAGCTGGTACCAAAGACCGATCAAAGTGGTACTTAAGATCGATGCTTGCAGTAGTCCTGATTTTTATACCCTTACATTGTTAAGCTCTAAATTCGTACACCGATAGTATAGGAACCCTAAAAAATGACTAATGGGGGTTCAAATAAGAACAGAAATCCAAGTGAAAACGCGCGCATTCCTCGCCCCAAGAAGTTTGATGTCGCAAACTTAATACCTATGATAATATAGTAAGTTCCTAAATACATATAATCAGATCGCTTAAGACCGGGACATTTAATGACATTGTACTCTCTGTTATTATGGCAAGCAGCACATATAGTACTTAGTACTGATTAGTGACAAGACTTTGTCGCTGCTTCGACACTCCTATTTTGTGCCAATGACACCAATATCAGATCAGACCTTCGAAAGACTTATCAGAGCATGCCCTATTCATTTCTGCCATCAGGTCTGTGTAGTCAAAACGTCTATTTGATAAGAAATCAATAACAAATAAGAGTAAAGTAATGTACATCGTTCGCTTCTTAATGTACCCACGCACCTCCCGGGTGACAAGGGCAGCCGCTTGGTAAAGACCTACGTGTACCCGCATGCTATAAGCCATACTCTACGAGTACCTCCGTACAAGTATAAGCTCCTCAGAACTCCTCACTGTGAGATCCTAAACAAGTTTGGTTATAAGTTTGCTATAAGTACAAGTATGTGTATAAGTTTGTTATATAAATTCATGAAAAACTGACATTCAAGCATCGTGAGGCTCTATATATATTAATGTTATATGCTTACCGTAAATGAGTATTAGCGGCATGTGTATTCGTGAGTAAGTCATATGTTTCCTAATTAAGCATTAAGCTTTAGCACTGGTTTTAATCCGTAGGTACAAAGGAGGATCGCCCGCGATCTTTCCGCATCATCACTGGCCAACAAACTAGTAGGGTCCATCACAATAGGTTTTGCGCTCTGATTATGTAAATGTAAATGTACAGTTTTTGTATATATATAAGTAAATGGGACTCGTGATCAGACAGATTGACATCAGAACACCACTACTTAAGTAGTTTTATTCAGATTTTCATGCATGATATTTTGATTCAGCTATAAGATCAGTCTCACTCCATTGTCAAAAAGCAAGTAAAGAGTCTCATTATAGTTTCGCGCCTTCAAATTTCACTTAGGTAAATGGGTGTGACAATATAAGTCAAAATTCTACTCTATTGTCTCTTGAAAAAGCTTCCTGGGCGTGACTGCCTAATTTAATTATGCCCTTTCGGTTAAATAACTACTAAACTAACACTATATCTTTTTTTGCTTCAACTCAACCCCAAGTATTAGAGATGTTTTAAGACCCAAGAATCTCACACGCCTCCTAATTACCGATGATTTCTATACCACCTAGCTAATTAGATTGATGCACCTATGTCTAATTCTCTACTCCTTTCTCGGGACCGATAGAACCGCCACCATATTGAGATTAGCTTAAAAATCAATATAAAATAGAAACCAAGCATGAATTCACAGATAGACAATCACAATCAGATGATAGAAATAAGAAAATCAACTTTTAAATATAAGATTCATATCAAAAATCCATCCAAAACCCTAGACTATGAAATTGTTGTACAATAAAGGTCAACATCACAAATCTAGGATAAAACATGAGAAAAGAGGAAGAAGAAACTGAAGATCAAAATGATGGTGATTTTTGATTTTCTTCCACAAATCATGATCCTCTTCCAAATCTTCAAAACAGCCTCAACCTCGTTTCGTCCTCAAAGTGTGACAA